>CM055123.1:194869770-195469770 GCA_029206835.1 Rana muscosa
GATTTAGTGTCTTCTTGCAAAGTAGTCATTTTTTTTTGTTTTTATTTCCTACTCCGCTCAGAAAAATGGTGAGACCAACATCTACCATACGGAGGCATTTTCACATTACAAGTTCTTCTGAAAAGAAAAATGTGATTTGCAAATATTGTCAGATGAAATATGCATTTCCAAATGCTACCAGGATGACAAAACACATTCTTGTATGTAACAAGTGTCCTGTAGATATTAAAAAATCCTTCATGGATCGAAGTGAAGAGGACAACAACGATGACAATGCACATAGTTTTTCTCAACGTTCTCGTAACAGAATGACTTTCAATCTTAAAAAGACAAAAAAGTGCTAATGTAGCATATTTTTCAATCCCCCCAAAAATATTTTTTTTCCTGAGCTTCAAAATTTCCCGGAAATTTTACATCTCTAGCCCTGACTGGATTCACCCCTTTATGTTACATAGATGAGGAGAGAGGGATGTGTTCTGTAGTCCAGTAGGGGGAGAACTCAGGCATGACTGACAACGCTGATTGAGTTCTTTGTATAGCAAAGATGGTGTTGTCAGCTAGTAATGAAAAAGGCAAGCACATTATAAGTCTGCATTGAACATACGCTGGAATTTTACATGAATAACTCTAGAAAATCAGAAATGACACCTGATTAAAAGAGAAAGGTCTCTATTAATACCGTGCAGCATGGTTTTACATGAATGAACTGGATCTCTGAGTTCAGAATTTTGCTTTTACTTTCCTGGAAACAAATCAAAGTACTGAAACGAAGATGTTCTCATTACTAAGAGTTGCAAATGAACCTATATATTTGGGCAGGATGGCGGTCTAATAGGCCTTTTCCAGTTACTTTTGTTGGAGGGAGTGCAACTACAATTTATCAAAAGATAAACATTTAATGGAATTTTATCTGGAAGAAAGTTTGTGTGCTAAAGTTACTAGGGAAAATATTTTTGTTAATAGGGATGTGAAAATGCCAAAGCTAATTTTAGCTGCTAAATTTACATCTAGCAAAGTGTGATCAAGTCAGAGCCTTTTAGCATTTGTCATGTCTAACATTCTCACAACTATCTGCCCTTAAAGTGGTTGTAAACCCTCTCTGACAACTTTTACCTACAGATAAGAGTAGATTAAGGCTTACCTGTAGGTGTTTGCACTATCTCCTAAACCTACACCGAGTGTGCCGGATCTTCCGGGAATTGCCGGTCCCGCGCGCACGTGCGGGAGTGACGTCATCGCCGCTCCGGCCAGTCACAGCACCGGAGCAGCGATACCCGGAAGGCACTCGGAGGAGACATGGCGGAGGAGGGGAACGAGGAGTGCTTCGGGGGTTTTGATCTCAGGCAAGTCATTCATAATGAGCTAGTATGCATAATAGCTCATTATGCCTTTCTCTTGCAGGGTTTTCTTATTTTTTTTAGGAAAATTTGTAGAGGGTTTACTTCCTCTTTAAGCTGGATACACACTGTACAACTTTTGTTGTTCGATTTCCTTTAGATTTACCTTCAACTATGTAGTACAAGGGCCTGTGCCCCGGAAGATTAGGCGACCCGTCAAAACTTGTAACGGAAGTGATGTTCTGTCACGGCCATCTTGGTACACCCCACACTCAGTAAGCCTTCAGTCTGAAGTCGCCAAGCGGACATCTTATTACACCCACCAAAGTCTTGCATTTCACACTTCTTTTTACCACTAAACTGATTTTATATCGTGAAATACAGTAGCTAGAAGTCCGTGACATGGTTTTGATGTTGAATTTTAAAAGCTGCTTTTAAAATTCAACATCAAAACAGTGTCACAGACTTCTAAAAACTGTATTTGACAATATAAGCTCAGTTTATTGTTAAAAATAAGTGTGAAATGCAAGATTTCGGTGGGTGTACAAAGATGTCCACTTGGCGACTTCAGAATGTAGGCTCAAGCCCTGTACACACGATCGGTTTGACTGATGAAAACCGTCCGATGGATGGTTTTCATCAGACCAACCGATCGTGTATGGGACACATCGGTCTTTTTTCCATCGGTTTTAAAAAATAGAACATGTTTAAAAATTTTCCGATGGATAAAAAACCGATCGAAAACTCCGATCGTCTATGGGCAAGTCCATCGGATCAAAAACCCATGCATGCTCAGAATCAAGTCGACGCATGCTCAGAAGCATTAAACTTCATTTTTCTCAGCTCATCGGAGTGTTTTACGTCACCGCGTTTGGAACGGTCGGTTTTTTGACTGATGGTGTGTGGGGAAGACTGATGAAAAACAGTTTCATCGGATTTCCGATGGACAAATCCATCGGAAGAAAATCCATAGGTTATCCGATCGTGTGTACAGGGCTTTAGTGTGACTGAGTGCGGGGTGTACCAAGATGGTCGTGACGGAACATCACTTCCGTTACGAAATCTGACGGGTCGTCTAATCTAACGTAACACCTGCGTAATTACATACAAATTGAAAGTGTTTAGGTTTGACCTCATATTATATGGTTTTGGTAAATCTAAAGGAAAAAAATCTAAAGAAAGTTGTATATAGTGTGTATCCAGCTTTAGGCTACATTCACGCCAGCAATTTAGGTCAATGTGAATTGTAGTGGCAGGAATTTTCTGATTCCTGCTGCGATTCTGAGCGGCAATGTGTGGCCACCGTCCCCATTTCACTATTATGACACACACAAAGTGCATCCAGCAGTGATGACTGCATGTAAATGCTAGCTGTGCAGAGAGCTGTGAACAGCTGCGGCCACCGGCGACCTGTCATAGTAAATGGGATTGATGGCCGCTCAAAGCCCCAGCAGGAATCATCAGATTCCTGCAGCTGCAATTTGCACCGGCTTAAATCGTCGGTGTGAATGTATCCTAAGGCCCCTTCCACACGGGGCGTCTCAGTTAAGCGGAGTCCGCCAGCTCAGCAGGAGGTCGCTCCGTTAATCTCTGTTGAGCTGGCGGATGACAGGTTCGTCTCTGCTCACTGAGCGGGGAGGGGCCTGTCAGAGCCCCGTTGATTCCTATGGGGAGATCGGACGAAAATAGACAGCATGTTCATTTTTATCAGATCCGATCCGCCAGACGGATGGCTGAACGTATCACCATATGTATGATTTTAGCGGATCGGATGTCAGCGGACACCTCTCCGCTGACACCTGCCTGCCCATAGGAGTCAATGAATGGCCCGCGCAGATCTGCCTGAAAAACGGACGGGGGGATCCGAGCGGGCTTGTCGTGTGAAAGGGGCCTTACAGTAACAGAGGCCACGACAATGACCATCATTACCTTAGGCCTAATGAAGTATACAATGGCCGACCATAAGATTGTAATCAGGCATGTTAATGTGCATTATGTTGTGTATTACTGTGGGTTGTGGTAAGGCAGAAAACCCATCACAATGGATTCGGTTCATGCACTTTTTTTTCTTTTACTGTATGCACAGCACAACACAGATTGTGGTATGTTGGGGTGTGGTACATTGTTCATTCACAAGAGAAAAAGAACAGTCAGCTTGGGGGGGGGGGAGCTCAGTGCTGGCTGTAACTTCCCCCACAGAATGCCCAGTGGTATGTTGGGGTGTGGTACATTGTTCATTCACAAGAGTAAAGAACAGTCAACTTGTGGGGGCTCAGTGCTGGCTGTAACTTCCCACACAGAATGCCCAGAAAAAGACCTCACATTTTTTTGTATAACTTTCATTTATTCCCCAGGGAACCAAGTGCATATAAGCACATGATCCAGATGTGATTAGTGGCCCCATTGCGGAATACAAAAATGTATTTTTGCTGGCTGCAGCTCCACCCCAATCTGAAGCCCATCTTGTGGGCATTCCTGTAGGGAAGGTACGGCCAGCACTGAGTCCCTGCCTCCTCTGAATGTACATTTTACACTTATGAATTAACAATCAGCACTGCTTGTTCATTTATAACAGTAAAAGATCACTTAGCACCACAGGGCTGTGTATTCTATCTGCTGGGGTTGTTTTTGTGTACAAGTAGCTGCAGATAGCTCACACAGACCTGGGGAGGCTGAATGATCTTTTACTATAGTGAATGAACAGGCAGCACTGATTGCTCATCCCGAATGGCACTGCGGGGTTGTGAGCGTTATCTGCGGTTGCTTGTAAACATACACAGCTCCGACAGGTAGATCACAAAGCTGCACAATGCTGGTCTTTTTTTTCTGGATGTATTTTCAGCACTGTAGGAACCGTCACCACGCATGACACAACCCAGCCTGTACTTTCAGAATTGTTAAAAAATCATTCGGTACTGCAAAGCTTTGTGCCCCATGTGCCAACGTTGTGTATTTACAAGCAGCCACAGATAGACATACAGCATTGCAAGCTGTTGTGAGTGGTAACACTGGTTACTACATCAGGGCTCTGCTGCCAGAGGCCAGTTCTGTTAATCACATATATGAAAACTTATCTTACTGATTACACTGCCTGTAACATAATCTGTGAATAGGGGAGAGTCTGATCAGTCACAGGATTCTCTATCCCATTCACAGAAATAACTTTTCTCAATGAAGGAGGAAGGAGTGGGTGTGTCCCCATCATTCCCTCTGTACTTCTGTTCTGTCTGAAGACCCATAAGTGTTAATGGTTTCAGTGCCAATAGAAGACGGACAGGAAGAGGACAGGCATCCCTGCAGTGAAGATTTCTTTAGAATCCATTTGCCTGCATGATGTGGGATATGCTTCATTACAGGTAGTGATATGACTAAAGCTGTTTGTTTTTTGTGGGGTTTTTTGTGTCTTTTTTTAGCTTAACTTCAGCTTTGAGCAATTAGTTAATTCAAGAGAGTCATTTGTAACAAGTATAGTATAGGGATCTCCTTTTAGCAGCTCTATGGTTCTTAAAAAAAAGTCTTTACAGCAAATAATTTTTCTGAAAAGCTACCAATAATTTCACAAGAATCCTAACTGCAGCCTGCCATCCCAGTAAATCTTTTAACCAAACAGGAAAAATCGGTTTTCCATAAATATATAATTATTACAGGACTACACGTCTCCAGCTGTGCCAAAATAAATGGAAATAACGTTACAGAAACCCATCTTGTCTAGAAAGATTTATTGAGTGTTGCTGAGTTAGAGATACAGTAGAGGGCAAATTTGCATTATCTCAACAAAATATGTGATACACACAATAAGAAGGGGCTAAAGCAATCAAAATGACTTCAAACCAAATTAGTTCATAGTACAGTAAAGCCTTTTAAAAGAAACACACCACTTAAAGTATATCTAAAGACAAAACTTCCCTTTTAGTTTTGAATAGAGAAGGGGGGGGGGGGGCCTGTCAGGTTTTTACTGGGGTTTAAAAACACCTGTGTTACAGCGCTTCGGAATCGCTATTCAGGCGCTTAGGAAGCGCTGCCTATTTATTGCAATGGGCAGGGGCGTTTTGCGAGCGCAAAACCGCCCCAAAAGATGCTGCTTGCTGGACTTTTTCGAACGTCCCACCAGCGCACCGCCCGGGTGAAAAAAGCACCCATTTCAATTAATGGGAGGCAGTTTTCAGGCGCTTTACAGGAGCTATTTCTAGCGTTAAAACGCCTGAATACTGAAAGGGGTCTAAAAGTGAAGACAGAACAACTAGAAGGCTGTACAAAACCCAGGGACAGGGTCACCAGTGCTATTTAAAGCTATGAGATGGAGCCTTCTTTGCAGTTTTACCGATTGATCTTAATTGAAATATACACTGCTCAAAAAAATTAAAGGAACACTTTGAAAACACATCAGATCTCAATGGGGCAAAATCTCATGCTGGATATCTATACTGATATGGACTGGGTAATGTGTTAGGAATGAAAGGATGGCACATCATTTGATGGAAATGAAAATTATCCACCTACAGAGGGCTGAATTCAAAGACACCCCGAAAATCAAAGTGAAAAAATTATGCAGCAAGCTAGTCCATTTTGCTGAAATTTCATTGCAACAACTCAAAATGGTCCTCGGTAGTTTGTATGGCCCCCAAGTGCTTGTATGCATGCCTGACAACATCAGGGAATGCTCCTAATGAGACGACAGATGGTGTCCTGGGGTATTTCCTCCCAGATCTGGACCAGAGCATCACTGAGCTCCTGAACAGCTTGAGCTGCAACCTGGCGGCACCGGATGGACCGAAACATAATGTCCCAGAGGTGTTCTTTTGGATTTAGGTCAGGTGAGTGTGGGGGCCATTCAATGGTATCAATTTCTTCATCCTCCAGGAACTGGCTGCATGCTCTCGCTACATGAGGCCGGGCATTGTCATGTACCAGGAGGAACCCAGGACCCACTGCACCAACGTAGGGTCTGACAATGGGTCCAAGGATTTCATCCTGATACCCAATGGCAGTCAGGGTGCCCATGTGTAGCCTGTAGAGGTCTGTGCGTTCCTCCATGGATATGCCTCCCCAGACCATCACTGACTCACCATGAAACCGGTCATGCTGAATGATGTTACAGGCAGCATACATTTCTCTGCGGCTTCTCCAGACCCTTTCACGTCTGTCATATATGCTCAGGGTGAACCTGCTCTCATCTGTGAAAAGCATGGGGAACCAGTGGCGGACCTGCCAATTCTGGTGGGCTCTGGCAGTGCTCATCCTGTTCCTCCTTGCACAAAGGAGCAGATACCGGTCCTGCTGATGGGCCAAGGACCTTCTACGGCTCTGTCCAGCTCTCCTAGAGTAACTGCCTGTCTCCTGGAATCTCCTCCATGCTCTTGAGACTGTGCTGGTAGACACGGCAAACCTTCTGGCAATGACACGTATTGATGTGCCATCCTGGAGGAGTTGGACTGCCTGTGCAACCTTTATAGGGTCCAAGTTTTGCCTCGTGCTACCAGTAGTGACACTGACCCTAGCCAAATGCAAAACTAGTGAAAACAGTCAGAAAAGATGAGTAGAGAAAAAAATGTCAGACACCTGCACCTGAAAAACCATTCCCCTTTTGGAGGTCAGCTTATTGTTGCCCATCTAGTGCACCTGTTGTTAATTTCAATTAACAGAAAAGCAGCTAAACTGATTAACAACCCCTTCTGCTACTTAACTGACCAGATCAATATCCCAGGAGTTCTGATTCAAAAGTGTTCCTTTAATTTTTTTTGAGTAGTGTATATTCTCAGGTTCATTAGAAATGATTGCCAACACCTAAAAATCAATAAATTGGCTAGTTAATGCAGAATTAGTATTCCAGACTAAACCAACATAATTGCATCTTCTACCATTCAATGACAAAGATTGTTTTTCCACTACAGACTTAATTAGAACCAGGACAGAGAGGATAAGGGAATTTTTCAAAATGATCATATGGTAGAGGAGTGGAAGGAGGATATTAAAGTATCTTGATTATTGTCTAGGTACAGTTATTTTAATTTAGTGAGAATTACAGCTTTCAGATGTGCACCGAAGGACATTTAGAGGAGATTTAGCTCTCTGATAGCAATAGTGCACATACACTTGAGCAGTATCCCCTCATCCACAGCTCACCTTGATAACCCCCCAGCCACCGTCACAGTCTGTACCAGCTTACACAACCTGCCCCCTACACAACATTCACCTCTTTTCACAAGTTCCCCCCTTCCCTGCACTACACTTCCAACCTCATTACAGCTAATTCTCTGCACATACAAACCCCCCTCTCTCTGCCATCCTTGCGCACCTGTTTTCAGAAGCTTCACAGCGGTGCAACACAGTGTGGTCTCCACCTAACAGGCGGGGGTGGGGTTGGGACTCTGAACATGGAGCGCCGCTCTGCCTCACTCCCTGCCATTCCCTGTCCCCTGGTCCTGCAGCTCCTGACAGAGGCAAGCGGAATGAGAGGGCTTTAGCACATGAAGCACGCAGCTGTGCCGCTCTCCTGTCATAATGTGGCCATTTGGGAGGGGGGGATCCAGTACTCCTAGAAAATTGCGGGCAGCGCTGGGCTCAAGGAGAAGCTTCTTTGGGTCCCACAACAATGACAGGGTCCAGGGCAGCTTCCCCTTTCACCCTGTGTTAAAGGCGGCCCTGGATAAAATAAGAATCACCATTTTTTTGCTTACAATAAAGATCACGATTCTCACGGCGCAACATCGTCTTTCACATTATACAAAAAAAAATTGGGCTAATTTTACTGTTTTGTTTTTAATTTATTGAAGTGTATTTTTTTCCCCCAAAAAATGCGTTTGAAAGACCGCTGCGCAAATACAGTGTGACATAAAATATTGCAACGTCCGCCATTTTATTCTCTAGGCTCTCTGCTAAAAAATATATACTGTGTGAGGGGGTTAGCTCGGCAGCGGGTGTGTGTGACCCCCGGGATGGGCTCCCCACACAAAAACAGGCCCAGCAAACGGAGGTTGTGGTTTTCAAAATCAAAAAAAGGTGCGGTTTATTTTCTATTTACAGTGACAAAACACAGCAAAGCCAAAAGAAACATAAACAAAATAAATCCTGGTCAACTTGACCTCTGACTAAACATACAGGTTTCCTAACTAACAACTGGGATCAGCCTAGTGCTGTCCTAGTCCCTAAGTCCCTGGTTTTAAATGTCCAATCAAATAGCCACACAGGCTTTGTCTCACCGCACAGGGGTTCACTCTCCCTAGACAGTCCACACAGGTCTGGTTCCAGGCATGAGCTAACATCTAATGAAGCTGGGAGTTCTTATAGAGGCCTAAATGAGCTGACAAGCTTCAGCTGGTCTCATCAACTCCCTGTCTGCACGACGCCCCACACTCTCCCTAGAGGTATGAGTCATCCATGAGCCCACTAGCCTTAGCTGGGCTTATACAACTCTCCACCTAGTTGTATAAGTCGGCGTAAAGCCTGAATCTGGGCGAAATATATCTACCCCCCTGGAGGCAACCAGGTGACTTTACCTTCCTGCTGTCACATACCCCCCCCTCTTGTTTTAACCTCGGGGTTGGAACACCAGCAATCAGGCATTCATGTACTCGAGACAAAGCATCCACATTCCCCATTTGAACGCCAGGGCGATGCTTTACTGTGAAGTTGAATTCCTGGAGGGCCAGGAACCACCTATTCACTCTTCTATTTGTTTCCTTGTTTTGAGCCATCCACTTTAACGGAGCGTGATCCGTAACCATGTCAAAGTGCCTACCTAGCAGGTAGTACCGAAGGGAATCTAGAGCCCACTTCACCGCTAAACACTCCTTTTCAACGGTGGCGTAATTTACCTCATGGGACTTCAACTTCCTGCTGAGGTAAATGACTGGGTGCTCTTCCCCGTTCCAGACCTGGGACAATACTGCTCCTAACCCCACATCTGACGCATCACTTTGTACGACAAAGTCTTTAGAGAAGTCGGGTGAGTACAACACTGGCTGGCTACATAAGGCTTGTTTCAAGAATTGGAATGCTGCCTCAGCCTCGGGGGTCCATTTAATCATGACCGACCCTTTCCCCTTCGTTAGGTTGGTTAGGGGCACAGCCTTAGAAGCAAAGTGGGGAATGAATCGCCGATAATACCCAGCGATTCCCAGAAAGGCTTGTACCTGCTTCTTGCTGTTGGGACGTGGCCAACTCTGGATGGCCTCGACTTTGTTGAGTTGGGGTTTTATTACTCCCCTCCCAATGGTGTACCCAAGATATTTGGCCTCCTCCTGCCCAATGGTACACTTCTTGGGGTTAGCCGTAAACCCCGCTTCACGAACAGAGTCCAGGACTGCTTGCACTTTTGGCAGATGTGAGGCCCAATCTGTGCTATGGACAATTACGTCATCCAGGTAAGCCGCAGCATACTTCCGATGGGGCCTCAGCATCTGGTCCATTTTCCGCTGGAATGTGGCCGGCGCATTCTGTAACCCGAACGGCATTCTTTTATATTGGAACGCCCCGTCTGGGGTTACAAATGCGGTTTTCTCTTTGGCCAATTTGGCCAGGGGGATTTGCCAATACCCTTTTGTGAGGTCAAGAGTCGTCATGTATCGGGCTGTTCCCAGCCGGTCGATCAACTCATCTATACGTGGCATGGGGTAGGTGTCAAATTTTGTAACTTTGTTCAACTGACGAAAATCGTTACAAAATCGCCAGCTCCCATCCGGTTTAGGCACCAACACAATGGGACTAGACCAATCACTTTGGGACTCCTCTATCACCCCTAAGTTCAGCATTTTCTGTACTTCCTCCCGTATTGCCTCCCGTCGGGCCTCTGGGATCCGATAGGGTTTTAACTTCACCCTTTCACCGGGCGGGGTAATGATGTCATGCTCTACCCCAAATGTTTGTCCCGGCAGCTCAGAGAATACCTCCTTGTTGCGAAGCACAAACTCCTTAACCTCCTGTTGTTGGGGTTGTGACAAGGTGGCTGCTATTCCAACCTCAGGAATCACGCAACCAGTTTGAGCTGGTGACCAAGTGTCTGCGACTAGGGACTCTCTATCCCTCCAGGCTTTCAACAGATTAACGTGATAGATCTGTTCGGGCTTTCGCCTTCCTGGTTGTCTGACCTTGTAATTCACTTCGCTCACTTTTTCCATTATCTCATAGGGGCCTTGCCATTTGGCAAGGAATTTACTTTCAACCGTAGGGACAAGTACCAGTATCCTATCCCCCGGGGAAAAGGTACGGGTCTTGGCTCCACGGTTGTACACTCTCTGCTGTGCTAACTGCGCTTGGGCCAAATGTTCCTTCACGATGGGCATTACCTGTGCAATTCGGTCTTGCATCAGGGCGACATGCTCAATCACACTCCTGTGGGGAGAACTCTCACTTTCCCAAGTTTCCTTGGCAATATCCAACAGCCCTCTTGGGTGTCTCCCATACAGTAACTCAAAGGGGGAGAATCCCGTAGAGGATTGGGGCACCTCCCTAATAGCAAACATCAAATAAGGAAGTAGACAGTCCCAATCCTTTCCATCTCTATCCACCACTTTCTTCAACATTTGTTTTAGGGTTTTGTTGAATCTTTCAACCAGCCCATCGGTTTGGGGGTGATACACAGATGTACGTAATTGCGTCACTTTGAACAATTTACACAGCTCCTTCATAACCCGGGACATAAAGGGTGTACCTTGGTCCGTAAGCAGTTCTTTACAAATACCCACCCGGCTAAACACAAGAGATAGCTCTTTGGCTATGGTTTTGGCCGAGGTATTTCGGAGAGGGATCGCTTCTGGATAACGGGCGGCATAGTCCATTATAACTAATATGTACTGGTGCCCCCTAGCGGACTTGATTATAGGACCTACCAAATCCATGGCGATCCTCTCAAACGGGACCTCAATGATGGGTAGAGGGACCAGCGGGCTACGGAAATGTGGCATCGGGGCCGACCTCTGACACACAGGGCAGGAGGAACAATAATTTTCTATGTCCTTCATCACCCCCGGCCAATAGAATCTCTGTAATACCCTCTCTCGGGTTTTCTCTGTCCCCAGATGACCTCCAAGAATGTGCCCATGGGCCAACTCCAACACCAACTTCCTGTAAGGTTTGGGCACCACAAGCTGCTCAACGGTTTCTTCTGCCCTTTTTGCCACCCGATACAGTAGGTCCTTCTCTACGCTGAAGTATGGGTAAGTGCAGGTATTATCTGGGTTCACTAACTCGCCATCTATTTTCACTACGTTTTCCCGTGCCTTTATTAGGGCGGGGTCTTTCAACTGTTCTGTGGCAAAGTTTTCCCTGTGAACCTCAAGATTAGAAAACTCCACAGACGGTAGGTTTTCGTCTGAGGAGGTGGGCTCCTCTCCAGTTTCTTGAGTCTCCCCTGCCAATACTGATAAGGGAAATTCCGGAGAGTCCTCACCACTCTCAGGGCAGTTCTGGCTATCACATTCCTGGTACATAGGGTCACCAGTGGGGGGCTCAGGATCATCCCACAGTTCCCAGAACTTCGGAAAATCCCTTCCCACAATGGCGTCATACGGTAACTGAGATACTAAGCCCACTGGATGAGAGAGGGTACCTTTGGGGGTCTCGAAACACACTGTAGTCACTGGATACTCTCGGGTGTCCCCATGCACACAAATAACAGCTACCTTGCTATTCCCAGAGACCTCTGTTTTAACTAACTCAGCCTTTATCAGGGTCACAAGGCTACCTGAATCCAGCAATACCACAACATTTCTACCATTAACACACATTTCGCATAAATGTTTCTCAGTTCCTCGAATGGCAGTGCATGCGACTGTCGCACACAGCGACTGACGTCTGCCCGTCAGAAAGTCACACTGCATGGGTTCCTCCACAACCGGGCAATTGGCTGCAATATGTCCCGCTTGCCGGCAGCGGTAGCAAACGATCCTTCTTGCCGCCTCTTGAGCCGCTGATTTCCCAGGCTGTTCTCGCCAAACTTGGGGTAGAGCTCCCACCCTCTCACTCTCTCCACCCTTACCCCTTGGAATCCTCTTATCCGCCCCTGGGGATGGTCTGGTCTTAGGGTGGAAAGTCTGAGTGTCTCTGGAAGAGGCCGTCAGGTTCTCTGTAGCCAAGTATTTCTCCACACGATCCACAAGACCATCAGCCGTCTCTGGGTCTCCATGGCTTACCCACTTTTGGATGGCAGTAGGAAGAGCTCTCAAAAACCGATCCATTACAACACGTTCCACAATCTTTGGTGCGGACAAAGTCTCTGGCTGTAGCCACTTTCTGCTCAGGTGAATGAGATCATACATTTGAGACCTGGGGGGTTTTCCAAGCTGGAAAGTCCAGTTATGCACACGCTGAGCCCGGACAGCCTGGGTGACACCCAGCCTTGCCAATATCTCAGCTTTTAGCATCACATAGTCTTTTGCTTGGTCAGGCTCTAGGTCATAGTAAGCCTTCTGCGATTCACCAGTTAACAGAGGAGCCACCAGTCCAGCCCACTGCTCCTCAGGCCACTTTTCTCTTTCAGCAGTCCTTTCAAATGTGGTCAAAAATACCTCTGGATCATCCTCTCCAGTCATTTTTGTCAATAAACGACTCACCCCAAAGGACGCGGTATCCTCACTGGTCTGCGGACGTTGCTGCATTACTGCTTCCATTTGTTGTAGTCTCTGCTCTTGCTTCTGTAACAGGTCTATGAAGCGGGCCTCAGATTGCTGCTGGGCTTGTTGCTGAGCTTCCAGACTCTGTTGGTGAGCTTGCTGCTGGGCTGCAAGGCTCTGTTGATGAGCTTGCTGCTGGGCTGCGAAGTTCTGTTGTTGAGCTGCAAGGCTCTTTTGCAAACCTGCATTTGTCTGCTGTTGATTGGCATTTGCTAGAGCCAGCTGCTTCAGTATCTCCTCCATGCTGGCTTAAAAAAAACTGCCACTGGTTCTCCACCAACTGTGAGGGGGTTAGCTCGGCAGCGGGTGTGTGTGACCCCCGGGATGGGCTCCCCACACAAAAACAGGCCCAGCAAACGGAGGTTGTGGTTTTCAAAATCAAAAAAAGGTGCGGTTTATTTTCTATTTACAGTGACAAAACACAGCAAAGCCAAAAGAAACAAACAAAATAAATCCTGGTCAACTTGACCTCTGACTAAACATACAGGTTTCCTAACTAACAACTGGGATCAGCCTAGTGCTGTCCTAGTCCCTAAGTCCCTGGTTTTAAATGTCCAAGCAAATAGCCACACAGGCTTTGTCTCACCGCACAGGGGTTCACTCTCCCTAGACAGTCCACACAGGTCTGGTTCCAGGCATGAGCTAACATCTAATGAAGCTGGGAGTTCTTATAGAGGCCTAAATGAGCTGACAAGCTTCAGCTGGTCTCATCAACTCCCTGTCTGCACGACGCCCCACACTCTCCCTAGAGGTATGAGTCATCCATGAGCCCACTAGCCTTAGCTGGGCTTATACAACTCTCCACCTAGTTGTATAAGTCGGCGTAAAGCCTGAATCTGGGCGAAATATATCTACCCCCCTGGAGGCAACCAGGTGACTTTACCTTCCTGCTGTCACAACTGGTATATATAATGTTTGGGGGTTCTACGTAATTTTCTAGCAAAAAATATGGATTTTAACTTGTAAGCAACAAATGTCAGAAAAAGGTTTAATCTTTAAGTGGTTAAACTGCTCTCATTTACACACTGAAGTTCATTGCTTTCATCTAAAAGAACCGAGAGATGCATTGTATGTCTTCTCTTCTCTATTGCTCAGCGCTGAGGAATGTTGATAAACATTTGTCAGCTTTTTTTTTTGACAGCTCGGCTCTGTACCATTTATATAGAATCACGGAAACAGCCGATTAGCATTGTGAGGGGGGTTGAATCAAGATCATGATCTTTTAACGAATAATCGTGCAGCTCTACCCCAAGATGGTTAGAAACGTTTTTTATTGTATTCAAATTCTGTTACTTTTTTAGCTACATGATCAAAACGTGCCATGAGTTCCATCCAGAATCCAGCTAGTACCACTTTGGCAAGCAAGAATAGAAATGAAAGCAAATGATTGAGAAGGCATAGTTTGTAAAATCAGCAATGGGTTTGTGTTGAGAGATTAGGGACTACTTTCTAATTTTAGGCCTGTTATGGTTTGTTATTAGCTTGCATACACTTTGCCAAAACCTTGCCATCCCAAGAGAGGTCCAGCACGTGTCGTATGGTACCATAAAACCACATTAACTTCTAAAAACAGTTGGGATTTGTATCCCATGAATAAGAAGAAATTTGTATCGGTAACATATACCATCTGGCTAACACTTTAAAACCTGCCTCGAAAAAGACTAAACTTGTACAGTAGTTCAGTCACATTCTATCACTTCTAAAAGGATGAATCATCTCTTCAGCTCTTAACCTTCTCCAAACATTCTGTTTTCTGCAAGTCCAACGTGTACAACTCACATCGGCACTAATCCCCCATTGCCTGCTCGCCTTTCAAGTCTGCAGATTCCTAGCTTCTTCTGACCTCACTTCTGCTTTGACTAGGGATTTCTTTACCCATGTTCATTTGTTACTCTGCTTCTGCCTGTTGCCAGGAGTTCAAGAGGCCGTTGCGTGACTAGCTCACATTTATGGAAACACTAGACACCAGGCCTTGCCTTGTGCTAATGAAAACCTCTGCTGCCAATGGCAGCGAGCTGAGAACTACACACAGCCTTACTTCAACACTACACCCCTGATAACAAACACCTGCCGTGTGCACCAAGGGCAAGAGGCATTATTCTTCTCTGCTTACACCTCTATGGCAAGGTCAAATATCACAAGCTGGGTGATGGACCCCAGGCAAACCAAGCAAGTGAGAGAATTCTTTCATAACAATAAAACCAAGACTTGGAATGTCTGTCTGCCTCTGTTTTGCCTCTGTTTTGATAGTACTTCTTTTTTAAAACCATTATATTATCATGACAAATGTACTGCAAAACAATGCATTACAAACATGTATCAGCAGTCTAAAGCTAGCCATAAATAAGTAGAAGTTTGTTCGAATTTTCGTGCGGAAATTCTAAAAAAAATGGTCTGCCAGAGAGCATTGAGTCAACTAATTTCATTCAAATTCCCTTAAAATTTGATCCAAACCTGCTACTTAAATAGAATTCTACTTAAATGGAATTCCAGACGTATTAAAACAAGTTTTTATTTGTGCCTAGCACATGTATACGAAATGAAAACTACATTCAGAGTTAGAATTTCGTTCTTTTGAGAAAATTTTCCATCCTGCCCCATTGAATTTCTTCCTTACTGCAGCTGAAAATTATAAGTGATTGACCCCACTAACCAGAACTGTGGTTCTGAAAATGAAAATGTTTAAACACAATTCTACTGGTGTGCTTAAGATTTCTGGATCTGTTGAGGCGTATTCCAGCATGGTGGTTATCTGGGCCCCTTCAGGTTCCACCGACTTAGAATTTGTATGCGTGTTTCTCCTAGAGCTGCAAAGTACGATGGAGCATCATTAGAGGCTCAGCATAAACAATCCATATTTACTTCTTTTCACAGCTTCCTTGTTTGTTTGCTTGTGAATATTTGTATGGAACCCCAAAAACCGAACAGGGATTGGGATAATTTAAAAGTGCATTTCCACTTTTGCAGGCAAATTGGGTTACCACCTACTTTATATTTGTTAGGTGTCTCCATTCACATAGCGTAACTTAAAAATACATTTAAAAATTGCAACTTACCTTTTCTAGACGCTCTATTTTGGGCCCTCCAGCAAGGAAATGCCCACTAAATGTATCTTTTATATTGAGGGGGCTGGGCAGCTGTACTCAACGCTATCTAACACTCTCTGTACTAGGGATGAGCTCCGGCGTGTTCGCATTGAACACGTGCAGAGCCCGCCAGGAAGTCGGCACCGCGCTGCACTAATCACAGCCAGGGAGACATTTCCCGATCTCTGCAGCCGAGCTTCGGGAAATGCCTCCCTGCCTTTCATTAGCGCAGCGCGGTGCCGACTTCCTGGCGGGCTCTGCACGTGTTCAATGCGAACACGCCGGAGCTCATCCCTACTCTGTACTATGCAGGCAGATCTTCATTATCAATTGTAACTAGATTTAAACACCTTTGGGGAGATTTACTAAAACTGGTGCACCTGTGCATTAAAATTAAATCAGCTTCTAACTTCAGCTTGCTCAATTAAGCTTTGACTAGAACACCTCGTTCACACTGAACATGGCTTTGAAATTGTTCGACTTCGGGAGTGACTCGAAAAACATCTGTGGGGGTTCATGCACAGATGTCTATTGAAATCACCCCCTAAGTCACCAAAAGTAGTGCAGGAACTACTTTTGGAAATCGGTGTGGTGCCACAAAGTCCGATTGGGACACTCCTATTGCCAGCAGAAGGCTTCAATTTGACCTGTCAAATCACACTGATGTGTTCATCGGGGGGCTAAAACCTAGAAGTGGTTTGGCTATTATGCACAGCTCTACCAGATTCTGTGTGCACCAGTTTTAGTAAATCTGCCCCTGTGTGTCCTAACAAATGGTTAAAGGTGTATAGGTTGGGCTTCTTGCATTATATGTTGAACAGATTTGGGACAGGCTTGTACAAAAAAAAAAAATGCTTTCATATTAATCAGTTTTGAATACGAATTTTGCAAGGTGGAGCTGAAACTAGTCCCAACAGGGCATGAATACTCCATAATAGATTTTACCTTCCATCACTGTCTTGTGTGCACTGTTTTTATGAAAAAGACCCTACGCATACTGCCTACATTGTATCACTATTGGCTTGATTGGGTGCCTCTTACACCATATACCTATAGTACATAATTCACAGAGCACAGATCTCGAAATTACCCATAAGTACTTGGCAACATTGTATTTGTAATTCCAAAAAGCAAAAGTGCCTGGTTCTACACATTGTAACCGGAAAAATTATAGCTGGAATCTGTTAGCATGCTATCTGCAACTTAGTCATACTTTCCTTTTAAATGTTTTTCATAGAGCAGTGCCAGCACTAATCTGCCAAGTACTATATGATCCTTTCAAACGGCATTCTGTCAATGTCCATCTAAATGTTCATAACAGACGTCAGTTCATTTAGGCTTTGAATGCTATGGTGTCAAAAGGACAGCCCAGTACAGTATATTCCTCGGGTTCCGCCACGTGCTCGCAGTTGTCTGAAAGGGTGTAACAGTCAGAGGTTCATCTTTTAGGTCAATAAAATATATGAACTACTGTGCAGTGTAAAGCCTGGTACACACTAATAGTTTTTTTACTTCAACTCAGCGGGTTAGTACATCGATCTCCCCCGCTGAGCTGTTGTGTTCTGACAGGGGGACAGCCAGCTTCTGTCGGACCGGCTGACATACACACGGGCCAAATGTTAAACGGTTTTATTGAATGAACTGGCTGATGTCTCATGACATTCGTCCCATGTGTACGGGGCTTAAGGCTGTTCCTCCTATGAGCTCAATGAGTAATATGGATTGCTCCAGGGAGTAACTCTGAAAGCTTAAAGCGGTTGTATACCCTCCCTGACATGTTTTACCTACAGGTAAGCCTAGATTAAGGCTTATCTGTAGGTGTTTGCAATATCTCCTAAACCTACATGGTTTAGGAGATATTTGCCACAAAGAATGCACCGATGTCTACGGCGCATGCGCGCCGTAGACAACGGCACAGGCGCACTGAGAATAGCCATTCATAAAACCGGCAATTCCGGCTTTGACGGCTCCCGCGCGCATGCGCGGAGTGACGTCGTCGCCGCTTTGGCCAATCACAGCGCCGGAGCGGCGATACCCGGAAGTAACCTTCCGGAGAGATGTCTGCGGTCGGAGGGGGAGACGAGGATGACTTCGATCTAAGGTAAGTAATTCATAATGAGCTAGTATGCTAGTCATACTAGCTCATTATGCCTTTGTCTTGCAGGTTTTTATTTTTTTTTAAACGTTTTTTTTGGGGTATACAACCGCTTTAATCAGGGGGGGAGAGTATTTATTAGTGAATAGCAATATAAAACATTTACACAATTAGAGGTACTTGCTTGTGATGAATAAACCCATGGCAGGGGGTACTTTAGTAAAACCAGCTTTAATAAAGTGGAGAGCATTATGCTGTCAGGGCACAATCTAGCGGGACGCCGTGGTTGCTATCCCCAACCCCCATATTCCATTATATTGAAGAAGTGACCTATTACGAGGGTTTTATCTCTAGATGCTACGATCTGTTTTCCTAGAAGGATTCCCACTGGGGGTGGTGAGCAAGTGGGAGAGAGATGTAGGCACATTTGAGGAGGAGGAGGCCCTACAAGCTGTACAGATATGGGGGGACGCAGAATGTCCAAGGTGTTCTAGGGACCATTGAGATCTAATTAATCTGTTATGGCTTTGCCCTAAGTTACATTTATACTGGACAGGGGTTCTGAACACTATTAATAGAGTTTTTCAAGTTAAATTCCAGAAGGACCCTAAACCATGTATATTCAGTATTTTGGATGACCTCCCAATTGAGTATAATCTTAAACAGGCCATTGCTAGAGCCCTCTTTCAGGCTCGCAAGCTCATCCATAGTGAAAGAACGGATTACCCAAATGGGGGACACTCTACGGTTGGAGAAGTATATCTTCCAACACAGAGGACGCCCTGGCAAATTTACTAATCTGTGGTCACCCTGGTTAGATCCAGTGGATCTGGTATTGGACAGAATACCACTCTAATAAATTTGTTATAGGTATTTGGGTAACGGTACCGGTTAGTGTGAAGCTTAGCCGGCCCTGCTGAGTTGTGCGGTGGGCGTGCATAGAGAATAATTCATGTTATACGATAGTGTAAAGTGTTTGCTGATTATAATGACTAACACTGTACTATCTGGAATTGGATTCTATGACAGCTTTGTCTTTTTGTTCTCTTTTTTTCTTTAACAAACATCTTTAAAGAAAAAAAAATTGAAAGCGCTACAAAAGTACCTGCAATATATAAATAAATTGGTCAGCCTAATTGGATATAATCTACATGTAGCCATCTGCATAAATATTTAACTGTGCTCAATGTGAAGAACCCATAGACTCCCCCATCCATGCTAAACAGCATGGACAAATCACTCTCCTGCTGCTTGCTATTGTACTTTGACATCCAACACTCTTTGCTTTCAGAATACCCCAACAATGACTGCAGCCGATTGGCTGCAGTCACTGTTCAGCTGACTTCCAACCCCCCTGGCTCCTTCAATTTTCAATCTATGTTTGTTGGGCAAAGTGGTGTTGGCGGGGCCACAAGTGGCTTGGATTTCAGCCGATTCACGGAAATTGGCTGAAAATTAAGCCTTGTATGGGCAGCTTTAAATTTACTTTATGCCACATAGTTGTTGGCCGATTGTGTTGATCTGCCAGCTTTAGGGTCTGCATTGTCAGGTCTGCTCCCGCTCCTTTATTTTTAAAGCATCACACAACTGGCTTTCGGCATCAGTTTAAGACGCTTCTTACATCATTCAGAATCTGACAGGTGCAGTTGACCTCCTTCCAATCTGTATTAGACCTGCCTCAAGTTGATTTTGTATTCCCATATACATGTATAGGGGGAGAAGCAGTTCTGACACAAACAAAAGCCTGTTGTTCAGAGAATTCTGAAAGTCTACTTGAAATTATGGATTGCATTAAGAGACTAACAAAAGAGAAGAGAGACGTTCGGAAGGTTTTAATGCACCACATGTAATGGCATTGTAAGAGTGGGCTGTGTGATTCCAAGAAAGGACAAGCAGCTTTTCAAGTGGTAGCCTCAGAGCTGCCCTGGGAACTGGAGACTCCAAGCAAGTAACCTCCGCTAAGCAGCAACAGGTTATATGTGCAAAGGATTTACACTTTCTTCTTTAAAGTGGAAAACTCTTTTAAATGAAACCTGTCATGGGAGAAATTCCTGCTGAAAAAGGTAACTTCCTGGCCGTCTCTATCTTCCAAACCATCAAAGTCCCAGACTGGGAAAGCCTAAACAGAGGATCAGTACGATAGACTACTAGTGTTTTCAGAAAAATATCAGCAATAGCAGTCCATGTGTTCCAGTCATGAGGGTACCTCCTGGATATTTCATCTTCATTTACATTCCATGTTATCATGGTTGCCTGGTAGCAACAACTCGGCCTATAACTTTACTGCCATCATTTTTAGTGCTGGCTGTTATGGGGCAAAATAAAGATTATTTTTAAAAAACATTTTAAAAATGGGAACTAAGTGGGCACAAAGCCAGCATCAGTGAGGGGCTTCTGAAGATGGAACTGTCATTTTCATAGTTACGAACCTTCAGTAACAAAATCAAATGATATTAAGATTTGAATTACATTTTTGTACAGATGTAATGCTTATTTTTTATGGAGTTCCTTTTCAATATGCACGTCATTCACCTGTCCTTTAACATTCCAAACCATCTGGAGTGTAATGCCAAGTGACATTGTGGGGATGCCTACATCGACCATATGGTGTCTCCCTGATGGCCACATTCCTTAAAGCCTTCTGGGAAAATCATTACCTCTGCAAGAAAGAGACCTTTACTGGAACAGCAGTAATTTTATAATTCATGATTTATGCTCTAATAATTTGCCCTAATTGATACAGATGGGTATATGTGAATATTTGTTTTTGTGCATGTGTGTAGATATATAAAGTCCTCGCTCTTATTAGAATGTGGTGCCTACCAATTGGAGATTTTTTATATATATATATATATATATATATATATATCACACATACATACATACACACACAGAAATGTGTCCTTAGACTAGGGTTTTAAAGTCATTTACCGTATATACTTGAGTATAAGCCGACCCGAATATAAGCCGGGGGACCTAATTTTACCACAAAAAACTGGGAATACTTATTGACTCGAGTAGAAGCCTAGGGTGTCCTTCTGCATGCCTCACTTTGCCTCACTGTGTCCATGCCTCACTGTGTCCATGCCTCACTGTGCCCATGACTAGACTGACGTTTAACATGGGAGTCTATGGAAGGGGTGTCCGGGTTTGAAAAATCGGTGCTCCCCGGCCATAGGTCCCCCAGACAAAAAGCTTTGGACACTTATAAAGAAGAGATGGGGCTATATGTGTGACACGTTTCGGGACCAGGGGACCTACGAACGGCCAGTACGGGGTCCCCAAAGTCACCGGAGAAATGACCGTTTAACATGGGAGTCTATAGAAGGGGTGCCCGGGTTTGAAAAATCGGTGCTCCCCGGCTATAGGTCCCCAGGACAAAAAAACGTTGCACACTTGTAGAGAACGAGTGAGGCTACATGTGTGCCAAGTTTGGGGTCCAGAGGACCTACGGCCAGCCGGTACCGGGTCCCCAAATTCCGGGAGATCAGGTGCCTAAAGGTGACTCGAGTATAAGCCGAGGGGGGCATTTTCAGCACAAAAAAATGTGCTGAAAAACTCGGCTTATACTCGAGTATATACGGTACATATGGGAAATAACGATTATTTTTTTTATTGCCTCGTGCTGCAAACTGGGCCATGATTTATAAGAGTTTTTGCCTTCCTCTGGAACAATTGTGGGTTTACGGTTCTGATGATGCAGGTTTTACATCTATTTATTTTGGTCTATTGGTTTAACTTGATGGGCATGTGTCTTTTTTTTTTTTTACAACCTAACAATGTAATCATGTAAAAAAAATCTGTCAGGATGTTATGGCAGCTACAGCAAACATTCAGCAAATTAAGGCAATTCCTACATCCGTGTTCGGAGTCAATGGCAGCTGTATAGCCAGCAAACTAGCAACTCATAGAATAATGGATTTTTCCATTGCCAATTTTTTTTTTTTTTTTTTTTAATAAGATGGGCACAAATAATGTGATGACTGAGGCTCATTTAGAAAACAATGAATACACAATACTGAATATTTTGAAATAGCAACCATTTTCTGTATCCAATTTTTTTTTAACATGTGTTATTGAATATAAGCTTACCCCTGACTGCTCACTGTAAGAACTCTGTGTCTGAATGAATACAATGCTATCACTGGCGGACACTACAGTCCACATTTTAGCAAAGAACTCCTCATTTGGCCTCTACAGGGTTCAACACTTTTTTTGTACACCTGGTACATGGTAGTATTACATAGTAGAAAGACAAAAATCTCCTGCGCTCTCGGTGTATCGTCAAAACACGGGTAGTGTGGTTCTGTCTAAAGGCAAAGTCTTTCTTAGTATTACATAGTAAGCAGTCCTGTAGAAGCTTGTGAACAAGCCTTAAAATCTTAAAAAGACTGATAACATCTTACCAATTAAAACTAAATCATTTAGCGATCAGATCGTGTTAAACCTCCATCTAATATTTTCCATGCATTGTGAGAGTGACAGGCATTGTTCTGTTTATGTTGTTGCAGGTGTTGCTAGCATCCAGGATAACATCTGTACTCACATTAGATGATTAGCAGCTACAAAGCTTTGGACCCAGCAAGGGAAAATTATTTAGAAATGAATGACTCAGTTTGCAATGTTCTCAGTACGTTGGTAAAAAATAGAAACAGATTGCAGGGAGGCCGGGTGGGGGGTGAGGGGGATGTTCTGTGCTCACCTTGTGCTTCCTGCTTTATCATTTCCTTTCACTCTGCCATATTCCCTGCAATTCTCAACTTCCTTCCTATGGAGAGTCAAAGCTAAATAACAGCGATTATGACCACGCCATGCCTCGCAGCTGTCTCTCCATTTATATACATAGCCCTGCCCCTCTTCCTTTCCTTTTCGATTTTGCACTATGGTTTAAACCATACCATAGAGCCATGCAGAGGCGGCTCTCTAATTAGGCAAGTTAGGCAGTCGCCTAAGGCCTCGCACTCACAGGGGCCTCGCGGCCGCCTAATTTGCCTGTGATCAATACTAATGTTGGCATCATCGGATCTCTCTATTACCCCTCTCTCTTTTTCACCTCCACCTCTCTCCCCCCTCTTGCATTGGCTGAATATGTCTGATGGGTGAGGAGGGTGCCCTGGAAGTGGTGCTGATCACCTGTGTGCTAGATCCGTGCATTTTCTGCAGCCATTTTTCTTGTTTGAATTATTTTTCCCATTATGGGCGGGAGTGGGGCCTCATGTCTAAGTTTTGCCTAAGGCCTCACAAAGCCTAGAGCCGCCTCTGGAGCCATGTAAGTGAGATAACAATATCATTAAAGTGGAAGTAAACCCTTCTATCATTTTCAGGCAAGGAAGCTGCCATCTTGGCCTCAGTTTAATCTTCAACTGCCATGATGCTGCACATGTGATCAGTTATGACACCAGCCATTGGATGGTTTGACAGTTTGGTTGAGAGCACAACCAATGTGACAGTTGGCATTCCCGGCATGCCGGAATGTAACTGCTAAATCAATGGGTTTACTTCTGCTTTAAGATCAAACTGTAAGTTGCCCTGTGGCATACACATCAACAGAAGTATATCATGTGTTCCAGTGCAATACAAAAGTCACCTCAAAGGAGAAGAGGGTCCATTCAGGCCAACATCCAAATACTAGAGGTATCCTGTGTTGGGTCTGAGCATCACCCTTGGAGGGTTGGCGGAGCCGCTAAATAGCTATAAGAGGACACCTTTGGAAGGACTACACTCCAGTTTGAGTCCAGAAAATGACCATCAGCACATCTTTTGGCTCTGGCGACGCAAAAACCCAAGGGATTGCGGGCAGACAATGCAATGGTTGTGCCTAGAAAGAATCTTCAGGAACAATTTCTCATTTGTCTTCTGAAATTAATTTAATGTACTAAGAGAATAATTGTACCAATTGATACCCCAAACTAAGAAGCAACACCTACATCACAACCTTAGGAGTAAAGGTGTCCTTTATTTAAATATGGTAAAATTGTATGGTATGGCTAAAAGGAACCATAAAGTACTAAACTATACCAGTGTGAGAAACAGTAGAGCAATGGTCTCCTAACTGTGGCCTGGGGGCCAGATGGGGCCCTTTTCTTGCTTTTATCTGGCCCATGGAACACTATTCCTCCAACTGACACCAACAATGGGGTATAACTCCCGTCATTGATACCAACAATAGGGTACTATTCCTACTACTGACCCAAACAATGGGGCACTATTTTTCTCATTGACACCAATGATGGGGGGGGGCATTATTCTTTCCTCTGACACCAATGATGGGGCACTATATCTTCCCCTGACACCAACAATAGGAGAATAATCCTCTTACTAATACCAATAATGGGGCACTGTTAAATATCATTGACACCAGGGCATTTTCTACTCACTCTGGCCACAGTCCGGGCCCCTCAAAATCTGAAAGGCAGTAAACGGGCCCTTTGTTTAGAAAGTTTGGCGATCCCTACAGTAGAGTCTTCTTAAAAACAGAAGGTTTCTCTGTCTAACTTCCATTACAAATCCAAACCATACGGATTTATACCCTTATTTGCAAATAGTAGGTGGAGCCATGCAAATAATTTATTTTACCTTTCTTCTCAAGAAATAAACTGCAAGACATATAATAATATGATGTATATTAAGTTATTGACAAAATTACTCAACAGACAGGCACAATAAATACACGGCACATGCACAGATCAGCTATAACATTATGACCACTAACAGGTTAAATGAATAACATTATTGAATTACAATGGCATCTGAAAGTTGGTGATATTTATTAGCAGCAAGTAAACATGCTGTCCCTGAAGTTGTGTTGAAAGCAGAAGAAAATGGGCATCAGAGCTTGCTATGTATGGGGCTGAATTGTCACAGAATGGTCAGGGTGCCCATGCTGACCTGTATCTACAGCCAAAAGCACCTATAATGGGCATGTGAGCATCAGAAGTGGACCACAGAGCAATGGAAGAAGGTGGCCCAGTCTGATGAATAACAACATTTTCTTTTTATTTTAACAGAAAAGTTTTTATTTGTCTTCAACAGGAGAAAATGTGTACATACAAATAACATTTTCTTTTACATCAGACGGATGGCCAGGTATGTGTGCATCGCTTACCTGGGGAAGCAGGAAAGCCAGCGGAGGCAGTGTTTGGGAAATGTTCTGCTGGGAAACATTGAAACCTGACAGTCATGTGGATGTTACTTTGACACATACCACCTACCTAAACATTGTTGTTGTTCAAGTACACCCCTGCATGGAAATGGCATTTCCTGATAATGGTTGCCTAATGCACCCTGCAACAATGTTTCAAGAAAGGCTTCAGGAACAAATCAAGGCGTTTGAGGTGCTGACTTGGCCTCCAAATTCACCTGATCTCAATCTATTCAGGCATCTGTGGGATGTGCTGGAAAAACAAGTCCGATCCATAAGGGCTGCACTTTATTGAACTTTAACCACTTCAATAATCGGGCTCTTTCCCCCCTTCCTGCCCAGGACAATTTTAAGCTTTTAGCGCGGTCGCACTTTGAATGACAATTGCGCGGTCATGACATTTTTATAATTTTCTTCCCACAAATAGAGATTTCTTTTGGTGGTATTTGATCACCTCTGCGGTTTAAATTTTTTTGCGCTATAAACAAAGAGCGACACTTTTGAAAAATAAAATTAAAATTATGGGCACTGATGGGCACTAATAGGTGGCACTGGATAGGCAGCACTGATGAGGAGATACTGACAGACATTACCAAGTGGCACCGATTGGCACGTTTTTGGGCACTGATTGGCTCTGTTATGGGCACTGACAGGCTTTTATAGAGGGGGACAGGCTGGCTGTTTGATGGGCACCTTTTGATGGGGGCTGTGCTGATTATCAGCACAGTCCCCCCCTCTGACAGGGAGAGCCGCCGATCGGCTCTCCCTGTCAGCGTGAACCGAGGAAAGCTGTTTACTAGCACTTTCTGGTTCACGCTATGATCAGCTGTGATTTATCACGTGGTAAGAAGCTTCTGTCACAGGCTTCATACCACGATCGGAGTTGCGGTGTGTCAGGCTGACAAACAGCACTTCCGATCGCCGCGCTGCGCGTCGGCTCTGTTATCCTGATCACCTCATATGATGTTCGATCAGGATAACTAAACCACTTTGCTGCCGTCATTTGGCTATACGGCGGGCAGCAAGTGGTTAAAAGATACTTTAACATACATTCAGAGGTAAAAAGAAAGAAATCAAAAACACTGCTCCAGGTCGGTCTACTGTTCTACCTCCACTACAACACTAAGGCCCCTTTCACACATGCGGATCAGTTTTTAGACATCCGCTTGCTCAGCAGGGATCGCTCCGTTGATCCCCGCTGTGCCGGCGGATGACTAGTCAATTTCTGCGCACTGTGCAGAAACGGACCGGTCAGATCTCCGCTTTCCTCTATGGGGGATCGGATGAAAACAGACCGTCTGTCCGTTTTCATCTGATCCGCCAGACGGATGGAAGAATAGGGTTTGCATCCGTCAGACTTTAGCGGAGCAGATCGGATGTCAGCGGACATGTCACCACTGACATCTGTCGCTCCATAGAGATGTATGGAGCGACCGTTCAGGTCCGCACGTGTGAAAGGGGCCTAATAGGTGCTGGCACTGTTCGCAACAGTCTCATGAAAGAAAAAGGTTCTTCAATTAAATATATCTTCATAGCATAACTGGGGAATACAGCATCCACATCTAACACGTTTCGCACTACATAGCTATGATGTAGCGCTGATGTCGTGCAAAACACTTTGGATGCCTTATTGTCATAATGCTGTGAAGATGCATTTCATTGAAGATTTCTGGATGAAGGGGATTTTAAAGATGTGCGGCTCACCTAGAGATGTAAAATTCTCCGAAACTTTGAAACCATGAGAAAAAAATAAAGTTTTTCCTGTTTTTTATGTTACCGGAAAAAATGGAAATGTTCGAAAAAAAAATAATCATTGTGGCGTAGTTTTACAAACAGGATTGGTTTGCAGCACTTTCTTACTCTACTATGCCGCTGGTGAAGAAATGCTTTGTGTTGACCCAGAAGCAGCAGAAATGGTGTTTCTGGAATGAGAATTCTGGAGGGAAAAGCTACTCGCACTTTCATTATGGTCCTCATCATTTCATTCTATAAAGTATTTTTTTATGTCTTTAGGGCACCTTTGACATGCTAGGATGTGTTTTTCATCCTTGTAGCATTTGGAAAAGAATATTTCTTCTCACAATATTTGCAAATTGTAGCTTTGATCTCAGCAGAAAATGCACTGTGGAAATGTTTCTAAACTCTAGATGTAGGTCTCAACATTTTACTGAGAGGAGGAAAAGAAAACACAAACAATTTACTGAGCAGACTATAGGTAAACATTATGCTGTGATGGCGGAGAACATTAATAGGAATCATTTAAAGGTTATAACGTTAAACTAATTTGTCAGACAAATTTACCCTCTTACCTGTCAATTCAGGTTTGAGAGGAAAGAAACTATCATCTACTGTATCCCAACAATCATCCAACTTTAGGAGGTACAAGATAGAGCCCATAAGCAAACTAAACTGCAGCCTCTCCCCTACAGTGTCCCCTAGTGGTGGAAATGCATATTTCTCTTGTTTGAGAACTGCATTAAGAAGTACAGTGTTACCGTATTTATCGGCGTATAACACGCACCCCAAGTTTAGGAGGGAATTTTAAGGAAAAAAACTTTTAGGAGGGAAATTCAAGGAAAAAAAACTTACATTTAAATGCAGCATGCAGCCTTGCCCAGTGTCCATCTGCAGCCTTGCCCAGTGTCCATCTGTCCATCTGCAGCCGTGCCCAGTGTCCATCTGCAGCCGTGCCCAGTGTCCATCTGTCCATCTGCAGCCTTGCCCAGTGTCCATCTGTCCATCTGCAGCCGTGCCCAGTGTCCATCTGTAGCCTTGCCCAGTGTCCATCTGTCCATCTGCAGCCGTGCCCAGTGTCCATCTGCAGCCGTGCCCAGTGTTCATCTGTCCATCTGCAGCCTTGCCCAGTGCCTTTGCGATCGTGTCAGTCCCTGCGGTTTTTAAAATTTGGCGCCGATTTCTGTGGAGAGGAGCGAGCGGGGCCGAGTGTACTTCGGCTGGACTCGGCTCCTCTCGCAGTTCCGCCCATCTCCACTGACTGCGCCACTGACGGAGAAAGCCGAGTGTACTTCGCCTAGACTCGTGTCTGCTCACAGTCACAGGCAGGACTGCGAGAGGAGCCGAGACTAGGCGAAGTACACTCGGCTTTCTCTATGTCAGCGGCGCAGTCAGAGATGGGCGGGACTGCGAGAGGAGCCGAGTAAAGCCGATTGTACTTCGGCTTCGGCTCCGCTCGCTCGGTTTCAGCAGGGGAATTCGACGGAGTATCGGCGTATAACACGCACCCACGATTTTCCCCTGATTTTAAGGGGAAAAAAGTGCGTGTTATACGCCGATAAATACGGTACTTGTATTGTATTCCAGGATTTGCTGGTCTTCAGCTGAGAGAACTTGCAATAATTTAAGACTTTACATCAAGTCTCAGAATGGTTTTCATATTATATAGGTTTTCATATTATATAGTTTGAATAATATGGGGAGAGTGTGGATATTACATACAGGGGGAAGATTGTGGATATTACATACAGGGGAAGATTGTGGATATTACATACAGGGGAAGATTGTGGATATTACATACAGGGGAAGATTGTGGATATTACATACAGGGGGAAGAATGTGGATATTACATACAGGGGAAGATTGTGGATATTACATACAGGGGAAGATTGTGGATATTACATACAGGGGAAGATTGTGGATATTACATACAGGGGAAGATTGTGGATATTACATACAGGGGAAGATTGTGGATATTACATACAGGGGAAGATTGTGGATATTACATACAGGGGAAGATTGTGGATATTACATACAGGGGAAGATTGTGGATATTACATACAGGGGAAGATTGTGGATATTACATACAGGGGAAGAGTGTGGATATTACATACAGGGGAAGATTGTGGATATTACATACAGGGGAAGATTGTGGATATTACATACAGGGGAAGATTGTGGATATTACATACAGGGGGAGAGTGTGGATATTACATACAGGGGGAGAGTGTGGATATTACATACAGGGGAAGATTGTGGCTATTACATACTGGGGGAGATTGTGGATATTACTGGGGGAAGATTGTGGATATTACAGTGGGGGGGGGGGATGACGTGGATATTAGTAATTTTTTTAATTTTTTTTGCCGATCCGAAAATGATCCGATCCGTGGCTCTGATCCGATCCGTGAGTTTTTTGATCCGTTGCACCCCTAGTCATGCATATTAAATACTTTTCATTGTAAAAGAACATATTCCACACTTTTTTTTTTCCAGGGAAAAAACATATAGCCCAATTTTTCCAGATTTGTTTCCAGACTTTCCAGAACCTTTTTCCTTCATATCTTGACGGGTCAGGGTTGTTTTGGTGGCAAAAGGGCGACCTACTCAATATTATATATATATATATGTGTGTGTGTGTGTGTTTTGTGTGTGTGTGTGTGTGTGTGTGTTTGTGTGTGTGTGTGTGTGTGGGGGGGGGGGGGGCACATAATGTAATGGCTGATCGGGTCTGCAGCACAGTTTGAGCTCAGGTCAAATGCCACAAAAAACAGTCCTCTAGGCTATTATCTGGCCTGAAACAGACTTTCAAATACAAATACTGTGGTGCAGTGCCATAAATTTACCGTTTGAAGACATGGCAGATTTGTTGCTACAGAATAGCACCCATCCCTAATGAAACTCCACCTTTGTCCACATACCTTAGTATAGTACCAAGACTTGTTTATTCATTTTCACAGTAGCTTGTTAGAGGCTTAAACCTGCTCTAGGCTCCAAGGAAACAAACACCATTTGTGCCATTAAAGCTATTTGGGTGACATGTACTGTAAAATGAGATGGCTATTTGTTCTCTAATTAGTTTAACGTCTGCTTCAAGTCCTTCTACAACTGCCTTGTCCTCAGTATAATTACTAACCTTTTACAATCTGCTATTAATGAAGCACTTCTAAAAGGTGAACTGTGGTCTCCTTACATATATATGGGAAAGTGGTCAACAAAGTATATCTAAAAACAAAAAGTAATTTGGATAGAATATGAAAAAGTTCTACTTTTTTTTTTTTTTTTAACTACCTGTGTTACACTGGAGAGGTTTCCCTTCATTTCATGTCCCGTAAACAGAAAATGGAAAGAAATCTCTGCAAAGTAAAGCTGACCAAACACTATACAGTCTGAACTGTGCAATATCCTTTAGACTAGATTCATATATTTTGCTATATCCAAAATGTTATTCACGCGTCATTTGAATAGGCTGCCCAAATCACAGAAATCGCATAAAAGCAGTGCGTATACTTTTTTTTTTTTAATGCAGCATACCACTATGCTTGGTAACTACACATGCGTTAGTGAAGTGCATGTAGAGGTAAATAATAATGAATGGCCCCACAGTGCACTATAATAAAAACATGCGTTTTAGTGCGCTCATGGAATATGCAATATATTGCGTGCATTTCCACAAGGCACAGATGTGAACCGCGTCTTAGAGCTTAATTTGATACATATTGAATGGATTGTTTAGGTGCCTCTCTCATGTTACATCATTTTGGTAAAGAAGCTTGTACAATCTATACAATCAGACTGTATATAGTGTTTTGGCAGCTTAAGGGGAGATCCTCCCCTATGTGCCCAACTAGGCAGAGGCGGCACACAGGTTGCCAAGACAGGCGACCCACAAAGCCCACTGCTATTTTCTCTTTTTGAAGGAAAGCAATCACTTGATCTTGTGTACATCAGACATTTGCAGCACTTATCCAACAGCAGGGTGCTTCAGCCCTTTGACTGCTGCTGGTCCTCAATAATTGACCATCAGCCAGAAATAAGGAAATCACCACTGCACCACAGGAGAAATGCTGGCTATGATCCATGCATGGTCTGTGGGTCATAGATCTGAGGAGCATGCATTTTTAGGCCTGTGTAGGAGGAAGGAGAAGAACTGACATTACCAGACTCAGCCCATAGAAAAAAACGCTTGATTCCCACATCAACATAGTTAGGGTTTTCAGGGGGGAATCCCCCCTGCAGCACTATTGTGTTCTGCCAGTGGGGGCAGGCTGGTTGTACCCAAGTGGATCGATGGATCGACTTGGGTACAACTAGCCTGTCCATACATGGATCGAATCTCTGCCAGTCACTCATAAACTGTCCGAATTTTGATCCATGTATGGCAGGCTTTAGACAGTGGTCACCGGAACTAGTGTCCCCACTGGGAGATTTTGTTTGTGTTATAACTGATCACATGTAAAGCACCATGGCAACTGCAGATCAAACAGAAGCGGAGATGGCAGCTTCCTTGGCTGTAATGGATGGGAGGGTTTAATCTCACTTTAAGACTGCTGCTAATTGGTTGCTACACTCTGTACATTAACTTTTCACCTTATTGAGAAGACCAAGATGGTAATTGTTGGTTTATTGTATATCTTACCGCTTGAGTCCCATAGAGATAGAATCCAGTGTGTAACTGTAGCACACCAGATTCTACTCTTTGTTAAAGAGGACAGGAAGGTGCGCCAATCTAAGTGCAGTAAAACAGGCTTTAATTAGCAAATTTGTATAAAAACAGCCAAATGGCTACTCACAGGATACAGGAATAATACAGGCATGTAAGGAGTTAAAGGTGGTCCGGAGTCATCTAAGGCGGTCCTCAGGGGGGATGTTGGTTCCAGATGGAGAGAGGTGTAGCTGAAGATGGCTGAAGGCAGGAAGGCAGGTTGCGGTGTCAGCAAGGGAAGTCAAGAACAACCAGGTATCCAAGCTGCAGATGTAGTGATGCGCCCTGTGTCATCAGGGTAGACATGGGATAACCAGGAAGCTGCAGTTCAGCGAGGACTTTCAGCGTGCGCTTCAGCGTGGAGCGCAGCGTGCCGTCGGACCGGAAGTGACGTGTGGATAGAACGGACCAATAGGATGACGCGTTTCACAGCATCCGCTGTTTCATCAGATCCATAGAAGGCATTATCATAGGTGGGTGTGATATAGTAGAGAGACGTGGCGTGATTGGTTGAAATCATACTAGTGGAAGTAAATCAGCATGGTGATTGGTTGGAAGCAAGATGTAAGGGAGATGATGACACGGAATTTATAGGGGGGTGCAGGGGGGCGAGGAGAAAAGGAAAATGGATGACAGGGGATTATGATATGAAATAAAGATACAATGTTTATATGGTGGTGAACAACGCTAATGTGGAATTTAAAATCATAAAGGATATAAATACATAGATGGTATTAGTACATAGGAGAGAGAGAAAAAAAGGAGCAGCACTATAAAGGGGAACGTATGTGGAAATAATTATATTGGAATTATAGGGGAAAAAATTATTTAATTAAATATTAAATTAGTTGGAGGGTATGAGAACAAGCTATGTATGGCATGAGAACAAATGGGTGCAACATGTAGGAGATGGGAACATATTAATGTGGACAAGGGAAGGAAAGGGAAAGGGGTGGTAAAAAAAGGAGGGGGGGGGGTAAAAAAAAAATATATAATAATAATGAAGAATAATAATGAAAAAGTAATAATGAAAAATAAAAATAAATATAAATATAAATAAAAATAAAAATAAAAATAAATGGACAATAATAATGAAAAACAAAAATGGGGGGGGGGGGGGGGGGAAAGAAGCAAAGAGGACAAGATGGGGAAGTGGAAGAGATGGGTCAGTGAATGAATGATAAAGGCTGGCTATCATGTAGAAGTAGTACAGAAGTATGATTCATAGTATAGAAAATACACATGCATGTGTATATATTCACACATATATATATACACATACACACACATCTGGAAGGGAACATCCATATATATATATATATAAAAATGAATGGATGATATAATAATATATAAATATATATAAAAAACATATGTAAATTGCACATGGAGAAGTATAATATAACAAGTCAAAGCTTATTACCAAAAAAAGGGGGGGGGTGTACATAATTATTGGTATAAAGGATATACCAAAGATGCAAGGCAGCATGAATGGTAACAGATCTATGAGGGCAACACAAGGTGCATACATGCACATATGACCAAGCATATATGAGAGTTGTGAGTAAACGCACACACATACACACATATACACGTATACACATATACACGTGTGCATACACATGCATGCACACAAATCTCCGACAGATGAAAGCACTAGTACGTGGGATGGACGAGCAGCACAGAGAAATATTAAAAGTGATTTGGAAATGAAAGCTTATTATAAAAATTATGTATCATAAAAAATAGGATGATAATCAAATCTGAATAAAATCGAATCAAATACAATAAAATAGAAAGAATAAATTAAAGAATCATCATAAAAAATATATATATGAGAAGATCGAATAAAATGATATATGAGTAAGAACGCACAAGAAATCGCACAGATGGAGAAAAGCGATTAATAGAATGGTGGTAATATAGGAATATTAGATTATGTTGTTGGTTTCGATTTCTTCGTTGAGGCCATTGGGTGACATGGTATTTAAAGAAAAAATCCAATAAGTTTCTTGTCTACAAAGGCGTTGGAATCTTTCTATGGCAGTTGGGGTTTCTGGTATTGTCTCGATAACCCAAACCTGAAGGGCGCTGGTATCTTGGTGGTGGTGTGTTGCAAAGTGACGTGCCACGCTGTATTTGGGATTGTTCTTTTGGACTGCACGGCGGTGTTCTCCAAATCTGGTCCGTAGAGCTCTGATAGTTCTGCCTATGTATAGTAGGCCACATGGACAGGAAATACAGTACACTACATACGTGGTAGAGCAGTTGTAGAAAGAGCTGAGATTGAAGGTCTTACTGTTGGCCTTGAAGGTTTATTGGCCATGGGTGACATGGGAGCAGGTAAGGCATAGGGCTTTTTTGCATTATCACACCCACCTATGATAATGCCTTCTATGGATCTGATGAAACAGCGGATGCTGTGAAACGCGTCATCCTATTGGTCCGTTCTATCCACACGTCACTTCCGGTCCGACGGCACGCTGCGCTCCACGCTGAAGCGCACGCTGAAAGTCCTCGCTGAACTGCAGCTTCCTGGTTATCCCATGTCTACCCTGATGACACAGGGCGCATCACTACATCTGCAGCTTGGATACCTGGTTGTTCTTGACTTCCCTTGCTGACACCGCAACCTGCCTTCCTGCCTTCAGCCATCTTCAGCTACACCTCTCTCCATCTGGAACCAACATCCCCCCTGAGGACCGCCTTAGATGACTCCGGACCACCTTTAACTCCTTACATGCCTGTATTATTCCTGTATCCTGTGAGTAGCCATTTGGCTGTTTTTATACAAATTTGCTAATTAAAGCCTGTTTTACTGCACTTAGATTGGCGCACCTTCCTTTCCTCATTATATTTTACAGAGTTTGCTTCTGCTCATGGTAGCTGCCGCTAGTGCTTGCAACATCAACATCAACATTCATTGATCCCTTTGATTTTTACTCTGCCTAGAACTCATTCTGCGCCATTTTTTCTCCCCTTTTTTTATTATACTCTTTGTTAAAATAGCACTTGGTGGACCAACTCTTTAACCGCTTGCCGACTGCCGCACGAACATTTATGTTGACAGAATGGCACGGACAGGCAAATGGGCGTATATACACGTCCCCTTTAAATTGCCGCCGTGTGGTCGTGCACCTGCACCGAGCTCTGTGACGGTGCCCACGGGACCCGCGGACTCTATGTCCGCCGGTGTCCCACGATCGTGTCACAGAGCTGAACGGGGAGATGTTAGTGTAAACACAACATCTCCCCGTTCTGCCCAGTGACATGTCACTGTTCTCGGTCATCGGGAACAGCGATCAGTGACGTGTCATGGCAAGCCACGCCCCCTAACAGTTAGAATCACTCCCTAGGTCACACTTAACCCCTTCAGCGCCCCTACAGGTTAACCCCTTCACTGCCAGTGTCATTTTTACAGTAATCAGTGCATTTTTATAGCACTGATCGCTGTAAAAATGACAATGGTCCCAAAATGGTGTCAAAAGTGTCCGATGTGTCCACCATAATGTCGCAGTCACGATAAAAACTTCTGAACGCCGCCATTACTGGTAAAAATTTTGTAGACGCTATAAATTTTGCGCAAACCAATCAAACGCTTATTGCGTTTTTTTTTTTACCAAAAATATGTAGAAGAATACGTATCGGCCTAAACGAAGGAAAAAAAATTTTTATAGATTTTTTTGGGGATATTTATTATGGCAAAAAGTAAAAAATATTGCATTGTTTTCAAAATTGTCGCTCTATTTTTGTTTATAGCGCAAAAAATTAAAAACCGCAGAGGTGATCAAATACCACCAAAAGAAAGCTCTATTTGTGGGAAAAAAAGGACGTCAATTTTGTTTGGGAGCCACGTCACAAGACCGCGCAATTGTCAGTTAAAGCGACGCAGTGCCAAATTGCAAAAAGTGGCCTGGTCTTTGGCCAGCGAAATGGTCCGGGGCTGAAGTGGTTAATCACCAGGCTTTACAGGTTTGCAAATGTAATTTTAATTTTTTTTAACTCGCCCAAAAAATAAGTACAGAACTACACTAATGACTAATGAAGGATTTAACACACAATGCAGTTGTGAAAAAGGTTACACAAGACACAGTTGACTGGTCATAGTATCTCACATTTCATTGCCCGAGGACAAAAATCCAGCTTGTCAAAGTCCGGAGTGAGAGAAAGTGACCAACTGGAACATCTCCACTCTTTAATCACTCTCAAATCTCCGGTACTCACTTACCAGACGCACCACCATTAATATTAATACCACACACACCATTAATCACCCTGGAAACAAGCTGTTTAGATTAGGCCGCTCTCACATATACAGAGCAGTGACCGCCTCTCTTCAGACCTTATAAAGTTGTCTTTTGTTACTGAATTATAAATTCAGTTTTATCTCTGTAAAACAGAATATGCTAGCACCACAAATGGTAAGTAAATCACTGATGGGCTTTCAACTTGTCTAAAGCTGGTTATACACTAGTTGATTTTTGAACGAACGTTTGTATGAATGAAAATTCTTTGTATATTTAATGACCGGATGAATGTCCTTTGAAAGGACCTTGAAATTTTGTTTGCTTTTAAGATTCTGTTTTGGAATGAATGGCCACATATACTGTTAGAATTTAGTTTGTTTGATAAAAAAAAATTCCATCCTGCTCCTTTGAATTTTCGCATCACTGTGGTAGAAAATTAACATTGATTTGACCCCACTAATGATTAGAAAATCAAACTAAATTCTACTAATGTATACTGTAGTCAGTTTAACTCACGAATTGGAAGAATGCAAATAGTGTTTAATGAGCATAATGTATAACTGTGCCAATTATTAAGCCTGCCATAGGTGGTTCCAATATCGGCCGAGATTTGAACCCTCTCAGGGCAAGCTGATTGTACAAAAGTCGATCCATCGATCCACTTGGGTACAACCAGCATGTCAAATTTTTACATGGGATTATTGCCAGCGGCTTCCCGTACCCAACCCATGGTCGCATCATCTATGGCCTGCCTCAGTAATTTTAAAGGGGCTGTAAAAGGCATTCAATGCATTAAGATAAAAAGCCTTCTGTGTGTAGCGGGGGGTTTCCTTTAGGGCCTCAGAGACTACTGTACCCATAACCCCACTGGCCACCCAGGGTGCATTGCCCCGCGCAAAGACTGCTGGGGTGGACTTTATAAGCAAGAGGCGGGGCCGGGTTTCTCTCTCTTTGGACCGCGCCCGCCCAGCAAGAGGAACTCCTTTCTGAGCCTGGGTGCTACAAGGCCTAAAGCCTGGGCCTTTCTCCAAAGAGCCTTCCGCTCTCACCGAGGAACCTGAGGGATGTTCTGCATACCGTTGCCGCATCGCTTCCCGGAGGACCGAAGACTTGGATGTCGTGAGACCTGTGTGCCAAGACACAGCAGCGGAAGATACGGACACGGACTGGTCCGATTGGGTGAGAGAGCACATGCTCAGAGAACTACATAGGATCTCTAGGCCCAATAACTGTTTAACCGGAGTTTTTCATTAGTGTTGTGCTGCACACCGGAGGGACAGTGCATCGGAGCAGCTTTAGAGATTTCCTTTATTCACCAAGTTATCAAAACCCCTTTTACCTTGTGGATTACAGTTGTTTCTTCAGCAAGTGCACCACCGTTTGCTAGCGAAGAATTTCTCCTACAGAACTTCTACATAGTACAGTCAGGCCTGACTTAGCGTAGATATTATTGGGCGCCATCTTTGCCACGAGGGAGAATAGCTGCAGCGGGGACTGCTAGACTTATGCATCATACTGTATGTCTGTCTGTCTGCTGAGATATTCTTTCATTGCAGGGCTCTGCATATGATATGTTAAACTGTGACTATATTCCTACCAAACCAACTAAGTAAAAGTGAAAGAGTTAAGTATACTGGTGTTGTGTCATTTACTTGCAGAGAAGGTGGGTAAGGACAGTTAAAGTACATTGTTGTATGTGTTTTAATATAAGATTGTGTCTCCGTGAGTTGCAGGCTACACAATCCTACCATCTCCTACTAGCTGTGCCAGGGGAGGTTAGAGCCAACTGCCGGGGGTTGACAGGGTGCATTACAGGGGCCCAAAAGAATTATTCCAGCAGCCCTCTTAACTGGGGGTAACGCAATATGTGTGTAGCAGGCCCCCCAGCACCCCCCAACACTTACCCTGAGCCCCGTCTCTATCCAGCAATGTTCACGATTCCCTCGACCATCCGGGACTCTCCTCCTGATTAGCTGGGGCACAGCCACGCCGCCATTGGTTCCTGCGGCTGTCAAGTCAGTAAGCCAACCAGGGGAGAGAGGGGACAGGGCCGAATGGAAGCTGCATGTCTGAGTGGACACCCAGGGCTGCAGCTCGGCTTGGGTGCCCCCATAGCAAGCTGCTGGTCTATGGGGGCACTCATCAGGAGGGAGGGGCCAGGAGCAGCGAAGAGGGACCCGAGAAGAGCAGGATCCGGGTTGCTCTGTGCAAAACCAACAGCACGTTTGTTTGTTTTTTTAAAGCGGGACTTTACAATCACTTTTAAGTGTCAGGAAAAAAGTTGATTAATATCAGTAGGGGAAATTTCATTCCATTAGATAGCAAAGGTACCTACAGACATTAGAACACAGCAACTTGAAGAGGACATTAGCAGGATAGGTGTAGGATCTAATGTTGCCAATAGTTCCTCTAGACCGGCTGAAGAAGTAAGCCTCAGAGAGGACAAATAACCTTGTCCAGTTATTGTGACCAATGATAAATGCTTGAGGGTCCCTGCTCAGGCTGTCAAAGTCTGGTTAGTTGGATGCCGCCGATCAGTGAGGGTGCAGGCTGAGGAAAGGTCCATCCAGACCCAAAGCATATTGTAACATATTGTAAAACAGAAAGAAAGCCCGACTGCCACACACTTCATCCGGCCCAAGTGGTACCACTCCGGCAGGTGAGGTGTGCGGCGGTAGGGCTATCTTGTCCAGTTATTACGTGATATACCCCAACTGAGCTTATAGGCCCAAGAGTAAGCTGGAGTAAATGCATTGGGGGCGTGGCCTGGCAGGGTGCAGGCTGAGACTGCCATTCACTATCATACAGCAGGTCTTGACTTGATGTGCGGCTCCCGGGACACCTAGTTACTCTTTGCACTTTCATTAATGGGTACAAAAGCCCTATTCTGAGTATGTACTAAAGAGATTTTTATAACATGCTGCAAAATTAAACCAACTTCAACTGAAAATAATTTCTTACTGAGTATGTGCCAAGTGTAATCTGCATCAACTCGGAAGCAACTGTTGTGGTAGCCAGCCAGTGAAAAGTGATCAGGTCAAGCAGGGGTAGCCCTTACCGGTGACTACGAGATCCGCTTGTCCCCAAAAGGTTTGCCAGGTGCTACTATCTGATATGACTGTTCCTGCTGACACTTTGTTGGAACACCTAAGCATTGAAAGGATTATTCCTTTTTTTTCCTATGGTAAGGGCAACAGTCATGGACTGGTATTAAAACATCCCACAGCATACCAAGCTTCTGATTGGTCACATTGCCTTATACAAGCACAGCATAATTTAGCATCATAATGGAGCATTCATGACACCCTTTGGCATATAGCACTAAGCCAAACACCGCAATAGATAAAAGCACTCAGCAAAAGTTTTGGCATTGCCTTCTGTTAAAATGAACGTGGACAGTTGTGAATGTTATCTGATGATCTAAACCAGGGGCCTCAAACTGGTGGCTCTCCAGCTGTTGCGAAACGACAAGTCCCATGAGGCATTGCAAGGCTAAACAGTTACAAGCATGACTGCCACAGGCAGAGGTATGATGGGACTTGTAGTTTTGCAACAGCTGGAGGGCCGCCAGTTTGAGACTCCGGATATAAACAGTTGCTGCGTTAGACTTGCTCAGCGCAACTCCATCACCTGTTAATATCTCCCAGCATACAGTCAGCCTTAGAATTACGTCTCGTCTCTATAAATGAGAGTAATGTACAAGCTGAATATGAATTGCATTACGTTTTCTTTCCAGTAGTGCCTGCAGTGAGTCATTGTAACCCTTGGCTTCCATCCTTTCATCCATTATTCACATGTGGGCCCTCGTGTTGAGTATCAGTGGATGTGAAGTACAAAGTGGATGATTACAATCACGTCACACGGCTGCTCAGCAGGCAAAATACACATCAAATACTCAGAAGAACAACAACCATTAAAAGCAAAATCCAGTAGAAGTCACCTAAGGTCTTAAAAGGCGTCAAGATGCAGTTTCCCCCATTAAGAAGCTAAATAAAGCGTTATCTGAGAAATGGTTTCAGGAACTGCTTGATACAGCTGGAATTCCTGAGCTCTCTAGGATACAGCTGCAAAACAAATCTACAACAATATGGATTGAAAAGAAAATTGTGGCGGGCCGAGAAAAGAAAAGCTTTCACATAACAGGAAATGTTGATCAGGACGGGGCGCGGGGACTTCAACTGACAGGTTCAAATTTTGAAAAGAAACATTTTTCAAGACACTTTTAAGACAATAGGATCGACCTTGGCACTGCTGGGCTTATTTCATAACATTGTGCAAGGAGACATGTGTTTAATGGTTTAGTAAGTAATGCCATTTGCAAATAAGGTTTCAGCTGTTTAGGTCAGCCATCAATATCGGCACACCAGACCCCGTTACAATGTTTTACCAAACACTGTTTATTTTAGAAATACCATTAAAGAATCATTCCCTCTTCTATATATACTGTATATACTCAAGTATAAGCAGAGTTTTCCAGCACATTTTTTTGTGCTGAAAATGCCCCCCTCGGCTTATACTCGAGCCACCTTTTTGCGCCTGATCTCCCGGAATTTGGGGACCCGGTACCGGCCGGCCGTAGGCCTCCTGGACCCCAAACGTGGCACACATGTAGCCCCACTCTTTCTCTACAAGTGTGCAAAGATTGTTGTCCGGGGGACCTACGGCCGTGGAGCACCGAGTTTTCAAAGCCGGGCACCCCTTCCATAGACTCCCATGTTAAATGGTAATTTCTCTGGTGAATTTGGGGACCCGGTACTGGCCGGTCGTAGGTCCCCTGGACCCAGAACTTGGCACACATGTAGCCCCATTTCTCCTCTACAAGTGTGCAAAGTTTGTTGTCTGGGGAAGCACCGATTTTTTAAAGCCGGGCACCCCTTCTATAGACTCCCATGTTAAACGTCAGTCTAGGCATGGGCACAGTGAGGCATGGGCACAGTGAGGCATGCACATGGACACAGTGAGGCACAGTGAGGCATGCAGATGGACACCCTAGGCTTATACTCGAGTCAATACGTTTTCCCAGTTTTTTGTGGTAAAATTAGGTGCCTCAGCTTATATTCGGGTTGGCTTATACTCGAGTATATACAGTATTGGGAAAAGCTGAAGGCTCCTTTGGTGGTTGCAGAACATTTTAAGCATGCTTGAAACTTTCTTAAATCAAATACAACAGGGTTCTTCTACTTACACATGCATATAATCTATTATTGCACATGGTTTTATTTTGCCTACTGATCTAACAGAATGTTTGGCCAGTCTGACTATACAACGATATGACTGAGAAGAAAAAAAGCTTCCACATAACAGGAAAAGCTGACAGGGTGCGGGAATTCAACACAAGTTCAAATTTTAAAAAGAAACATTTTTCAAGCCACTTTTAGACAATAGGTTTGACCTTGACAGAGAACTACAGCACTGCTGGGCTTTTTTCATAAAATAGTGCAAGGAGATGCGTATTTATTGGTTTAGTGAGTAAAGCCAGCCATAGATAAATCAAATCTTGGCCAGTTTAGCAGGAACCAGCCAAGATTCGAACCATGTATGGACAGGCTGAAAGTGCCCAAGTTGATCGATCGATGCAATTGGGTACAACCAGCCTGTCAGATTTTACATGCCATTATTGCTAGCAGCTGTTATAGCCGCTAGCAATCATCACTGTGTCCTCCTGGCAGGGTCAGCTTCCTTCGCTCCAACCCCTGCACCTGTGGTTGCAGGAAAGAAGGTCGCTCTGTCTATGGCCGGCCTTAGTCAATCACAAAAAAGATTTCAGCAGTTTACCAATCACCAATTATTTATTTTAGGAATACCATTAAAAGGATCATTTTTTATAATTTGGAAAAATGTAAGGACCTCTACTGCCCTGTATACACGATCGAAATTTCCGATGGGATAAAATCCGATGGAATTTTCCGTCGGAATTCCGTTCAAGCTGTCTTCCATCAGTCTTGCATACACACTGTCAGACAAAATTCCGACCGTCAAGAACGCGGTGACGTACAACACTACGACGAGTTCCATCAGACTTTTTTCATCGGAAATTCAGATCGTGTGTACAAGGCATAACTGGTTGCAAAACATTTTAAGCATGCTTGAAACATTCTGAAACCAATTACAAGAGGGTTCTGCCATTTGCAAATGCACATGATTATCAGGCATCTCCCATGGCTTAATATCTTGCTTAGATCGGCTGTGCTTTGTATCGTGGCCTTAAAATTACCAAAAAAAAGTCCTACCCAAGACACAGAATGCTTGCCCAGTCTGAATATATTTAAAGTGTTAATTCACATTTAGAGAAAACAAAAAAAAAATAAAAATGTAATAAGGTGAACAGTGGACACCTTGCTCACCCCCCAATACCCGCTTTACCTACCTCCCAGGTTGCCGAGCTGAACGAATCCCGCAGCTGCAGTGGCAATCTGGGGATTTCAAATCCCCATGGTTCTCCCTCTTCTCAGTCAGCGCTTCCAGGACAGACCAGATGAATTCTGATTGGTCAATGTCATCAATGTGAGGACTCTGACCAGTCTGCTGTTAGTTCATCTTTACATTTTAAAAGGTGAACTAACATTTAAGGCAGATTAAGGGACTTTTTTATGCTTGTAGGCTCTTCCTGACTAACTTAGCTGAGAACTCAGGGGATGGGGGTCCATTATTTTTTTTTACCCCTGTGGTAAGATAACCCTCCCTGTTCCTTCTCTATAGATCAAACATGTATTTTTTAGCCAAAGCAAATGTGTTGGTTTGTACAACAATCTTTAAGCATGCAGAGGGATTTACCATCTAAGGCAATGGTTCTCAACCTGAGGGTCGGGACCCCCTTGGGGGTCGAACTACAATTTGCCAGGGGTCACCGAATCCTGGGCTGTTCCTGAAGCCCGCATCGCTCTCCCAGCCTTTTCGTGGCCTCCCAGCAGGGCTGTCCCTGGAGCTTGTGGCTACCCAGCTGGGCTGTTCCTGGAGCCCACGGCTGCCCACTTTGCCTCTTCGCAGCCACCCATTCAGTTAACGGCATGGGTGGGGGGAGAGACTAGAGGTCAGCTGACTGGTGAGAAATGTGAAGTGGGAGGGGCCAAAGGAGACCCTATCTCCTGATTTTAGCATAGGTGTCACTGCTGCGAGACACCACATAGCTGGAGACACAGTGAGTAACACTACCAGGCTGTGATTATAGTTGCCATTAAAAGTCCCCACTACAGTTCTCAGATTAGCAAATGACCTTGATCAAGAGCACCTAAGTTGGCTGATCAGAACTCCCCCCAGCACTGCCACTGATTCTATCGTGCCCCCCCAAACCAAGGAGTAAGAGAAGGAATACAAATAGAGAATACATCGAAGGGAGAGGAAAAGAGGGGGGGGGGCAAATAAAAAGGGAGAGAAAGAACAAGAAAGATGGCTAGAGGGGGATGGGGGGAAAAAAATAAATTAGGATAGAGAGATAAATGGGAAAGAAAGGAGAACAAAAAGAAAGAGAGGTACATCCTAAAATGTACCATAAGTACATACAGTATGAGTGGAAGGGACTCAGGGCACGCTAAATGTCCATGGGTTAGAGGCACAAATTACTTGCCTTGGGTGCTGACCACCCACGTTACGAAAATAAATTTTACTGTAAGGGGTCCCCACAACTTGGGAAATTTTATCAAGGGGTCACGGCAGTAGAAAGGTTGAGAATCACTGGTCTGTAGGTAGCTATAGATTAGAGAAGGCTGTTAGTTATTGGATATAAACATGCATACTTGTAACAGCTTAGCGTAAAAGATTAGGTTCTATGCAGGCACCCCCAGTGTGGGCCTGGGACATCTAACAACGTTATCTGGTCTGGTAACATAACTAGGCCAATCAACTTTTCTCTACCCGACATCTCGTGTCCATGTGCTGTAGTAGTGGTCCTTTGGAACCCAGAGACACGATGATGTTGCCATGGTAATCATCTTAGCTTTAAGAGTCCACTCAGAGTGGCTAAATATGGTTTCTAATATACTGCCATCCGCTTCTACACTACATCAGTAGAATCTGAATGCAATGACTTGACTGCCACAGCAAACAGATTTTAATCTACGTTCTAGAGAAACCGGTCTTCAAAGCTAGACTCTAAAGACACATTCTTTAATAAATAAGAGACTCCAATATTAAATAAAAACACATTTTGTTTAATATTAAACCATCTTTTAATCTGCCGCTTTCCTTTCCCACCAATAATGAGCACAAGAAGTGGTTCTTTTTCTTCTTCGACTTTGGTTCACTTTCATCGGTGACCTCAATACCGGAAAATAATGAACACTGAACATTTTATTCCCCGTGGCAGTATCATAATACAGTAGCCTAATTAGAAGCATACATGTCCTGAAATATGGGATTCTTTCACATAAAGCCGAACATGCGGACGAGAAGGCAACTCAGGAAATGGTGTTCCCACAAATCTGGATGGCCGGGTCAGCACAGAAAGAGCCCGTAGAAGGTATAAATCTGATCTATTGCTTCATCCGTCACCACAAGGGCTCGTGGACGTGCTTTGAACAGATCAAAAATTGACTGTGGCTTTTTTTTTTTTCCTCTTTTGAACGCCATCAAAAACAGGGGGATGAAACAGAAGCCAGGAATTATTGATCTCTTACAACATGAAATATGTTACTTGAAGGCTCAGCAACCTAGTTTAATCCTGTTTCATCAGGAGCCCAGTGCTTAGTTCACACTCATAATTCAAACTATTCTCTGTTCTTATAGACGTCTAGTATTTGTAGATTATGAGCCAGACCATCTTGGACACCACAGACATTCAGATACTGTACTAGCAATTTTGTGAAGTTATTTGGACGATGAACATCATGCAAAACAATGAAAAAGAGCAATAAACTGGATAAAAAATTTCTCGACTGGAAATTCTCACTGTTGTCCGTGTTAGCGTGGAAGAATGGACCCCTGAGTTTTTTTTCCTATGCCTAAAAAAGGTACCTGGCCCGGGATTCAACAATGACTGCAAAATGCTTCTTTTTGTATCAGACAATATTCAATTATTATAATTTGTTGTTAGTAATGCCTTATTAAATGAACCAAAATCTATTTGATAAATGATAATGGTAGGTTTCTCCATCCTCCAAGGCAATACAAGGCTAGCCATAGGCAGCGAGACAGGTAGGAAGACATTGGCCTGCCGTTGGTATTGCCAAGATCCACCAACAGACTGAAGTGGCCTTTACCTCTTCTCCCCGGGAGAATGAACTAGAAAGAACTCCGAAATGCCTAATCGTCACCTAAACTTTATAGCAGGTTAGTGGGCTGGGGCTAGATCTAGCGGTTTATGGTCAACCTCATTGAGCATTAATTTGACCACCCTGGTTGAAAACCTAGAAACTGGGGAAAATGTGCAGTGTAATGATGAGAACCAATCCCAGCTCAGTTTTCGTTAACCTCACTACCCTGAATTGTTGAATGATTATTGGTAGCGAAACCCGTTTCCTGCTTACGAGAATGTGTGACCCTATCAAGATCTATAACCGACTGCCTCACCTTCCCATGAAATAAAACAAACACCTATAGCTAGCTTTAGAATTATTTAAAACAGGACTCATACCATCAAGGCTTGCAATTTAATTTGCTAATTACAGAAAACTAGGAACTCCAGCACACCAATCTGACTGAGGCCCCCATGGTGTTCCCACCATACAGGTTACCCCAAACTGCTGGGTGGTCCCATGTGGATTTTCACCGAACACTGCAGCCTCCTCTGTGTGTTCACACCACATGGAGTGGTTGCAGTCTAATTAACGAGATGTTCGTATTTCACTTTTGAGAGCTCAAATGTCACTTTCACACGAACTGAACCGTAACAGAGGATGACGTCTTCAATTACGGTAACTAGTAAAATAAACATCTCTTCCATGGCCCTGTCAGTTATACCGGTTACACATATCCTAAATTCCAGTACCATTCTCCGCAGCCCTACACTTAGGTGAACCCTGACTTATTAAAATAGCCTTGAGACTATGGGGGTCAGTCTGCATTGAGGCCTTATTTTCAGCTTCTAATTGGCGAATGCTGGCACTTTTTGAGTTTATTCTACAGTATGGTGATCAACTGAGTGCTGAGCATGGACAGATGGCAAATGTAATTAGAGGGAACCTTCACGAAGATAAGTCTAGGGATGTCATTACTGACCTGCCTGGTCGTTCCTGGCATTAGTTCTTCCTGGGACACTGACCTGGAACAAGCATGCAAATTAGCAAAGTCAGAGCCTCTAATCTGAATATTGGGGACACTAAGCCCTGGTACACACCAGTGCGGCTTTTAAGTTGCGCGAATTCAAAGCCTACTATCAGTGCGATATCATGTGCAGTTTTGTTGACATCTGTGTGACTTCATTTAACAGATATCAATGTGGAAATGGTACAGGAACCTTTTTCAAAGTTGCAGTGTTTTGAACGGTTCAATTGCCTCAAATGGGGTGCAATTTCTCATGCGACTTTGAACTGTCAAGTCACATGACAAGTCGCACTGGTGTGAACCAGGGCTTACGATATCCTTATTCTCCAATAATAATCAATACACTTCTACTACTTAAAAGAGAAGTGCGAAATCCTAAAAAAAAAAAAAAAAAAAAAAAAGAAACCTACTCATTTAGATTGCTGCAGCATTGATCCCAGCTGCAGCTATCCCCCCGCTAGATCTACACCAAGAACTGAGCAACCAAAGACAGCTGATTGCTCAGTCCTCGGGTCAGCTCGGAGCACAAAACGATGACTGTCAGTCACCTCTCTGTGCTCTTCCCCTCCAGCGCTTCCTGGAATGCCATTCTGTGGAGGGGGCGGGAGCGGCTGGCTCAGGCTCTCAGCTAATGCTAATAGGCTGAGCCAGCTGCCTGTGAGGCGTCTGGGTGGATCCCTACATTAATGTCAGGATCCCTGCACATCCTGGACCGGCTCCTTGACATCAGCTGACAGTGGACTTTTGCCCGCTATCAGCTGAATCTGGATCACGGGAGTGCAGAACTAAGTGCATTCCTGTGACCCACAGGAGAATTATGACCAAAAGAGCATTGGCCATACCTTTCCTTTAATGGCCCTATTTTTACGGAAATAATTTCTTACTGTGTTTTTCTGCCTCCATGTAAAATCCCCTGTGAGCTCTCAAACCTCTCATTTCCCCCCTCATTTCCGCTCATTTGAAATGAACAGCACACGTTAGTTGTGGTCATATGCACTGCTCTCTGCACACTACTAATCCTATAGATCATGGCCCATCTTGTAAGCGAGCTATGTTCTTACATGCAGTGGGACCAGGGAGAATAAGGGTACATTCCCACCAGATGCATTGGGACTGCGTTGGGCAGCTATTCCAACACAGTCCCACCACATCCCCGACCACATGACAAGGCAAAATGCTTGGTCTTTGGTGTGCCGGATTCACACCATTGTGTTGCAGTGCAGTACTTTTTCCAGCGCAGCAAAGTCATGGCATTCTGGCTGGTGGAATTTTATGAAATATTACTTTGTGACATCTCAATAAAGTTGGTTTAAAAAACAAAGTAAACAGTGTGATGCGCTGGGAACGGTGCATCAGCACTGCCTGTAATGCAACACACACCAGAATCTGTGTTGTAACGTAGCAACTGGTGTGAATGGACCCTGAATGTAGCAGCCCTTACACGGAAAGTTCGATCACAGAAGCAAAAAAAAAAATATATAGAAGATGAGAGCTATAGAATGAACTTCTTTTTAAATTCAGAATACCTACCTGAATTTTTTATTTTTAAAACCAGAGTTTAGTGTCACTTTAAGTCAGTAACTCAAACGGCTGAAGGAAAAAAGTTATCTTGACAGCCAGGGAATAGAGGGAGAAGCCAGCAATGGGAAATTTCCATTAGAGTTCAATGCAGAGATTTTCCAGCACGCTGGCAAATGATAGCCAGCTAAGATTGTACTTTATTCTAAGTGGAGGAGGAACAATCTAAAAGTCCCAACATCTTAAGAAATAGATGTGCAATGTTCAAATGCTCAGCAACAGCACAAATGTGTGAATCACAGCAGCACAATGATGTGAACCACGCAACAGTGAAAATGATATGTGAACCTTGACAACAGCGCACGATATGTGAACCTCAACAACAGCGCACGATATGTGAACCTCGACAACAGCGCACGATATGTGAACCTCGACAACAGCGCACGATATGTGAACCTCGACAACAGCGCACATGATATGTGAACCTCGACAACAGCGCACATGATATGTGAACCTCGACAACAGCGCACATGATATGTGAATCACGACAACAGCGCAAATGATATGTGAATCACGACAACAGCGCAAATGATATGTGAATCACGACAACAGCGCAAATGATATGTGAATCACGACAACAGCGCAAATGATATGTGAATCACGACAACAGCGCAAATGATATGTGAATCACGACAACAGCGCAAATGATATGTGAATCACGACAACAGCGCAAATGATATGTGAATCACGACAACAATGAAAATAAGTGAATCTTGTCAACACTGCAAATGATATGTGAATCTCGACAACAGTACAAATGTTGAATCTCGACAATACTGCAATGATATAAGAGTCTCGACAACAGTGCAAATGATATGTGAATCTCGACAACAGTACAAATGTTGAATCTCGACAATACTGCAATGATATAAGAGTCTCGACAACAGTGCAAATGATATGTGAATCTCAACAACACTGCGAAGAAAATGCAAGCCTCGGAACTCTCACTGGGATTACTGGGCACACAACTCTTCTTACATCTTTCTTATAGGGGTCATCACAAAGCTGATTGTCAGCATAGCGCTTCTCATGGCTGCGATAACACACACAGCTAAATATATTCTCCATCCAAAGCCCCCTCATCCCAGCCACCATCCAGACTGGAAACCTGAGACAGCAAATGAATTTCTAATATGTAATCTCCAAATGCAAACATTCCCAAGTCACTTTTTCCAAAGCCAGCTGTCCGAATGAGACTTTCTTTGTCTCGCACTTTTCCTAAAAGCGGTAAAGTTTGTGTAAAAGCCTCAGTGTGAAGAATTCCAACATAAACATCCGCAGTATCTGCTGGTATCTGGAGGAGACCCCCCCCCCCCTCCATTCAGGGTCCATGTATCCCCCCCCCCAGTCCCAGCACATGCTGAATCTCTTACCTCTCCTTCCTCCAGCCATGGTGGCAGATGTTTAGCAGGGTTCACCTCCCCCCCAGTAAAGACACTCTGTATGAGCTGTGGATTGGCGCACAGACGATTAGCGGACGCAGACAGCAGCGCAGAGGACTTTTTGGCTCAGGGTTTCTTGTTAAACTGATCAAGTTTGAAAATGCTGCTCTCCTCCCCTCGCTTTGCTTGCTGCCTCCCACCCCCATCCTCTTGTCAGGACATTCCCCCGCCTCTCCAGCCTACTGCCTGAATGTGTCCCTTCACTGGCCTCAGAGAACAGGCAGTACCCACAATAGTCAGCGACCACCAACATGCTGCAAGGACTCGCATGGATCTTTTGTACCTGTCAGGGATCAGAGGTGCTGGAATGTCAATGTGAACCATCAGCACAATACCTGCAGCACACACTGCCAGCGGGAAGCGGAGATTACTAAACAAACCATTGTCAGCCGCAGATTATTTATATTGGTGGATTGGGATGTGGGATACAAACAGCCAAAACAAAGACAGGAAAGTATACAGTTCATGCACACAGCCACCTTCGCCTCGTACACACGATAGGAATTCAAGTTGTAAAGCGCTGCGTAAACTGTCAGCGCTATAGAAATCCTGTAGAATAATAATAATAATAATAATAATAATAATATCGGATGAATGATCATCTTTTTTTTTTCATGACAGCCTTATATCAAAACAATAGGTTACTAAAGTTACGAAAATTCTTGCACGACAGAATACAACTTCGGAAGTGATGCAATGTGTTGTATTGTAATTAGTGATGCTGAAACTGAAAATTCGGGATGCACTTGACCGCAAACTGAAATTGACAGTAAAAATAAATAAATAAATAAATATATATATATATATGTATACATATATATATATACACACACACACACACATATATTTATTATTTACATATATTTTTATAAATAATTTTATTATATTCAACTTTTTTTTAAAAACGTTTTTTAAAAAAATGCACCCGTATTGTGTTTTTGATGCATTTTTTGAGTCACATGACCCAAGCAAGGTAAAATTGCGGGTCTTTTTGGCAGCAGTTCGTTATCGGCACTTTTTTTTTCTTTCGGCACATGCTGAAACCCCTATTTTCGGCTGATAGTTTTTGGCGACCGAAATTTCAGTGCATCATTAATTGCAATGTCTTCTTTTTTTCCCGAGCATGTGTGGTTTTGGTAATTTTTCTCATACAAATTCTATATGAATATTACTAGAGCTGCACAATTCTGGCTAAAATGAGAATCAACATTTTTTTGCTTAGAATTAAGATCATCATCATTTTTCACATTATACAAAAAAATTGGGCTAACTTCACGGTTTATTTTTTTTTTTTTTTAACTCGTTGAAGTAAAAAAAAAAAAAATCCCCCAAAAATTGCGTTTGAAAGACCGCTGTGACAAAAAATATTGCAACAACCTTTTTCCTCTGACACCATACATCACTGCCAAATGCTGCAATAAAATGAGGGGTCAGAAGAAACAGCCAGCATGCAGTGGGGTTCTTTTACTATGGTAGTTTACTCTTACTTTAAAGAAATGTAAACTCTGCATTTGCCACATTTTAGGCTGCATTCACACATGATCGCGGGTGGAATCGCAGCGATTCCACCCCGCCGTTCCAAATGCTTCCAAAACGTGGGATGCTGCAAATCGCAACACGTGACGCTGTCAACCAAACAAAGCTCATGTTCCTTTCTCAGTGACAAGCGGCACGCGCTTCGATTTGCTGTGACTGCAGCGCGATTTACCGCACAACAATCACGGCGTGATTGGGGTGCCAGTAGAAGTATTAGCATCGCAAATGCGTCCCACGTTTTTCAGCAATTTGAAATTGTGTGGCGGAATCACGGCAATTCCTCCTGCGATCATGTGTGAATGCAGTCTTAAGATACATCACAATGGGTCCTGGAAACAACTAGATCTCCAAATGGCACAGATCTTGAAGTCTCAAGGGTCCTTTCACACTGTTCCATTGATAAAAAAAAAGGGGTAAAATTGCACTTGTGTTTTTACTGCACTCTCTCGAAACTTGGGCATGTGACTTAAAAAAACAAATTAAAAATGCACTGCGGGTGCATTTCTGATGCGTTTTCTATAGAAATCAGTGAAACATTGGTTTTTGGTGCACTTTTGAAAAATGCATTAAAGATGCAGCACGCAGGAAGTTAAATACGCACTGCACGTGCAGCACACTGGTGGTGTGTTCTATAGGATTTAAAGGGATATCTTTTTCACACATTTTTCTTTCACTTTTTTTGTTTACCCCATAAAATGCATCAAAAACAAACAGTTAACCCTCGTACCAGCGCAGGAAAAAAAGTTCACAATTGCGTACCAATTTTTTGTCTTTATTGATATTAATTTTGTGTGCTTTTATTTATTGTGTAGTTGACAAGCACTCTTTAGAATAGGGTGGGGCAGGCTATTGAATTATCTGTTGCTGTCAGCTTAGTGTAAAAGCCCAGTACAAAAGGATATCCCTCTCCAGGGTGTTCAACAACTGCCAACATCAGGCTCTCCGCACCTTAGGGGGGTGGAAATGTATGGGTTTTGCACCACCGGACATATTGTTAATGCACGCAACATGAAAGTGCATAGTATACACTAACAGTCCTTCTGCCACAATGGACCTTGTGTGGCTCACATAAACTCGATAACACCTTTCCAGTTCACCTTGAACTAGAAAAATAGCAGATGGAATGCAGTTGCTCAGGGTAGCACAGGTTAAAGTGTAACTCCACTTTAGTGGGGGGAAAGAAAAGCCCAAATAAAAGAAAAAATTATATTGCGTTTACAACTGCGACACAAGTCAGATTGTAAATGAATGTTATTTAAAATTACCGTCCCTTTCCATTCTGCAGCCGCTGTATGTTTTTGCAAAATACAATGCAATATGGGTACCTAGAGGTGTTCTTTACACAGAATGTTTACAGAACGCCCCCCAGAAACATTTCCTGCTTGTGTGATTGGCTCACTGATTTACCCAGAAGTCTGCACCAAGATGCAAGTCAGATTTCAGGCATCCCCTGCAACAAAAATGTAATTTTTGGTGAGATACTCTTAATAGGAAATCGCGTCTAAAGGGGTGCAGGCCCAGCAGATTTCCTCATTAGTGCTCTGCAGGTGCACAGCTGATTAATTATAAAACCACTCCCATTAGAGTCACTTTCCCTGATGGATACAGAGAAACACACATGGATTTCTTCAGAATAATAAAAAGTAGGAATCTGCAACAAAAGGTTGTTATAATTTTTGTAATGTACAGGCTGTGTTGGCCAGCCTTACCCAATGCATAGAACAACTATACACTGTAATCCGGCGCTCATGGGACACACAATACAGACTGTCTCTTGGCGGTTGTAAAGAAGTTGTTCGTTTATTCAACCACAATATGAATAAAATCCAGTCCTGAAATGGACATCAGTTTAAAAAGTAGAACACTTGCAATGTCACCTACAATCCCTTGAGCAAGGAGGGGCTGAAAGTTCCCAATATAGGTCAGTAATCACATAGCCTGGATAATATGATGCAATAGAAGGCTGCCGCCAATACCTTTAGCTGATAGTCACTCAGGGGACATGCTGGCCGGCATGTGGAGGGCCCTCCAACACGCGGGACCCAGAGCTGCACCAGCAGGAGAAGGGAACCTGAAAGCTCCATGTCGTCTGTGTTGGTGACGTCAATCCCGCTGCGACGCCATCCCAAAGCCTAGAGGACAGCCGCAAGATAGAACCAGTACGCCGTGGAGCGCTCATTCACTCCAGAAGGTGGATCACTGCTGCTCTCTAGTGGAAATGGCTGGGAAATCAGCCCACTGTAGTATCTCTCAACTTCACGGGTCGGCTAGGGACCGAATAAGGACACTGTCATAAAGCCAATTCAACTGGTGGTGTGCTCCTAGATGAAGGATATATTGCGGTGAATAGTCAAGTGTACGTATAGCGTTGCCTTGACGTGTTTCGCACACATGCGCTGTCATAGTCGAGGAAAAAGCGCATTCGCGCGAAGCGCGTCAAGGCCATTTCCACTAGAGAGCAGCAGTGGTCCACCTTCCGGAGTGAAGGAGCGCTCCATGGCGCACTCATTCTATCTTGCGGCTGTTCCTCTAGGCTTTGGGTCGGCGTCGCAGCCGGATTGACGTCACCAACACAGACCGCACGGAGCTTTCAGGTTCCCTTCTCCCACTGATGCAGCTCTGGATCCCGCGTCCCGCATGTTGGAGGGCCCTCCACATGCCGGCACGCATGTCCCCTGAGTGACTCTCAGCTAAAAAGGTATTGGCGGCAGCCTTCTATTGCATCATATTATCCAGGCTATGTGATTACTGACCTATATTGGGAACTGTCAGCCCCTCCTTGCTCAAGGGATTGTAGGTGACATTGCAAGTGTTCTACTTTTTAAACTGATGTCCATTTCAGGACTGGATTTTATTCATATTGTGGTTGAATAAACAAACAACTTCTTTACAACCGCCAAGAGACAGTCTGTATTGTGTGTCCCATGAGCGCCGGATTATAGTGTATAGATGTTTGTGTATATTCGTAACTTCCGGGTACGATTCTCATCCAGCAGCTCTCGGTTTACATCCTTTTTTTGACTTTTGCTCCCACCCTATGATGTTTTATGACATTCCCACACACGCCTGCTAATTTTAGCGCTGGTGATATTGCTGTTTTTTTGTTTCAATGCATAGAACAAGGCAATTTGCCTCGAGTCCTACGAGGTCAGTTCACACTCAACATGCTCAATGTTTTTTTCAGCACAGCACATTGCATCACGCTGCAGTACATAAAAGAAAAATAAATATAATTTTGTGGCACTTCAATAAAGCTGAAAAAAAACAAAAAAGTGAGATGCCTCACTACAAAACATAGGCACTGTTCCCTTCACAGCGCACACCTGCAGTACAATGCGCCCACTGGTGTGGGCAAGCTGTTGTCACTTTGATACCTTTAGGGGATAACTATGTTAAAAAGAAACAAGCCCCCATGCTAAAATCAAACCAGGTGTGGTGGGACTGCACTAGGTGGTGCATTTCCACAGCAAGAAAAGCCAAAATGCGTTGCAGGGGTGTGTGGGTAGTGTGCGTAGTGAACTTTATGAAATGTCACTGTTCGGTAACCCCTTGGCACCGGCCGCATGAAAATATGTGGCCTCTCGGCGGGTGGGCCTTGGCGCAGAGCGGGCGCATATTTTGTGTGAATTGGTATGCATACAGCTGTGCCGAGAGCACGCACCCAGCACAGTTACCTGCGCTTAACGGAAAGCTGCTGATCGCTATTTGCTTCCTGGAGATTTCCGAACATCTGACCCTTATGACAGCCAATCACGGCTGTCACATGGTCATTAACCCCGCTCTGCCTCCCAGCATCGTAAACCCCTTAAAAGGGCTCGGAGGCGCCGACTCAAAGGGGTTAAAAAAAAGAACAAAAGAATAAGTGAAGAGTCCGATGTGTCAGGATTGTAACTCAGAGGCTCCTGTGAATGGACCCCCAGAGCTCTAAAGTTCCTTCTACATGCATAATGACACATAACAGTGAGAGTGGGGGGGAAGCGAAGGGAAAGGAAAGACAGATTCTGGTGGTAGGGGACTCAATTCTTAGAAGGACAGAGAGGGCAATCTGTAACAAAGACCTGAAGCGCCGAACTGTATGTTGTCTACCGGGCGCTCGGGTTCGGCACATCACGGATCTGGTGGACAGATTACTGGGAGGGGCTGGGGAAGACCCAGCTGTCATGGTGCACGTTGGCACCAATGACAAAGTCAGAGGCAGATGGAGTATCCTAAAGAACGATTTTAGGGACTTGGGAGCTAAATTGAGGAAAAGGACCTCCAAGGTAGTATTCTCGGGAATACTACCGGTACATCGAGGCACACCAGAAAGGCAGAGGGAGATTAGGGAAGTGAACAAGTGGCTGAAGAGCTGGTGTAGTAAGGAGGGGTTTGGGTTCCTGGAGGACTGGGCCGACTTCTCAGTCGATAACCAGTACTATAGAAGGGACGGACTGCACTTAAATGAGGAGGGTGCAGATCAGCTGGGAATAAGGATGGCCAAAAAGTTAGAGGGGTTTTTAAACTAGGCGACGGGGGGGGGGAGGGTCCAGAGATAGTGAGAGTCAGCGGGGAACATATTCTAGAGGGTAGTATTAGGGGCATTAGTGGTAGGGTAACCAAAGCACATAAACCCAAGGTAAGTATAGTAGCAAGTCCTAGTTGCAATCTGGAAACACCCAAGAGGATAGTATGTGACCGGTCAAAATATATTAATGCATTAAAGTGTCTGTTCACCAACACCAGAAGTCTGCCAAGCAAAATAGGTGAGTTGGAAGCTCTGGTGCATGAGGAGAGCTATGATGTAATCGGTATTGCTGAAACTTGGCTTCATTCCTCACATGACTGGGCTATTAATATTCCTGGCTATGCACTCTTTTGGAAAGACAGGGTAAAAAGGAAGGGTGGAGGGGTCTGTCTCTATGTGAGAAGTGATCTCAAAGCGAGTGTGAAAGAGGACCTGGTGGATGGAGAGTGTGATGAGTCTGAAGCATTATGGGTGGAACTGCATACAGATGTGCGTAGTTCAAAGCTAATCATTGGAGTTTGTTATAGACCACCCAATGTTAATGAGGAGTTAGAGACTCAGCTCCTTGCACAGATGGAAAGGGCGGCAAGGGCTGGGACGGTGATAATAATGGGGGATTTTAACTACCCAGAAATTGACTGGAGTAATGGAACTGCTGGGACAGTTAAAGGGCAAAAATGTATAAACCTATTGCAGGACAATTTTATGGTCCAGTTTATTGAGGCCCCAACTAGGAATGATGCTCTGTTGGACCTGGTAATCTCAAACCATGCAGAGTGTATTACTAATGTTCAGATAAAGGAACACCTGGGTAGCAGTGACCATAACATGATTTCATTTGATGTTAGTTGTAAGCAAAAATCACATACAGGAAAGATAAAAACACTTAATTTCAAGAGAGCAAATTTTCCAAGGATGAGCGCTGCTCTCCAGGACTTAGACTGGGAAGGAATATTGGCATCAATGGGCACAGAACAGAAATGGGAATTCTTCAAAAAGACTGTTTGTGAACTCACTGCAAAGTATATTCCCATGGGCAATAAGTTTAAAAGGCTAAAAATAAAACCTATGTGGCTCACTGCCAAAGTTAAAAAAAGCTATAAACTACAAGGCCCCTTTCACACTGGGGCGGGTAGGAGCGGTGGCGGTATAGCAGCGCGATTTGCAGCGCTGCTATACCGTCGTTCTTACCGCGGTATGTGGTCGCTAGGGGGGTGAATTTAACCCCCGCTAGCGGGCGAAAAAGGGTTAATACCGCGGTGTCCCATTGATTTCAATGGGCACCCGCGGTAAAGGAGCGGTGAACACACCGCTCCTTTACCGCTGTAAAGAAGCGGCTAGCAGGACTTTTGGAGCGGTCCTGCTAGCGCACCGCTTCAGTGTGAAAGCCTTCGGGCTTTCACATTGAAGGCTACAGGGCAGAAATTTTTCATGCGGTATAATAGCGCTATTATTAGCGCTAAACCGCATGAAAAACGCCCCAGTGTGAAAGGGGCCTAAGAAAAAAGAGCTTTTAAAAAATATAAAAATGAGGAAACACTAGTGTCATTTAAATGTTACAAAGAATATAACAGGATATGTAAAAAGGAAATCAAGGATGCAAAAATTCAAAATGAACGACAGATTGCAAAAGATAGTAGGACAAACCCCAAAAAATACTTCAAATATATTAATAGTAAAAAGGTCAAGTCTGAGCATGTAGGCCCTTTACAAAATAATCTAGAGTGGGTGACTGGGGACAAAGAGAAGGCTAATTTATTAAATACTTTCTTCAGTTCTGTGTTTACAAAGGAGCATGGGGGAGCTCATGTCCAAAATGGGGGTGGTAGTGACACAGCCCCAAATCCACAATGGCTCAAATGTGATATGGTCCAGAAATATTTAGATGGAATAAAGGTGGATAAAGCACCTGGACCAGATGGCATACACCCACGGATCCTAAAAGAATTGAGCTCTGTAATTTCAAAGCCATTGTATTTAATTTTTAGGGACTCATTAATGACAGGAATAGTACCATTGGATTGGCGCAGGGCCAATGTGGTGCCTATATTTAAAAAGGGAATTAAGTCTTTACCAAGTAACTATAGACCTGTTGGTTTAACTTCTATAGTTGGGAAAATACTGGAGAGATTAATAAAAGATCACATAGATGAGTTCTTGCTGGAAAAAAACTATTTAAGTAACAGACAGCATGGATTCATGAAAGACAGAAGTTGTCAAACAAACCTGATTTCTTTTTATGAAGAGGTAAGTAAGACCTTGGACAAAGGGGTGGCTGTGGACGTGGTATACTTGGATTTTGCAAAAGCGTTCGATACAGTTCCCCACACACGGCTCATGTGTAAGGTAAAGTCTACAGGATTGGAAATATCAGTTTGTAAATGGATAGAAAACTGGCTAAAAGACAGAATTCAGAGAGCAGTGGTTAATGATTCTTACTCTGAATGGTCCAAGGTTATCAGTGGTGTACCCCAAGGTTCAGTGCTGGGACCCTTACTTTTTAATATGTTTATAAATGATATTGGGTCTGAGATCAAAAGTAACATTTCTGTCTTTGCAGATGACACCAAGCTATGCAGTGGAATAACGTCCTTACAGGATGTCGCCAATTTACAAGCCGACCTCAATGCTCTGTCTAATTGGGCGACTATGTGGCAGATGAGGTTTAATGTTGATAAATGTAAAGTTATGCACTTGGGGGCTAAGAATATGAATGCATCATACATACTAGGGGGAGTACAACTGGGGGGATCCGTAGTGGAGAAGGATCTGGGGGTTTTGGTAGATCATAAGCTCAATAATGGCATGCAATGCCAAGCTGCGGTTTCCAAAGCGAGCAAAGTCCTTTCTTGTATTAAGAGAGGTATGGTCTCCAGAGAGAGAGATATAATTTTGCCCCTGTGCAAATCATTAGTAAGACCTCACCTGGAATATGCAGTTCAGTTTTGGGCCCCAGTTCTCAAAAAGGATATTGGGGAACTGGAGAAAGTGCAGAGAAGGGCAACCAAACTGATAAGAGACATGGAGGAGCTCAGCTATGAGGAAAGATTAGAGGAACTGAATTTATTCTCTCTTGAGAAGAGGAGATTAAGGGGGGATATGATCAACATGTACAAATATATAAGGGGTCCATATAGTGAACTTGGTGTTCAGTTATTCACTTTACGGTCAACACAAAGGACAAGGGGGCACTCTTTGCGTCTAGAGGAAGAGATTTCACCTCCAAATACGGAAAGGTTTTTTCACAGTAAGAGCTGTGAAAATGTGGAATAGACTCCCTGCAGAGGTGGTTCTGGCCAGCTCAGTAGATTGCTTTAAGAAGGGCCTGGATTCTTTCTTAAATGTACATAATATAACTGGGTACTGACATTTATAGGTAAAGTTGATCCGGGGAATATCCGATTGCCTCTCGGGGGATCAGGAAGGAATTTTTCCCCTGCTGTAGCAAATTGGATCATGCTCTTCTGGGGTTTTTTGCCTTCCTCTGGATCAACTATAGAATTGGGTATATGGGATTGTACGATATATATATTTTTTTTTTTTTTTTTTTATGGTTGAACTGGATGGAGTTGTGTCTTTTTTCAACCTGACTAACTATGTAACTATGTAACAAAAGCTGATTATTTTTATGTCATTATAACTGAAGAAGGAGCTTGCAACTATGAAAACTTGTATCTTTGTAATACTCTTGGTTAGCCACGAAAATATATCACTGTTACAATCGTTTTTGTCCCCTCTACATGTGAAAAAGGATACCCAGTGCCGGGAAACCACAGTGGACTATTAGTTCTCCAGCAGATGAACACTTTAGGGTTATCTAAAGATGAATTTGCCATCTACATTTTAATGTAAAGAAATGTCCACCTGGTTTGACTGCTCTTTTAACAACATGGTGCACTGTCTAGGTTGGTCTCTTGAACCCCTTTACAATTGCTAAGGTCATCATTGGGGTGTCCAATAGATATAAAGCCTGTTTGTCCTTTTGATATCATGCAAGGCCTGACCTTGCCAACACCGTTTTCATTCAGGCTCTGTTCACACTAGTAATTTCAGATGAGTCTTGAGTCGCACAGAATTGCACGACAATGGAAATCACATTGTTTTTAATTGTGCCCGTTCACATCAAGGCAACTCAGCATGACGTAATTTTGGAAAGAGATTTGATTGATATCAGCTCAACCTGCCTGTCAGGGTTTTTTCCTCATACAATCACCACCATAGCTGGCAGCACTGATCATCAGTGGTGGCCCATCCATTAGGGGCACACGGGCGCCGCCCCCCCCAATCCATTGTATGGCCCTCTGATCTACATGCAGGGACGCCGGACCATGAATTCCAATGGGTAGGGTTTTTTTTATTTTTTTAAAGCACGTGATTAGAGCTATAGGCTCTAATAGGCTTTAAGAAAAAAAGACTGGTCTCAGGGCATAGAGCACTGAGCTCCGAGCCCACCCAGTTGTGTGATAGTAGCGAATGAAAATTTGCTATTCTCACACTGATCCTCCTCCTGGCCAATCAGGAAGCGGGTTTGAGACCCATCACCTGATTGGCTGAAAGGACAGGCAATCCTATTGGATGCTTAGGAGGAGGGAGGAGGATCACGCTAGGACACCCTGCTGCTGCCGCCCGTAGGACACGCTGCCCGGGTGACGCTGTATAGGTTTTAAGTTAAGCTAAAGTTTTGTTTTAAAAATTATTGGGTGGCGAAAACATGTAAATTGCAGTAACCCACTCAGACTCTTCCAGTACCCTGTATTCTTTAAAACTGCACTCAGGCAAAAGCAAATATTGCCAAAATACATAAGCCATGTGTATTCTTACTGGAATTGGTGTGCTTTGTGTGCTTCTTCCAGATCTGTGCAGTAAAACGTGTGAAACTTTGCCTCTGTGCAGGAGCTTCCTGTAATGAAGACTGGTCACTGCTGCTCCCTAGCCTTGTGCAGGGTGACTGGCCTCGTCTCCGCCCCTTCCTATCATTTTCTGCAGGCAGCCTGTAGTGGGTGGAGTCTACTGGGCCCCTCCCACAGCTCTGCCCTCTGCACAGGCTATGTACAGCATAGTGATGAAGTCATCACTATATTTCCAAGGTCATATAATATAAACAAGACCAAGGATAAATCCAAGGAAAGGCATTTGGTGCTCACAAAGTTGATTTTTATCCTTTGTGGCTATTAAGGAATATTTTAGAATAAAGGTTTTTATGCCTGGAGTTCAGTTTTAGGCCCCTTCCACACGAGGCGGACTCCGTTGCTACGGAGTCCGCCAGCTCCCGCCAGCTCAGTGGGAGATCAGTCCGTTGATCTTTGCTGAGCTGGCGGATGACAGGTCCCTCTTTGCTCACTGAGTGGGGAGGGGCTTGTCCAGCACCGCTGTCTCCTATGGAGAGATCGGACGAAAACGTACAACATGTCCGATGTCATCAGATCTCACCCGATCCACCATGGATGGATGGGGATGTATCGCCATCCGTCTGATTTTAGTGGATCGGATCGGTTCGGATGTCAGCGGACATGTCTCCGCTGACATCCGACGCTCCATAGGAAATGTATGGAGCGGCCGTTCAGGTCCGCCGACAAAACTGACAGGCGGACCTTAGCGGTCCGTCTGTGTGAAAGGGGCCTTAGACTTGAATCTGACTGCGTTCTGTGAATCTCTGCACGTCATACATTACTACAATATGCACAGCATTGATGAACTTAAATATGAATACTTTCTATGCCCAGAAAATAGAAGCTTTGGATAAAACACAATCATCTCCTACATACTGTGCAGGCGGTATCTACGCACAGACTACGTGCATCTATAATCACAGGCGGCAACAAAGACGCAAAGATCTTCATGCAATACACAACAGCTCGTTTTGCCCCAACGCAGACTAATGAAGAAATATAACAGAGCAATTAAAATCATTAAAATAACTATTCACATTAAGTTATATTTTCTAACTTGTCCTAAATGGAACATCTTTTGGTTAACACCAAAATTACATTACAAATTCCCATTGTCTGCGCCACTTTTCAAAATGGTCCTTAAAAACATAAGTGAGGAGTAAATGCTTATCATTACATATGGCAGTAATTACCCGTCATGCCAGGATGTGTTATTATCCAATCTTCAGCACTCGCTGTAGCTGTCACTTCACCACATTGCACACCATGCATTATTCATGTGGCCTAAAATGCAGGCACGTCTAATATATCCCTTAAACACATGAATCGCATATTAAAACCATTTTATGGAGGAACTGGGTCTGTGGAATCAATTTTTAATGCATCATTAAATACATTAAAGATTAAAATACAAAATATTACGAAACGTTAAAGGTATTTATATTCGCTTGGTGTAATACTCTTATAAGCATTACCGGTATAATGTTGTTATTGATTTGTGTAGCACAAACAGAATCTGCAAATGTAGTGTCTGGGATTTAAAGTGTATCCAAATAAAAAATATATATTATATGGAAGCTTAGCTTACCAAACCTTAGCTGTAGTAGCTGCATTTGTTTTCCTTTGCAGGATTTTTTTTCCACCTGGTGATCCTGCAAATAGCACACTTCCTGTCCAATAATGTCTACATTAATTTCTCCATTGTATCTATAGAGGTAGCCATGGCTAAAGGTGCAGCCACCATTACATAGTGGATTGATGGGATTCATAGCTTACCCAATAAAGAGAAGGTTCTATGTTCTCACAAGAAGTGACAAGGACACTGCATTTCTGGCACATATTTTCTGTACTTGCTGAAAATGTTCTTACTTGTGAAAACGAATGAAGCCACCAAAATCTAAAGACTGGTAAAGTTGTAGTATATTAAATTCTTATTTTTGGGTTTAGATATACTTTATGGTTCAGGTGGCTGATAACAACTCTAAACCACCAAGAATCAGTGTATTTCTGTGGTGGATAGCACAGCATTTTTGTGATCAGCAGCAGCCTGTACAAATCAATGACAGGCTAACAGGCTTTGCAACTGTTCGCTTGTAACCACACAGAGGGCTTACATGTGGTTATGGACATACGAGTATCCCTGATTGCAAACTGTGCTACCCACCACAGAACTATGCTGAGTCTTCCTCATTCATACTGCCCTTATTGGCCATCTGAATGAGCCTTTAGAGCCCTTTCACACTGAGGCGCTGCAAAAACGCCCTAAAACGCCTTTAGCGCTATTACCGCGTTTCTAGGGGCGATAGCGGTAAAATTAAAACGCAACGCTACGGGTGTTTTAACAGCGTTTTTCAAGCGTTATTGCAGCATGGGCAATTTCAGTCCTGCTGTTGTAGATGTTTTTTTTTTTGCTTGCATGTTTACATTTTTGGGAGATCATGTGACTTTTCTACAGCTCAGAGCGTATTATAGGCGCTATTCAGGCATTTCAATTCATTTCATGGAGAGGGGCGTTTTTGGAGCCATTTTTTCAGCGCCCAAAAGCTGCACCAAAGATGCTGCTTGCAGGACTTTTCTCAACGCCCCGCCAGCGCAACGCCTCAGTGTGAAAGGGTCCATTGAGTTGCATGGAGAGCGTTTTAATAGCGCTATTTTTAACACTAAAACATTGTAAAAACGCTCCAGTGTGAAAGGGATCTTAAAGCCCAACTCCAGGAATTAGAAAAAATAAATAAAAAATACCCTTGCAGTGGGCCCGTGTTCCCCCTCTTTGCAATTCAATGTGCGTGTGAGACAGCGCTGGACCAGTATGTAGTCTGGTTTACTTGGAGGCGATCTGGGATTTTGGGTCCTTCAAGGAGTGTGTGGGCTGTTAAAAGGTAAGACGTGGGTGAGCCTGGTTAGGGTCTCGGCAACTGCCTCTCTGCTAGCGACAAAAAAAAGGCGCTCTGCAAAATAGATTTGGATGAGTGTAAGGGCACACTCAGTTAGTAGGTATGTTTATTGAAATTTACAGTCCACAGGTGATGATTAAAGCCAACGCGTTTCAGGGGAAGTGCCTCCCCCTTTGTCAGGACTGTGGTGGTGGATGGGGTCAGGACTGACCTGAACTCCGTCTATGGACAGCATTTAAATGGCTTATGCTTCACTTCACCTTCGGTTCATTATTGGCCCTTGCACAGTTAAATGCATGCAGTGAAGAATATAAATTATTCCTGCAATGTACTTTTCATGCAAGAAAAGACCACAAACAGGCCCAGACAGGAGAGGAGAGGCCAATTTAGGCAAAGGAAAACTTGGTAAAATGAACACTGCCACTTACTTAGCAAAATAGAAGCAATGGCTCAAAAAGTCGCAGGTGCCTTCCCCAATGCAGGATACTTTCTGAAAACATATAGATGACCTAACACATGGCTCTATTAACCAGCTTTCCTGGGAAGAACCAATCTGTGAGAGTGGGATGTACACACCATGCTGGAAGCAATAGAAACTGGCAAAATGGTGCTACACCAGTACAGCCTCTAGGTTTTCCTTTATTCTCTTCAGTATCTGACTCCAAAAAAACATCTGGCGGCCATGTTTACCAGTTTTTAAAAAAATACAGCATTTTGTCCTCCCCTTTGGGCCCAATCATGCTGCATTGACACACGTGTTACGATTTAGATGCCCTCTGTTAAGGTTAGCCCATGTAATTTTCATGGGCCAGCAATGTACCTTAACACATGGAAAAACAAACTGGTACTATTTTTTTTTTAACAAAACGTGTTACCGGAACACGTGGTTTACATCTGCATATTTCGGTATTGCATTGGCATATTTGGATCCCATTCAATATGACTGGTATCACAAAGCAGAGCAATGTGCACACATCTTGTAAAACATATGCATTATATATTGTGGATGTGCAACACAATTCTGTGGGCAGGTCCCTCAATGACTCCAACTTTTTTTTTCCAGTATGAGTTAGCTTATTGGCCCCTATGTGGTGGAAAAACGGTTAAAGTACATGCTTCCAAAAGTTGCCTACTATATATTATTATTACTATTATTATACAGGCTTTATAAGGCGCCAACAGTTTGCGCAGCGATTTACAACGTTTGGGCAGACAGTACAGTTTGCAATACAATTTAATACACAAGGAATCAGAGGGTCCTGCTCGTTAAAGCTTACAATCTAAGTCAGGGTTTCTCAACCTGTGTGCCGTGGCAACCTGGTGTGCCATGAAGAGTCCCCAGGTGTGCTGCAGCAAAATTACCCCAACTTAGGCAGCTATCTGATCATAGAACACTGCTGGCCACTCGGTTGTTATAGTGGTGCCAGTCCACTATCTAAAGTTCACTTCCCGCTGCCACAGGCACTCGGTTGCTATGGGCGGGTCGGGCATACAAAGGGCTTGCTGGGATGTGCGAGCCACAGGTCCTGGGAGACACTGGCTGGCGTGCTTTTCCTAGAGGGAGATGAAGCATAGCGTGTGAGGAGAAGAGGAATAACAGCAAGGAGGCTTTTTTAGTGGCTGCATATGAGCTCCTCTGAGCTCCGAGACGTACAGGCATTGTACATATATACCTTTGCATGGTGATTGTTTTTTTTTTTAATGTAAATTTACATAAGATATGTGGGCTTTAATTACTGTATTATTGATAATGGTAACTGCATTTCTTTTTTTATATTGCTTGCACATTGCTCTGCTGCAGTTTGGACGCAGCCCAGGTGTAGCCCAGGATACCTGCGGTTTTCATGTGCGTTTCCTGTAGTTTTCCAGCATTGACTTATTTTATGTCCCTCATTTTTGGTGTGCTTTCAGAAAATGCACCAAAAATGTAGGACATAATAGAAGTTTATTAGAAACTGCAGGTAATGCACATGAAAACCGCGGGTACTCTGCGCTACACCTGCGCTGCGGCCAAACTGCAGTGAATCAATGTGAAAGTGCCCTAATTGTAACAAGTGTTTTATGTAGGGTTTTTTTCTGCACTTCAAGACCGCAATACATATATATATATATATGTTGCGGCTTTGAAATGGTTTGCCGGGGTTATGGCTAAAGATATCAACCATAACCTCTGTATTGTTTTTTACAGCCGATTCTGGGCCTCTCATGAAAGCGTTCCAAGCGGCTCATGAGCCACTGGAACGCTTTCAGAAGCGGCGGGAGGGGGTGTCCCCCCTTCCCACCGGCTCACCCGAGAAACAATCCAATGGTGTGGACGGCTAATCCCAGAGGCAATGAAAGAGTAGATCCTCTTTGATCACCTCTATGGCCTTGGAGGACCGGAGCAACGTCATGACTTCACTTCTGGTCTAGGCTGAATTTATTTTTGATCTTTTCCTTTTCAAAAGGTAAAAGGAGAGATTTGGAGTCTTTTTGACCCCAGATCTCTCCATAAAGAGGACCTGTCATCCTTATTTCTATTACAAGGGATGTTTACATTCCTTTTAATAGGAATAAAAGTAATAATAAAAAAAAAACAATTAAAAAGGGACATTGAAAAAAAAAAAGTTAAATAAATAAGACAAAATAAAAACAGAATAGAGCAGTTGTGTGGATCGTCCCAGGCTCAAGTATCCCATTGATGCAAGTATCAATTACATTTTTTCCACATTTATGGTTGGTGTACCTAGAGATTCTGCCAGATTTTAAAGGGTGCCTTGGTTGAAAAACACTGATCTAAGTATAAGAAAACAGCATTCAGAGTCCTGTGTGTTGAATATTGTTTTCACCAACATAATTAATTAGTCTTATTATCTTATCCAAGCTTTTAACCACCAATGCTTTTATGGTCTATGGTAAGGTGACCAGATTTTTAAAATGAAATCCAGGGACATATTTTTTTTTTTTTTTACTATTAATGGTGGCAATCAGCGACTCTCTGCCCATCACCGCCCACCTCACAGCCTGTCAAGTCTTACGATACTCTCCGGGCCCCCGGCTACTACTGGGTGGGGGGCGGAGGAAGATCACTCCGCCAGGGCAGGCAAAGAGATAAGCAGGCAGGAGGCTGGACGGGACTTGAGCCAAGGCAGAAGAACATGCGAGCGGAGTTGGATGGGCATGCACCCGAAACTGAAGAAATATTCCCGCCACTCCGACCAGCACATGATCATCAGAAAGGGGCACAGATAATGGAAAAAATACACTCCCCTAAGCTAGTAGGTGTGGCGGAGCGGGGATGTGTAATTCAGATTTTTTTTTTTTTTTTAATTCTGCACTGTCTTTGAAATTACCCCAGCCCCTGTTCAAATCCAATCCGGGGACAGACTTGGTCCGGGGACTGTCCCCTGAAACCGGGGATGTCTGGTCACCCTAGTCTATGGCATTAAAACCATGCAACCACATTTCCCTGCCTCCTCTTTCCCCTTATGTCAAGTGTGCACTCTTGACAGTCACCAGAACAAAGCATTATGGAACTTCCTGTAAGATATGAATACAACTAGAAAGTTAGATGGAGCATTGACTGTGATGCATCATAAGAAAAGAACAGGGAAAATATATCTAAGGCTCCATTGTACACAGAAGCTCAAAAACGGTCATTTTGAACGCCAGATTTCTGGCAGAAAAAGGCGCTTTAAAATATAGCTTTTATCAGCGTTTTTTACTAGCGTTTATTAGCGTTTTCCAGTGTAGCGTTTTTTTTTTTTTCAATGGATCAAAAACGCTAAAAAACGCTGGCGGCCAGCGTTTTTGAGCGTTTATCAGCGTTTTTTTCTGCCGAAAAACGGCACTTTGAACGCAAATTTCTTGCGTTCAGAAAAAAGCCCATTAACTCCACTGCTCATTAACATTAAAAAACGCTATGTGTACATGAACACATAGGCCAACATAGAGTGCAGATAATGGTCTTTTTTTTTAAAACGCCAAAACGCCAATAAACTGCAGTTTATCAGCTTCAGTGTACATGGAGCCTAAAGAAACAAAACACTATAGCAAAATGGAAATTCAGGAAAGGGAATGAAAGAACAGGGTTACATTTTCCTTTAATTCTCCAAATCTGAAAAAACAAACCAAACCAAATACAGGCCGTGTTTAGCAGAGCCTAGCACCAACCTTCAGATCTCACATCCGGACCCTCAGAAGTGTCCAGCTCAGGAGTTGCTCATTATCTGACAGGTTTATAAAAAGCACACTTGGCACTTGTAGCCATGTGTGGGCTGCAAGGATATACAGCTACAACCAACACACTACAGACTGGAAGAAGGGAGTGGAAGGAGTTGTGGAATTCCAGTATGAAGTTCAATTTAATTAGTGAAAATAAAATAAAAATAAAAAAGGAGCAAGGAGGAGGCACTAAAATAAATAATAACTTGGATATTGAGAAAGAACGAAACTATGGTTTTCTAGTTCCCTGCAGACAGACATGAGGATCAGGACACATGTAAACTTCTGAGCTGCCGAGTGGCTCCAAACGTCATCCTGGCATTTATTTTCTGGATCTGGCTACCCCGCACAATAAATCTCTGGCTGGGTTCACACTGTTGTGGGCCATTGACGCACATTGTGCTAAGGCAGCCCATTAATTTGAACTGGCTGCTAACGCATCAAAAAAATAGGCATTACTATTTTTGTAGCACAGAGCAGCACAGCACACGTCTGTTGAAAGGGATTTCACGTGTTGCGCTAAAGTTACCGTTAGAAAAGTGCAATAGTGTGAACCTGACCCCCTATGCCTGTCTCTTTTTTTCAGTACATTTTTGAGCTTAATTAAAAAGCAAGCCCACCGGAATGCCCACCTTCTATACAACACACATGGCACGTCTCAGGAGGAAGAGGTAGCACAGCACAGAATCATTTTACACTAGGCTGCAGTCCACACCCAATGCACTGTGAAATGCCCACTCAATGTGTCTGCAATGGGATTTCATATTACTCAAATAGGTGATCAAACTAAAGTATATTTTTTTTATGTAAAGTAAACTTGTCGTGGGAGAAATACATACCTTAATGCTGACCTCATCTCGAAAATGCCAATTGCCTGCCTGTTACACTGACTTGGTTTAACAAGTAACATTAGAAAAGCAGCAAGGTAAACACAAGAACCAGGCAACTCGTTTTTTGAAAAGACGAGGTTAGCAACGGCAGGCTCCATGTTTCCTTTAAGGATATTTCAAAGTTTCCTGACTAGTGCCATCTATTCTTTATAGCAGTTCATGAATTGATGTTCCGTTATGGTATGGTGGTATACAGATTTCCTGTTCTGTGAGGCTAAGGCCTAGTACACACTGGCCAAAAGTCGGGCAACATCGGCCATTTTAATTTAAAAAAAACAAGCAGCCAACCCGCTCCCGATCAGTGCTCTCAGCCAATGGTTGAGCACTGACTGGAGTGTTCTGGTTGGGGGGGGGGGTCCCCTTGTCAGAACACAAAAAATCAGCAGGGGAGATCGCTGTACTAATGTTGGATCGTTAGTAAAGAAGCTCCGACCAGAGCTGTCAGTTTTTTATTTCGCTCAACCAAAGAAACTAGTGGTGTCCACCAGGCTTAAGAGACCGGGTTCCTTCTTTGAATAAATTGGTAACTATAGGCAATATCTGCGTTGCAGATTTCAGGTATTGCTTTTCGGGGGTCAATTTGGAAAATGAAGACAACATGAACTTTTCCTGTTCACAATTGTTTTTAATAACAGAGTCAGTTTCTACCGAAGGATACAAAGTCAATGATCCAGCATAATATGCACACTTGCGACTTCAAACTGCATCCAATTCAAAAGCACTGAAGCTAGACACAGCCAATATAGCATTTTCAGAAGAAGGAGTCAATTATAAACTGCATTGGTTAAGGTAAGGTGACCAGATTTTTAAAATGAAATCCGGGGACATATTTTTTTTTTTACTAGTAATGGTGGCAATCAGCGACTCTCTGCCCATCACCGCCGCCGCCCGCCTCACAGCCTGTCAAGTCTCACTCTCCGGGCCCCGGCTACTACTGGGTGGGGAGCGGAGGAAGATCACTCCGCCAGGGAATGCAAGGAGATAAGCAAGCAGGCGGCTGGCTGGGACTTGAGCCAAGGCAGAAGAACATGCATGCGGAGCTGAATGGGCATGCACCCGAAACTTAAGAAATATTCCCTCCGCTCCGACCAGCACATGATCATCAGAAAGGGGCACAGATAATAGAAAAAATACACCTCCCTAAGCTAGTAGGAGCGGCGGAGCGGGGTGTGTAATTCAGAATTTTTTTTTTCTCATTCTGCACGGACTGTCTTTGAAATTGCCCCTGCCTCTGTTCAAATCCAATCTGGGGACAAAACTGGGGACAGACTTAATCCGGGGACAGTGTCCTCAATCCGGGGACTGTCCCCTGAAACCGGGGATGTCTGGTCACCCTAGGTTAAGGTTTCCTCCAAGAGTCAGTTCAGTTTTCGTCCTTTCCATCCCTAACAAAAAGGAAATTCAAACCAAAGCGAAGGAAAAATGGAGGTGCTGTCCACAGTAGCCAGTAAGGTCCTAGCATAAAAAAATGGTGCTTAGTCCCCAAAGGTGTGCCATAGAAACAGAAGCTTTTAATTCCAAGAAGTGTTTCTCCCAGAGAATTACAATCATGAAAAAACCAACCTGGGCACAAACAAGGAGATGTGGCACCAGAATCTGCTGCAATACTAACAGACTATGTGGTGACTGAGAAGGATCAAGGCCACCCACAGCTTGATTTTCCATCAAACTGCAAAATCCCCCTGTGCAAAAAGAGAGCACCTTTAATATCAAAGACCATGCCTATCACCATCAGGAGGACGACTGGAAACCTTCAGCTTGAGGATGTGCAAACACAACCAACCAACTAGCCCTTTTTATGGCAGGGACAGAATTCTGTGGCCTAAAATAAGAGCACTACCGTATATACTCGAGTATAAACCGAGTTTTTCAGCACATTTTTTGTGTGCTGAAAATGCCCCCCTCGGCTAATACTTTTTGCGCCTGATCTCCCGGACTTTGGGGACCCGGTGCCGGCCATAGGTCCCCTGGACCCCAAACTTGGCACACTATTCCTCTACAAGTGTGCAAAGTTTGTTGTCCGGGGACCTATGGCCGGGGAGCACAGATTTTTCAAAGCCGGGCACCCCTTCCATAGACTCCCATGTTAAACGGTCATTTCTACGGTGACGTTGGAGACCCGGTACCGGTCGGTCGTAGGTTCCCTGGACCCGAAACTTAGCACACATGTAGCCCCATTTCTCCTCTATAAGTGTTCACCCCTTCCATAGACTCCCATGTTTAACGTCAGTCTAGTCATGGGCACAGTGAGGCATGGGCACAGTGAGGCATGCAGATGGACACCCTAGGCTTATACTCGAGTCAATACGTTTTCCCATTTTTTTGTGGTAAAATTAGGTGCCTCGGCTTATATTCGGGTCGGCTTATACTCGAGTATATACGCAAAATGTGATTAGTCGGTATGGTCAAAGGTGGATGTTCCAAAAGGACTTGGTTTATTATGAAACATCCTTTCATATCAATTAGCATCAGCTTTTTTTTTTTGTCGCTCTAGGGATTCCACTACACATCTTACAGCTGCAAAAGTAGTTGGTGCTGGAAGAATTTTTTCAGCCAGGGGCTATGATCACAGGTCTAAACAGGAACAGTTCGCAACATAGCAGAGGTGACTGTGCATCTCGTTCTGATTAATGTTTTAACGGTGAAATATCTTGACCGGCTCAACATATATTATTAAAATTGGAGCAGGTGGCAAATGCCCCTCGGTCCCCAAGCCCAGTCCTCTACTAGACATCATTAACAAGATCACAAACTGCCTAATAATCATAATCAATGCTGGAATAAAAAAGTGCATTAGTATCAAGTCATTTATAGCCATCCTAAGTGTATATTAGAATATAATATTTCTCATTATTGTTTATAATTGCAGACTAGTCCATATTTAATTTAAATAAATCATTATATTTTGTTGGAAAAACGCTTTGAAAAACACCCCCTAGTATTCTGGCTCTGGACATCTTGCAGTACGGGCAAATGATTCAGATAGCATTTACTTCCTGGAATTCATCTGCCCTTAGCTCACACATGCATGCAGGAGAGGGTTCATAGCTGAGAAAACCCCTCCTCCTCTCTTCCCCTCCTGAAGACTCCTGGGATGTTGGACATTTGCCTAGGAACAAAACGAGGAGGAAACTGAAGAAATCTATATATTTTTTTTAAACACGTAAAATAGGATTTTTATAACAGCTTACCTGTAAAATCCTTTTCTTGGAGTACACCACGGGACACAGAGCTAGTCATTACATAATGGGTTAAGGGTCACCAGCGGTGATTGGACACTGGCACAACCAATGGAAGACAGTTCCCCTCCATATAACCCCTCCCATCAGGGAAGTACCTCAGTTTTGTAGCAAAGCAGTAAGGTTCCCATAAGAAGGGTGGGACCTCTGTGTCCCGTGGTGTACTCCAAGAAAAGGATTTTACAGGTAAGCTGTTATAAAAATCCTATTTTCTTTATCGTACACCACGGGACACAGAGCTAGTCATTACATAATGGGACGTCCCAGAGCAATGCTCATATGAAGGGGGGGAGACACAGATCAAACCGACCGCTTGCGGACCAGAAGCCCTATACTGCTGCCTGCAGCACACTTCGCCCGAAGGCGGAATCCTCATGTCCTTTCACATCTATTTGATAGAATTTGGAAAATGTATGGACTGAGGACCAAGTTGCAGCCTTACAGATCTGAGCCATCGAAGCCTGGTGGTGCACTGCCCATGAAGCACTTATCGCCCTGGTAGAGTGCGCCTTAACAGGAAAAGGAGGAGTCCTGTTCTTTAAACCATAAGCTTGAACAATTACTTGTCTAATCCACCTGGAAATGGTGGATTTTGATACCGCTTGGCCCTTCTTGGGACCATCTGGAAAAATAAACAAAACATCTGTTTTACGTATCTGAGCGGTTGCTTGCAGATACACCCTTACCGCTCTCACTAGATCTAGAGAGTGTAATAATTTTTCCCCCGCCGTCCGCGGGTTTGGAAAAAAGGAAGGCAGAACAATGTCTTGATTCAAGTGAAAAGCCGACACCACCTTAGGCAGAAAAGCCGGATGGGGTCGTAGTACGATTTTGTCCTTGTGACAAATTAGATAAGGCTCTTTACAAGAAAGAGCTGCTAGCTCTGATACTCTCCTAGCAGAAGCTATAGCAATCAGAAAGGCCAATTTCCTACTTAATATAATTAAAGGAATATGGCGAATAGGTTCAAAAGGTTGCTTTTGCAACACTGACAATACCAAATTCAAATCCCATGGACACAAGGGAGACCTGACTGGAGGATTTATCCTCAGTACCCCCTGAATGAATGTCCGAACTAGGGAGTGAGATGCCAATGGTCTCTGAAAGAAGACTGATAGAGCCGATATTTGCCCTTTGATGGTGCTAAGGGCTAATTTCATATCCACTCCTAACTGGCAAAAAGCAAGAATCCTACTTATTTCATATTTCAGAGGATTCCAACTTCTGGATTCACACCAGGAAACGTATGCTTTCCAGACTCTATGATAGATGAGTCTGGAGGCTGGCTTTCTAGCATTAATGAGCGTAGAAAGAACCAGGCCAGAGACCCCTCTCTTTTTCAAAATGTGGGTCTCAGCAGCCAGGCCGTCAAATTTAGCCTTTGTAAGGAAGGGTGGAATACTGGACCCTGTGACAACAGGTCGTGTCGAGGTGGAAGCTTCCAGGGCCTTCCTATCGCCATTTTTACGATCTCGGCATACCAAGGCCTCCTGGGCCAGTTTGGGGCCACTAGGATTACTGGTATTCCCTCCTCCTTGATCCTGCGAAGCAGTCTTTGTAGAAGAGGGATCGGAGGGAATGCATAGATCAGTGAGAACTGATTCCATGGAGTTATTAGAGCGTCTGTCCCGTAGGCTAGAGGATCCCTCGTTCTGGACACAAAGTTGTCCAATTTCTTGTTGAACCTGGAAGCTAGCAGGTCTACATCTGGGTTTCCCCATCTCAGACATATGGCCTGAAAGATCTCTGGGTGAAGAGACCACTCTCCTGGTAGCAGCTGCTGACGACTCAGGTAGTCTGCTTGCCAGTTTTCTATCCCTGGAATGAAGATTGCAGAGATGCAAGGTACATGCTCTTCTGCCCATGCCAAGATCCGGTTCACCTCTCTTTGGGCTGCCCGACTGTGGGTGCCTCCTTGGTGATTGATGTAAGCTACTGCCGTAGCATTGTCGGATTGAACCCGAACTGGGTAGCCCTGTAACCTGTATGTCCAGGTTTTGAGGGCTAGATATACCGCCCGGATCTCTAGCACATTGATGGGCAGGATCCCCTGAGTCTTGGCCCAGGTTCCCTGGGTAGAAGCCTCCTCGAATACTGCACCCCAGCCCGATAGGCTGGCATCCGTAGATACCACCTTCCAGGCCACTGGGAGGAAGGACTTTCCCTTCCGTAAATTCCTGGCTTCTAGCCACCAATTGAAGCTGTGGCGTACTTGTGAGGACAGGCGCATGGGTATATCCAGAGCTTGGCTCTTCCTGTTCCAGGAGGCTAAAATATTGCCTTGAAGTAGTCTCGAATGAAACTGGGCGTAAGGGACCGCCTCGAAGGAGGCTACCATCTTTCCCAATAGTCTCATGCAAAGGCGAATAGACGGCCTCTTGTTTGCTTTGACCTTGTGGATCAGGTCTTTCAGAGACTGTATCTTTGGCTCTGGCAGGTATACCCTGTTTTGGGCTGTATCTATGATCATGCCCAGGTACACTATCCTTCTTTGGGCCTGGAGAGAGGATTTTTGTAAGTTTATAATCCATCCTAAATGCTCCAGGTATCCTACTGTAGTGTCTACAGCGTGATCCAATCCCTCCTTTGACTGATCTATTAATAGTAGATCGTCTAGATAGGCTGTTACCGCAATGCCCCGTGTTCTTAGGTTTGCTAACAGAGGAGCTAGCACCTTTGTAAATACTCTGGGCGCGGTGGCTACACCAAATGGCAGGGCCACAAATTGAAAGTGGCGATCTTCTACCGCAAACCTTAGGAATCTTTGGTGAGCGGGGAGGATTGGTATGTGTAGATATGCGTCTTTGATATCTATGGACGCAATGAATTCTCCGCCTTTTAAAGTAGCGACCACGGATCGAATCGTTTCTATTCGAAAATGGCGAACGTTCAGAAACTGGTTTAGATTTTTTAGATCCAGGATGGGTCTGACTTCTCCGTTCGGTTTTGGAATCACAAAGAGGTTTGAGTAAAAACCTGAACCTTGCTCTTTTTGGGGTACCTCTGTAACCACACCTTGAGCTATTAAGTGATTCAAACCTTTGAAGAAGGATCCTCTTTTCTGTGGATCCTTGGAGAGTCTTGAACTTCGGAATTGAGAAGATGGGATCTCTCGAAATTCCAGTCTGTACCCTGAGGATATTGTGGATACCACCCATTTGTCCTGGGTTTCTGTCCGCCAAGTCGCTGAGAACTGACGAAGCCTTCCCCCCACTCGGCCGAGCGGGGGCGCCCCTTCAATGAGAGGTTTTGGGGGCTTGCTTATTAGCTCTTGAACCCCACGGCTTCTTGTTCTTCTGAGCCTGTTCTTTGGCTTTTTTGGGCGGCTGAAAAGGCCGTCGCCACTGACTGGAGTCAGATTTCCCGGGAGCTGGGGAGAGAGTGTGTTTAAAACAAGGTCTCTTGTTTTTCTTTCTCTCAGGTAAAAGTGTCGTTTTACCACTTGATATCTTTTGGATATATCTTTCTAAATCTTCCCCAAAAAGGCGTTCGCCATGGAACGGGAAACTTGCCAACAACTTTTTGCATGGGGCTTCCGCTGACCAATGCTTAAGCCAAAGTACTCTGCGCATCTGTACCAGCTGGAGTGTAAGGCGTGATGCCTGTATGATAGAATCTCTCATGGCATCCACTGTGAAGCATAAGGCTTTAGGCAAATTCTCCCAATTTTTAGCCTGCTCTGAAGGCAGCTCCTTCAGCCCCTGCTTTACCTGTTGGCTGACGACCTGACACATACCGACTGCTGCTACTGCAGGTTGGATAATTGAGCCGGCCAAAAGGAAGGAGGATTTCAGTAAGGATTCCAACTTCTTCTCAGAAGGATCTTTAAACACTTGTACATTATCCACTGGACATGTCAGGTTTTTATTTACACAAGAAATAGCCGCATCTACCGTAGGCAGGCTCCATTTCTTTAAAAAATTTTCCTCCATAGGATAAAGAATGTTAAACTTTTTTGGAGGTGAAAAACGCTTATCTGGATGTTGCCAGTCTGCGTACAATAGATCCTCTAGTAACGGATGAACCGGGAAGGAGCATGCACCTTGCAGGGATCTTAATGATCCTAGGGAGGAGACAGGTGATTCTGTTACCTCCAAAGAGGGTAACCTAAATGCAGCTCGCACGGCTCCTGCATAGCATTGCACCTGTGACTTTAAAATCTGGGATACCGAAAAAGGCTCATCCGATATCCCTGATCCGTCTGACTCCTCATCCTCTGCTGATGTAGCCTCCTCCTCATCCTCCTCCTCCTCAGGTACTTCTGAAGGGAGGTCCAATACTGGAGGAGATCTGCTTCGCTTATTGTCCTTTTTAGAGGATTTAGCGATTAAAGTAGCAATTTTCTCCTCCAGATTATTTAGGGCAGCTGATAAAGTGTCCTCAGTGACATATGCAGGCCCAGGCTTCACTGGGGAAGCCGCCATACCTGACAGAGGTAATGGCTCATCCTGTACAGGTGCTTTTGGCAACACAGGAGAGGAAGGTACCGAGTCAGCACAGCTAGAGCCCCCTGTCTCAGGCGGCGGTGCTCTTTTATCTCTTTTTGTCCGCATTACTTCCCCTGGAAGGCTTACTGTTTAGACAAAATACAAGGTACCTAAATGCATATACTACCGTGTTCAGTTTAGCAAATACATTAAGTATGCAACTTTTAACACATAACTATGCATAACATGGATGTCTTCTAGGAAGTACCCAATCCAACCACATGGAGTCTTACGTCCCTGTATAGCTGCTGTGTTTCTCTGCCAGGAACAAGAGAACTAACGAGCTTGCTTGCTGCTGCAGTGCTTTTTACACTGACAGTCTTTTAAATTTGGCGCCGTTTCTGTGCCTGCGCGCGCCACGTGCCCGCGCACGCCTCGGCCCCCCCCCCCCTCCGATAAAGCGCGCTCCCGCGCGCGCGCGGCCTTTAGCGCTATGGTGGTGGCCATAGTGAGAGAGGACTCTCATCAGCCCCTGTCCCCACTTACCTGCATCTGCAGGTGTCTGTATCGGCCACCGGAAGGAGGAGCGGGGTGCTCAAGCAAGCTCAGCAGCGGAGGTGACGAGCAGTGTACTTCGCCGAAGCCGACACTGAACAGAGTGAGGTGAGTATATTCAGCTCTTTACTCCCCCCAGTGGTGGAAAAAAAGAAGACATCCACTTTTTGAAAAAGGTCCCAACCTAGTTATGGACCTTCTAATCTCACCTTATCCACGCCGCAGGTTTTTCTGCTGAAAGTTTTCAGACAGATACCAAACTTCACCCTTCACGGTGGGCTATGTGTGCCAACCTTCAGGGATATGGGTTCCTATTTAAAGGATACCTCTCCCCTGGGCCTTGTACAAGACTCTTACCAGGACTTTATAGCGAAATAGCGAAAGTGCTGGATCTTAGAGCCCAGTCCTCCGAAGAGAGACATTACAGGCGACGCCTCATGGATGAGGCCCGGATCCCATCCAGATTCAGCTCATTTGTAGGCGTCTTGGATGGATCCGAAAGCATAGCTCTTTTACCCCCAGAGGGTCTCTTTGGTAGAGCTTTCCTTTAGCACCTCCTAACGCGTCCAACACCTTTCGACACTGGCGAAAAAACTGAGGTACTTCCCTGATGGGAGGGGTTATATGGAGGGGAACTGTCTTCCATTGGTTGTGCCAGTGTCCAATCACCGCTGGTGACCCTTAACCCATTATGTAATGACTAGCTCTGTGTCCCGTGGTGTACGATAAAGAAATAGGATATCCTTTCCTATATTTACTAATGCTGGCAGCATGAGGATTAAAAATAATCAATGTTGACTGGGAGAGTGAAAGTGGTCGTAAACTCTCCACTTTCACTTTAGCTCATTATAATCTGCATAGAACAGGCAGCTTTTCGCTGCCTGTGAAATTTCATTTACTTCAACAGTTTCCTCACAATCTGTCCTGCAATCTGTAATGATGTCACTGGTGCATGCCCAATCCGTAGCTTCTTTAACGGCACGCTATGTGTGCCGTTTCACTATCCACAGCATGCCAGCTTATTTCCTTTCACTGAGAACAGCACAGAAAAGGAAGCCTCGCGATACTGTGCCCTCCCCTCCTCACCTTCCTGGATAGAGGCTTGGTTTAGATGCGATCACGCATGCGCGCGATTTACACAAGGAAGGACAAGAAGGGCGGAAATTACGTCCAAACAAGAGCCAGCAATCAATAGTAAAGATGGCGCGCCCGATTCCCGGAAGAAGAAAAAAATGATAAAAGCAAAAAAAGGTATTTAATAACCTTGTTTTAATAATCTTTTTATATGCAAGACTTTTAAATACACATTGCTGGATGATAATATTTAAAAAGAAAGAGAAAAAGTTTGGGGTTTACTTCCTCTTAAAGTTTCGCTTTAAAGTGGGGGTTCCACCCAAAATTGGAACTTCCGCTTAAACCACTCCTCGCCCCCTTACATGCCACATTTGGCATGTCATTTTTTTGAGGGGGGGAGTGGGGACTTCAGTAGGAGTGGAACTTCCTGTCCCACTTCCTCCTTCCACCCAGGGACCGCTTAGGCGACTCGTCATATCGCCTAAGGCGGGCCGCTCCCTGTAGGCGATCACCTGGGACACGTGACAGATCCCAGGAGATCGCCTGTCCACTCAGATTGCGCAGCGCCACTCGCGCATGCGCAGTGAGTGCCCGGCCGTGAAGCCGAAAGCTGTCACGGCCGGGTGCACACAGTAGGAATGGAGGCGCTGGCGAAGAGGGGGGGGGGGAGGAGAGGAGCGAAGCTCCGTTCGGCCACGTCGCTGGACAGTGGAGCAGGTAAGTGTCTGTTTATTAAAAGCCAGCAGCTACACTTTTTGTAGCTGCTGACTTTTAATAAACATAAAAAAGTCTGGAACTCCCCTTTAAGGTCACAGGCATTGATTGGCAGTTAGGCATGCAGATGTCATCCAACTACTGAAAGATTCTTCCATAAACATGCATGCTCAATTTGGCCATGTGTGTACATTTATACCCGCAGAGGAGGGAAGAGAAAAAGTATAGATACATACAATTTCCATAGTAATGAGCAGGAAAAACGGACACCTCAACTCGTGCTGGATGGTTAAGGCGGTGTGGCCCTCTTAAAGTGGAAGTAAACCCTCCTCTCATTTTCAGGCAAGGAAGCTGCCATCTTGGCCTCTGTTTAATCTTCAACTGCCATGATGCTGCACATGTGATCAGTTATGACACCAGCCATTGGATGGTTTGGACAGTTTGTTTAAGAGCACAACCAATGTGACAGTTGGCATTCCCGGCATGCCGGAAATGTAACTGCTTTTTGAAACTGTTAAATCAATGGGTTCACTTCCGCTTTAAGATCAGATAATCGTGCACTGTACAAACAAGAAAAAAAAAGGGCCGCAAACGTCTAGTGCATTATTAAAAGCACTTTATTAAAAGGTTAAAGACACAAATTATACTCCGAAGCACAAATGGATTTGTTTTAGGGGACCGGCCCCCTTCCTCAGAGCAGAACATTTTCTGATACGTCTGCTGAAACGCGTTAGTTAGCACAGTCATCTGTTTGGTACTTTTAGGCTAGAGAGCCACTAATCCATTTTGCCTTGCGAGTATAATTTGTATCTTTCACCTTTTGATAAAGTGCTGTTGATATTGCACTAGGCATTTGCTCCCTTTTGTTGTTTGTACATACAATTTCCAACATGGATCTTGGGAGAAAACAACAAAGAATTAGTTGGAAAACGCAAACTCCAATGACATCTACCCCCGAAAAGGTTTTTTTTGGGGAGCAAGCATAGACCTATGAATAGTTCCTGATATGACGTACCAAATCAGGCAAAGGTCCTCTTATGTTTCTAGGTACCTTCAGATCATTTATAAAGCTTTATCAATCTTTTTTGTCGTTTTCAAAGTTTCTGGTTTCCAGATTCCCATTATTAGCTGGGATATAATAAGGTCTGCCAATGAAATAGAGACAAAGTTACACTGTAGCAGACACAAGTGTGCCTCCAAATGTTTTCTCAGGGCTGCGAGCCACGGGGGTTTTTTTTTTGCAGATGTAGCAGCAGAGCCGCTTTCCATTCATCGGGGAGGTGACTTCAAAGCATGGCTAGGCTGATCGTGTTGTGTTTATTGTTAGCTCCTTGGAGACAATGAAGATTTCCCAGGCTCTGCACAGCTGAAAGGAAAGATTTCTCTTCCAACCAGCACCAAATAATCACTGCCATTCTTCTCTTCCCATTTTCAATTTAGAGACTGCTGAGAAACAGAAAGCAGATGAAGGAAATGGGGCCTGGCAGCCTAAACCCAGGTTTATGTGACCATTCTGGGCATTCAAGCTCAACAATTTGGTTCACATGAAAGATTTCTACACCCTTCCCCCAGAACCCTCTCAGCACCGTATAATAAGCCCATATTATTGGAAGACATAGCAGCTAATCTGTTCACGATACCACGTTCACCTAAACCTGATATTCTGGAACTCATGCCAAACTTCGCTGGTGGGGCATACTACCCCCTCGGATGAGGTGACAATAATATGTACAACTTCAGCTACTTTTATTATACACTATGGATTGCCTGAACTGCTCTAGATTTTATGTTTTTGCTGCCAGATCCATGTTGTGTTGGTTGCACACGTTTTAAAAAAAAAAATATTTTAGGCCTGAAGAGTTAACCAGTTAGGCCAGTTTACAATTAACTGTGAATAATGGCCAATGTTCCCAGGGTGTGTGCAAGTTATCGGGCGGCTGTAGAGCCACCTTATTACTTACATCTGACAGTTGTTGGAGGCAGCGAAAGGGTTAAACTACAATCACTAAAAACTCACCTAGACTTTAATATGTTAACCGCTTCAGCCCCGGACCATTTTGGTAATTAAAGACCAGGCCACTTTTTGCGATTCGGCACTGCGTCGTTTTAACTGACAATTGCGCGGCCGTGCGACGTGGCTCCCAAACAAAATTGACGTCCTTTTTTTCCCACAAATAGAGCTTTCTTTTGGTGGTATTTGATCACCTCTGCGGTTTTTATTTTTTGCGCTATAAACAAAAAAAAAAGCGTCATTTTTGAAAAAAATTCAATATTTTTTACTTTTTGCTATAATAAATATCCCCCCAAAAAAATTAAAAAATCCAGTTTAGGCTGATACGTATTCTTCTACATATTTTTGTTAAAAAAAAAAAAAAAATCGCAATAAGCGTTTATTGATTATAGTTATAGCAAAAGTTATAGCTACTACAAAATAGGGGACTGTTTTATGACATTTTTATTAATTCTTTATTTTTTACTAGTTATGGCGACGATCTGCGATTTTTATCGTGACTGCGACATTATGGCGGACACATTGGACACCTTTGCCACCATTTTGGGACCATTGTCATTTTCACAGCGATCAGTGCTATAACAATGCACTGATTACTGTAAAAATGACACTGGCAGTGAAGGGGTTAACCACTAGGTGGCGCTGCAGGCGTTAAGTCAGTACTAGGGAGTGATTCTTACTGTTAGGGGGCGTGGCTACAGGTGACACGTCACTGATGACCGTTCCCGATCACGGTGTCACTAGGCAGAATGTGAGGAAAAGGGGATAAGACTGTTTCAAGGCTCCCCTTTTCCTTATGGGATTCTTGGCAGGAGCAGTTTCAAGGTTTCCCTCACTTGAAATTAAGCGGGAAGCCTTAGGATAGGTCAGGTAAACTGTTGCTGGGGAAAGATTCCTGAGCCTAGGATAGGCTAGTTAGGGTATTCAGGCGGGAAAGACAGGGATTGGGTCAGCTGGCCAGTTACTGGGGAAAGAATTCAGGACCCCCTGGGAGCAGGATTGGTCAATTGGGGTCAGCTGACCCCATAGAACATTCTGGAAGCCTTTGGGGTCCCTATTTAAAGAGCTGGGCTAGGAGGTCCGGGGCCAGTCGTTCTGAAGAGGATCTACAGCGGAACTTCCCACCCCCCCTTCCCTTGTCGCGGCTATACTATGTGGTATGGTCCTTTTTGTTTATTATTGCAAAAAGGGACATGTTGTTTGGGAAAGTTTTAAAAGGCTGATTCTTTTCAGCTCGACTCGCAGTGGCTGAGCTGGGTTTTATTTCTTATATGTAATTTGATTTATTTATTGATACAGTTTTTGATGATATTTAAAATTAAACCAATAGTAATAAGCCGCGGCCAAATTTTATCCAAAAAAAAAAAAAAAAGTATATAATATATAATAATATATATATATAGGTTGTTATTTATTTAAATAAACAAAATTTTATAAAAATCTTTGGTGTGTGTATTTTTGGTATGTCCAGGCATCCTGCCTAAAATCCCATAGGGGAATGCCTTGTTTACAAAGGCATTCCCCTGTTCTGCCCTTGCCGACCTCCTGTGAACATCGAGTACCCGGAACGCGCGCGCCCGCTAGGCGGCAAATTTAAAGGGACGTACAGGTAAGCCCATGTGCCTGCCCGTGCCATGTTGTCGACGTACATCGTCGTGCGGCGGTCGGCAACTGGTCAATAAACTTTCCTAAAGTGGAACTAAAGTTAGCAAATACCTCTTCTCTAACCATACAATGTCCACAAGCTCCCCTGCCGGCGCCAAATCTTTCCCCAGACTTCTTCTGGGTATAGGGACTTCAGTTGCCTTGACAGGCTGGTGTGCAATGCTGTAACTCCTGAGCATGCTCAAGAAGTTCATCCATCCACCAGCAGATGCCTGTAATGTACACTGAGCTGTGTGTGCGCAGCTCAGTGTATAGTGTAAATAGGATTGCAAGGGGAAAGGTAAGAAGCCCTTATTGCAGGGCAGACAGTGTAAGGGCTCATGCACACTGCAGCTCAAAGAAGCGTCTCCTACAGGCGTTTGAGCTTTTTTTCTGTGCCTGGAAACTTCCCTCCATGTTAGCCAATGCGTCCATGTACACTAAAAGCATTTTCAGGAATTTACAGGCATATGCTCTTAAGCCTTGTACACACGGTCGGACTTCAAACAAACTTTTCCATGGATTTTTGTCCGAAGGGAGTTGGCCGGGCACACCCATAGCATACACACGCTTGGACTTTTCTGCAAACTTTCCCAACATCACGTGGTTTTTCTGCTCATTACCGCCACCCTTTGGTCAACTTCTGCTATTGTTGGTTGATTTTAACATTGGTTCTGGGCATGCGTATTTGTACCTAGGACAAAAGTCCGATGGATTTCTGTACACACAATAGGACTTTGCACCATTAGACTTTTGTTGCCGAAAAGTTTGTCCGTTTGCAGAGCGAACTTTTGTCCGATGAAAACCGAAAAAGTTTGTCCAATGGAGCGTACACACGGTCGGATTTTTTGAAAAACTTGCTCATTTTGAAGTTTGTTGGCAAAAAGTCCGACCGTGTGTACGGGCCTTTACAGGTAGGGAAAAAAAACCTCCAAACTTGCATTTTTGAGAAGAGCTTTCAAGCAGAAAAGTTGCAAGAACGCACAAAAACGTTTCTTTACGAGCGTTCCAGTTTCCTTTTGTTTTCGTATACATTGGTTAAGAAAATACTGTCTATGCACTGGAAGTCCTGGGGGATACAGAAAGTTCCCAGTGGCCCTGCTGTGGAAATGTTGTTGTACTTTGGGCATTTTTTTCAGGCCAAATTTTGTGGCCAAATGTTGTTTCTTACTTTTGGCCACAAAAACTGGCCAAAGTAAAAGCAATTGTTGTGGCCAATTTTGAAAGCCAGAGTAATAAACTACATTTGTAGAATAGAAAAAAAAATATTATTATTATTAATAATATATATATATATATATATATATATATATATATATATATATATATTATATAAATAAGAAAATAAATACAAAAATTCCATATTTAATAATAAGGCCATTAAACATCACAATGGACATCCTTGTGAAATTGAAAAAAAAAATCTGGATATTTTCTCAGCTCACCATACATGTTTGCAAAATATCCAAAAGAAATATGGTTCAAAAATGAAAGGATGTGTCCAGTAGTGACGATGACCACGACGTATTGGCCAGTGTTGCAGCTGCATGCTCATCAATAGCAGTCTCTGCAACATAAACAGTACCACCATTTCATGATTCATTAAAGTGAATGATTGCAGTAAAGAAAAAAAAAGAAAGAAAAAAACCCTCTGCTCTCTCTCTCAATGAAAATGGTGACTGCAGCTAATTGTGCAATGCATTGTGGTCATTTGGGAGTGAAAAATGAGCTGAGGGGAGTGTTTGTGAAAAAAACGCTTATGCTCTGAAGCGCGCTTCCTCAAGCTTTTAGGCAGATATAAAAGAAAACACCTGTAAAAGCAGCTTTATTTGAGCTGCAGTGTACATGAGCACTTATATGGAGAACACGGCTCAAAATAGACATTTACTAAAACTGGAGAGTGCAAAATCTGGTGCTGACGTGCATTGAAGCCAATCAGCTTGTTCAATTAAGCTTTGACAGACAAAAAAAAAAAAACCCACAACACCTGGAAGCTGATTGGTTCTTATGCAGAGCTGCACCAGATTTTGCACTCCCCAGGTTTAGTAAATCAACCACAATATGTTTGCTCTGTAATAAAATAACTTTTCTGCAATTAATTTTGCTTTAAATCTGTAGTTTTCATTAAAAACCTGATGATCCTCCCATAAAGGTCCTTGTTCAAGCACTTCCTGTAATGAGGTGACAATTGTCTCCCAATTGTGTTTCAAGCATCCCTGTCAGAGACTGCAGACAGCCATGCCAACATACATTTAACTGGTATGGTCCTTTTTTGTCACCATTTGGAAATCCATACTAAGAAATGCAATGCAGTCATCGCCGAAGTGCACGTATGTGGATAGGAAATGGCAGAAAAAAGGCTGCAGGAGACCAGCAACACTGAGATGCAACAATTAAAAAGGAGAGAACAAGTATTTTACTTAAAAAAATAACAATTGTTTATGATCCAGAGTGCTTTAGTAAACGAAAAATGGCATTCAGTTAGGATTTACATCTATTTCAACACTTATTGGGCAAAGAAAATGTCCAAAAGGCAGTGAGTGACCTTTCTGCCTGCTGATTGCTCCAAGTTTCTGCACATCATCTATCATCACTACTCACAAGGCATTCAAGTAACCTTAAAGAGCTGTAAAGCATGTTTAAACAGACCTAAAGTATAACTGAAAGGCGAAACATTTGAGATTTTTAGGGCCAGTTCATTTCAGACGCAGTTCCGTTCAATTCCGTGTGCTTTTTTTCTGCACAAAATGCATGCACAGTGTTTTCCATGTATTCCAATGGCTCTTGTTGGCGCTAGTTCACACCATGCATTCAGTTTCCGGTCAGTTTCTGCACTGGAAACTGACTGCATGGTGTGAACTAGCGCCAACAAGAGCCATTGGAATACATGGAAAACACTGTGCATGCCTTTTTAATGCAGAAAAAATGCACACAAACGGAACTGAGTCTGGTGTGAACTGGCCCTTAAAGTTTTGGATAGAGTGGAGAGGGATTGAAATCCCTGTCAGGTTTTCATTGCTGTCTGTGTCCCCATTAGTAAGATTCACCCTCTCCATTTGTCCTGTTTACCATCAATATTAAAATATTTTATAGGGGGCGCACGCCCATGGCACGGCACGACGCTGGCGCACATGGCCGCGGTCGCGATGTCCGCCGACGACCCGTGATCACTCCTCAGAGAGCCAGAACAGGGATCTGTCAATGTAAACAGACAGATCCCCATTCTGTCATGGAAGTAGAGAGATCTGCTATTCCTAGTGATCAGTAACACCGATCTCTCTCTCCTCTTAGTCAGTCCCATCCCCCCCTCAGTTAGAACACACCTAGGAAACACATTTAACCCCTTGATCGCCCCCTAGTGTTCCCTGTCAGTGACATTTATACAGAAATCTGTGGCAATTTCTAGCTCTGATCACTGTATAAATGTCAATGGTCCCAAAAAAGCGTCAAAAGTGTCCGATCTGTCCGTCACAATGTCGCAGTCCCGCTAAAAATCACTGATCACTGTCATTACTAGTAAAAAAAAAAAAATAATAATAATAATAATAAAAATGCCATAAATCTATCCACTACATTGTAGACTCTATAACTTTTGCGCGAACCAATCAATATACGCTTATTGCATTTTTTTTTACCAAAAACATATAGAAGACTACATACTGGCTTAAACTGATGAAGAAATTTGTTTATTTTTTGGGGGATATTTATTATAGCAAAAAGGTAAGACCCGGTTCACACCAGGGCGGCACGACTTGTGGGGGCGACCTCGGCGGCGCGATCTCAAGACGACTTGAGACGCCCACCGAGGCGATTTGCATAAGACTTCTGTATAGAAGTCAATGCAGGTCGCCTTGGGTCGCCCCCAAAAGTAGTACAGGAACCTTTTTCTAAGTCGGAGCGACCTGAGTCGCTCTTACTTAGAATGGTTCCATTGAAAAGCGTGGGACACGACTTGTCAGGCGACTGAGTCACCTGACGAGTCGCCCTGGTGTGAACTGGCTCTAAAAGATGTTATTTTGTTTTCACAATTGTTGCTCTTTTTTGTTTATAGCGCAAAAAATAAAAACCGCAGGGGTGATCAAATACCACCAAAAGAAAGCCCTATTTGTGGGAAAAAAAGGATATACATTTTGTTTGTGTACAACGTTGCATGACTGCGCAATTGTCAGTTAAAGCGATGCAGTGCTGTATCGCAAACAATGGCCTGGACAGGAAGTGGGTAAATCCTTCCGGGGCTGAAGTAGTTAAAGGATCTGCTATTGGCGGCTTGGTGCCAGATACTATAGCATACCTTCATAGGTCTAGTGGAGCCCATGCCTTGCAGGGTTAGGGTTGTTTTGGCAGCAAATCCAAAGATTTGCTGTATATACTCGAGTATAAGCCGAGTTTTTCAGCCCTTTTTTTAGGGCTGAAAATACCCCCCTCGGCTTATACTCGAGTCAGTGTACCTGAATTCTTGCCAGGCGTCCATTTTTTTTAAAGTCGCGGCTTCCTCCTGGCGTTCCGTTCCATGATAGGCATTTGACACTGTGTTCCGCCTATCACGGAGGTCCTCTCATCCTCGGACAGTTTCCCAGCAGACACTGTGTTCAGTGTTCCGCCAATCACGGATGTCCTCTTGTCTGAGGATGAAAGAATGTCCGTGATTGGCTGCAATGGGCACAGTGAGACTGCAATGGGCATAGTGAGGTTGCAATGGGCACAGTGAGGTTGCAAATGGGAATTGTTGACCCTCTTTTCCGCTTACAGTAGCTGCTGAATTTTCACCCTCAGCTTATACTCGAGTCAATACGTTTTCCCAGTTTTTTTGTGGTAAAATTAGGTCCTCGGCTTATACTCGAGTATATACGGTATATATATTTTTTTCAAATATAGTCCATTTAGTCTGATTTTTTCAGATTTATTCTTCATTATCCCAGTAACAGTAGACTTAGAACTTATCACGACGGCTTGAGTTATTCTGTATTATTTTTGTATTACACTTCTCATTACTAGAAAACAGTAACTTTTCACAAAAAACAATCAGCTCCTACATTCTACACCGTTGAAGACCACGTGTAACAAAGCACGACAGACAGCAAAGACATATACATCGCTGAGCAATAAACGACATTCTGATTGCTGGTCCAGAGCAATGATGTGTGCCAATGCTGTAGTTAGTGTGTGTAGGCAGGAGGTGGCCGAAAAAAGACGCAGAAGATCAGCAAATGTGCAAAATACGATTGAAAAAATAAATAAAAATGAAAAAATAGGATTTTTGTACTCACCGTAAAATCTGTTTCTCTGGCATCCATGGACTGACACAGCGTGTCTTATACACCTTTACACGTGGGTTATGTCCCTGCTTGCAGGAGAAGACCTAGGCAGAATGTGAGATGTTATACATACATTCTAAACAGCCAGAGCCGAACAGCCCCGCCCAGGGGGGCGGTCCCTCCGGACATAACCCTCCCACTGCAGTCAGCAGACCTCAGTTCGTAACAAAGCAGTACAAACTTAAAAAGAAGGGTGGGTGCTGTGTCAGTCCATGGATGCCAGAGAAACGGATTTTACGGTGAGTACAAAAATCCTATTTTCTCTTGTCATCTATGGACTGACACAGCGTGTCTTATACACCTTTACACGTGGGATGTCCCAAAGCAGTGTCAAGAGGGATGGGAGCAGTATAAATGGAAAACCAAAAACTTCACCCCAAACAAGGCAGAGCTCCTCAACGGAGGAGTTGCAACATCAAACAGCGGCCTGCAACACCTTGCGGCCGAAGGAAGCATCCGAAGATGCAGCCACATCAACCTTATAAAACTTAGAAAAGGTATGAACAGACGACCAGGTCGCCGCCTTGCACACTTGTGCAACCGACGCTTGATGTCGGAAAGCCCAGTAAGCACCAATTGCCCTGGTGGAATGTGACGTAACCGGAAAGGGAGGCGCCCGCCCCTTGAGAGCATAAGCCTGAATGACGGTTTGTCTGATCCACCTAGAAATGGTTGCAGACGAAACCGCTTGGCCCTGTTTTGGACCAGAGACAGCCACAAATAGTGAGTCAGACTTCCGAATAGAAGCAGTAGCTGACAGGTACACCCGCAAGGCTCGTACCACATCCAAAGTGTGAAGTGCAAACTCTCTGGGATGCGATGGGTGAGGACACAAGGACGGGAGGACAATGTCCTCGTTTAAGTGGAAGGCCGAGACCACCTTTGGCAGAAAAGAAGGTCGCGGACGTAACACCGCCTTATCCTTATGGATGACCAAAAAGGGCGACTTGCAGGACAAGGCCGCCAATTCAGACACTCGTCTAATGGAAGTAATGGCCACCAAGAAGGCCACCTTCTGAGACAAAGTCAAGAGGGGAATATCTCTAATATTTTCAAAGGGAGGTTCCTGGAGGACCGAGAGCACCAAATTCAGATCCCACGGGGGGAGAGGAGGCTTGACAGGGGGGAGCACATGGCGAACCCCCTGCACAAAGGTGCTAACCAAGGGATGACCCGCCAGCGGTCGCTGAAAGAAGATGGCCAAGGCCGAAATCTGACCCTTAATGGTACTCAAAGCGAGCTTTTGGGTCACGCCACGCTGCAGAAAATGCAGGATTCTGGGAACGGAATACGTTCGTGGGCGCCAGTCCAGCTCTTCGCACATGGCGATGTAAGCTCTCCAAGTACGGTGATAGATCTTTCTGGAGGAAGACTTCCGTGCCCTTAACATGGTCGAAATGACCGAATCCGAGAGACCTCGGTCTCTCAGCACCTGGCTTTCAATAATTATGCCGTTAAAGCCAGAGACTGTAAAGCAGGATGAAATATAGGACCTTGAGACAGAAGGTCCCCCCGTATTGGTAACCGCCAGGGAACATCTGCGACGAGACGTACCAGATCGGCGTACCAGTGACGCAGAGGCCAATCCGGAGCAATGAGGATCACCGGAATTCCCTCGGTCGCTACCCTGCGGAGCAGGTGAGGGAGCAACTGCAGCGGAGGATAAACGTATATCAGGTGATACTGACCCCATGGGGCCACCAACGCATCCGAGGCATCCGCCCAGGGATCCCTGGATCTGGCCACAAACCTCGACACCTTGCGATTGAGTCGAGAGGCCATCAGGTCCACATCCGGCGTGCCCCACCGTCTGCAAAGGAGTTGAAAGACCTCCGGGTGCAAGGACCACTCTCCCTGGTCCAGCGTCTGGCGACTTAGATAGTCCGCCTGCCAATTGTCTACGCCCGGAATGTAGACGGCCGACAGAGCCGGCACGCTTCTTTCGGCCCACCTCAGGATGCGGGCGACCTCGGAAGCCGCAGCTGAGCTCCGAGTCCCCCCTTGATGGTTGACATACGCCACTGCTGTGGCGTTGTCCGATTGGATCCTGATGGAGTGACCCTGTAGTTTCTCCGACCATGAGGAGAGGCACAGTCTGATTGCCCGTATCTCCAGCACATTGATCGGTAAGAGGGCTTCGTCCGGAGTCCAAAGCCCTTGGGCCGACAGGACTCCCCAGACTCCCCCCCAGCCCGTCAGGCTGGCGTCCGTCGTGACCACCGTCCATTGGATGGGGAGGAACGACTTCCCGGACCGAAGAGCCGAGGACCTCAACCACCACGTCAGGGACGCCCTGACCAGGTGACTCACCTGGATCTGAAGATCCAAGGACAACGGGGATTTTTCCCAAGTGGACAAGATCTCTTTCTGTAAAGCCCTGGTGTGCGCTTGGGCATAAGGAACGGCCTCGAAGGAGGCCACCATGAGTCCCAGGACTCTCATGCAAAAGCGGATTGACGACCATTTTCGGGACGTCAGCACCCGTACTGCAGACTGAAGTGTCAGTAGTTTGTCTGGAAGTAGGAAGACTCTTGCCTCCAAGGAGTCCAGAATCAGACCTAGATACTCCAGACGCTTAGTCGGGACTAGAACCGACTTCTGAACGTTCAGGAGCCACCCAAACTCCCTGAGGGTCTGACTGACGATAGTCACACTTTCTTCCAATTCTGAGCCACTGTCTGCTCTTAGAAGAAAATCGTCCAGATAGCCCACGATAGCAATGCCTCGCTGTCTCAGCAAAGCTAGGACCGGAGCAAGCACCTTGGTGAACACCCTCGGTGCCGAGGCTAGGCCGAAGGGAAGAGCCACAAATTGATAGTGGACTTCGCCGACCGCAAAGCGCAGAAACTTCTGGTGGCTTGCGCAGATCGGAACATGCAAGTAGGCGTCCTTGATGTCCAAGGATGCCAGAAAATCCCCTTGATGGAGTGTCGCGATCACTGTGCGAATGGATTCCATGCGGAATTTTTGCACCTTCAGGAAGGCATTCAGGGCCTTGAGGTCCAGGATTGGCCGAACCCCGTCCTTTTTTGGAACAACAAACAGATTCGAGTAGAACCCCTGAAACCTCTCCTGGGACGGAACCGGCACAATTACTCCGGACCCGATCAAATCCTGTACAGCCCCCAAGAGGGCTGCCCGACGGGCAGGAAGGAGAGGGAGATTTGAGGGAAAGAATCTGTCTGGGGGCCAGGAGCGGAACTCTATTCTGTATCCTGAGGTGACCACCTCGCACACCCACCGGTCGGAGATCCGGGAGGTCCACCGATCCGTGAACCTGCGAAGTCGTCCCCCCACCCCAGAGACGGGCGGGGGCAAGACTTCACGCGGAGGCGGGCTTGGGAGCCGGCTTGTTCGGCTTACGCACCCAGGGGCGCTTGTGCCCGCCAGCCGCACTGTTGTCAGTCTGGGATGGCTTACCCGTGGACTCTGACGGACGAAAAAAAACCTTTTTTGCTGGAAAGGAAGGACCCGGTTTACGTCGGGCCTCCTTACCCTTGATAGTTTGAGGAAGGAAAGTGCTTTTACCTCCCGTGACATCCTTGATGATGTCATCCAGAGCAGCACCAAAAAGTCTACCACCCTTAAAAGGTAGATCCGTCAGGAGCTTCTTAGAGGCTAGGTCAGCAGACCAGCATTTCAACCAGATGAGACGACGCAATACCACCGCCGAGACAGAGGCCCTGGATATTAAAGGGGCCGCGTCCAACGTGGCGTCGCACACATATATCAGACCCTGCACCATCTGGTGGGCCAGAGCAATAGTGTCTGGAGGAAGGTTATACTCCTGCACAGTTTGGTGCAAAATTTTTGCCCATTCCGTGAGTGTCTGAGACACAAGGGTCGCCGCTACTACGGGCCGTAGGGCGGATCCCAACAAGGCGAACATGGCTCTACTCACCACTTCTGACCTCCTGTCAGTGGGGTCCTTAAACGCAGAAGTCCCCTCCATCAGGAGAGTGGTGGCCTTGTTTAAACGGGCGACTGGAGGGTCGACCACCGGGGGAGAAGCCCACTTTTTAAGCAGGGCGTCTTCAAAGGGGTATCTAATAGACAAACGCCGCGGGACCATAAAAGTCTTCTGCGGCTTTTCCCAGACCTGGTCAATGAGCTGGTCAAAGAAAGGTACATATGGAAAAACCTTTTTAGAAGGCTTGGTCTTAAAAGAACCAAAGGAGACTGTGTCCGCCTGAGGTTCTGCGGTCGCAGCATTTAGCTTGAGAGTGTCCCTCACTGCATCAATGAGTTCACTAACAAGCGCCCTGTCATTTACCGACTCAGAACTGGAGTCTTCCTCACAAGGAATGTCCTGTTCAAAACCATCCAAATATTCAGAGCTAGGGTCCTGAGCAGCAATAGCTAGGCCCATATCTGAATCAGAGCACTCCCCTTGTGGAGATAAAGTGGGGAGAGGGCGCTTTTTTGCTCCCTTATGCTCACACACAGCTTCCATCCTGGTCAGAAATGATTCCAGGACTGCCGACAACTGGTCCATAGGGACCGCAGGTGCTGGAGCACTGGCTGCTGCCTCTGGCATGTGAGGGGAAGCTGGTGACTCTGACTCCATAATGTCCCTCTCTGAGACCACCCACAGGCTGTGCTGACTGAAGTAGGGGAATGCCCAGGGAACCCACCAACCTGACCAGGACCGCTCGGTTCCGCTGCTCTGTCTCACTGCGCCGCGCTGCTCAGCGTGAGTGAGCTGAGAGGAGAGAGTGTGAGGAGATTCGTGCCATTCCCAGCGGTGCTAGAGGCCAAACTAGTGCCAGAAAAACGTGCGGCTACAAGAAAATGGCCTCCGCAATGTGCTCCGGCGGGCCACGGCAAGATGGCCGCCAATGTAAAAATCAGCACACACACAAAACATGGCGCCGAACGGCGCCCAGGCCCCTCACATCCAAAAACAAAACAGCCCCAGCGAATGCAGAGCAGCATGAGCCCCCCCCCCCAGGACAGTATGGCCCCCAGGCACCCCACACAGTACAGCGCCAGCACTAGTGAACAGAGAGTGACATTAAAAAACACAGGGGGAGACAGGGAAAATCCCCCACACAAGAAACACACAGCATGTACTCACCTGCAGCCAGGAGAGACTACTTACCCGTCCCCTGAGGGACCCACTGGTGTGTTTCTGACAGAACTATCACAGTGCGGTACTGAGTAGCTGTCGGCCCGGTCCACCGCGAAAGATACAGCCGGACTGTTCTATCTTGAGAGGACCGCGGAGCTGAAAGCCCACCGGCCACCCCTGGAGTCGTGGGGCATGTCGTGAACTGAGTCTCACGCACACAAGGCGAGGATCAGCACGCTCGATGGTCGGACAGGGAAGACTACGAGGATATCTTGTACCCAACCTGTTGCCCAGCCGACAGTTGATAGAAGATCTCAAAAGAATAAAATAGGAAAAAAATTCCCAAAGGAATAAAAATAGGTCAGGAGACTGGCTCCTGAGAGAGCCAGGTCTTCTCCTTCTGCTAGGCAGAAAAAAACTGAGGTCTGCTGACTGCAGTGGGAGGGTTATGTCCGGAGGTACCGCCCCCCTGGGCGGGGCTGTTCGGCTCTGGCTGTTTAGAATGTATGTATAACATCTCACATTCTGCCTAGGTCTTCTCCTGCAAGCAGGGACATAACCCACGTGTAAAGGTGCATAAGACACGCTGTGTCAGTCCATGGATGACAAGAGAAACAGTATTTTGTGAAGGGAATTAAGGCATATGTTTATTGTACACAATGTTTTAGCACAATTAGGGGTCCAATTATAAAAAATAAAAAAAGTTGTTGTATGAATGTGGCACAGATTTGCACAACTGCAATGAAAAAATGCCTAATTTTGTTTAATATTATTAATTATTTTGCTCATAATCATCTAATGCAATATTTTTCCTATAATACCTCAATCAGGAAATTACTGCATTGTGGCCACTAGATGGTGCTGCCGATCATAGAAAATATTCATATTACACAAAATATGACAATTTATTTCCTGCGGCTGTGCGAATGTTTGTCACATTCATATAGCATTTATTTTTATTTTTTTAACAGACCATCTTGTTAAGGCTTACATCTACTTTAATCCAGAAAATTAAAGTTAAAGTGGAGCTCCACCCAAAAGGGTAAGCTCTGCTTGTCTGCCTCCTCCACCCCTCTGCTGCCACATTTGGCACCTTTTGGCGGGGAGGGTGTATCTGGTTTTGACAGGTACCCGCTCCCACTTCCGACTCAGTTGGCCGCGGCGAACAGACAGAATTTCGGCCCCCTCCTCCTTCACCCGCAGCCGGCCCATTCACAACGCGTGGCATGCTTCGCACGTGCACAGTAGGGAACCAGCTGTGAGGCCACAAGGCTTCACTGACAGTTTCCCCCTAGTCTAGATGGCGGTGCCAGCACCCGATAGCTGACTAGGGTGAGGGCACCACTGGATTTCTGGACAGGTAAGTGCCCTAAAAGTCAGCAGCTACAGTATTTTTTTCTGTTTTAAAATAACAAACACTACCTAAGCCCAAATGGAAGGACAAATCACAAAGGCTTGTGAGTACAGGACCATTTTAGATTATAGCCTCAAACTGTCAGCACATGTCAAAGCCGCGACACCACTTTCCAGACCAATAATGGCTGCTGTAGGATAGAGAACGCAAGCAAAAACTAGATTATCGCCTGGTACACGCTAACAGTTTTAACTAACACACTAACCCAGCAGGGCTGAACGAAAAAAAACTGAAGAGCTCGGGAGGAGCTGCTGTACTAACTAATCAATGTCAGTACAGAGATCTCCCCCGCTATACTACTGTGTTCTGAAAGGGGGACGGGCCCCGCCTCCCCCAACCCCCCCCAAGCACACCGATCAGGTACATATCGGCAGACCTTTTTCGGTCATGCCCCTTTCATAGGAGCCAACCAAATGGCCGACTTCTGTCGGACCGGCTGTTGTACACACGGGCCGAAAGTCAGCCAGTTTCTGTTGAACCAGCTGATGCCGCCCAACATTTGGCCCGTGTGTACAGCCCTAATGACTACAATGTATCTCAAAGACTACGGTGCCAATTATAGAAATGCAAATGGCAGGCAGCAGTATGTTCCACATACGAACAGCCATTTCAAGAAAAAAATGTTTTTTTGAGACATTCTATAACATTTACCAGAAAAAAACATTTTTGGCATGTACATTATTACAATCCTGCTGTACCATATTTACATACCTGTATTTTGTGTACAGATTTGTAGATTCAACTATCTATATAATAAATAGGAAGTCAGAAACCCTGCGAAAACTGCTGGGTGCCACTAGCCACACATTCCCTACAAAGCAGGTAGCTATCACCAACCTGCCCCTCTGCCCATGCCACAAAACTCATTTATGTTGAAGAAACAATCTTGCTAAAAAAAAACAAAAAAAAAACAACTTCTACATTTGACACTTCCAGGAGTGTCAGATGTCAGTGTTCCCTGTTGCTCTCTGTGGATCCATCCACTGACCACTACACTAGTACAAGACACAGTAGGGAAGGAAGGAACCACAGTATGCAATGGGGGGGGGGGGGGGGATAAGGTATCTGACACCCCTAGAACTGCGTAGGAAGCTGAAGATCTTAAAACAATATCCTCTCTTCAATATAGAGATTGATAGAGCAGACAGAGGGACAAATATATATTGCTGGTTATATTATTGTTTTCGGTTTTGTTTCTGAATATACATATGGAAACTAAAGGAGGTAAACATGAATTACCCACTTTTCTTGTGAAAAAAAAAACAAAAAAAAACATGAATTACCCAGTAAGCACCAAAACATAATTTCTTGTATAACCGCATCTACCAGCTGTTGCAAAATGCCAGATGAAAAAGACGACACGTACACAGACAGCATAACCACTATAAGGCCTCATGCCCACAGACGTTTTTACAGCTGCGTTTTTGAGCGTTTTTTACAGCTTAAAAACGTCTGTCCATGTTATTGTATACATTTTTCGACCGTATTTTTTTCGAAAAAAAAACAAAAAAAGCCGGAGCTGAAAAACGCAATTGCGGCGTTTTTGCGTGGTTTTGCGCGTTTAACACTTCGCGTTTTTTATGCCTAACGCCGACGCCGCGGAACGCACTGGTCCTGGGTTTTTTTTTACAGCTTAAAAACGCCTATGCTATTTGCAGCTCAAAAACGCCTAGGTGGGCATGAAGCTATAGACTAACATGGACAGGCGTTTTTAAGCTGTAAAAAACGTCCGTGGGCATGAGGCCTTATGAGGCACATTAAACAAAGTATATCATCAGGTTCCTTGAAACACACAAATACATTTCTCTTTAAATATATAGTTAAATAATTAGGTTTCAGATTTTTATATGTCAGCAGAGAAAAGAAGGTCATAAGACGGGAAGACCATGAGCTATGAATATAAAGTGACAATATAGGTGTCAGTGGAAGATACATATTCCAGCCTTGGATATTTACCAGCTACAAATGTTTCCAAGCTACATAACTATTTCCAAGAAACAGGGAGGCATTGGACCATCCCATACTTCAAGTACAAAGTGTACATTTTTCTTGAAGTCATGTACCAGTGTGAACACAAATCTAGCCATGCAGTGAAAATTCCAGTGCTGGAAAGTTATAGCAGAATTCCAGGCCATCCCTTTTTTTTTTTTATGGTTCAATTGGGAAGGGTTAGGCTAAATGCACACAAGAATTTTGGCCCCTGTGAGTCAAATTCTTGCATTTTCAGGTGCCCAGGAGGCTAAAAGACGCAGCTGGACGCTGAACCGAGTGGTACTTGCCTTTAGCGCCATTTGGCAAAGGAATGCTATCTTCAGAGCATATGTCCCTGAACACATACGGCACCCAACACAAGTACCACTGGGTACAGCCTCCAGCCGCCACATATTTCAGCCTGTCATTGATTTTGACAGGCTGCTGGCAGCGAGGCTGGATGCAATAACAATGCTAACAGAAGATACCTGTACAGGCACTTCTATAAATTCAACAAGTTTGGATTTTTTTTTTATTCACATATGGGCTATGCAAATTAGTATTAGACGATCAATGGATGGTCTGGCCTTTCCCCACTATTTAAAAAAAAAAAGGAGCTAACCGATATTTTCACCTTTACAGCCATGTTTAACAAACCCAAAGTGTTAGATACCTGTAGCAGCTGGAGATCTGCTATGTGGTGGATATTTAAGACCCAGGGTGCCAGAAAGGTAAGTATACAGAAACCCCTTCTTATAGGATGGATTTCGTTTCATTGGGACCCTATAGTGACAGGTTCACTTTGAAGTTCCTTAGCACAATGCTGAGGCCTCCTTAAACCTCTCATTTTCCCCCCACACATCCATTTGTTTAAATCGAGCAGTGCACGTTAGTTGCAGTCATGTGCACTGCTCCATGCACACAATTCCCATTAGTCCATAGTAGGTACGAACAGGAGAGGGTGGCTACGTTCCTACATTCAGTTGGACTGTGGAGAACAACCACCCGTCCAATCGCAGCAGCAAAAATAAATAAACAAAAAAGGTATTTGGAAGAGCCTGAAAGCAATAAAAAGGCACTTTTTTTGTCAGGGATAATTATCTGAACAGCATTTCTTTTAAATCAGAGTTTAGGGCTTCCTTCTGATGTTCCAAGCAATTTCACTAGTTTCACTTTTTTACTATTTTTTTTTTTTCTAGCTTTTTTTCTTACTTTTTTTTCTTTACTTTTTATATTTATCTGTCTAGTGTTACTAGTTTATATACTTGGAAATAATTTGTATCACCACAGGGTGGTACTGTGGATACAGAATAGTAAAAATTGACCACGTCCTAACTAAATTATAGATACTACCGTGGAAAAACGTATAATGGACTTTGTAGGCACTGAGATACACAGAGTTAAAAATTGAACATCTTTTTATTACAAAAAAGTTTTTTTTATAATGACAGAAACACATAATTCGTTAAAAGAAATCACAATATGGGTATTGCCCAATAGGCCAATTAAAATTGAGCGAGCTACTTCATGCCATACCAACCTACTCCAAGCCTGATGTTAACGGCTACATCTTGAACGCTCTTACAAACATACAGGACATACTTTTTGGTGTAATTGGTGGTGTGACCTATGCCTATTAGGCAATACCCATATTGTGATTTATTTTAAAGAATTGTGTGCTTCTATTTTTATAAAAAACATTTTTTGTAATAAAGATATTAAATTTTCAACTCTGTATTTCAGTGCCTACAAAGTGTATTATATTTTTTTCCACAGAAGTATCCTAGTTTTACTACTTTGACTTAAAGCGGAGTTCCAACTGTATATAATTTTTTTTGGATAAATATCTTTGGATTAGAACTCGTATATAGCACTCACATTTTTAGGATCTATCGCCGCTCCATAGCCGATTTGCAATCAAAAGATATCTTTTATTCTCGTCTCCTGGCATTTTCCATATTGCTTGTGGGCATGTGAAGCTCACAAGCACTATCTTTCGGGATACGGCGCTGCTGAGCGACCAGCATGCCCCGCCCGTTCTCGCGCATGCGCACTATGTTTGGCTCGCAGCAACGTCAACTTCTGACGATGCCATCGCAACGGGTGGCGTCGGTTTTGAAATCTTGCGATGCTGAGCGGCGGCGATACACACTGACTCCTGGGAATTATGACACCAAGCTCCCAGGAGACAGTGTGCTAGAGCTGCACGATTCTGGCTAAAATGAGAATCACAATTTTTTTGCTTAGAAGATAGATCACGATTCTCTCACGATTCTCGCGGCATAACATCATCTTTCACATTAAAACAAAAAAATTGGGCTTTCGTTTTTTTTTTTTCATTGAAGTGTATTTTTTGCTCAAAAATTGCATTTGAAAGACCGCTGGGCAAATACAGTGTGACATAAAATATCGCAGCAATTGCCATTTTATTCCCCAGGGTCTCTGCTAAAATATATACAGTATATAATGTTTGGAGGTTCCACGTAATTTTCTAGCAAAAAAATATTGATTTTAACTTAAAGAGGTGTTCCAGGCAACCCCGGGCAAAAAAAATTAAAATTAAAACCAGCAGCTACACATACTGCAGCTGCTGGCTTTTAATAAATGGAGACTTGCCTGTTCTGGTGTCCCTCGATGTGAAACATCAGCTGAGGTGCCGACATCAGCTGTCGGGTGCTGCCATTGCGGGTAAGGGAACCTGGCAGTGAAGCCTTTCGGCTTCACGCCGGGAACCCTACTGCGCATGCGCGAGGCCCCGCTCCTCTCTCCTATTAGCCCGGCGGCCAGGGGAGGAGGAGGAGGGAGCCCCGCGGTGATGCCACGGCCGGACTCCAGGAAGTGGGAAAGGATACCTGTCGAAAGATGCCAATTGTGGCACCGGAGGGGGGGGAGGAATCTGATGAGCGGAAGTTCCACTTTAGGGTGGAACTCCGCTTTAAGAAACAAGTGTCAGAAAAAGATTTAGATTAAGTGGTTAAACTTCCTGCATTTACACACAGAAGTTTGATAAGAAGGAAGTTGGTTACAATGTTTCATGTTGTTACAAACATGGCAGACTGCCCTTCTTTACACACACAGAAGTTGATCTCTTTGATCTAAGAAGGAAGCATTAGTTACAATGTTTCCTGTTAAAAACTTGGCAGACTGCCCGGATATTTTCTTTTAACAGCTGATAAGTCTCTCCACTTGTTATATGAAAGAATCGGCAAACTCTGCATTGGAGATCGTCAGGGGGGTTGAATCGAGATCACGATTTTTTTAACGATTAATTGTGCAGCTCTACAGTGTGCCGCCGGGAAAATTACATTATTAGCCGCGGGTGGGAGGAGGAAGTGAAGTTGATCAGCTTAGAAACAAGGTAAGCTGACGAAAAAACGATCAACGAGTAAATTATTGGCATTAATAGATTGATTATTGCACCTCCAGCACAGCAGGCAATGAACTGTGGGGAAATAAGTAATGACAAAGGTCTCCATATAGACTGAATGGTACGGTTTATTACATGTTTACAGAAAAATGGTGATATAAACCATCGCCCTCCTATAAATAGCGTATATTTTTCCCTGCAAGGCACTTCAGACACAATGCGCACTCTGACAGAAGCCAGCTCTCAGGATATTGCTTCAAAGTCTGATTTTTTTGGCAAGTAAAGGATCTAGAAGTATACAATATATGAGCCCTCTCCATATGTTTTCAGACTATTAGTACCGCCGCAGTCAGCTTTGTTTTGCTGCGATTAGCGGACACTTTCATCATCCTGTATTCTGCCAAGTCTGCTTTATGGAGGCACTTTCCATGCACAGGCTGTCATTCATCAAATGTTAGCGGTACCAAGTCACTCCGGGGCTCTGTCTATTTATACACCAACCGCCATAATGCACCACAGTCATAACACAAGCCAGAGGATGGAGACCTTCAGGTACTTGTTACCCCGACAGCAGCTTTCCCATAACTGCTTTATATAAATATACTAAACCATTTCCTAGAAATAGATTATCAGCATTTTACTGACCCCTGAGACGGTCTCTGAAACTTTCTACAAACAGATGAATATTACAGACGATAACCATTCTATAGGAGATGGAAAATGGAGAAAGAGTGGAAATGCTGGGATCAGCATAAAACAAACCGCAATACAAGTACACACATTACAGTACTCCATATTAGCCAATCACGAGCCAATAAAACAACCAGATATTTGTAGGTGAGGTATCCAAGTAAAGAACTGCCACTGTAAAGAAAAAAATGTAATAGTGCTAGAAAACCTCTGCAAACAATTAGCCAATTTTCTTCATAGAAAAGGAAACAATCTCTTTTTCAGACTTCTGCTTAATCACGAAACTCGGGTCATGGTGGGTCTGTAATCTGACGGCATGCCCAGCTATATATATGTGTAGCGATACCCCCAACTTGAGAGCCGCTGATATTGTTTCGGGCCGTGTACACAGCACTGCCAACCCCCGGCAATCTACTCGACCCTCCCCTGGCACAGTTAGTCTAGGGAATGATAGACTGGTAATGTCTCTGCGATTGTCTATGACACAGTCCCACAATAAAGCAAACAGTAATAAAGTATAGTAATTGACACTGATACTGGAGTACTTAACTATAGCAACTTTACTTTTGTATAAAAGTTAGGTAGAAGTACAGTACATAATAACACATGCAGAGCCCTGCAATATTAGTGACACTTAGCAATACTGTATAAAATATACTAGCACATCACGCTGCAGCTATCCTCCCCGTGAGCAATATGGCGCCCAATAATGTTCTACGCTACCCAATCAGGCCTGACTTAAAGTAAGGTACAGTCTTAGGGTGAAGAATCTTCGCATGCAAGGAAAACGGTGGTGCACATCAGGAACAATAATTGTAATCCAACGGGACTGTATCTCAGCAAAGTAACAACTCCCAGGAGACTATCAAACTCAGTTCTGGAAATAGTCTCCTGCTAGGATAGTTGGCATAGCACTAAGGGCCAAGGCAGTCAGTAGGCCTTAACAGAGTACTTGGCTATAACTTTGAGCAAGTGCTCTCTCACCACACCGGACTTAGTCCCCGTCTGTAACTTCCACCACTGTGTATCCGCACACAGGGTCTTCGGTCCTCCTGATGTCAGTAAGAGACGGATGGAGATCAGGTGCCACACAGGCTCCGCAGTGGAGTGGAAGGATCTTTGGAAGTGCGCAAGGCCCAGGCTTCAGGCCTTGCACCAGCAGCCAGTCCGCACAGGGAATCCTCGTTAGAAGGGCGGTGTCCAAAGAGGCCGAGCTCCGCCTCACCTTTATAGCCCACCCCATGAGTCTCTGCGGTTGGCAATGCACCATGGGTGCTGAACGGGGTCCTGGGTATCGTAGTCCTGGATCCTTGAAGGAGATTCCCGCTACACATGGATAGGGTACACATGAACATTAGTTGTTTTTCGTTGACAATAGCAGAAGTTTATTTCCATTCAGCGATATACACCTCCAAGACAAATCCCGGTGATACTTAAAGTGGTTCTCAAGGCAGAATTTTTTTTTATCTTAAAGCATATGCATTAAGATAAACCACCTTTTTCCAGCAGCCCCCCTAATAATTACCTGAGCCCCATCTCGATTCAGCGATGTTAAACAAGAGACTTGGCTGTCCAGGACTCTCTCTCTCCTGATTGGCTAAGACACAGCAGCGGGTGCCATTGGCTCCCGATGCTGTCAAACTAAGTCAGTTAGCCAATGAGAGAGAGAGAGAGAGAGAGAGGGTGGGGCTCAGCCACGGCTCCATGTCTGAATGGGTACACAGAGCAGAAGCTTGCTGTGGGGACACTCGGCAGGAGGGAGGGGCCAGGAGTGCGGATGAGGGACCAGAGAAGTGGAGGATCTGGGCTGCTCTGTGCAAAACCCCTGCACCGAGCAGGCAAGTATAACAAGTTTGTTATTTCTAAATAAAAAAACAAGACTTTAGTATAACTTTAAGCCGCCAATACATGGGTCAAAATTCATCTATGGAAAGGCAGATTGTACCCAAGTTGATCCATCAATGGACTTATGTGCAATCAGCTGGTCGCATTTTTTACATGTGATTACTGCCAGCAGCTATAATCATTGTGTTCTGCCAGCCGGGAAGGCTCCCTGCAGATCCCCTGCTGCCACAAAGGAGCAGCGGGAGGGATTCCCTCATGAACACTGACACTGTTGATAGGGGTATCACCACATTTTTTTTTCTTCCACCTGTGGTGGAAAGAAAGAAAATCAAATTATCTATAGCTGCTTAACACTTTATGAGCAGAGTCGATTTTAGGTTTTCGAGATATAATAAATAGCAACAACATTTAAAAAAGAATTTCAGGAATGGCATCTTATTACATACTGTAGTTACATTGGTCCAGCTTGGACCATGGAACTTTGTGTATACCATACCTGGCTGATGCTCCTGGAAAATGGAAATCAATGAAATAGACACCACTCCAGTGATCTCCACTTTCCAGGTCCCAGGCTCCCGAGCACAGACACCATTCAAAGAATGCCTTGTACCTTCTGAAGATGTGCAAACGGTTCTCCAATTGGACAAGATGAAGAAGCAGAGAGGCGTTGAAATTGCATTCATAAACAAAGTATCTCAAGACTACCGATCAATGCCAAATGATCAATAATTTCCTGTCCTGGTCAATGGACTCACTTTAACCGAATCTTATCTAAATCAATTTTAAAGACCGGAAGGGAAATTATGGCTACTCTATAGTTTGTGGATTGGATTGCAATTTGATTGGCTCATGGCCACTACAAGGATCCAGTCTTTTGCTGAGATTTCCCCCATACATAGCCAGTTTTTGATTCTAAGTAGAAAGATTGGGTGACAATTGAGATGTCTACATAGGGTACAGTCCACTCCTGCAGAGCTGTGATGGGGAGGATGCTGCTGACTTAAAGGGACACTAAAGGTTCGTGTTTTTTCACCTTAATGCATCCTATTCTCACAGTTGCTTGCGCTCTACCAAACTGTCAAGCTATCAAATTGCTGGTGTCATAACTGATCAGATGTTTAGATGCACCACCATGGCAACTGCACACCAATCAGAAGCTGAGATGGCAGCCTTGGCTATAAAGATTAGGATGATTTAGTTAAAGTGAGAAACAGGATGGTTTGCCAGCTAGTCCATTCCGAACATCAAACTGCCCAAAATCTATGGCAAAACCAATGCCTTTAGAACCCGATGCAGATATCTATGTGATACCGCAAGCTGGAAGGACTGTCAGAGTTGTAGTTTCGTCCCACTAGCTCTTAGTCAAAGCCTTCTGCAGTATGTTAGGCTACCAACTGTACAGTACAGTACCAGCATAGGCAAATTGCCAAATCTGAAAGTTTAGGTATGGCATTGTTTACATAGATTACATTGGTCTAGCTTGGACCAAAGTAGTTTGGTATCTGTCATATCTGTGGAAGCTGGAAATTGCTGTAACCATTACTACAGTGATTGCCGCTGGCTTCTGTATCCTGGACCAAGTGGCTACCCTGCTGCTTACTGAACACAGAGGGCAACCCACTCAGCATGGACACCATTCAGTTAACACTGCTGTAGCGGGGTCCTAAATTTAGGGGTAGTGTTTGAGTGGTAGTTATGCTCAAACACCTAAATTGTTAGGACATTATCAACTATTTTGTCTGCAGGAAGATTATCAGTGCACTGTTCCCTGTGGCCTGCGGGTGGCGCTGCCATGGTGGGCCAGGGTTGAACCGTTGATACAGTGCTGTGCCTTGTGTGTCCCCTCTCGGCAACCATGCAGTGGGCGTGGTCAGCCTGCTGTGTATGCTGGGAGAGGATATAAAAGGGGCAGACGCTGCCTGTAGGGAGTTTGTTGTCGGGAGTCCTACTCCCAGGGAGTGTGTGTTCCTGTCCGCCCTTGGCACCTTTGGCCCAGGGGCGGTGGTCAGTGAATCAGTCCCAGGCACCTTTAGCCCTGGGGCTGCAACTAAAGGCCTTGGGCCCAGCACCTTCAGCTGGGGCCCGCCAAGGATCGAGGAATCTCAGGGTGCCGCCTTGCGAGGGGACCTGCATCTTAGACGAGGAGGCCGGGAAAGACCGTTCCGAGGGACTGGTGAGAAGTCACAGTGAAGGAAGGGGCCCGGTAACTCTCTGGAGGGATGTCTTCTTACAAAAAGAGGCCAAGCTTTGAAAACCAAGTTCACCAGGTCTGTGGCAGGGACCAAGTTCACCAGGTCTGTGGCAGGGACCAAGTTCACCAGGTCTGTGGCAGGGACCAAGTTCACCAGGTCTGTGGCAGGGACCAAGTTCACCAGGTCTGTGGCAGGGACCAAGTTCACCAGGTCTGTGGCAGGGACCAAGTTAACCAGGCCTGTGGCAGGGACCAAGTTAACCAGGCCTGTGGCAGGGACCAAGTTAACCAGGTCTGTGGCAGGGACCAAGTTCACCAGGTCTGTGGCAGGGACCGAGATCACCAGGTCTGTGGCAGGGACCGAGATCACCAGGTCTGTGGCAGGGACCGAGATCACCAGGTCTGTGGCAGGGACCGAGATCACCAGGTCTGTGGCAGGGACCGAGATCACCAGTTTGTGTAGTGACTGTGTGTGTAGTTAAAGTACCATTCTGGCTGCTAGTCCCTATCTAGGGAGACTATCCAAATGGGCTAAGTCTGCTTGAGAAGCCAAGCAGTGAAATGTATTTAGTTTGTGCCTGGACCTCTCCCACACCTTATGCTGTCCTGTTCTCTCTCCAACCTTTCCTATCAGAGACTATATTTTAAAGAGAAAATAAACTCTACGTTGGAGTTACGGCTGGTGTGGACCTTAAAGTCATTGGGGGAAACAGAGACTTTTCTTTATTGAGCAAAGAGAAAAGAACCATTCTCGGGAGAACCTGGCTGTGGAGACCTGTTTCATAACACCGCTCAACCTCTTTACACAGGAGGGTATGGGCATATAGCGGGGTGTGCCCTCTCTTTCTGCGAGCAGCCAAAGACAAGGAGAGGGTGGTAGGCGCTTTACTGCATTTTCTCAATGAATGAGTATTTTCTGATTGGACGAGGTAGGGATCTCGATCTCTCTGGCCAACCTCTCTAACTCTTCCAATCAGAGAACGTGTTGCGCTCATAAAGAAAATACAAAGTGTTCTGAATGGCACCCATGTTGAGGGAGTGACGTCCTGTGTTCACAATGGTGCAGGAAAGACGCTCGGCGCGGGTTCCAGAAGTCAGCAAGGATCACTGGAGCAGCATTGTCTACTACAGTGATCTCCAGCTTTCACAGGGATCCCACAGCTATGGCTCTTACATAGGCCCAAGTTGGACTAGTGTCACTATGTGCAAACTTCCATACCTGGAAATCAGCTTAAGTTTTTAACCACTTCCCGCCCAGTCAATAGCAAATTGACGTCCGGGAAGTGGTTCTGTTATCCACACTGGACGTCATATGACGTCCTGCGGGATAACAGCCGCTGCGCGCCCGGGGTGGCGCGCATCGCGTCGATCGGTGGAGCGGTGGGTCAGTCTGACCCACCGCTACACTGATCTCGGTAAAAAGCCTCCGTCGGAGGCTTTTTACCATGTGATCAGCCGTGTCGAATCACGGCTGATCAGGAAGTAAACAGGAAGAGCCGTTAATCGGCTCTTCCTCACTCGCGTCTGACAGACGCGAGTAGAGGAGAGCCGATCGGCGGCTCTCCTGACAGGGGGGGGGTTCGCGCTGATTGTTTATCATCAGCGCAGCCCCCCCTCGGATACCCACACTGGACCACCAGGGAAGCCCCCCAAGGACCACCAGGGAAGCCCTAAGCATGTGGATGGCCCCCATGGCCATCCACATGTAGTAAAAAAAAAAAAATATATAAAAAAAAAACATAAAAAAATATGCCAATCAGTGCCCACAAATGGGCACTGACTGGCACTATCATGCCAAGAAAATAATGTGTGGTGGCTGGCATTGCTAGGCAGCAGTGTCACCAGTGCCACCTACTAGTGTCCATCAGTGCCACCTATCAGTGCCCATCCGTGCCCATAAGTGCCCACCTATCAGTGCCTGTCTGTGCCACCTATCAGTGCCACCCATAAGTGCCCATCAGTACCGCCTAAAAGTGCCCATTAGTGCTGCCTATGAGAGCCCATCAGTGCCGCCTATGAGTGCCAATCAGTGCCACCTATGAGTGTCCATCAGTGCCGCATATCAGTGCCCATCAGTGCCGCCTATCAGTGCCCATCATCAGTGCCCATCAGTGCCACCTCATCAGTGCCACCTCATCGGTGCCCATCAGTGTCGCCTTATCAGTGCCCTTCAGTGCCGCCTTATCAGTGCCCGTCATTGATGTAGAAAAGGTACTTATTTACAAAAAAAAATAACAGAAACAAAGAAAAACATAGTTTTTTTTAAAAAATTTCGCTTATTTTTTATTTGTTGCGCAAAAAATAAAAATCGCAGAGGCGATCAAATACCACCGAAAGAGAGCTCCATTTGTGGGAACAAAATGATAAAAAAATTTGTTTGGGTACAGTGTAGCATGACCGCGCAATTGTCATTCAAATTGCGACAGCGCTGAAAGCTCAAAATTGGCTTGGGCAGGAAGCTGTATAAGTGCATGGTATTGAAGTGGTTAAACAAGACGCCATTATTATGGATTTGTTATCCATATAGCATAATGGAGATCATACAGTTTATCCATGAATAAAATAAGCAGATGTTAAATCTATAGATAAATTAGTTTATTATCAGTACAATCCCCTCTGAAATCAGATATGTACATGAACACTGAACAGTCACACTGGAGCTTTTGTAGTTCTGCCCTCAACACCAGGTCAGGGGAAAAGAGAACACTTGAGTTTCCTTTGATTGCTCCGTACGCTTCACTTATCTCATTAGCTTCTTCTGAAAATTTACACCAAACAAGTTATCAAATAACCAGACGCTACATACAAATCTACCAGCCAAGACAGACCCAAAACGTATGCCTACCTACTGAGGGGACAAGTAATTCTGGACTATAAGGACTCAAACTGATTGGAGGATTAGAAAAGGCTGACAAATATATATTCAGCAGCTGATTTCATCACTCACTGAGAATACAGCTTCTTTATCTTTTAACCCTTGCCTATGTTCCTGTTTAATCTGGTGCATGACCCCTGCCCAGGTTTCCTGTTTTAGGGTGGCTCCTTTTTCTTGCAGGATCTCATGGAACCACCCTTGCATGTAGGGACTAGAGTTGTGTTTCCCTACACTGTGTGCATCAATAGAAACACACAGCCCTATAGCAATGGCAAGGCACATCCCTGCTCCCCCTTTTTACCTGTGAGGCTGGGTTCACACTGATACCACACGACATTCATCCGACTTTCATCCTACTTTGCTCTGCGACATCAGTCCTACATTGATCCTACATTGGTCCGACATTCATGAACAGGATACTACTTTGATCCGACATTGTGCTAGTCTGACTTGTCCTTTGACCAATTAAAACAATCCCAGGGTGAGATAAATTCCTTTTACTGCTGCTGTAATCACCATGTCGGATGTCAAATGTCGGATGGTTAGGACAAGGATCCTACTTTGATCCGACTTCAATGATATTCAATGGGCTGAAGTAGGATCAAAGTCGGACAGAAGTAGTACACGGAGCATTTTTAATGTCGGACCGACTTGTGTCGGACCAGTTAAGACGGCTCCCATAGGGAAACAATGATTTTCACACGTCATGAGCTCCTAATGTCGGAGCGTTTGTCGGACAAGTGTGAACCCTGCCTTAAGACCAGAAGTTCAGGGAAGAAGCACTGAAAGGCCAGGTGTCAGCAGCTTTGAAAGTTTTAAACTGCAAGAGCTGGGGTAAGAATTTTAACAAATAGTTTACTGGGGAATGTTTATTTTTTGTGTTCATGGTGCTAAAGTAACAAAAACTGGGGGATTAATACTACTTTAAAGCCATTCTCACCTGTAACTGGCTAATGCTCACATGTAATAAAACCTGTCAGAGACTGCTAGCATGGTAGAAGAGACAGGCACAGGCTGTTCGCACATAATCGATGACTGTCAGAGTGCTTGCATGTAACAAAAGACTGTCAGAGACTGCTTGTATGTTACAAGACACAAATCTGACTACTCGCATGTTAACGCACATCATTCTTCTCCCATTGTTTCTGAAGATGTTCTTTAGTCCACAGCTGGCCATACATGCAAAGATTTTTTTGGTTTAGCCTCCAGGCAGAACAAAAGAAATTTAAAACATTCCTACAGCCATTCTAAACCGTGTGGATGAAAAATGACCTCGGTCAGCTTTTATTTACTGACTACCTGCACCCGCAACTGTCAGAATACCCAACCTGTGGCTTTATCTGATTGACTGCAGTTACTATGCAGCCAACGATTTTCTTTTACCTTCACCCGAGTCTCCTAAACCACCGTCGAGCCAGGTGGTGCCAACAGGGGCACCCACAGTTCGAATTGTGGCTGAATCGCCGGAATCGGCTGAGAAGAGCAGTGAATGGCAGCCTTAAAGCCTAAAGCTGGCCTTACATGAAATAAACTTGTCAGGAATCGGACTAATTTTGATCCACATGTATCAGTGTATTCTAAAGCCCTGGGAGTCGTTGCTTTCAAAATGCAAAGACACAGCAAGCCTCTAAAGCAGGGATATGCAATTAGCGGACCTCCAGCTGTTGCCAAACTACAAGTACCATCATGCCTCTGCATCTGGGTGTCATGCTTGATGCTGTCAGAGTCTCGCTATGCCTCATGGGACTTGTAGTTTGGCAACAGCTGGAGGTCCGCTAATTGCATATCCCTGCTCTAAAGCGTGGATGGATAAATCGGCTCCGTTTGTTTTGTTTAGTCGGCTGGAAAAAAACTGAGCCAAGTATGGTGGGCTTTAGTGTTGCTAAAACTAAAAACAGAGAAATTAGCATAAGGTTAGAGCTACACGATTAATCGTTAAAGAATCAGATCGCGATTCTTCCCCCCTCACGATCTTAAAGCATTTTCTCCATTCGATGCAGAGTTCTCTGCTCACTGCTGACAGCCGTCCAAAAAAAAAAAACAGGCAGCCTGTCAAGTTTCTCACAACATCTCAGGAGATAAGGAGAAACATTGTAACACTTGTCCTTTTAGATCAAAGGAATGAACTTCTGTCTGTAAATGAGGTCAGTTTAACCACTTAAAGCAGAGGTTCACCCAAAATAGAACCTCTGCTTTTCGGAACCCTCCCCCCCTCCGGTGTCACATTTCACAGCTTTCAGGGGGGAGGGGGTGCAGATACCTGTATAAAACAGGTATTTGCACCACTTCCGGGTATAGACTCCCGCCCCTTCGCGTCACCCCCCCCCCCCCCCGCTGTGTTCTGGGAAAAACTCAGCTCCCAGGACACAGCGGGGACCTGTTAGGACGCGCAGCGCGACTCGCGCATGCACAGTGGGGAACCAGGCAGTGAAGCCACAGCGATTCACTTCCCGATTCCCTCACCGAGGATGGCGGCGGGGGGAAGCCGAGAGCCGGGCAGTAGCTCGGCTTCGGCTGCCGACGGACGTCGCGGGCGACCTGGACAGTTAAGTGTCCATTATTTAAAAGTCAGCAGCTGCTGTATTTGTAGCTGCTGGCTTTTAAAAAAAAAAATCCCGGTGAACCTCAGCTTTTAAGACTAAACCTTGTTCTGCGACTTGTTGTTTACAAGTTAAAATCAGTATTTGTTGCTAGAAAATTACTTAGCACCCCCAAGCATTATGTATTTATCTTTTAGCAGAGACCCTAGAGAATAAAATGGCGGTTGTTGCAATATTTTATGTCACACTATATTTGCGTAGCGGTCTTTTAAACGCAATTATTTTGGAAAAAACACACTTTAAATGAAGTAATAAAAAACTAAACAGTAAAGTTAGTCCAATTTTTTTGTATAATGTGAAAGATGTTACGCCGCAAGAATTGTGATCCTAATTTTAAGCAAAAAAATGGTGATTCTTTTTTTTTGCCAGAATTGTGCAGCTCTACACAGAAGGGACATAACTAACAGTTGATATGTATTGACCCGAATTCTTTTCTTGCAATAGAAATCTTCATCTGTCCTACCATGGTGAAAGAACACCCCCATAAAAGGTCATTCCCTGCTTGTGTGATTGGCTCACTCATTTTCCCAGAAGTCTACAGTAAGATACAAGTCAGATTTTAGACATCCCCTGTAATTGGAATTCCAGTTTTGGTGAGATACTCCAAGGGTTAAATACTTCTAAAGGACCCTCTAACAAAGGGGTCTCAAACTGGTGGCCCTCCAACTGTTGCAGAACTACAATTCCCATGAGGCATTGCAAGGCTGACAGTTACAAGCATGACTTCCCATAGGCAGAGGCATGATGGGACTTGTAGTTCCACCAGTTTGAGACCCCTGCTCTAACACGACCATGCCCCTCAATTTCACCCACCTTCACGCCTAATGAAAATACAATTCCCATTACATGATGTATAATGTGGTTTGTTCAAGCAATGCCTAACATCAGACAGACATCGCCACTCACTTGATTCCTCCTCTGGGTGCCCAGGCATAGCTGAGCTTTTGTGCTAAAGCAATGATGTTAGGACAAAAAATATATATATAAAACACACACACACACACACACACACACACACACACACATATATATATATTGTGAGGGGGTTAGCTCGGCAGCGGGTGTGTGTGACCCCCGGGATGGGCTCCCCACACAAAACAGGCCCAGCAAACGGAGGTTGTGGTTTTCAAAATCAAAAAGGTGCGGTTTATTTTCTATTTACAGTGACAAAACACAGCAAAGCAAAAGAAACATAACCAAAATAAATCCTGGTCAAGTTGACCTCTGACTAAACATACAGGTTTCCTAACTAACAACTGGGATCAGCCTAGTGCTGTCCTAGTCCCTAAGTCCCTGGTTTTAAATGTCCAAGCAAATAGCCACACAGGCTTTTTCTCACCGCACAGGGGTTCACTCTCCCTAGACAGTCCACACAGGTCTGGTTCCAGGCATGAGCTAACATCTAATGAAGCTGGGAGTTCTTATAGAGGCCTAAATGAGCTGACAAGCTTCAGCTGGTCTCATCAACTCCCTGTCTGTACGACGCCCCACACTCTCCCTAGAGGTATGAGTCATCCATGAGCCCACTAGCCTTATACAACTCTCCACCTAGTTGTATAAGTCGGCGTAAAGCCTGAATCTGGGCGAAATATATCTACCCCCCTGGATGCAACCAGGTGACTTTACCTTCCTGCTGTCACATACCCCCCCCTCTTGTTTTAACCTCGGGGTTGGAACACCAGCAATCAGGCATTCATGTACTCGAGACAAAGCATCCACATTCCCCATTTGAACGCCAGGGCGATGCTTTACTGTGAAGTTGAATTCCTGGAGGGCCAGGAACCACCTATTCACTCTTCTATTTGTTTCCTTGTTTTGAGCCATCCACTTTAACGGAGCGTGATCCGTAACCATGTCAAAGTGCCTACCTAGCAGGTAGTACCGAAGGGAATCTAGAGCCCACTTCACCGCTAAACACTCCTTTTCAACGGTGGCGTAATTTACCTCATGGGACTTCAACTTCCTGCTGAGGTAAATGACTGGGTGCTCTTCCCCGTTCCAGACCTGGGACAATACTGCTCCTAACCCCACATCTGACGCATCACTTTGTACGACAAAGTCTTTAGAGAAGTCGGGTGAGTACAACACTGGCTGGCTACATAAGGCTTGTTTCAAGAATTGGAATGCTGCCTCAGCCTCGGGGGTCCATTTAATCATGACCGACCCTTTCCCCTTCGTCAGGTTGGTTAGGGGCACAGCCTTAGAAGCAAAGTGGGGAATGAATCGCCGATAATACCCAGCGATTCCCAGAAAGGCTCGTACCTGCTTCTTGCTGTTGGGACGTGGCCAACTCTGGATGGCCTCGACTTTGTTGAGTTGGGGTTTTATTACTCCCCTCCCAATGGTGTACCCAAGATATTTGGCCTCCTCCTGCCCAATGGTACACTTCTTGGGGTTAGCCGTAAACCCCGCTTCCCGAACAGAGTCCAGGACTGCTTGCACTTTTGGCAGATGTGAGGCCCAATCTGTGCTATGGACAATTACGTCATCCAGGTAAGCCGCAGCATACTCCCGATGGGGCCTCAGCATCTGGTCCATTTTCCGCTGGAATGTGGCCGGCGCATTCTGTAACCCGAACGGCATTCTTTTATATTGGAACGCCCCGTCTGGGGTTACAAATGCGGTTTTCTCTTTGGCCGACTTGGCCAGGGGGATTTGCCAATACCCTTTTGTGAGGTCAAGAGTCGTCATGTATCGGGCTGTTCCCAGCCGGTCGATCAACTCATCTATACGTGGCATGGGGTAGGTGTCAAATTTTGTAACTTTGTTCAACTGACGAAAATCGTTACAAAATCGCCAGCTCCCATCCGGTTTAGGCACCAACACAATGGGACTAGACCAATCACTTTGGGACTCCTCTATCACCCCTAAGTTCAGCATTTTCTGTACTTCCTCCCGTATTGCCTCCCGTCGGGCCTCTGGGATCCGATAGGGTTTTAACTTCACCCTTTCACCGGGCGGGGTAATGATGTCATGCTCTACCCCAGATGTTTGTCCCGCAAGCTCAGAGAATACCTCCTTGTTGCGAAGCACAAACTCCTTAACCTCCTGTTGTTGGGGTTGTGACAAGGTGGTTGCTATTCCAACCTCAGGAATCACGCAACCAGTTTGAGCTGGTGACCAAGTGTCTGCGACTAGGGACTCTCTATCCCTCCAGGCTTTCAACAGATTAACGTGATAGATCTGTTCGGGCTTTCGCCTTCCTGGTTGTCTGACCTTGTAATTCACTTCGCTCACTTTTTCCATTATCTCGTAGGGGTCTTGCCATTTGGCAAGGAATTTACTTTCAACCGTAGGGACAAGTACCAATATCCTATCCCCCGGGGAAAAGGTACGGGTCTTGGCTCCACGGTTGTACACTCTCTGCTGTGCCAACTGCGCTTGGGCCAAATGTTCCTTCACGATGGGCATTACCTGTGCAATTCGATCTTGCATCAGGGCGACATGCTCAATCACACTCCTGTGGGGAGAACTCTCACTTTCCCAAGTTTCCTTGGCAATATCCAACAGCCCTCTTGGGTGTCTCCCATACAGTAACTCAAAGGGGGAGAATCCCGTAGAGGATTGGGGCACCTCCCTAATAGCAAACATCAAATAAGGAAGTAAACAGTCCCAATCCTTTCCATCTCTATCCACCACTTTCTTCAACATTTGTTTTAGGGTTTTGTTGAATCTTTCAACCAGCCCATCGGTTTGGGGGTGATACACAGACGTACGCAATTGCGTCACTTTGAACAATTTACACAGCTCTTTCATAACCCGGGACATAAAGGGTGTACCTTGGTCCGTAAGCAGTTCTTTACAAATACCCACCCGGCTAAAAACAAGAGATAGCTCTTTGGCTATGGTTTTGGCCGAGGTATTTCGGAGAGGGATCGCTTCTGGATAACGGGTGGCATAGTCCATTATAACTAATACGTACTGGTGCCCCCTAGCGGACTTGATTATAGGACCTACCAAATCCATGGCGATCCTCTCAAACGGGACCTCAATGATGGGTAGAGGGACCAGCGGGCTACGGAAATGTGGCATCGGGGCCAACCTCTGACACACAGGGCAGGAGGAACAATAATTTTCTACGTCCTTCATCACCCCCGGCCAATAGAATCTCTGTAATACCCTCTCTCGGGTTTTCTCTGTCCCCAGATGACCTCCAAGAATGTGCCCATGGGCCAACTCCAACACCAACTTCCTGTAAGGTTTGGGCACCACAAGCTGCTCAACGGTTTCTTCTGCCCTTTTTGCCACCCGATACAGTAGGTCCTTCTCTACGCTGAAGTATGGGTAAGTGCAGGTATTATCTGGGTTCACTAACTCGCCATCTATTTTCACTACGTTTTCCCGTGCCTTTATTAGGGCGGGGTCTTTCAACTGTTCTGTGGCAAAGTTTTCCCTGTGAACCTCAAGATCAGAAAACTCCACAGACGGTAGGTTTTCGTCTGAGGAGGTGGGCTCCTCTCCAGTTTCTTGAGTCTCCCCTGCCAATACTGATAAGGGAAATTCCGGAGAGTCCTCACCACTCTCAGGGGAGTTCTGGCTATCACATTCCTGGTACATAGGGGCACCAGTGAGGGGCTCAGGATCATCCCACAGTTCCCAGAACTTCGGAAAATCCCTTCCCACAATGGCGTCATGCGGTAACTGAGATACTAAGCCCACTGGATGAGAGAGGGTACCTTTGGGGGTCTCGAAACACACTGTAGTCACTGGATACTCTCGGGTGTCCCCATGCACACAAATAACAGCTACCTTGCTATTCCCAGAGACCTCTGTTTTAACTAACTCAGCCTTTATCAGGGTCACAAGGCTACCTGAATCCAGCAATACCACAACATTTCTACCATTAACACACATTTTGCATAAATGTTTCTCAGTTCCTCGAATGGCAGTGCATGCGACTGTCGCACACAGCGACTGACGTCTGCCCGTCAGAAAGTCACACTGCATGGGTTCCTCCACAACCGGGCAATTGGCTGCAATATGTCCCGCTTGCCGGCAGCGGTAGCAAACGATCCTTCTTGCCGCCTCTTGAGCCGCTGATTTCCCAGGCTGTTCTCGCCAAACTTGGGGTAGAGCTCCCACCCTCTCACTCTCTCCACCCTCACCCCTTGGAATCCTCTTATCCGCCCCTGGGGATGGTCTGGTCTTAGGGTGGAAAGTCCGAGTGTCTCTGGAAGAGGCCGTCAGGTTCTTTGTAGCCAAGTATTTCTCCACACGATCCACAAGACCATCGGTCGTCTCTGGGTCTCCATGGCTTACCCACTTTTGGATGGCAGTAGGAAGGGCTCTCAAAAACCGATCCATTACAACACGTTCCACAATCTTTGGTGCGGACAAAGTCTCTGGCTGTAGCCACTTTCTGCTCAGGTGAATGAGATCATACATTTGAGACCTGGGGGGTTTTCCAAGCTGGAAAGTCCAGTTATGCACACGCTGAGCCCGGACAGCCTGGGTGACACCCAGCCTTGCCAAAATTTCAGCTTTTAGCATCACATAGTCTTTTGCTTGGTTAGGCTCTAGGTCATAGTAAGCTTTCTGCGATTCACCAGTTAACAGAGGAGCCACCAGTCCAGCCCACTGCTCCTCAGGCCACTTTTCTCTTTCAGCGGTCCTTTCAAATGTGGTCAAAAATACCTCTGGATCATCCTCTCCAGTCATTTTTGTCAATAAATGACTCACCCCAAAGGACGCGGTATTAGTGGGACGGCTTTCCTCACTGGTCTGCGGACGTTGCTGCATTACTGCTTCCATTTGTTGTAGTCTCTGCTCTTGCTTCTGTAACAGGTCTATGAAGCGGGCCTCAGATTGCTGCTGGGCTTGTTGCTGAGCTTCCAGACTCTGTTGGTGAGCTTGCTGCTGGGCTGCAAGGCTCTGTTGATGAGCTTGCTGCTGGGCTGCAAGGCTCCTTTGCAAACCTGCATTTGTCTGCTGTTGATTGGCATTTGCTAGAGCCAGCTGTTTCAGTATCTCCTCCATGCTGGCTTAAAAAAAAACTGCCCGCATTCTCCACCAACTGTGAGGGGGTTAGCTCGGCAGCGGGTGTGTGTGACCCCCGGGATGGGCTCCCCACACAAAACAGGCCCAGCAAACGGAGGTTGTGGTTTTCAAAATCAAAAAGGTGCGGTTTATTTTCTATTTACAGTGACAAAACACAGCAAAGCAAAAGAAACATAACCAAAATAAATCCTGGTCAAGTTGACCTCTGACTAAACATACAGGTTTCCTAACTAACAACTGGGATCAGCCTAGTGCTGTCCTAGTCCCTAAGTCCCTGGTTTTAAATGTCCAAGCAAATAGCCACACAGGCTTTTTCTCACCGCACAGGGGTTCACTCTCCCTAGACAGTCCACACAGGTCTGGTTCCAGGCATGAGCTAACATCTAATGAAGCTGGGAGTTCTTATAGAGGCCTAAATGAGCTGACAAGCTTCAGCTGGTCTCATCAACTCCCTGTCTGTACGACGCCCCACACTCTACCTAGAGGTATGAGTCATCCATGAGCCCACTAGCCTTATACAACTCTCCACCTAGTTGTATAAGTCGGCGTAAAGCCTGAATCTGGGCGAAATATATCTACCCCCCTGGATGCAACCAGGTGACTTTACCTTCCTGCTGTCACAATATATACACACATACACACACACACACACAGATCAGCCATGACTCTATGTCTACCCACCTACTATTGAACCTCCTTGTGCCACCAAAACAGCTCTGACGTCAAGGCATGGACTCCACTAGACTTGTGAGGGTATGCTGTGGTATCTGGCACCAAGCCATCAGTAGCAGATCCTTTAAAGCGGAGCTCCGCCGAAAAAAAAATATTAAAAGCCAGCAGCTACAGCTACAGCAGCTGCTGACTTTTAATATTTGGACACTTACCTATCCTGGAGTCCAGCGACGTCCGCATCAGTGGACGAGCAATCGCTCGTCACTCTGCTGCCCCCTCCGCCATCCTCGCTGAGGGAACCAGGAAGTGAAGCCTTGCGACTGCACTGCCCGGTTCCCTACGGCGCATGCGCGAGTCGCGCTGCGCCGTTCTTATTCGTCCTCCTGTGTTCTGGGAGCCGAGTGTCTCCCAGAACACTACGGGAAGTCTGGGGGAAGTGACGTGTCTCCCGCAGATTTCCCGGAGGGAGGACTCCCGGATGTGGGTGAAAATACCTCTCTTAGTCAGGTATCTTCACCCCCCTCCCCCCTGAAAGGTGTCAATTGTGACACCTGAGGGGGGGGGAGGGTTCCAATTAGCAGAAGTTAGGTGGCGCTCCACTTTAAGTCCTGAAAGTTGCGAGGTGGGGCCTCCATGGACCAGGCTCGTTTCTTCAGCACATCCCACAGATACTTGATTGGGCTGAAATCTTAAATTTGCAGGCCAAGGCAACACTTCAAACTTGTTGATGTGTCCCTCAAACCATTCTTGAGGCATTTTTGCAGTGTGGCAGTGCGCATTATCCTGCTGAAAGAGGCCATCGCCAAAAAAGAACACCGTTTCCATGAAGGGGTGTTCTTGGTCAGCAACAATGTTTAGCTAGGTGGTATGCATCAAAGTACCATCTGCATCCCAGCAGAGCATTGTCCAAAGCATCACACTGCCTCAGCCGGCTTGCCTTCTTCCCATGTTACATCCTGGTGCACTCTCTTCCCCGGGTAAGTGATGCACATGCACCTGGTCATCCACATTATGTTAAAAAATGGGATTCATCAGACCAGGCCACCTTCTTCCATTACTCCATGAACCAGTTATGATGCCAACATGCCCATTGTAGACACTTGGCAGAAAGTGATGGTCAGATTTATTAACTATGCCAGAGTTAGCTGCTTACAATGAAGTTATCACTGCTTGTAACAGTTTTCACAAAGTAATACACAGTAAAAAAAAAAAAAAAAAATTGCATTTGGTGTTTATTACATAGCCCTGGAGAACATAAGGCTATAGAGAACGGTTGCACACAGGTGTCACTTCAATAAAGCTGGTATTGTGTGAGATAGTAGAATCAGGAATGTGCAGGTTTGGTGACAAATACTTCCACATTTTCCCAGGCCTGCTGTCTGCTTTTTATGAGCCACCCTGATGGAGCTCACAGAGTATACCAAGCCTGCGACATTGCCAGCAATACTATCAATCTGAAAGGAAAGTATAAAGACCAGGTGCAGCTGTACTTATTTTAAAGCCCAATTGAACTAAGAGTTTAAAGTAACTAAACATATTCCAGGTGCAGCAAAACAATCTTCTGGGTGTATTTATTAATAATTTCTTCTATGGTTCATTCATTTTTGTATTTGAATCTTGTGTGAAAGTTGTGTGAAAACAATCATAGGTAGCATAATTGTTTTCTTTCAGAAAAAGCAGTCACAAGCCTGATGCCCCGTACACACGAGCGGTTTTCCCGTCGGGGAAAAAAAAACAATGGTTTTCCCGACAGAATTCCTCTCAAGCCTGCCTTGCATACACACGGTCACACAAAAGTTCAGTAAACTTTTGACTGCCAAGAACGCGGTGACGTAAAAGACTACGATGAGCCGACAAAATTAAGTTCTATGCTTCCGAGCATGCGTTAATTTTTTCCGAGCATGCGTGTTTTTTTTCCCGTCGGAAAAGCATACAGACGAATGGTTTTTCCGCTAGGATTTTTTCCTGACGGGAAAAAAAAAAAGAGATCCTGCGCCCTTTTTTTTTTACAGCAGTTTCCCTGTTGGAAAAAGTCTGATGGAGCATACACATGGTACGGGATTCCCGACCAAAAGCCCTCATCAGACTTTTTCCAACAGGAAAACCGGTCGTGTGTACGGGGCATGAGCAGAAAAGCCTGTTACTTCCAAAGAAGGAACCTTGCTCTGTGTGGAAGCAGTGGTCTCACTGTAGGGGTCAAATATTGCTCCTTGCTGAGTCAGCACATGCATTTTGGTGATTGGTGAGCTCTAGTTCTAAGCAGAAGGCGTGTTGGAGGTCAGGAGGCCACTTTTCCATTAAAAGAGCATGGGTCCCGATCAGTCTACACAGAAATATTAATAGTTTTTGTGCACAAACCCTTAAAAGCTGAACTCCACAAATTTGGTCTAAATTTGGTGTGCCGTGTATATGGTGCCTTGAAAAAGTATTCATACCCCCTTGAAATTTTCCACATTTTGTCATGTTACAACCAAAAACATAAATCTATTTTATTGGGATTGTATGTGATAGACCAACACAAAGTGGCACATAATTGTGAAGTGGAAGGAAAATGTTACATGATTTTCAAATTTGTTAAATAAATGTGTGAAAAGTGTGGCGTGCATTTGTATTCAGCCCGCTTTACTCTGATACCCCTAACTAAAATCTAGTAAAAAGAATTGCCTTATTAAGTCCCCTAATTAGTAAATAGAGTCCACCTGTGTGTAATTTAATCTCCGTATAAATACAGCTGTTCTGTGAAGCCCTCGGAGGTTTGTTAGATAACCTTAGTGAGCAAACAGCATCATGAAGGCCAAGGAACACACCACACAATTTAGGGATAAAAGTTGTGGAGAAGTTTAAAGCAGGGTTAGGTTATAAGAAAAGCTTTGAACATCTCACGGAGCACTGTTCAATCCATCACCCGAAAACGGAAAGAGTATGGCACAACTGCAAACCTACCAAGACATGGCTGTCCACCTAAACTGACAGGCCGTGCAAGGAGAGAATTAATCAGAGAAGCAGCCAAGAGGCCCATGGTAACTCTGGAGGAGCTGCAGAGATCCACAGCTCAGGTGGGAGAATCTGTCCACAGGACAACTATTAGTCGTGCACTCCACAAATCTGGCCTTTTTGGAAAAATTGCAAGAAGAAAGACATTGTTGAAAGAAAGCCATAAGAAGTACCATTTGAAGTTTGCGAGACGTCACGTGGAGGACACAGCAAACATGTGGAAGAAGGTGCTCTATTCAAATGAGACCAAAATTGAATTTTTTGGCCTAAAAGCAAAACGCTATGTGTGGCGGAAAACTAACACTGCACATCACCCTGAACACACCATCCCCACAGTGAAACATGGTGGTGGCAGCATCTTGTTGTGGGGATGCTTTTCTTCAGCAGGGACAAGGACACTGGTCAGAGTTGATGGGAAGATAGATGGAGTCAAATTTAGAAGAAATTATGTTCGAGTCTGCAAAAGACTTGACTGGGGTGGAGGTTCACCTTCCAGCAGGACAACGACCCTAAACATACAGCCAGAGCTACAATAGAATGGTTTAGATCAAAGCATATTCATGTGTTAGAATGGCCCAAAGTCCAGACCTAAATCCAATTGAGAATCTGTGGCAACACTTGATAATTGCAGTTCACAGACGCTCTCCATCCAATCTGACAGAGCTTGAGCTATTTTGCAAAGAATGGGCACAAATGTCACTCTCTCTAGATGTGCAAAGCTGGTAGAGACATCCCCAAAAAGACTTGCAGCTGTAATTGCAGTGAAAGGTGATTCTATAAAGTATTGACTCGGGGGGGCTGAATACAAATACACGCCACACTTTTCACATATTTATTTGAAAAACATTTTATCATTTTACTTCCACTTCACAATTATTTGCCACTTTGTGTTGGTCTATCACATAAAATCCCAATAAAATACATTTATGTTTTTGGTTGTAACATGACAAAATGTGGAAAATGTCAAGGAGTACGATTACTTTTTCAAGACACTGTGCGTATATACCGTATTTATCGGCATATAACACGCACCCCAACTTTAAGAGGGCGGTTTCAGGAAAAAAAACTTACAACAGCCCCCTGCGTATAACACGCAAGCACAGTTTACCCTCTATTTTCAGGGTAAAAAAGTGAGTGTTATACGCCAATAAATTATATATATATATATATATATATATATATATATATATATATATATATATATATATAGTACAGACCTGTGCATTAATCCAATGTGAAGCTTTGCCTTTGTGCAGGAACTTCCTTTAATAAAGACCAGTCACTGCTGCTTCTCTCTCCATTTTACAGAGTGATTGGTCTTGTACCCGTCCTCTGCTGTAGTTTTCTGCAAGCAGCCTGTAGAGGATGAGACTTCTGGATCCTTCCCACAACAATGCATTTTGCATGGGTTTTGCACAGTACAGTGAAGATGTCACTACTATGCTTAAATAATAACTGGATTTGCAAAGGCATTTGGTGCACACAAAGTGGATTTATATTCTTTAAGATGATACATTTAATGATTTTTTTAAAGTCCGGAGTTTGGCTTTAAAGTGATAAAGTCTTCGTTTTTTTCCCTCTGCTCTGTGCAGTTGTTTGGCACAGAGCAGCGCACATCTTCCTCTTCTCAGGTCCCTCGCCGGCGCTCCTGGCCCCTCCCTCCTGCCGAGTGCCCCCACAGCAAGCAGCTTGCTATGGGGCACCCGAGCCGAGTCGCTGCTCTGTGAGTCCATTTAGACACTGAGCCGCAGTTCAGCCCCATCCCCTCTCTCTCCTCATTGGCTCACTGACTGATTGACAGCAGCAGGAGCAAATGGCGCCACGTTGCTGTCTCAGCCAATGGGAAAGGGAGAGTCCCAGGCAGACAAGACTCTCCTGCAATATCGCTGGATCGAGGTGGGCTCAGGTAAGTATTAGGGGGGCTGAGGGGGGCTACTGCACAAAAAAAGGTTTTTATCTTAATGCATACAATGCATCAAGATAAAAAACTTCCTGACTTTACAACCACTTTAAAGAAAAAGTTAGTGGGCATTGGAAAATAAAATGCTGGTTTATAGCTTAAAGTTGTTGTAAAAGCTCAAAGTTCATGCATTCTATGCATAAAAGTAAAAAAACAAAACAAAAAACGAAGTGTACAACAGCCTCACCCCCCCCCCCCCCTCCAATACTCGCCTGAGCACCCTATCGATCCAGCGTTGTGCACGAGAGCTGAGCTTCTCCCGAGTCTCTAATTCCGCATTGACTAAGACAGTAATGGGAGCCATTGGCTCCTGCTACTGTCGATCGCAGCCAGTGAGCCAATGAGGATAGAGCAGGGGCGGGGCCGAGCTGCGGCTCTGGGTCTCTTATGGATGCATAATGCGGGGCTCAGAAACAATCACGCGCCATTCCCCTTAGAGCAAGTGTCTTGCTATTGGAGGCATTGGCTGAAGAGGAGGAGCCAGGAGCGCTGGTGGGTGACCCGAAAAAAGAAGGATCAGGGCTGCTCTGTACAAAACCACTGCACAGAGCAGGTAAGTATGACATGTTTGTTTTTTTGTTTTTGTTTTTATGAACCTTTAATGTCACTTTAACATATAAATACTTATTTTTGCTTCTCCTAAGGAACCAATACTGTAGAAAACCCCTTTCCTTTCTCCTTCCTTTGCTACCTGTCAGCTCCTCCCTGGTCAGAAACCCGATTTGTGGACATTCCTCTCTCTTGAACTCCTTTTCTACTTCCCCTAGTTCAGTTAGCATGACATTAATCGCACTTGATGGTGTAGCAAACAAATACCAGAAGCTACCCCAATGCCCTGCATTGTGTTAAACGGAGGCGAGTACTGATATGCCCCTCCTAAAGCATGACTAATAACATTGCTATTGGTGGATTTCAGACAGCGGTTCACTTGTTTACACCCCCGCTGCCATGAGCACATCTGTGGATGATTTCTAGGCAAGAACTCGAACATGCCCCCTCCCTCTGAATGGGAAGGGGTTGGTCTCAGGAAAGTGCCTGGTACAGAGATGAGCTGTGTCAGAGTAATTTAAAGCAAAGCCATCATGACGGAAGTATGGGGTCTCCCATTGCTGCCCTCCTTCTGAAAATGCTTTAAGGACAAGAAAAAAAGTCGATATAAATATTGGAAGCAAGTAGGTCAGTATATTAGCCAGGCAACTAACATTTTCAAAAGCAGAGGTCAGAAACGGCAGCCTGTAGGTTTGCCAGATAACAGCTTTCCTTTAATAAAAATTAAGCACTGCGATATACATGTCACTGATGGGATCAGTTTGAGCATCAAATCTACAGTTAGTCAGGGGTAACAATCAATCAATTTCCAAGCAGAAGCCAGCACAAGTGTTAAAATGCAGTTAAAGGGGTTGTAAAGGTTTGTTTTTTTATTTTCTAAATAGGTTCCTTTAAGCTAATGCATTGTTGGTTCACTTACCTTTTCCTTAGATTTCCCTTCTAAATATTTTTTTCTTTGTCTGAATCTCTCACTTCCTGTTTCTCCTCACTAAACTTCACACCATTATCCGAGTGGTGTGGAGTCACCCAGAACAGCTTACTGAACAGCTTACTGAGGAGGAACAGGAAGTGAGAAATTCAGACAAAGAAAACAAAGAAAAAAAAAAAATTTTGAAGGGAAATCTAAGGAAGAGGTAAGTGAACCAACAATGCACTAGCTTAAAGGAACCTATTTAGAAAATAAAAAACAAACCTTTACAACCCCTTTAAATCTCAAGAGGTGATTAGGAAAAAAAAAAAAGAAGTAAATACACACACACACACACACACACACATACATATATACACACACACACTCACTATTTTTGGTTATATAAAAAGGGTCCCATGCTACGATAAACCACATGAAATTTCTGACTCGGGTGAAAAGTTCTCTGGCTATCATTGGCAGTTCACTAAAAGATTTAATGGCAACTTGGAGTTGCTATTAATTATTTAGCAGTTATTCCAAAAGCACTTATGTCGTTTACAGGTTAACCCCTACATGTTCCATTTAACATAAAAAAAATAGAAAGTCTTCTGAGCCATCGCTTACAGTACAATCCTTTTAAAAGGATAAGCTCACCTTTCAAAAAAATCAATTAATTCCTTTTTTTTGCAGGTTAAATATGTGCATTTATTATTTTTTTACACTGCAGCCGGTAAAGCATTGCACACGCAATTAGCAGATTGCGGGGTGCAAATCCAAGATCCTACAGCCTCTCAGACAGCCCTCTGCCTGTACTTACCGTATGGGCAGACCGTTACTGAACTGCAGGAAGAATCAATGAACGACAAGAGGGCTCACCAGCACCCTCGCAGTTCATTGAGAACTAAATGCCATATGCCGCAGCAGCCAATGGTACTTACTGTGCAGAGCCCCACACAGCAGAACTAAAGAAGATCCCCTGCCCACTGTCACAGAGCAGGCAGTGGGCATGGTAAACCCTAAATATAGGTGTAACATGTAACGTGCTCCTAAAGTGTTGGTAAAAAAAAACATTCATACTCACCTAGATGGTTGCAGCATCGATCCGATGCTGCAGCTGTCCCCAGCCAGATCCAAAACTGAGAACTCAGCGATTACATAAGTGCTGATCTCAGCTCTGTAAGTCTGTCAGTCACCGGCTCTGTGATCTGCCCCTCCCGTGCTCACTGGAGCCTTGGGCTGTGAAGGGGGCGGGAGCGACTGGCTCAGGCTCTTGGCGGAGCACTGAGAGGCTGAGCCAGCTACCAGTCAAGGCATCTGGGTGGATTCTGACATAGTCGAAACCCCTGCAGAGCCTGTATCGAGACTGTAACGTCAGCCGACAGCGAACTTTAGCCTGCGGTCGACTGAATCTGGGTCACAGGAGAGCAGAAAGAAGTGCACTCCTGTGACCCAGAAGAGAAGTATGGCCAAAAAATAGGATTTTTATAACAGCTTACCTGTAAAATCCTTTTCTTGGAGTACATCACGGGACACAGAGCGACATAGTCATTACTAATGGGTTATATAGATACCGTCAGGTGCTGGCACTGGCAACTTCCAAAACCGGAAGTACCCTCCCCTATATAAGCCCCTCCCATTCGGGAGCACCTCAGTTTTGTAGCAAAGCAATAAGTGTCCCTAAAGAGGGGCGGGAGCTCTGTGTCCCGTGATGTACTCCAAGAAAAGGATTTTACAGGTAAGCTGTTATAAAAATCCTATTTTCTTTCTCGTACATCACGGGACACAGAGCGACATAGTCATTACTAATGGGATGTCCTAAAGCAATGCCAAATGAGGGGGGGGATACACCATATATAAGCTGAGCGCTATCAGACATGAGGATCTTTTGCGGCCTGCAACACACTGCGCCCAAAGGCGACATCCTCCTGACTTCTAACGTCCACCTGGTAGAACCTAGTAAACGTGTGTACCGAAGACCATGTTGCGGCCTTACAGATCTGAGCCAGGGAGGCCTGGTGATGCACTGCCCATGAAGTTCCAACTGCTCTCGTGGAGTGCGCCCTAACTTTGAACGGAGGCGGTCTACTTCTCAAGCCATAGGCTTGTATTATGACCTGTCGAATCCACTTGGCTAAAGTAGATTTTGACGCTGCCTGACCCTTTCTGGGGCCTTCCGGCAGAATAAACAAAGTATCCGTTCTGCGAATCTGAGCAGTGGCTTTTAGATAAGCTTTAACTGCTCTTACTACATCCAAAGAATGCAATAACTTTTCCTCTACCGAAGTAGGTTTGGGGAAAAAAGAAGGAAGAACCACATCTTGGTTCAAATGAAAACTCGATACCACCTTAGGAAGAAAGGCTGGATGAGGACGTAACACTACTCTGTCCTTATGGATAACCAGATATGGCTCCTTACAGGACATAGCTGCTAATTCCGATACTCTTTTAGCCGAACAAATGGCTACTAGAAAAATCAATTTCCTGGTGAGAAGCACCAAGGAAATATGCTGTAGTGGTTCAAATGGTTGTTTCTGTAGAACCGACAAAACCAAGTTTAGATCCCATGGACATATGGGAATATTAACCGGAGGCCTAATACGCATCACTCCTTGTATAAAGGCTTTGACTAGTGAATGCGAAGCCAAGGGCCTTTGAAAAAATATTGACAAGGCCGAAATCTGACCCTTGATAGTACTCAAGGCAAGCTTCCTATCTACAGCCCATTGTAGGAAGTCCAGAATCCTACCTATTACGTATTTACGTGGATGCCATTTCCTGGCCTCACACCAGGCGATGTACGCCTTCCAGATTCTATAGTAGATCTGCCTGGATACCGGTTTCCTGGCATTGATCATGGTAGACACCACAGCATTAGAGAGCCCTCTCTTTTTTAGAATGTGGGCTTCAATAGCCAGGCCGTCAAACCTAGGGCAGGTAAGGAAGGGTGGTATATCGGTCCCTGCAAAAGCAGGTCCGGACGATGTGGGAGGGTCCAAGGACTCCCCACAGACATTTTTACAATCTCCGCGTACCATGCTCTTCGGGGCCACGCTGGAGCCACCAGAATCACTGGTTCCTTTTCTACCCTGATTCTGCGGAGTAATCGAGGTAACAATTGTGGCGGTGGGAATGCATATATCAGCTTGAACTGATCCCAAGGGAACACTAGGGCATCCGAGCCGCAAGCTAGGGGATCCCTTGTCCAAGAGACAAACCTGTCCACCTTTGCGTTGAATCTGGATGCTAGCAGATCTACATTCGGTGTTCCCCACCGCTGACATATTGTCCGGAAAACCTCGGGATGAAGGGACCATTCCCCTGAGCATAATTGTTGGCGACTTAGAAAGTCCGCCTTCCAATTCTCCACCCCTGGAATGAATACCGCAGATATGGCTGGGACATATCTTTCTGCCCATCTCAGGATGTAATTTACCTCCCTTTGGGCTGCACGACTCCTGGTGCCCCCCTGACGATTGATATATGCCACTGCTGTGGCATTGTCTGACTGAACTCTGACAGGGGACCCTTGGAGTTTGGATGTCCATGCTACTAGGGCATACCGGGCTGCTCGTATCTCTAAGAGATTGATGGGCAGGGCCTTTTCTGTATCCGACCATCTGCCCTGGAGAGACCATTGCTCCAGTACTGCTCCCCAGCCTACAAGGCTGGCATCTGTAGTGACCACCTTCCAGGAAATTGGACTGAAGGATTTCCCTCTTTCCAGATTCTGGGGAACCAACCACCAGCGGAGGCTCCTGCGAACGGAAGGGGACAAGGACATTGGTAAGTCCAGAGCCTGAACTTTTTTGTTCCAGGCTGACAGTATGGCCCTTTGCAACTTCCTTGAATGGAATTGACCGTAGGGTACTGCTTCGAATGATGCCACCATCTTTCCCAGCAGCCTCATGCACAGGCGTATGGATGGCTGTCTTTTTGAGCCCACTAAGTGGATCAAATCTCTCAAAGACGACCCCTTTTCTTGAGGCGAGAAAATTTTTCTCTGGTCTGAATCCAGCCTTAGCCCCAAGTATTCCAGACTTTTGACTGGTTTTAGGGCTGACTTGTCTCGGTTGATAATCCAACCGTGATATTCCAGATACTTGATTGTCTCGTGAACAACCACTTCTAGTTTTTCCACTGAGTGGTCTATCAGCAACAAGTCGTCTAGATATGCCATTATCGTTACACCTCGTGTTCTTAGATTGGCCAATAATGGGGCCAAAATTTTTGTGAACACTCTTGGTGCTGTGGCCAGACCGAAGGGTAAGGCTCTGAACTGAAAATGGCGGCCTTCTACCGCAAAGCGTAGAAATTTTTGGTGGGCTGGAAAGATGGGAATGTGCAAATAAGCATCCTTGATGTCGATCGAGGCTAACCATTCCTCCCCTTGTAGGGCAGTGGCTACCGATCGGATCGACTCCATCCGGAAAGTCCTGATATGCAGGAATTTGTTTAGCCCTTTTAGATTTAGTATGGGCCTCACGTCCCCGTTTGGCTTCGGAACTGTAAAGAGGTTTGAGTAAAACCCGAACCCCCACTCTTCCAGGGGAACCTCTATAATTACTGCTTGAAGCAATAATTGTTCTAGTGCCAACAGGAGGGATCCTCTCTTCTGGGGATCCCTTGGCACGTTTGACCTTATAAAGAGGGAAGAAGGGGAGTTTTTTAACTCCAATTTGTATCCCAGATTTACTGCGGAGAGCACCCATCTGTCTCGGATCGTGTCCCGCCAGGTCTCTGTGAACAACTGAAGTCTTCCCCCCACCCGATTGGGTGGGGGCAACCCTTCATGCATTTGACTTTGGGGGAGGTTTTGTACCTCTCCTGCTCCAGGGCTTTTTGTTACCCTGCAACTGTCCCTGATTTCTACCTCCGGGATTTGACCGAGGAGGCCGTCGGAACTGTTTCACAGCCGATGTCCTAGGGACTGGAGAAGCCGGCCTCTTAAAAGAGGGACCTCTAACTCTATTTTTAACCGGCAAAAGTGTACTTTTACCGCTGGAAATTCTCTGGATATACTTGTCCAGGTCTTCCCCGAATAAGCGCTCCCCATGAAATGGGAAGCTGACCAGCAATTTTTTACAGGGAGCTTCAGCAGACCAGTTTTTGAGCCATAGAAGCCTGCGCATATGTACTACAGACAGCGTAAGGCGGGAGGCCTGATGGATTGAATCCTTTATAGCGTCCACCGCAAAGCATAAGGCTCTAGGTAGATCAGCTAGGGCAAGAGCCTGCTGATCCGGCAAGTCCCTTAAGACCTGTTTCAACTGATCCTTCACTGCTTGGCAGACCCCAATAGCTGCCACTGCTGGTTGTGTCACCAATCCTGCTGTAGAAAAAGCAGATTTTAATAAGGACTCCAATTTTTTATCTATTGGGTCCTTGAACATTTGGACATTTTCCACCGGACATGTCAGTGATTTATTCACACAAGAGATGGCTGCGTCCACTGTAGGGACCCTCCATTTTCTGATGAACTTATCCTCCATGGGATAGACCACCGGAAATCTCTTGGGGGGAGTAAATATTTTGTCAGGATGCTCCCAATCCTGGTAAATGAGCCCCTCCAGTAAAGGATGGATCGGAAAGGAACAAACAGTCTGGGGAGCTTTTAGCGACCCCAACGAGGAGACAGAAGTGGATGATGGCTCCGCAAGTGGCATTTTAAATGCTGATCGGACCATATTAGTCAGGGACTGAACCCATAACCTTTCAGCATGTGATGCTGAGAACGGCTCTTCCACTGTTGATTCCTCTGCAACCAAATCGACCTCATCCTGATCCCCCTCAGGTAGGTAGACCTCTGTATGGGACTGTTGCTCTGTTAACAGGCACTCTGAGGGGGGAGACGGAGATCGAGCGCTTTTCTCCTGTGACAGGGAAGCAGCGATCAATGCTGACAATCTCTCTTCCAGCCCTCCCAGAGCTGAGGAAAAAACCTCCTCTGTTACATACACAGGAGCAGGTGAACTGAGGACAGCCACAGTACCAGGTACTCCTGAGGGTGCTCTACGGTCACTAACCTCTGATTCTTCAGGGGAGACTGGTGCAGCCAAAGCATGCCCAAGATCCTCAGAGCCCGATGGAGACCCCCTATTCCTCCTGGAATTTCTAGTCCCGGAGTTTTTAGACGGCATATTCCTAAGCCACAAAGCTGAGGTATTCCAGCCGAAATACACCAGTTACTGATAATAGTCTAGCATAAATGCTGCTATAAGAAACAGTTGGTGTCTACTAATGTGCCTTTCTAGGGGATGCCTGTATCAACCGCTTGCTGTATGCCTTTAAATGTTGCCAGCTCTGTCTCTGTACTTCATAGCCAGCTCACTACAATATTGTGTTTTTTTAAACTGCTGGGACGCCCGCACATGCGCAGAAGCGCTGCGGCGCGCACAGAGCGTCATCCCCCAGGCTCCGCCCCCTTTCCCGGCTCACCTCTATATATAGAGGCGCGTGCACGCGCACGCGCGCGGCCACGTGCGCCTTCGGCGCTAATTTCAAAAAATGGAAACAAGGGACAGGAGCCAGGGCCCCTCTTTGCCGCAGGCCGGGGGATGGACGAGCACTGCAACATGGCAGAGGAAGCAGTTTCCTATAAGAGAACTCACCATCTGCCTGGACTTTGCTCTGCTGAGAAGAAACTAGTCCACATGACAAGAAAAACATTCCACAGCGGCCTCTAGTGGACAAACACAGGTACCGCAGTCTAATATATTAAATATATATATAAAAAAAATTTTTTTTTTTTTTTTCTTGACCACCATTAAAAATTATTACATTTTTTTAGTAGTTACAGGCATGCACAGAATTTTGCGGGAATACCATTAGGTAACAGACAGAAAGACAAATTAGGCTTGGGGGTCCCCCAATAGAACCAAGTTCCTGGGGGCCCCCACTTACCTGTTCCCCGCCGCAGGACTTTGTTTGGTCCACAAAAAGCCCAAACTTCACCTATCACGGCAGGCATTGTAATCAAACCTTCAGGGACCGGGTTCCCAAGGATTCCACTCCCCTGGACCTGTATAGCACCCTGCACAGAAAACATCTTGGTCGTGGGTATGACCAGAGCTCTGGATCCCAGGGTCCAGCTCTCCTAAGAGAAGCATTACAGGCAAAACCTTGCTCTTCTCTGCAAGGCCCGGGTACCGACCGTTTAGCTATGAAGCTTTTTTGGTCGGATCCGGAATAGCTTACTGAGGCCCAAAAGAACCTGTATGCAAGCTCAGTGAAAAACACATGTTTCTTCTTGGCCAACACCTTAGACACTGGCAAAAAACTGAGGTGCTCCCGAATGGGAGGGGCTTATATAGGGGAGGGTACTTCCGGTTTTGGAAGTTGCCAGTGCCAGCACCTGACGGTATCTATATAACCCATTAGTAATGACTATGTTGCTCTGTGTCCCGTGATGTACGAGAAAGAAAAGCTTTTAAGTAGAAGCTGTCATATCTGTATAAATGTTATAAAAGATTGGCTAGTGCGATGGCTAATCCCTATGTGCCACTTCAGGAAAGTCTGCCTCACTTTGCTTCAGTGGAGTCAACATTAGTGGCAATGGAGTTTAATGTGGGGGGGGGGGGGATAGGGGTTGTGGAGTAGGTCAGGGGACTCTGCAGCTGGCTAGTCACTTAGGGGATGTGGTTTCTGGGGGGAACTTCGGAGTACTGTGGAAGTTCGGTGGGTACTGTGCTGAAGGCCGAGAGCACTAGGTTGGAGTGCTGGAAACTCTACAGTAGGATGGGAAGCACTGTGGGATGTTGGGAGACACTGTGGGACCCTGTTGGAGGTTGAGGGCAATATGGAGTGCTGGAGGCTTTGCAGCGGGCTGGGCAGCACTGTAAGAGGTTGGGGGGCACTGTGGGCCATTATGGTTTGGGGGTGTTAATGGATCCGCAGCTAGGTGGAGGCCTAGGAAAGGGGAGGCCACGGGCCAGTGGTTGGGAACCAACGATTTAGGTTATTGCATATGGTCCTTTGCTTAGCAGAGCTGACAAGCCATACTAGCACGTTCTGCTTTTAGTTATTTTCTAGATTAATAAACTTCTTCTACATAAACAATAACTTTCTCAAATGTGTAAATGTTTTACATGGCGGATTACGGGAGAAAGCGTGTCTGCATTCAACGCCAAGAGCAGTTTTCACTGGATTAATGAGCCGTATTTAGATGAAGACCAAGCCCCATTCTATCAAACCACTTTCCTACAGACATAAAAGGCAGATGGGACTCCTGTTTGATGCTAATAAATGTGACAAAATGGAAGAAGATAAAAAGCAACCGTTTATATGTGCCCATTAAAATGCAGGTTCCTCTGTCTATAACAAGCAGACATCAGAGAATAATCCCTGTTGTCATTTACATAGGATTGACCAAAAAGTCATGCGGTGATAATGTGATGCAAAATGAACCCAACGTGTATTTCTCTGTTAGCAGTACTCCATACAATATGCATGGTCTCAAAATCGGACCACAGCCCCCCGTACTCCATGTAATCTCTACTAACAGCTTCCCCCAACCTAACAGCAACACACATTGATCAGTCTTGTCCTTTCACAAGTGCATGTAATAAGGCCAGCAGTCACCTTGGCTTGTGTTGATTTACCAATACAACTTACAGTGCCTTGCAAAAGTATTCACCCCCCTTGGCTTTTTACCTATTTTGTTACATTACAGCCTTTAGTTCAATGTTTTTTTAATCTGAATTATATGTGAGGGATCAGAACACAATAGTCTAAATTGGTGAAGTAAAATTAGAAAAATATATACATAAAACAATTTTTCAGAAATAAAAAACTGATAATTGGCATGTGCGTTATGTATTCACCCCCTTTGTTATGAAGCCCATAAAAAGCTCTGGTGCAGCCAATTACCTTCAGAAGTCACATAATTAGTGAAATGATGTCCACCTGTGTGCAATCCAAGTGTCACATGATCTGTCATTACATATACACACCTTTTTGAAAGGCCCCAGAGGCTGCAACACCTAAGCAAGAGGCACCACTAACCAAACACTGCAATGAAGACCAAGGAACTCTCCAAACAAGTAAGGGACAATGTTATTGAGAAGTACAAGTCAGGGTTAGGTTATAAAAAAACATCCAAATCTTTGATGATCCCTAGAAGCACCATCAAATCTATCATAACCAACAGCAAACCTACCAAGAGACGGCCGCACACCAAAACTCACGGACCGGGTAATGAGGGCATTAATCAGAGAGGCAGCACAGAGACCTAAGGTAATCCTGGAGGAGCTGCAGAGTTCCACAGCTGAGACTGGAGCATCTGTACATACGACGACAATAAGCCAGCCGTACGCTCCATAGAGTTGGACATCATTACGGCAAAGTGGTCAGAAGAAAGACATTACTTTCAGCAAAAAACAAAATGGCACGTTTTGAGTTTGCGAAAAAGGCATATGGGAGACTACCAAAATGTATGGAGGAAGGTGCTCTGGTCTGATGAGACTAAAATTAAACTTTTTAGCCATCAAAGAAAACACTATGTCTGGCGCAAACCCAACACATCACATCACCCAAAGAACACCATCCCCACAGTGAAACATGGTGGTGGCAGCATCATGCTGTGGGAATGTTTTTCAGCAGTCGGGACTGGGAAACTAGTCAGAGTTGAGGGAAAGATGGATGGTGCTAAATACAGGGATATTCTTGAGCAAAACCTGTACCACTCAGGGTGCGATTTGAAGCTAGGACCCCAAACACACTGCTAAAGCAACACTTAAGTGGTTTAAGGGGAAACATGTAAATTAGAGGTCAACCGATATGGGTTTTTCTCTGGCCGATGCCGATATTTAGAAATCGGGGCGGCCGATGGCCGATACATGTTGCCGATTTTTGCGGCCGATATTTTAGGCCGATTTTTTTTCTTTTTCCTTCATCTCATAAAAATCTAGGGTGGAGAGGTGGGGAGGAGGTTATTGTTTAGGGTGGAGAGGTGGGGAGGAGGTTATTGTTTAGGGTGGAGAGGTGGGGAGGAGGTTATTGTTTAGGGTGGAGAGGTGGGGTGCAGCCTATCAATGTCCATCAGTGCCACCTCATCGGTGCCCAGCAGTGCCCAGTGCCAAGCTCAGCAGTGCCCAGTGCCAAGCTCAGCAGTGCCCAAAGCCAAGCTCAGCAGTGCCCACCAGTGCCCAGCTCATCAGTGCCCACCAGTGCCCAGCTCATCAGTGCCCACCATTGCCAAGCTCACCAGTGCCCAGCTCACAAGTGCCCACCAGTGCCCAGCTCACAAGTGCCCACCAGTGCCCAGCTCACAAGTGCCCACCTCACAAGTGCCCAGCTCAGCAGTGCCCAGTGCCAAGCTCAGCAGTGCCCAGTGCCAAGCTCAGCAGTGCCCAGTGCCAAGCTCAGCAGTGCCCAGTTCATCAGTGCCCACCAGTGCCCAGTTCATCAGTGCCCACCAGTGCCCAGCTCACCAGTGCCAAGCTGTCATTCACTGCCACCTCATCAGTGCCCACCAGCGGAGCGCTCCCGACTCCCTTCTGTACCCTTGCATGGCCAAAGACTGTTCCATTCGTCCCCTGACGTGCTGCGCGCCCAGCCTCCAGACTACAAACCCCAGAATGCAGCGCGGCCGGGAACAGCCAATCGACGGTGGCCGCCGCTGCCGACTTCCTCCATTGGGGAAAAAAATAAAAAAAAAAGTCAGCGGGCAGCGGCCGTGATAGCAGCCGTTTAGAATAGACGGTTGGCGGCCGGGGGGGGGGGGGAGATTTCCACCCAGCACGCCCCTGCCTCAGATTCCAAACAATCAGCCTCTTTACATAATAATCGGCCGATGCCGATTTCTTTAAAAAGGCTAAATATCGGCCGATATATCGGCCGGCCGATATATCGGTCGACCTCTAATGTAAATGTGTTGGAATGGCCTAGTCAAAGCCCAGACCTCAATCCAATAGAAAATCTGTAGTCAGACTTAAAGATTGCTGTTCACAAGCGCAAACCATCCAACTTGAAGGAGCTGGAGCAGTTTTGCAAGAAGGAATGGGCAAAAATCCCAGTGGTAAGATGTGGCAAGCTCATGGAGACTTATCCAGAAGCGACTTGGAGCAGTGATAGCCGAAAAAGGTGGCTCTACAAAGTATTGACTTTAGGGGGGTGAATAGTTATGCACATTGACTTTTTTTGTTACTTTGTCCTATTTGTTCTGTGCTTAACAATAATAATAAAAAAAAATCTTTAAATTTGTGGATATGTTCTGTAAATTAAATGATGCAAATCCTCAAACGATCCATGTTAATTCCAGGTTGTGAAGCAACAAAACACGAAAAATGCCAAGGGGGGTGAATACTTTTGCAAGGCACGGTATAACTGGAAGGATGGGCTCAAGAAAATGTTCAGTTTATTTTGTGATATGAAAATGATCAAGTGTAGTTCTAATAATAAAATGGGTCCCGGGTTGTTAATTTATCCTAGAACTCCAAACTTCCCAATTTACTTAAATCCCAACGCCAAACAAAGTTAACTTTTGTTTCTTTAGTTTTAGATGGAATGCAGAACTTCTGTTAGGATAAAATAAATACTGTATGTGTCCTCCTTAGCCAAGCCACAGATTTGTTTGTTTTTTGTTCAACCAATGGGTTGAACGATAAAAAATGAACCGATTCCCACATCCACACATTTGATGTGGATGGAGGAATCACCCACTGGGATACTGTATTCTGCTGGCGAGGCGCCTTCCCCAACGATAGAATGCAATGATCAGTGTTCCTTGGGGGGAGCACCCCCCCCCATTACCTCTTATTAGTGTCCACCAGTTCATTGGACTCCTTTCAGTTCACCTATAAAGAGGAGTTTGTCTCCCATTGTTGAGACGCAGGATCTGTCATTCTATTACTAGTGTAGGACCCACTGATAATGGGGTACTTTGACGCAGTAAGTGGGCTTGGCACTATATGACCATATAGTGTGACCAAATCCCCATATTTTTTTAATACATTCAGGTGTTTTTAAATGGCCTTGCAGGATTTAAATGTAATTTTTGTATGTGTGCGCTGTAATCCATTTTGTACTGTTTGTTGGTCTTATTGCAGCACCATCTTGAATGTAAACACATTTTTAGGGTGCCCCCCAAGTATGATTTTGTAGGCGATCCTATTGGATGCCTAGGAGTAGGGGAGGAGATGCACAGCGGAAGCGAGGAGGAGAAGAGCCGCTGGCCGATGCCTGGATGCCCGGACGCCTAGATGGGATAAGTGCCGGTGGACCAACCGTCGGACAGTGGGGGGGTTTGGTTGTTTGCCGACCCTCCCCAAACAAAAAAAACACCAGCCGCCACTGCGTTACAGGGATGTTTTACTCAAAATGTAGTAGTATTCCTCTAAAAATGATCTGCCACTGGATTTAGATTGTTCCGTGTGCATGCATGGCAAAGCACACACATAAATGTGACCCATACCGTTTCCCTTTCACACAAAACAGTCATGGATGGATGCGAACTAGTCCCCTAAGAGTGTATGGGATTTTTATTTGAAATGTATTTAGCTGCATTAAAACAGATAACTTTTGTTTTGAGGCACAAAGTGTTAATTTAACTGATGTAATACGCAGTTTCAATTGGGCTTTAATGGAGACCAAAGGCTGCCATACACAGCTTGAATTTCAGCCAAATCCATCGGTGCTCCTGTTGGCTTGACAAAAATGGATTACTCAGTCAACTTTATTCGTGGGAGCAAGGTGGAAAATAGTTCATAGAATAGTGACTGCATCCAACCAGCCTGGGTGCCAGCTGTCTGAATACAATAGCGGACAGGGTAGATTTGTACTTGGCATGGATGGAGGAATCTGTGAGGACGGAGGAGTTTCTGCATGCATTGCCAACTTTGGACTGGCCATATTCTACCAGACTAGGCTTCATTCACATGGGCGCCTAAAGCACTCGTGTTTACAGATCTTCTTTTTACCAATACTGTCTATTTATATATAACACTGTGTTGCTGCTTATTGGTTCTTCTAAGCGCAGTTTTCTATATTTTCCACACACATTTATGTGCCTACACGCTCAAAATCTGCAGATCTGTGCCCTACTATTTTAGTACGCAGCTGCATGCAGAGCACATTTTTACTTGTAGATGCAGCTGTGTTTATTGCCTCATTGATTACTATAGTGCTGCATGTAGATCTATAATAGCAGCCAGTAACTAGACCCATTTTGGAAGGCTTCCTTTTGCCAAAAGAATGTCTTTCTTCACTGCAAAAATACCTTATACCATTTCTAAAGCAAAAAAGAGGGAAACTCATAAAAACTGCAGCAACCAGAATCTAGAGCAGCTGTGCATGGCAACCAATCAGCTTCAGTCTTTTATTTTTATAAATAACTGAACAAGTTGAACATTTAAGCTGATTGGTTACTATGAACAGCTGCTCCAGATTGTGCCTGCAGCAGTTTTGATAAATTCCTCCAAAAAAACAAAAATGCATCTGATGAATGAGTCTGAAGTTGTGGTGTGAGGAAGAATAATACAAAAAGTTTAGTTAGCAGCATTATTCATCAATCAAAAATATGTATATAAACAGCATTTATTAATTTATTACCCATAGTTTCCCCAGGACATGAGCCACCTGCCTAGGGTGGCATCTGGTCTAGTTAAAAGGCATATTAAATAAAATGCTATACAATTCTACGCAGTACACACTACGTGAAATATGTTTTCAATTGAAAGGCCTGAGAAAACAAAACAGAGATCTGGCTGAAGCAGTTTCTGGCCCATGTGGTAGACAGCAATGGAGGTAGGGGCAGGCCGTAAATCCTGACTACAAAGTAAGAGGAAACAGGGAGGGATAGGTAAACCGGAGTTTATTAATGGAAAACTTGTCAGCCGTTATTTGCTTTTTCTTCCTGCATGGCTGCCTTCCAATTAGCGACAGATTTAATGCAGTGTTTAGAAGAAGACACGGTGAGGGAGAACAGAGAGGCGGCCCAAAAACGCAGAGGAGCCAGTGGAAAACCAGCAAGCTGCCAGGAGAATAACAAAAAGCAGCTCGAAGAAAGTTCTGTGAATAAAGGCCTGTCAAGAGCTCAAAAGGCGCCTTCACAAGAAACTAAAATAAAAAAAATAAAAATCCTAAAACCTAATGCAGCTGGAAAGAAAGTCTTTATTAAGATAATTTTATAATTCCACATTTATTGGCAGCCATAGCCACTGCCTTGGTTGCAGCTGCACGCAAGCACAGACAGGGCTGGACTATGAGGAGAAAGTTCGCACTGTTGAAGTGAAGTCTATTCTGTTGCCAGCGGTCACCAGGGGCAACGCTCTGCGCTTTTTGTGTTAAATGATGTTCACTGAGGGGACCGATCAGGAAAGCTTTCTCCCAGAACCATGTTCTTTGCTAGGTTAGGTCAAGTAAGCAGGCCCTGGCCTTCTTTTCCCCTGTCTGGGCTATTCACCTCACAATGCTACAACATTGAACTGAACTAGGCAATGAGGCTTGTGTCACCTCAAATGTCACCCCTTGCTCTTCAGCATTGCCATTTACGGCAAAAGCAAAGTGGTGATTTTTGTCCATGTGAACCACACGGGTTACACTTTGCTGTCATGGATATGCATTAATGTCTGTCTGCCATCTTACCTTCCTCCTCATGTGTTCATCTAGAGACCAGACCTCCTTCACCTGGCTTCCTTTATAATCTCCTCCCAGCCTGACTCCACCCCAGGCCCTATCACAGAACACTATATTAACCTGTGCACTGCAAGCCTGCTTTGCTGATCAACGTGTTTGTTAGGCATTGTGTGTTTGGGTTCCTGCCTGCCGTGTGCTACGTCTGTCTCTCTGTTACGTTATTGGCTTGTCCCCGACTATCCTTGTCTGCTTGTGGCCCCTGACCTTCAGCTTGTTATTCGGTTCTCTCTTATCGTGTGCTGCTGCTTCCCCTCTTTTCCCCTTATCCTACGGGGCGTGAGCTAGGAAACTCCAGGGGCCGCGACCTGGTCCCAAACTGCAGCACAACATCCTCACCACTAGAGGCCCTGGAGAAGACCAGCTGGGTCTTAGACTCCGCGCCCTGGGGAATCTTGGCTCTAGCTTCCGTTAGGATCCCGGTTGTGCTCCTCTGGTCCCGCTTTCCACAACCACCCAGTTTCCTATCCGCAGAAGCCAGCCATAGGGTTCACTACCTCGCGGTGCTCTCCTGTCCCCCTACGGTGTGCATCTGTCACCTGGCCACAGGTGACCCTGACATTTGCTTTGTATATAAAATTCTGCTTTATTAGGTTTTCACTGTATGCTGTTTTATACGTCAAATTTGTGTGGTTATGTGCTATTAATAATGCGTGGCAGTTCACAAAGTGCTAAAGGGGTTCCAACCTGTGCATCGTTCACTAAAACCAATCCAAACAATCTCGGAATACCTCACAGCTTCGGATTATCTTGTTTATTTAATCCACACAAACCAAACTGCACAATGTTTTGGGCAAACAAAAAAGGGATTTTTATAACAGCTTACCTGTAAAATCCTTTTCTTGGAGTACATCACGGGACACAGAGCGACTTAGTCATTACTAATGGGTTATATAGATACCTTCAGGTGCTGGCACTGGCAACTTCCAAAACCGGAAGTACCCTCCCCTATATAAGCCCCTCCCATCCGGGAGCACCTCAGTTTTGTAGCAAAGCAATAAGTGTCCCAAAAAGAGGGGTGGGAGCTCTGTGTCCCGTGATGTACTCCAAGAAAAGGATTTTACAGGTAAGCTGTTATTAAAATCCCTTTTTCTTTTTCGTACATCACGGGACACAGAGCGACTTAGTCATTACTAATGGGACGTCCCAAAGCAATGCCAAATGAGGGGAGGGATACACTATACATAAGCTGGGCGCCATCAGGCATGAGGATCTTTTGCGGCCTGCAACACACTGCGCCCAAAGGCGACATCCTCCTGACTTCTAACGTCTACCTGGTAGAATCTAGTAAACGTGTGTACTGAAGACCATGTTGCGGCCTTACAGACTTGAGCCAGGGAGGCCTGGTGATGCACTGCCTATGAAGTTCCAACTGCTCTTGTGGAGTGCGCCCTAACTTTGAACGGAGGCGGTCTCCTTCTCAAGCCATAGGCTTGTATTATGACCTGTCGAATCCACTTGGCTGAAGTAGATTTTGATGCTGCCTGACCCTTTCTGGGGCCTTCCGGCAGAACAAACAAAGTATCCGTTCTACGAATCTGAGCAGTGGCTTTTAGATAAGCTTTAACTGCTCTTACTACATCCAAAGAATGCAATAACTTTTCCTCTACCGAGGTAGGTTTGGGAAAAAAAGAAGGAAGAACCACATCTTGGTTCAAATGAAACCTCGATACCACCTTAGGAAGAAAGGCTGGATGAGGACGTAATACTACTCTGTCCTTATGGACAACCAGATATGGCTCCTTACAGGACAAGGCGGCTAATTCCGATACTCTTTTAGCCGAACAAATGGCTACTAAGAAAATCAATTTCCTGGTGAGAAGAACCAAGGAAATGTGCTGCAATGGTTCACATGGTTGCTTCTGTAGAACCGACAGAACCAGGTTTAAGTCCCATGGACATATGGGAATACTAACCGGAGGGCTAATACGCATCACTCCTTGTATGAAAGCTTTGACTAGTGAATGCGAAGCCAAGGGCCTTTGAAAAAATATTGACAAGGCCGAAATCTGACCCTTGATAGTACTCAAGGCAAGCTTCCTATCTACAGCCCACTGTAGGAAGTCCAGAATCCTACCTATTACGTACTTACGTGGATGCCATTTCTTGGCCTCACACCACGCGATGTACGCCTTCCAGATCCTATAATAGATCTGCCTGGATACCGGCTTCCTGGCATTGATCATGGTAGATACCACAGGATTAGAGAGACCTCTCTTTTTTAGAATGTGGGCTTCCATAGCCAGGCCGTCAAACCTAGGGCTGGTAAGGAAGGGTGGTATATCGGTCCTTGCGAAAGCAGGTCCGGACGATGTGGGAGAGTCCAAGGACTCCCCACTGACATTTTTACAATCTCCGCGTACCATGCCCTTCAGGGCCACGCTGGAGCCACCAGAATCACCGGTTTCTTTTCTACCCGGATTCTGCGGATTAATCGCGGTAATAATTGTGGCAGTGGGAATGCATATATCAGCTTGAACTGATCCCAAGGGAACACTAGGGCATCCGAGCCGCAAGCTAGGGGATCCCTTGTGCGAGACACAAATCTGTCCACCTTTGCGTTGAATCTGGATGCTAGCAGATCTACATCCGGTGTCCCCCTACGCTGGCATATTGCCTGGAAAACCTCGGGGTGAAGAGACCATTCCCCCGGGCATAATTACTGGCGACTTAGAAAGTCCGCTCTCCAATTTTCCACTCCTGGGATGAAAACCGCGGATATGGCTGGGACATATCTTTCTGCCCATTCCAGGATGCAATTCGCTTCCCTCTGGGCTGCACGACTCCTGGTGCCACCCTGGTGATTGATATATGCCACTGCTGTGGCATTGTCTGATTGAATTCTGACAGGGGACCCTTGGAGTTTGGATGTCCATGCTACTAGGGCATACCGGGCTGCTCGTATCTCTAAGAGATTGATGGGCAGGGCCTTCTCTGCTTCTGACCACTTGCCCTGGAGAGACCATTGCTCCAGTACTGCCCCCCAGCCTATGAGGCTGGCATCTGTAGTGACCACCTTCCAAGAAACCGGACTGAAGTGTTTCCCTTTTTCCAGATTCTGGGGCACCAACCACCAATGGAGGCTCTTGCGAACGGAAGGGGACAGGGACATTGGTAAGTCTAAAGCCTGAACTTTTTTGTTCCAGGCTGACAGTATGGCCCTCTGCAAGTTCCTTGAATGGAATTGACCGTAGGGTACTGCTTCGAATGAAGCCACCATTTTTCCCAGCAGCCTCATGCACAGGCGTATGGATGGTTTTCTTTTTGTACCCACTAAGTGGGTCAAATCTTTCAAAGATGACACCTTCTCTGGAGGTAAGAAAATCTTTCTCTGATTTGAATCCAGCCTTAGCCCCAAGTATTCCAGACTTTTGACTGGTCTTAGAGCTGACTTGTCTCGGTTGATAATCCAACCGTGATATTCCAGATACTTGATTGTCTCGTGAATAGCTACTTCCAGTTTTTCCACTGAGTGGTCTATTAGTAGCAGGTCGTCTAAATATGCCATTATCGTTACACCCCGTGTTCTTAGATTGGCCAATAGTGGGGCCAGAATTTTTGTGAACACTCGTGGTGCTGTGGCCAGACCGAAAGGTAAGGCTCTGAACTGAAAATGGCACCCTTCTACTACAAAGCGTAGAAATTTCTGGTGGGCCGGAAAGATGGGAATATGCAGATAAGCATCCTTTATGTCGATCGAGGCTAACCATTCCTGCCCTTGTAGGGCGGTGGCCACCGATCGGATCGACTCCATCCGAAAAGTCCTGATATGTAGGAACTTGTTTAGCCCTTTTAGATTTAATATGGGCCTTACGTCCCCATTTGGTTTGGGGACTGTGAAAAGGTTCGAGTAAAACCCGAACGCGCTTTCTTCCAAGGGAACCTTCATGATTACACCTTGGAGCAATAGTTGTTCTAGTGCCAGAAGGAGGGATCCTCTCTTCTGGGGATCGCTTGGCACGTTTGACCTCATAAAATGGGCAGGAGGAGTGTCTTTTAACTCCAGCTTGTATCCCAGACTTACTGTGGAGATCACCCATCTGTCTCTGATGGTGTCCCGCCAGGTCTCTGTGAACAACTGAAGTCTTCCCCCCACCCGATTGAGTGGGGGCAACCCTTCATGACTTGGGGGGAGGTTTTGTACCTCTCTTGACCCAGGGTTTCTTGTTACCCTGTGATTGTCCCTGATTTCTGCCCCCTGGATTTGACCGCGGAGGCCGTCGGAACTGTTTCACAGCCGATGTGCCAGGGACTGGAGAAGTAGGCCTCTTAAAAGAAGGACTTCTACCCTTGTTCTTAACCGGCAAGAGTGTACTTTTACCGGCAGAAATTTTCTGGATATACTTGTCCAGATCTTCTCCAAATAAGCGTTCTCCATGAAATGGGAAGCTAATCAGCAATTTTTTACAGGGAGCTTCAGCAGACCAGTTTTTGAGCCATAGAAGCCTACGCATATGTACTACAGACAGCGTAAAGCGGGAGGCCTGTTGGATTGTATCCTTTATGGCGTCCACCGCAAAACACAAGGCTCTAGGTAGGTCAGCTAGGGCAAGAGCCTGCTGATCTGGTAAGTCCCTTAAGACTTGTTTCAACTGATCTTTCACTGCTTGGAAGACCCCAATCGCTGCTACTGCAGGTTGTGTCACCATGCTTGCTGTAGAGAAAGCAGATTTTAGTAAAGACTCCAATTTTTTATCTATTGGGTCTTTGAACATTGGAACATTATCTACTGGACATGTCAGTGATTTATTCACACAAGAGATGGCTGCGTCCACTGTAGGGACCCTCCATTTTTTTATGAACTTATCCTCCATGGGATAGATCACTGGAAATCTCTTGGGGGGAGTAAATATTTTATCAGGATGCTCCCAATCCTGGTAAATAAGCCCTTCCAATAAAGGGTGGATTGGGAAGGAACAGACAGTCTGGGGAGCTTTCAGCGACCCCAGCGAGGAGACAGTAGTGGTTGATGGCTCCGCAAGAGGCATTTTAAATGCTGATCGGACCATGTTAGTCAGAGACTGAACCCATAATCTTTCAGCCTGAGATGCTGAGAAAGGTTCTTCCACTGTTGATTCCTCTATAACCGAATCAACCTCATCCTGATCCCCTTCAGGTAGGTCGATCTCTGTGTGGGACTGTTCCTCCACTAACAGGCACTCTGAAGGAGGAGACGGAGATCGGACGCGCTTTCCCTGTCACAGGGAAGCAGCGATCAATGCTGTTAATCTCTCTTCCAATCCTCCCAGAGTTGAGGAAAAAACCTCCTCTGTTATATATACAGGAGCAGGTGGACTGGGGACAGCCGCAGCACCAGGTACTCCTGCGGGGTTCCTATGGCTACTGACCTCTGAAATTTCAGGGGAGATTGGTGCAATACAAGCATGCCCAAAATCCTCAGAGCCCGATGGAGACCCCTTTGGCTTCCTGGAAGACTTATTTCTGGAGCGTCTGGACGACATATCCTTTAAGCACAAAGCTGAGGTATTCCCGTGGTCATACACCAATTTTACTGGTAATAGTCTAACACAGTTGCTGCTATATACCAGCTGGTGTCCACTAAAGTGTCTTTCTATGGGGATGCCTGCATCAACCGCCTCTGTGTGCCACCGTTTTGTTGCTAGCTCTGCTTGCATCCAGCTGACACTTGTACTGTGTCTTTTATCCATGCTGGGACGCCTGCACATGCGCAGAAGCGCCGCGGCGCGCATCGAGCGTCATCCACCCGCCCCTTTCCTTTCATAGGAGGCACGTGCACGCGCCCGCGCGCGCGCCCGTGCGCCTTCGGCGCCTTTTTTGAAAACAAGCAGGGACTAGGAGCCAGGGCCCTTTTTTGCCGGAGGGCCTGTGCGGTGGATGAGCGCAGCAACAGGGCAGAGGAAGTGGATTCCCACAGAGAAACTTACCAACTGCCTGGATCTTTTGATTTAAAAAAGCCAAAGATCCGGGGCGTGGCCTGACATAGCATGGAGTAGGACGTGCATGATTTGAGCTCCGTCCATTACTCCTGTACAGCCCATCCTGACCTTCAGCGTCATCCTGCACCAGCCCAGCGGGACCCCCTGGGGACCCTGAACATCCGTGGCCGCAAATCCACCATCCTCCGCTCGTACGGCGGCCTCCGCAGGGCCGCGATCCCGATCGCGGGTGCCGCATTTAGGAAAGTCCGCGGCTTCGGCCTAGCCCTGGAAGTCGGCGGCCATCTTGCTCCACCCGACCTGCCGCCTGTGCTGCTTCCTGGCCCTCCTGCTCTCAGGTAACAGCCTGCAGGGGCCCACCGAGTCCCCCTGAGGACCCCTCACACCCACAGAGGCAGATACATCAGCCTCTGACTGCGCGGCCGCCGCGTTCAGGAAAGGCCCCGGCTTCGGCCTAGTGCTGGTCGGTGGCCATCTTGCTTCACCCGGCCTGCTGACTAGTGACTCTTCCTGGCCCACCAGCCCTACAGCTTCCTACCATTCGGTATAAGACTGAGCTGCCTGCTTTGGAGGGGGGAGGGATCACAGCGGATACCTGCCATGACTCCGCCAAAAACGCCAAAGGCCACCCTGGCGAAATTGGACCAGTACCGCCGCCAGGAGGAGGAAAGAGATGGCGGTGCCGCAGGCGGTGAGCGGGACGCTACGGGAGGCGACACAGCTAAACTGCTCGAGGCGATCACATACTGCCGGACGTCCCTGACGGCGCAAATAGAGGGGGTCAAGGTGGACCTTTCACTCATGCGACAAGACTTCCAGAAACTTCGTGAGCGTGTCACGACTGCCGAAACCCGCATTGGAGAGGTGGAGGACACCGTTACGCCGCTCCAAGTCAGCTCCGATCGAATGCAGCTCCAAATCAATCAGATTCTAAGCAAGCAAGATGATATGGAAAATAGGCTCCGGAGGTGCAACCTCCGTTTCATCGGGCTCCCCGAGGGAGCTGAGGGCAAAGATCCTACCACCTTCTTGGAGAAACTCCTTGTTGACACCTATGGCCGCGAGGCCTTCTCCCCCACCCTGGCGGTGGAGAGGGCTCATCGTATGCCTGCCAGATCTCCTCCTCAGGGGGCTCCCCCCCGCACGTTTATAGCAAAATTCTTGAATTACAAAGATAGAGATGCGGCGCTGCGCATGGCCAGGGAAAAAGGTAACATCCACCTTGGAAACTCCAAGATCGCTATCTTCCCCGACTTTTCTGCCGAGGTGCAGCGCCGCCGCCAAGGCTTCATGGAGGCGAAGAGGAGGCTCCGGATACAACATCTTAAATACTCTATGCTATTTCCAGCTCGTCTTAGAGTCGAAAGGGACGGCCGTGTGTTCTTTTTTGAGGATCCTCAGGAAGTCATTGCCTGGTTGGAGCGTCCGGGGCCCGCCAGAGGGGCGGCGGAGTGACCTGACCGAGCATGTTCATCAGCACTATTGATTGCCTGTCATCATCACCAGCACATTATACGCCGCAGCGGGAGTCTGCAAATCCTGGTATGTTACCCCCCTTTTTTTTTGTCTCCCCTTTACTGCCCGCGGCGCATACCCTATTGCTCCTTACCCCTGGGACCCCCTTTTGCCTTCCCCTGCTATAATCCTCTTTCAATTGTAACCTGCAGAGGGGGTCTCCCATACTTAGGGCCCCCACTGACTGGTTGATCCATGTAACTACCCTGGAGACTGTAATTGCGGAGCACAATCAGTCCTACACTCCACATGCCTAACACAGCGAATTTTCGCCCCCCAGCAACCGGAACACGCATCTCTTTATTATGTGACTGCAGAACTTTCTATACCACCGACCCCGCACTGTACTTCTGGTTCACAGTACAAGAAGAGCCTGTTGCTCTTTATTTGCGGGCATTGGATCTTCCACACCTCCCATGTGAGGAGATCGCTGCAGATCTTTTACGTAACAGCAAGATATTTTGGTTTTATCTGCTACCGGTTGTTACTTTCTTTTGGTTTTGGGAACATACCCGCATCAGTTGGGGAAGATGCAGGGTGGGGAGGGGGGAGGGGGAGGTTCGTTTTTTCTTGATGGACTGCAATACAACGAAGTGCATGCTAACATTGATACTGCATAGATGGCAAACCTTGTATTCATGTAATGCTACTGTCCCACGATATGTTTTAATGTTTGAATTATGGCATCGATAAAACTGCTCACTTGGAATGTGCGTGGGCTTGGGGACAAGGTAAAGAGATCTGCAGTTTTCTCATTTCTCAAAAAACAACGAGCCGACATTGTGGTGTTAGTGGAGACACACGTTGAGGGTCGGCTCCAGATGGCACTCCGCCGGCCATGGATTGGGTGGGCATATCATTCATCCCACTCGTCCCACGCCCGCGGAGTCTCAGTTTTGATTGCCAAGACGGTACATTTTGAGCTGTGTGATGTTCAGTCTGACCCACAGGGGCGCTATGTCTTTCTTTCGGTTAAATTGTATGGTGAACCTTTCCTACTGATGGCATTCTATGTACCTCCACCATTTAATTCTACTATAGTCACAGAGGGCTTGCTATATATGACTCGTCATCCTTCGATTCAGGCGGTGTGGCTGGGGGATTTTAACGCTACGTTGAACCCTACATTAGACAAACTGTCGCCCTCGCCATTATCTACTACAGCTCCAACCCACACTAGATTCTCCCGACTTATCTCTTCCTTTAATCTCACTGACACCTGGCGTTTTAAATTCCCGCTCACTCGAGCTTACTCCTGTTTCTCAACTACCCATAACACCATGTCCCGTATAGATTTTATATTCATCTCTAGTACCCTTGCCCCAAGATTACTGGAAGCTGAATTTGCCCCCAGATTACTTTCAGACCATAGCCCATATTTCATTAGCCTCTCCATCCCATTAGACAAACCGCCCCGTACGTGGCGCCTGAATCCGTTTTGGCTCACCCTGTTGTCGGAGGATGACGAGCTTGGTAACAGTTGGAGAACTTACTTTTTAGAGAATGACGGATCTGCATCCCCAGACGTAGTATGGGAAGCCTTCAAACTGCATGCACGTATGACTCTGACCTCCTTTATCAACAGGCTGAAGGCTAATTCATCAGCCATACTGGACGGGGCAATGCGGGATCTGTCCTCCTCTGAACAGGGGTACATGTCGAACCCCTCTCCTGATGGAGCTGCCCGACTCAGGTTACAAACCAGGGTGGTTAATCAGCTACAACACGAGACGGCCAGGAAAAAACTTTTCTTTGCCAGACAAAAATTATATGAACATGGGGAGAGAGCGGGTAAACTGTTGGCCTACTTGGCACATAGTGAGGATAGACCCCCTACTGTCATTTCCCTCACTGGTCCTAATGGGGAAAAGATTACGGAACCCCAGGCTGTCACTTCTGAATTTAGGGACTTCTTTTCTCAACTATATACGTCCCAGGTTTCTACCACTGACTCTCAATTGGAAGATCTACTGGCGGAAATCATCTTTCCACAGCTAGACGATGCCCAAATGGCTATGCTAGACGCACCTATTACACTCGACGAAATAACCACAGCGATTGGGAGCTTCGCCAGATCCAAGGCCCCGGGTTCAGATGGGTTGCCCATAGAATTTTACGCCCAATACATCGAGATACTTGCCCCCAAGTTATTGTCCCTCTTCAACCATCTATTTGACAATTTCACCTTACCCCCATCGATGGGCGAGGCGGTAATTATCCTCATACCTAAGCCAGGCAAGGACCCAGGCCTCCCGGAATCTTATAGACCAATATCGCTACTCCAGGTAGACATAAAGATTCTGGCTAAAGTACTTGCCCTACGCCTTAACCAAGTGATTCTAACCCTGATCCATGCTGACCAAGCTGGATTTATGCCGGGGCGTAACACCTCCTTCAACCTCAGAAAATTGTATATTAACTTACAAGCGACACATACTAATGTTGGGTCCCGGGTGGTGGTGGCTTTGGATACTGCCAAGGCCTTTGACTCAGTGGAGTGGCGGTACCTCTGGGGATGCCTCCGTGGCTTTGGTTTTGGACCTAAATTTATTAAGTGGGTTCAATTATTATACCTGGCACCCAGGGGTAAAGTAGTGGCCAACGGGAGGGCCTCCCAGACATTTGACTTATCCAGGGGCACTAGACAGGGCTGCCCACTGTCTCCGCTCCTCTATGCCTTGGCGGCGGAGCCCCTTGCAATCTCCATTAGAGGGGACCCCGAGATTCAGGGTCTCTGCCTTGGTTCCCTGACTGAAAAAATTAGCTTATACGCAGACGACACGCTACTATACCTGGCCGACTCTGCCACATCGCTTCAGAAGGCGTTGCATACAATTGAACACTTTGGTCAGTTCTCTGGCCTTAAAATTAATTGGGAGAAATCTCAAATACTGCCTATGGATAGTTTCCCCTCTCCCAAGCTACAGGCACAGTTACCACTCCAGCGAGTGAACACTATCAAATATCTTGGAGTATTGGTGAATAGAACACCGGCTGACTATATATCCCTGAACATAGAACCCCTTTTCGATCTCATCAAGTCTAGAACCCAGGTATGGGCGAGACTGCCGCTCGGCGTGTGGGGCCGTATTAACATTGTTAAAATGATATTATTTCCGAAAATATTGTATATACTCTGGCACACACCCGTATACTTACCCTTGAAATTTTTCAAGTCAATGGAGGCCATACTCAAGACATTTATTTGGGGTAACAACAGACACAAGCTGGCCTGGAGAGTCCTTAAGAACCCTACTGACCTAGGTGGAACAGCCCTCCCTGACTTAAATCTTTATTACCTTGCGTCCCAACTGTCTCAACTATACCACATAGATAAAACCGACAGACTCAGATTCCTCACCCTCCTCTGTCCACGGTGGGCACAACTGACCACTGACCCACTCACTGCAATTGCAGTGGGACATAGTGGGAATAACTCCAATAGAGACCGTGGGTCCCTATTATACCAATATAGGCGCGTATGGGACATCACCACTAAAACATTAACGACCCCTAAACACAACAACTATACCCCCTTATGGCACAATAGACTACTCTCAGAGTTTCTCTTGATCCCTGACACAGAGATATGGTGCGAATATGGAATATATTATTTGCACCACATAATTTCCGATGGCACACTTAAAAACTTTGAGGACCTCCAAAATGAGTTCCTGCTGCCCAATTCTATGCTTTTTAGATTCTTCCAGGTGCGTCACGCAGCCCAAGCTCAGTTTCCCCAGCCTTTGCCACAATCTACGCCTAATGTTATTATGGCTGTGGTTAAAGGTGTGGACCCGCGAAAGCTGATCTCTGATTTTTATGTCATGCTTCTCACCCCATCATCTACCACGCTAGCTTACAGCCTTAAACCAAGATGGGAAAGAGAGGTGGGCCCACTGGAGGATGAGGAGTGGAGTGAAGCACTAGACTCGTGCAAGACTGTATCCCCCAAGCTCTCTGACAGGCTGACCCAGTTATACGTGGTGCACCGAGCGTATCTCACCCCCCTAAGAATCGCCCGCTTTAGACGACAGTTTTCTACCTTGTGCACAATGTGTAACCAAACGACGGGCACATTCTTCCATCTACTCTGGGCGTGCCCGGTCCTTCAGGGTCTGTGGAAGCAGATTGTTGACTTCCTCCATGATGACATGGGATCCCCATTGACCCTGGACCCCAAACAATGCTTACTGGGGATATTCCCCGACTCTGAGATGGACAAATTCACTAAAACATTCTTGCATGAAACATTGTTTAATGCTAGAAAAATTATAGCCAGACAGTGGATGAGACCCACTCCCCCCAGCTTCAACGATTGGAAACTAGATATAAATAACACTCTTCCCTACAAAAAGTTCATATACATCAACAGAGGTTGTCCAGATAAGTACTACAAAATCTGGGATCGATGGCTTGAGTCCGCAGACACATGCACTGATGGTCCGTAATACTATACATCCTTCTAGCGTGCAATTCCATGAATAGCGTGGACATAGGGTTTTCCACTTATTGATAGTCACTGAATCCAGTGTTCAATCTGAACAAGTTTTTTGATCTACTGTGCCTATATATGTATAAGCCACATTTCTTGTTTTATGCATTTCTCCAGTATTGCCTTGTAACTTGCAGAATTATGTTCCAAATGTAAATTGTTCAATAAAAAACTTTTTTCTCAAAAAAAAAAAAAAAAAAAAGCCAAAGATCCACATGACAAGAAAAATGGACCACAGCGGCCTCTAGTGGTTTAACACAGGTACCGCGGTCTCCTTTTTTTTTTTTTTTCTTGACTACTATTAAAATTTTACATTTTCCAGTAGTTACAGGCATACACAGATATTAGCGGGAATACCGTTAGGTAACAGACAGAAAGACAAATTAGGCTTGGGGGTCCCCCAATAGAACCAAGTTCCTGGGGGCCCCCACTTACCTGTTCCCCGCCGCAGGACTTTGTTTGGTCCACAGAAGCCCAAACTTCACCTCTCACGGCAGGCATTGTATTTAAACCTTCAGGGACCGGGTTCCCAAGGATTCCACTCCCCTGGACCTGTATAGCACCCTGCACAGACAACATCTTGGTCGTGGGTATGACCAGAGCTCTGGATCCCAGGGTCCAGCCCTCCTAAGAGAGGCATTACAGGCAAAACCTTGCTCTTCTGTTGCAAGGCCCGGGTACCGACCGTTTAGCTATGAAGCTTTTTTGGTCGGATCCGGAACAGCTTACTAAGGCCCGTAAAAGAACCTGTACGCAAGCCCAGTGAAAACACATGTTACTCTTTGGCCAACACCTTAGACACTGGCAAAAAAAACTGAGGTGCTCCCGGATGGGAGGGGCTTATATAGGGGAGGGTACTTCCGGTTTTGGAAGTTGCCAGTGCCAGCACCTGAAGGTATCTATATAACCCATTAGTAATGACTAAGTCGCTCTGTGTCCCGTGATGTACGAAAAAGAAATTACACCAAACGCACAGGGGTGCCACTAAGAATTAATTGGCAACCGTATTGGCAACCATGGTGCATTTTCAGGCGCGCCAAAAGGCATGGTACATTGCGATTCCACAAAAGAGTCAAGTACTTCTTTCCCAGTGTTTCTCGCAGGTAGGGAAGCTCATTGAAAAGAATTGGCTGCCCCACACGCAGCCTGCACAGATGTGAACCAAGCCTAACAGGGATGAATTTATTATTTTCTTATCAAAGTAATATTTTGTTTCCTACTGGCAATTAGCCAGGCTCACCCTTATGTTCAGCTAATGTAGTTAACGAGAATGAAAGACGGATTGGTTGTTAAAACAACCAGAAAAAAAAATTTTGTTCCCTCTAATACACTAATAATTAAGTCACTGAATGGTGGCTTAGCTTTCGGTCAGGGCCGTGCTAGGGGGAGATGCCCCCTGTGTGAAAATGTGCAGCGGCCAGGCATAAAGCTCAGAAACAAGGAACCTGTGGTTTTTCCAGACTCAACGTTACTGAGCCTTGAGGATGGGTTGTCCTCGATGGATACTTAGGCGCACCCTTCACATGGGCTGCCAGGGAACAGTACAAACAGGAGGCTGACCCACTTTTTAGCACTCGCCTACAAGCAAACATGGCGCTGCCTGGAAGGAGTATAGATTAACAAGGCATGAAGAGTTTGAAAGGCAGCACCACCTGGGACCATGCTGCAACCGTGAGCCAAAAGCTTGCTGCGGTCCTACAATGCAAAATCGCAGTTCGGCAGTTTAAATAAAAACAGGGGGGGGGGGGGGACAGGCATCAGAAGGCAGTATTATCACCTCCTCAATGCCTGAAAACCTTCTTTCACCATCCTCTGAAAAGCAGATCCATCTGAGTGGTTGCAGACTTAAGTAGCACTATAGGAGACAGTCGAAGAATACGGAAAGGTTACATGAAACCACTAGTCCTTCTGAATATTAAAAGATGAGTATGGCCAAAGCTTTTTGGTCATACTCCTCTTGTGGGTCACAGGAGTGCACTTACTCATGTGACCCAGAACAGCCGACATCAGGCTGAAAAGCCCGCTGTCAGCTGACATCACAGAACTGGTCCTAGCTCTGGAAGGATCCCGACCATGTTGTCAGCAGCTGGCTCAACCTCTCAGTGTGGCGCTGAGAGCTTGAGCCAGCTACCCCTGACCTCACTCAGGCCCATCACTCCAGTGAGTGTTGGAGAGGCAGAGCAGAGAGCGGAGACTGACAGTCCCTGCTCTCTGCTCAGAGCAGACCGCCAACTGAGCAATCAGCGGTCATGTGGTCACTACTCAGATTTTGGTCTTGGAACCTGCGGGGGAAAGCTGCTGCATCAGACTGATGTTGCAGCAATATAGGCGAGTATGTGTGTTTATTTTGTTTGATTTCCCACATTTCTCTTTTAAGGGACCCTTTACAAATCAATGCTCCCTTTACTGACTGCTGGGGCTCAAGGGCCGCAACTCAAAGACCAAAGGGCCGCATGTGGCCCCCCCCGGTCTTAGACAGTCTGAATTGACCCACAGCAACCATTACAGAAGAAGAGTTTAATTCAAAGGTCATATACCTATGTAGGCATGAACACAATTGACTACTACAAAATGTGTGATCTCCTGATAAAGTCATTCATACTTTCCATTTGAGACCTTGTGTAATTTCATAATAAATAAGTCCATACTTTGTATTTCAGAAGATTTCAGAAACAAGCTATGATCATTGCATATAATGAATATGCAACAAGCACATCTCTCTTCATAGAAAACAAGAAGTACAAGTTGCTCTTTCCAAAACGCGACTATCAAAATAGCCCAAATTAAACGTGAGTGTGCAGTAGAAATCTTGCAATGCTATTGTATGACCTGAAAGATTATCATTTATTTATAAGAACAACCCCCACTTCCTTTGCTGGTTACCTTCCAACCACAATAAAACCAAATTTATCATCTAGTAAAAGGAGTTAACGGTAGACGGGGGCCTCTCCGACTCATTAAAAAGACTGTAAAGAATCCTGTGGATTGAGGTCGATAGACGGGTGTATAAATAGACCGTGTGTCTACATTCTCTTCCATTGTGCCTCCATGGATGGAGGGGCTTTTTTTTTCTGTCCTATGTGGTGACCCCATTGTCGTACTACAAGGACTCTTGTTTCTGGCAATATGGTCACGAAGTGATTTATGAGTTCTGATGTTGTTTTGCTCACAGGGGTTACTTGATCTAATTTTACACACAAAAAAAATGTGTTTGCAGTACAGAGGAAGCTAGAAGAGCTTTTACTGCTTGGCCTTCTATGTTCGGAGCGGGGAGGAAAACGCTCTGTAGATAATATAACCCAGGGCACAGCTGGTCAGGATGGATTTGCGCTAACAATACAGCCACTTCGGCAGTTTTTCTGAAGTCCAGAGGATACTGTGCAACCATTTAATGGTTCTTTAAAAACAGTGGAAGTAAATAGAGCTTACTGAAGTGAGGCTAATGTTTCCAGAGCTTCAGGGGTCATTATATGCACTCACTTACACAAGACACTGGCGGGCTTATTTATTAAAGTAGAACTAAACTCTCAAAAGGAGAATACTTTGTAGAGCACTGTACATAAACAAGATTGCATTTAAAAGAAAAAAAGATGTACTTTATGTTTCCTCTCCCTTCAATGTGCACATTTTGTAAAGTCTTTGTGTGAGTTTCTTGGGGACATCCACGTTGTCACAATTTTACAGGAGGTGACTATGGCATTATCATGGCCGCTTGTTGTCCAAATCTGGATTTCATAGGAAAGACCACCCCCCCCCCCCCCCATTCACGCAGCACACAGGAACAGAGCTGAGGCTTTCAATAAGCTGGAGCTCCCTCCCCTATCACCTTTTTTCTCTTGGTGTCAGGAAAACTTGTCACAAGTGATCCATGCAGATAGCAAAGGAATGAAGCAATATACATAAATTACATTTAGTGTTGTTAATGGAGACAAGTACATACTATAGAAGGATATGCCTTGTTCATATTTCATGTCCGAGGTTTACAACCACTTTAAAGAAATTCTAAAGCCTAAACCTTTGTTTTAGTTTTGGATACAGTGGGGAAGGGTTAAAATGACAATAAATTACATCCTTATTCTCAAAAATTATATGTAGCGCCCCCCCAATATTTGGGGTCTCTATATGGAAATTTAGGGGTAAGTCTGAGCCGGTAGTTGGGCTCAGACCAATCAATGATTCAATATTGCTCTGCTCTGGGTATGATACTGCCTGGTAGTATTGTTCTCCATTGCCTGTAGGTGGCACTGTCACCGCCGGCATAGGTTAAACTACAGGGGGTATCACTGCACCTTAGGTGTCCCCTCCCGGCAGCTGTGCAGGGGGCATGGTCAACCCGCGGTGCATGCTGGGAGAGGGTACATAAGGGGCAGACGCCATTAGGCGTGAGGCGATTCCAGGGGTACCCCAAGGCGCATAGAGGGGACCTCTGGTCCAGTGAGTGTGCCTCATGGCCCGCATGGCACGAGGTGCGCGAGAGTGTTTAGGCCTCGGGCACCTTCAGCCTGAGGCCCTGTTGCTGCATCGTGGGCCCAGCTCCACTGGCAAGGGCCTACACTTCAGAGAAGGATCCCAGGCTGCCCGCTTGTAGGGGGCCCATCTTGAGGAAAGGAGTCCAGGGGAGGATCAGCCCAGGAGATTAGCGACGGTACTGCTGTCTCGGGGAGAGGCCTTGAAACTCGCCTAAAGAGGGATTCATCGTCTCTGATATCCGTGCTCCATCCCGGCTGTTAGGACCGCTCTCATAGGGACTATCCGGGTGAGCAATACCCACTCAGGCTTGAGTGGCGACGAATATAGACACTGAACCTTAAGTGTTGCGTGCCTGAACCTTCCCCTACTTCTTTCAACTTCCTACTCTCTCTCTCTCTTCAAGTTGATTCAAAGAAAAAGAATAAAGCCTTGCTGATAAGGTTTTACTCTTGTGTGGACATTGGCCTTATTATAAGAGATCTTTTTTTGCCTGGACAACGGAGCTAAGGGATCCACTCTAGAGAGGTGATTGCTGCAGGCCCAAAACAAAACCAGCCGGTCCCTTAAATGGGGGTAAGTGCTACATATAAATCCACCAATTAATGCACCTGTAATATAGTTTTCATGTGTTTTTCTGCTTCATTGTAATGTCCTCTTTTAGCTCCCAGACTTCTGCTTTTCCCCCCCTCGGTTCGATTTGTTTGAACAAAGCTGTGCATGTTAGTTGCGGTCATGTGTACTGTTCTATGCATACTACAAATATCACAGTCCATCTTAGGAGCAAGAAAGATGGTGGCTATATTCCTACATACAGTTGGACCATTGAGAATGAACGTAGCCACCCCCTAACATGAAAATGAATCACAACAGCTCATATGATAGCGATATACAAATATCTTCATGGTGATTCCAACATTAGGATTAAACTATACAGTCTACTCAAAGAAGCGTAATGAGAAGAGGTTTAACCTTAAATGTGATTGTAAATGATCATCTTCTAAAACAACCCACTCAGTTTAAAATTGAAATGAAAGGCAAACATTTGTGTATAGATATAAAAAAAACATTATAAATACCCTTTTCAGGCATGTGGGCGGTAGTACCCACCAGAAGCAACAGGGGATTTAATTCCTGCTGTGGCATGTGTACACCTTCGGTTGCTGCCTTTAGCAGCTAAAGGGGGTAGGGATTGGGGGTGGTAAACCGCAAATCAACCACAGGGTTTTACCACCCCCAATTTTGTGTCAACGAGCCCTAAGTGTGCCGCTGCCGAATGCAACTAGGGGCTCATTCACAAGTGCAGCAGGTACCGCTGCTCCCCTGAAAAGTGATTCAAGTGTGTTTGACAGGTGGTGAGGAGGCAATATATTGCCTCCTCACCACCCGATTTAAACCCATGATTGCCGTGCAATGCATGCGATTGTGACACGGTAGTACGGCAATTAGAGGTTTAAATCAGGTGTGAGGAGGCAACACTGTGCATGGTGATCTTTGACTGCTCCCATGTTGTTCAGGTAGATCTCCACCTTTTTATGTTTGCCTACCCCTGGGCTACAAGAATGGACAAATAAAAAATGGACATGCAGCATTTTTTACGACGCAGCACACCACAATGCACTGTAATGCATCACCATGTACTGTAGTGAACTGAAAAGCATGTGCATCTGAGCTGCGTTGCACAAATGTTTTGGGGGAACCCTTTAAAATGAACATCAAAGCAATGTGTTAATGCATGTGCAATAACACACATTGCAGCAACGCAAACATCTCCAATTGAGCCAATGTAGTACAGCGGAGGCAATAAATGCAATATTCTCCTATAGATCTATGGATAGCGGTAAAAAGTGGTTCTACTCCCTCCAATCTATCCAAAACTAGAAAATCATGTTTTGGCTGCAAATACAACTGGAGAGCCTGCAGTAACAATGAGAACATTTCCAAATCAGAGGACTAAAAGATAGGATTTACTTACAGAACTGGACAGAAAATGATCAGGGGTTATGTTCAATCAGTTCCGTCTTTTACAACAACTGAAATCTGTAAGAAAAAAAAAAAAAGCACACGGTTACAACATGCATGGTTTAGAGCTTGTTCACAAAAGATTTTCAATACCCCATGTAACGGACTTGGATAGGAAAGTGCAGATAAAGTCTCCAAATACTACATTGAGCAATTTATTTTCATATTGTACTCAAACACATTGCTCTGAGGAGATTGGCTCCATGTACGGATGTGTAAAGTACAAGAACCTTGTCTGTTCACCCCAAGATAAGCCAGCACTGGATGGGTCTACAGTCTGCCTTTCCCACACCTCTCCATAGGCCTCAACACAAATGTTTGGCCTGAGTCCATCTACATGTTGTACTGATGGAGGTAGAAGCCCCAGGTAGTCCAATCACTCTGGCATGTCTGATTTCCTTAAGTCAATGGCCAGCTACGTCCCCATTGGCTGTAGTCCTTGTGATATTAGCATGTCCTCTGTTCTATAAGGCTGCATTCACACCTGAGCGTTTTGTAGCCTGAAGCAACGAGCGTTTCTACGGGCGCAAATTCGCGCGACAAAACGCCGGTAAAAACGCTCGAAGCGCTACGCTCAGGTGTGAATGCAGTCTAAATGTCCACAGTGTTTTGAGACCCAAAAGTCCAACCTAACACTGTACACATACAACAGTTCAGACAAACAACCCCTGTATCTACATGGCCAAGCTGCTATAAGGATTTTCACCAGCAGAAGACAATTAAAAGGAGTTGTAAAGATTCGTTTTTTATTTTCTAAATAGGTTCCTTTAAGCTAGTGCATTGTTGGTTCACTTACCTTTTCCTTAGATTTCCCTTCTAAATATTTTTTTTCTTTGTTTTCTTTGTCTGAATTTCTCACTTCCTGTTTATCCTCAGTAAGCTGTTCAAGTAAGCTGTTCTGGATGACTCCACACCACTCGGATGATGGTGTGAAGTTTAGTGAGGAGAAACAGGAAGTGAGAAATTCAGACAAAGAAAACAAACCTTTAGAAGGTAAATCAAAGGAAAAGGTAAGTGAAGCAACAATGCACTAGCTTAAAGGAACCTATTTAGAAAATAAAAAATGTACCTTTACAACTCCTTTAAAGAGAGCTTTGTAACTGCAACTTCTGGTCCCAGGGGTGACGAATAAGCATGGTGTTTACATTTTTGATAAAAAAATCCACGGTTTTGAGAAGTTATTTATTTGTACGGAGAGAGAGATCCTGTATAAGCCCAGGTTCACACTGCGGCAGGATTGAAATTGTGCGAGTTCAGCTTAACGATCTCATACCTGTATGTCAGTCTGACTTTGGCGGCGATTTCTGAAATATCTGTGTGGGTTCCTGCACAAATGTCTATTGAAATCGCACCCGAAGTCGCCAAAAGTAGTACATAAAGTACTTTTGGAAATTGGTGCAGCGTCGCAAAGTGGGCGTCACACTTATTCAGACGGTGCTATTGTCGGCATTTCAAATCGCATCAATGTGAACCTGGGCTAAAGCGCATAAGAAAGAAAACGTGCACCAACCCCATCACATCAGATTCCACCTACCACTTTTCTACTGTAGAAGAAAAAACTACCACGTTTCCCTGAAAATAAGACCTACCCCAAAAATAAGACCTAGTGTTATATTCCAGGAGGGCTGCAATATAAGCCCTACCCCGAAAATAAGCCCTAGTTTAAAATGCTTGTAAAATCCTATAATCCACTCTATTATAGTAGTATATAATGTACAATGTGTGTGTTTCTGTAATATAATTGCGGGGAAGAGAGTTCCGGCGGGTAACAGAAGTGCAGAGCGGTGCTATACCAAAGGTATTTGGCACAATTATATTAAAGATACACACACGTTGTACATTGTATACTACTGCAAGAGAGTGGATTACAGTAGAACCTCGGATTACGAGCATAATTCGTACCAGGAGAATTCTCGTAATCCAAAGCACTCACATATCAAAGCGAGTTTCCCCATAGAAGTCAATGGAAACTAAAATAATTTGTTCCGCATTGACTTCAATGGCATGCAATACCGCATGTGGCCAGAGGTGGGGGTGCCAGAGAGCCTCGGAAATGATCGGGGACAGCACGGCTGACCTCGGAAAGGCTCGGAAACACTGGGGAACCGAGTATTTCCAAACGGCTCTGCTCGGCTCCAGCGCCCCCGCACCTCTGGCCAAATGCAGTACTGCACACCCCATTAGCTTGAATTCGGTTTGTTTTGCGAGACAACACTCGCAAACCGAGTCAGTTTTTTTTTTTTTTAAAGTTGCTTGTCTTTCAAAATGCTCGTTAACCGCGTTACTCGTAAACCAAGGTTCCACTGTATATGATTTTACAAGCATTTTAACTCAGTTCACACTGGGGATTCCTGTCAGGCAGGGAGCGAGAGGGGGAGAGAAGACCGCATATTAAATGGTAAGAGAAAACAAAACTCCTGCGCATGAGTGAAACACCAGACAGTCTGTATATTACAATGGTATACGTCACTGGCCTTGCTGCCCTCAGGGATAGGGGTATCCTAACGAAAAACAACAAAGAAAAAGAAGGGCGCACTAGCCTAGTGCATTATCCTTAGGTGGAGTTTATTAAAAGTGAATAAAAGAATACTATTTGCAAACATACGTGGATAATATGCAATGAACAATTCCACAAAAAGCAGCAATGTGTCTGAACCAAACCCACTCCAGAGAGTCACAGAGGGATTGACGGGGATCACTGCCGGCTTACGCGTTTCGAAGACAAGTCTTCATCAGAGCCCAGAAGACTTGTCTTCGAAACGCGTAAGCTGGCAGTGATCCCCGTCAATCCCTCTGTGACTCTCTGGAGTGGGTTCAGTTCAGACGCATTGCTGCTTTTTGTGGAATTGTTCATTGCAAATTATCCACGTATGTTTGTAAGTAGTATTCTTTTATTCACTTTTAATAAACTCCGCCTAAGGATAATGCACTAGGCTGGTGCGCCCTTCTTTTTTTCCTTTGTCATTACATGGTAAGACCTACCCCGAAAATAAGCCTTACTGTGTCTTTTGTTGTCAAAATTATTATAAGTTCTGGGCTTATTTCCGGGGAAACGTGGTATTTTGTCTTAGTTGCTATACTCTACTCAATCCTTTCCTCTGCTGTTATAGAGGCTTAGAATTTTTCATCTTCGAGCAACATTGTTGGACTTCTAGTCACACTCATTCTGTCAACCCAAGCAATCATAAATCCAAATCTGAGGCAACATGGATCCAAGCTAAATATTTCCAGTGCCCAAAATCACCCTGGGAAACAGAACAATTGGGGGGCCCCAGATTATATATATATATTAAAACATTAAGCTGAAAAATTATTGGAAGAAAATTAAAAATGTAAAATTGTCTAGCAATAATCAAACTGATTTGTAAGGAAAATATTTCTCAAATCTATCAGAAACAAAAGAGGACATTGTTACATTTCTAAAAATGGGAAAACAGGTTAAAGATTAAGTAAGGCTTCATGTACACTAAACCTCCTAAACTTAAGTTTAGGAGCTTTTGGGGTTTTATTTTTCCAAAGATCCTAAACTCAACTCCATAAAAGCCTATATATCAATGTACACAGACTTTTACCCGAGTTTAGGAGCTGCTGCGGTTACTGGAGCTTCAACCTCCCGCTCCTGAACGCGGAAAAAATCAGGAATGTTTTTACCACCAGTGATTTTGACACGTCATGCATTTTCCATCAGCCAAAGTAGGCTGTGTGTACATGAAGCCTAAGAATGTCAGCACTTTTTAAAACATGCTCGTTTATAAGAGGTCAAGTCTAATGAGGTGTATTCCACCTTGTGGACTTATCTTTTTAATGTACTATTTACATTGTTACTGAGTGCCAAAAATAAATAAGAGTTAAGTCCACAAGGTGGCATACACCCCTTTGGACAAAACCACTTATAGGCTAGCACATTTTTTAAAGTGCAGAGTTCTTTAAAGTGGAGTTCCACCCTCTTTTACAAGTTCTTTGCATCCTATGTACTTATGTCCCCTAAAGACTAATTGGCATATAATATATATATTTTTTTTTAAAACTCACTGTTTTATGTGGGTCTGTTTTAAATTTGCGCCGCGGCCGCAACAGGTCTCCCCGCGTCATCCATCGACCGCTATGCCTCCTGGGAGATCAATCTCAGGAGGCCCTGTGCCCTCGCATCTCCTTCCCATTGTAATCAAGGCCCGCCCTCCCTTGGTCCGCCTGATGTGTCTGTCATTCTTCTGGGTAGCAGCGAGCTGATGTGTGACGTGCTGTCCCCTCCTTCCGAGAATCAGAAGAACAGGTGCGGGCTGTGGTGGGGAACTGTGTAGTGTTAAAAAAAACTCGTCCCGTGGCAGAACCCCCCCCCCTGCTCAACAACTGAACGTAACATAGTGAAAAAAAAAAAAAAAAGACGCCCCGCGACACCCCCCCCCCTCAACAACTGAACTCTACATTGTGTAAAAAAAAAAAAAAAACGTCCCGCGGCAACCCCCCCCTCAAGAACAGTTATAAAAAAACAACCCTCCCCCATCCCCCCTCAACAACAGTACAACAGTACTGTGTGTTGAAAAAAAAAAGAACCCCCCCGTGGCGGCACATCCCCCCCTGCCCCCAACAAGGGTACAGTGTGATAAAAAAAAGAACCCGTCCCGTGCCTCCCCCCACCCCCCGCTCAAGAACTTTACATGCGATTTGATGTGATGGTGGTGTTGCAATGTGCTGTGAGTGATGCGATTTGATGTGCTGGGGTGATGCGATTTGATGTGCTGGGGTGATGCGATTCGATGTGCTGGAGTGATGCGATGTTCTGTGGGCCATGCAATTTGATGTGCTGGGGTGATGCGATTCGATGTGCTGGGGTGATGCGATTCGATGTGCTGGGGTGATGCAATGCGATGTGCTGGGGTGATGCAATGCGATGTGCTGGGGTGATGCGATTCGATGTGCTGTGGGCCATGCGATTCGATGTGCTGGGGGTGTTGCAATATGCTGTGGGCCCATGCGATTCGATGTGCTGGGGTCATGCGATTCGACGTGCTGGGGGTGTTGCAATGTGCTGTGAGAGATATGATTCGATGTGCTGGGGGTTATGCAATGTTCTGTGGGCCATGCGATTCGATGTGCTGGGGGTGATGCGATGTGCTGGGGTGATGCGATTCGATGTGCTGTGGGCCATGCGATTCGATTTGCTGGGGGTGTTGCAATGTGCTGTGGGCCCATGCGATTCTATGTGCTGGGGTGATGCGATTTTTTGTACTGGGGTGATGTGATTTGTTGTACTGGGTTTATGCGATTTGTTGTACTGGGGTTGATGCGATTTGTTGTACCGGGGTGATGCGATTCTTTGTGCCGGGGTTGATGTGATTCGTTGTACCGGGGTTGATGCGATTCGTTTTGCTGGGGTGATGCGATTCGTTGTACTTGGGTGATGCGATTCGTTGTACTGGGGTGATGCGATTCGTTGTACTGGGGTGATGCGATTCGTTGTACTGGGGTTGATGCGATTTGTTGTTTCGTTGTACTGGGGTTGATGCGATTCGTTGTACTGGGGTTGATGCGATTCGTTGTGCTGGGGTTTATGCGATTCGTTGTACTGTGGCGATGCAATTTGTTGTACCGGGGTGATGCGATTCATTGTACTGGGGTGATGCGATTTGTTGTACTGGGGTTATGCGATTCGATGTGCTGGGGTGATGCGATGTTCTGTGGGCCATGCAATTTGATGTGCTGGGGTGATGCGATTCGATGTCCTGGGGTGATGCGATGCGATGTGCTGGGGTGATGCGATGCGATGTGCTGTGGGCCATGCGATTCGATGTGCTGGGGGTGTTGCAATGTGCTGTGGGCCCATGCGATTCGATGTTCTGGGGTCATGCAATTCGATGTGCTGGGGGTGTTGCAATGTGCTGTGGGCCCATGCGATTCGATGTTCTGGGGTCATGCGATTCGATGTGCTGGGGGTGTTGCAATGTGCTGTGAGAGATACGATTCGATGTGCTGGGGGTTATGCAATGTTCTGTGGGCCATGCGATTCGATGTGCTGGGGGTGATGCGATGTACTGGGGTGATGAGATTTGTTGTACTGGGTATATTCGATTTGTTGTACTGGGGTTGATGCGATTTGTTGTACCGGGGTGATGCGATTCGATGTGCTAGGGTTGATGCGATTCGTTGTGCTGGGGTTGATGCGATTAGTTGTGCTGGGGTGATGCGATTCATTGTACCGGGGTTGATGCATAAATGAATTTGGTTGCTGAGATTAGTATTTTTTTTAAATGAAAAGCTGTACAGAAAAAAGTAGCGTGTTTGTATATATATATATGTCTGTATGTATGTATATTTACTGTTTCCTGCAGGGAGGAGGGGAGGAGAGGTTTGCATAGAAAAGTGTCAACTTGTACTGACACTGTCGTTGCTATGGAAACCTGACCTGAAACCTATTACACTGCTTGTGTAGCACTGAGCATGTGCGAGATCTGCAGTAATGAAATCCAGGAAGTAATGCAGTCTGGCTTCAGATGCCCACACATAAGATGGCCACGTTCTATTTCTAGTTTATAAACTTTCAATATGCCTAACCAAACGGACCTCAGTTCACAGACTAACTTTACTAGAATACATTAAGGTTGTGTATTCTAGGGGTATTTTTATTTAAAAAGTGTAATTTAGACCGGAACACCACTTTAAAGTAAAATGCAGTACAACGGGAGAGATACATTGAACTGTGCTCAGGTACAGGTACACAGCAGTTTTTTTTCCCTCTATGTGATGTAGATGAGAGGGAGGGGCGTTTAATAGTCCTAAGAACACTTTCTGTCTTGGGCTACATTCACACTACAGTGTTTTGAATCGCGGCCGGATTTTTCACGGAACTGCCTGCGATTTGACTGCGCCGAGGTGTGAATGACAAAAAATGCAGGACTCGCATTCGCATTTGAGATGCCGTGATAAAACGTGCTGCAATTGCAGGACACATGTCGCCCAAAAATAGTACAGAAGCTACTTCTGGGCAACATTTGTCCGACGATGCGGGTTGCCGCGATTGCAGCACGTTTTATTGCGCGACAATTGCGGCAGACCCACACCGCGATTTGAGTTGTCATTCAAGTGAATGGCATCTCAAATGCGAGTCCTGCATTTTTTGTCATTCACACCTCTGCGCTGTCGAATCGCGGGCAGATCTGCCGTAAATCTGCCTGCGATTCAAAACGCTGTAGTATGAATGCAGCCTTAAGGTGACAACATTTCTCCTCCATTGATACAGCACAGTTCGTGAGAGTTAATGGAATCGCACTTTATTTTCCTTCCTAATCATACCACACGGGAGAGTTTATCCATCCCGCTTCTTGATTGACTACCCTGTGGGTCACTGTCCTGGAGAGCCATCGGAAGGACCATAGGAATACCTGACTCCCAGCCAGAGGTCGCCTACACGGATGCCCTCATCTCTTGGTGTACTTCACCACAAGCTTTGTTGGCTCATCAGGCCTTTTGAGTCCAAGCTCTCCGGTAAGCCTTCATCCCATTGGTGGTGGATAATCTACTTGCAACTTTTCTTTATAACTATTTCCATCTTTTGATGCCATAAGGATGCCATGAAAATTCAGTTTGTGTGTCTAGACTCAGTCATACGTTTGATTTCTTTTTTCTGTGGCCTTCACGCTCACTTTATGTACACAACTTATTATTATTGTGGATTTATTTGATTATGTCTCTTCACGGGTTTTATCATATGTTTGAGATTCACATGATCACTATATAATCTTAGTTTATTCTGAGATTATTTATAAGCGCTGCACTTATATTTGTCTTCTCAGTTTGTGAGAGTTGTCACCCTAGGACAAGTAGTGTTACTGGTAGCATAATCAAGTGAAAATCAAGGAAACAAGTTTGAAAAAATATAACTAATGCAGACATATATAAAGGTCTTGTAAGATGCAATATATTAAATAAATTTGTTATTGGATTTAGATACAATTTAAGTACTGCATAAAAGCAGCATTTCCCTAAGATTCTACTGATGACTCACTAACCTTCGGGTTCACACTATCTTCAGCTTCCAAATATTTGCACAATTTCAGCAAAGTCTTGGAAAGGATCTCTTCTCTTTCTATGGGCATAGTCCAGGACATCATGCACAGCCAAAGAATTAGTAAACTGTAGAGCATATAAGGCTACGTGCTACAGAAGTCCTCTCTCAAAATATCACTCACTATGCATGGCTTTGCTTATACCTAAATAAAAAGGAAAGGGATCTGCCATATCAAACACCTATGCCAATACCACTCAAATACCCATATCATTGTATACAGGAGTCTCTGCTGTTCCTATTTTGGAAAGACAGACCATTTTTATATTCTTTATTTCTTATGCATTCAAAAATGTGTTTATTTTTGTTTTGTTATTTTAATAGTGTTGAAAGTTCTTTAAAAATAAAATCAAGCTGTCTTGTGCCAGCAGACCTGGGTCACTGTTCTTACAAAGTGCACTGGGTCCAGATATCCAGTGGTTCAACATGCCCACCAATCAATGAGGCTCAAAAACCCAGAACAAGCATGCCCGTACTTGTGTCAGAATTTCCCGTCTCTAGCACTGAAACCCTTAGCATCAGCATGACAGCCAGGAAAACGAGGTCAGCAGTGGCAACCTACATACTTTTCACATGGAGGACTCACTTTAAAGGGTTAGTTCACCGTTCCCTCTACGCAGGTAAGGAATGTTTGCATAGTTGCCAACATTGGAAAAAAATAAAGTCATAATGCAGCACCCGAAAAGTGGGCGCGGTTTAAAATACGCTAAATATTGGGTGTGGATTAAAGGGGGTGTGGTTAAATAGAGCCTGACTTGACTTGCATAGAGCAGAATGTGCTAAATAGGGAATATACAGTGCAGAAGAACCTTTGTGTTACCCCGACGCTGCGGCTGTATTTTACATTACAGAGTCTCCTAGGCTGCTGACCGTGACATTGCTTATTATTCCCCATTCTGTCCAGGACAAAGTCTGCCCGGGACATCAGTCAGTTTTCTGTGAATGTCCTGGGCAACTAGGGACTGTTGGCAAATATGTGTTTGTAGATAAAAACACACTGTGCAGCTCTGACTGAAGCTGAATTATGCCCTTGCTATAGGTGTAGGCCATTTTTGTACCTTCCGAAGCCTGAATGGAATACTCCCAGGACATTGCCAAGTGAGGCCTAGTCGTCACTTTTCACCTTTTCCATCACAGGAGTGAGCTTTCCCCTATTCAAACCTCACATGTTAACTTTAGGAGGTACGTAAATGGCCTACATCTATAGCAAGGGCAATATTCAACTTTCTTTCTTTTTTTTTTTTTTTTTTAAGAGATAAAAAGTTTACACTAATCAACTTTAGTCAGAGTTGCATAGGCGTGCGCACAGGACGTGCCAGGTGTGCCTGGGCACACTCTAATCACCCTGTTTAGTGCAGATTCCTCCTGTTTAAACACCTGATATTTCACCAAAGCCCTCGGATGGGGCTCCTAAAAAATTTGTAAAAAAAAAAAAAAAATAATAATAAAAAAGAAATACAATTGAAAAAATAATAATAAAATAAATAAATACTGACACCACCCACTGCTCTACTGACACCGTCAGTATATTTACACATGCACACACACATATGTGTTTAAACTTTGAGGTGCACATCCTAAGGCAATAGGCTGTGCACACCTATGCAGAGCTGTACACTTTGTTAATATCTACAGATGACCCTCATCTGCATAGGCAGTTTTGTGGCAATGGTGAACTAGCCATTTAACAACTGTTGAGCTAAGATATCCATCAAATAGAGAGAGTGGATTGTTTCCAATTGGCCAGCTGACGCAGGCTTGCATAGTGAACAGGAAGAGTAAAGCACAGTTTGTCCTTTCCATGCTCACACTAGTGCAATCGGGCAATGCTTGTTACCTCAACTCACAGAAAACACTGTGGCATTGGGATGCTTGATGCTGGACTCTAAGCACAAAAACATTAATTGAAATATATTCCTCAATGGCAGCAAGGCATGTAAACCTACTTTGTGAGCACCAAATGCCTTTGCAAACTCAGCCATCAAATTGTAAAAAGTAAATGTAGCAGTGACAAATCGCTGTGCTGTACATAACATGTGCAGAGAGCAGAGCTGTGGGAGGGACCCTACAGGCTCCACCCACTACAGGCTGCCTGCAGAAAACTAAAGGAGGAGGCGGAGACCAGACCAGTCACCCTGCACAAGGAGAGAAAGCAGTGACCGGTCTTCATTACAGGAAGCTTCTACACAAAGCTTCACACTGGATTACTAAACAGATCTGGAAGAAATACACAAAATCACACCAAGACTCAAATAAGAATACACATTCCTCTTGTATTTAGACAATATTTGCTTATTCCGGAGTTCAGGTTTAAGAAAACTGTACACTGTGAGGCATGGTGTGAAACATACTAGAGAGTCTTTAGTAGAGGCCAGAGGGTCTTTGTTAGTTCATAGTTCATACCCTAGGACACATTTTCTGCGTTTTTTTGCATGAAATTTTGCACGGTGTCTAATGCTCATATCCCCTACGTGGGAACTTTGCATTTGTCCTCTTTGAATTTCAATAAAAAACATTGTATCAAAATAGATTGAAGGGTTATATATACCTAAAAACTGAATGTGCAGCGAAATGGCAATCTTCTGGAGACTGATACTACAGACTTTCATCTTAAAACACATACACCAACTATTTATAGCTAGAGATGCTCGAATCATCAAGCCTAATTCAACCGCATCAGAATTCAAATGCTTTTGCAGCTGTGGCTGACTGGTTATTAAGGAAAGAAGCTCCACCTAGTGGTTCTATGTGGAATCATTCTTTTATTGTGAGGTTTTTGATTAACAATGAAAATAAAAATTTTCAATGATTTGAAAATCAAATGTGTTCTCTGAACAAGTGTGTTGAATTTTGTTTCCAAGACAAGCGGAGTATAAGTGAGCAGAAAAACCTGACATGGATAAAGAAAAAAAAAAAAAACCTTGGGCCCTACTCTTCATTCATTTAGATGTAGGTTCCTCTGGTCACTGTTCTCAATAATACAATGTGTAGTTACAGTGTCTTAAAAAAGTATTCCTACCCCTTGAAATTTTCCACATTTTGTCATGTTACAACCAAAAACATAAATGTATTACTGTATATACTCGAGTATTAGCCGAGTTTTTCAGCACATTTTTTTGTGCTTAAAATGCCCCCCTCGGCTTATACTCGAGTCACCTTTTTGCGCCTGATCTCCCGGACTTTGGGGACCCGGGACTGGCCGGCTGTAGGTCCTCTGGACCCCAAAATTGGCACACATGTAGCCCCACTCTTCCTCTACAAGTGTACAAAGATTGTTGTCTGGGGGACCTACGGCCGGGGAGCACCGTTTTTTCAAAGCCGGGCACCCCTTTCATAGACTCCCATGTTAAACGGTCATTTCTCCGGTGACTTTGGGGACCCAGTACCGGCCGTTCGTAGGTCCCCTGGACCCGAAACGTGTCACACATATAGCCCCATTTCTTCTCTATAAGTGTCCAAAGCTTTTTGTCTGGGGAACCTACGGCCAGAGAGCACTGATTTTTCAAAGCCGGACACCCCTTCCATAGACTCCCATGTTAAACGTCAGTCTAGTCATGGACACAGTGAGGCATGGGCACAGTGAGGCATGCACATGGACACTGTGAGGCACAGTGAGGCATGCAGATGGACACCCTAGGCTTATACTCGAGTCAATACATTTTCCCAGTTTTTTGTGGTAAAATTAGGTGCCTCGGCTTATATTCGGGTCGGCTTATACTCGAGTATATACGGTATATTGGGATTTTATGTGCTAGACCAGCCATTCTCAACCAGGGTTCCTCCAAAAGGTGGCTAGGGGTTCCTTGAGCTGTGGCTGGTTTACCTTCTGTTTGATGGTGCCTACATAGTTCTGTGCCAATTCCACTTGGAAGAGCCAGTGGTAAGACACCAATGATCTTTATAGCTCTCTGTAAAGGGGGCCATTCTTACCACCACTGTAAAAAAGGGCATTGTTCCCACTGACCCCCGATAAATGGGTTTTATCAGGGGTTCCCCAAGACCTGAAAATTATTTTAAGGGTTCCCCTGGGGTAAAAAGGTTGAGAAAGGCTGTGCTAGACCAACATAAAGTGGCACATAATTGTGAAGTGGAAGGAAAATTATAAATAGTTTTCAAAATGTTTTACAAATAAAAGTTTGAAAAGTGTGGCATGCATTTGTATTCAGCCCCCCTGAGTCAATACTTTGTAGAATCACCTTTCACTGCAATTACAGCTGCAAGTCTTTTTGGGGATGTCTCTACCAGCTTTTCACATCTAGAGAGTGGACTTTTTGCCCATTCTTTGCAAAGTAGCTCAAACTCTGTCAGATTGGATGGAGAGCTTCTGTGAACAGCAATTTTTAAGTCTGACTGGGCCATTCTAACACATGAATATGCTTTGATCTAAACCATTCCATTGCAGCTCTGGCTGTATGTTTAGGGTCGTTTTCCTGCTGGAAGGTGAACCTCCACCCCAGTCAAGTCTTTTGCAGACGCTAACAGGTTTTCTTCTAAGATTGCCCTGAATTTGGCTCCATCCATCTTCCCATCAACTCTGACCAGTGATGCTGCCACCACTATGTTTCACGGTGGGGATAGTGTTCAGGGTGATGTGCAGTGTTAGTTTTCTGCCACACATAGCATTTTGCTTTTGGGCTAAAAAGTTACATTTTGGTCTCATCTGACCAGAGCACCTTCTTCCACATGTTTGCTGTGTCCCCCACATGGCTTCCCGGAAACTGCAAACGGGACTTCCTAAGGCTTTCTTTTAACAATGGCTTTCTTCTTCCCACTCTTCCATAAAGGCCAGATTTGTGGAGGGCACGACTAATAGTTGTCCTGTGGACAGATTCTCCCACCTGAGCTGTGGATCTCTGCAGCTCCTCCAACGTTACCATGGGCCTCTTGGCTGCTTCTCTGATTAATGCTCTCCTTGCCCGGTCTGTCAGTTTAGGTGGATGGCCATGTCTTGGTAGGTTTGCAGTTGTGCCATACTCTTTCCATTTTTGGATGATGGAGTGAACAGTGCTCCGTGAGATGTACAAAGCTTGGGATATTTTTTATAACCTAACCCCGCTTTAAACTTCACAACTTTATCCCTGACCTGTCTGGTGTGTTTCTTGGTCTTCATGATGCTGTTTGTTCACTAAGGTTCTCTAACAAACCTCTAAGGGCTTCACAAAAGAGCTGTATTTATACTGAGATTGAATTACACACAGGTGGACTCTATTTGCTAATTAGGTGACTTCTGAAGGTAATTGGTTCCACTAGATTTTAGTTAGGGGTATCGGAGTAAATTGGGCTGAATACAAATGCATGACACACTTGAAATTGAAAACCATTTATCATTTCCCTTCCAGTTCACAAATATGTTGGTCGATCACATAAAATCCCAATAAAATTCATTTATGTTTTTGGTTGTAACATGACAAAACGTGGACAATTTTAAGGGGAATAAATACTTTTTCAAGGCACTGCATGTAGGTTTTCGTCATATTACATAGTCCCTGCACTTCTTACCTTGTACTGCACTGCAGAAGTTGGTTCTCTATACGCAATAAATTAAATAATGTAACCAATTCAGGTATTAGTATTGCACATTGCAAATACTGCACATTGGAGGAGTTTTAAAAAAAGAAGAAGAAGAAGAAGAAAAAGAAAAACACTTCCAAGCTACAGGCATTTAATAGTTATTAACAACCACTTGTCCCCCGCCCACTGTCAATTGACGGCGGGCGGAGGATACTCTCGTTCTGGGAGGACGTCATATGACGCGCGCCCGTTGCGTTCACAAGGCCCCGGTGCGCGTGCCCGGCGGCCGCGATTGCCGCCGGACACCCGCGATTGCCCGGGAAACGAGCAGGAAAGTGGGTCTCTGTGTGTAACACAGAGATCCACGTCCTGTGAGGGAGAGGGGACCGATGCTGTGTCCCTTGTACATAGGGACAACCATCGGTCACCTCCCCCAGTTAGTCACCTCCCCCCACAGTAAGAACACTTTGAGGGAACATATTTAACCCCTTCCCGCCCCCTAGTGGTTAACCCCTTCCCTGCCAATCACATTTATACAGTAATCAATGCATTTTTATAGCAGGGATCGCTGTATAAATGTGAATGGTCCCAAAAATGTGTCAAAAGTGTCCGATGTGTCCGCCGCAATATCGCAGTCACAATAAAAAAATCGCAGATCGCCGCCATTACTAATAAAAAAATAAAAATGCTATAAATCTATCCCCTATTTTGTAGACGCTATAACTTTTGCGCAAACCAATCAATACGCGCTTACTGTGATTTTTTTTTTTTTACCAAAAATATGTAGAAGAATATGTATCGGCCTAAACTGAGGAAAATTTAATAAAAAAAAAAAATGGGTATTTATTATAGCAAAAAGTAAAAAATAGTGTTTTTTTTTCCAAATTGGACTATTCTTTTGTTTATAGCGCAAAAAATAAAAACCGCAGAGGTGATCAAATACCACCAAAAGAAAGCTCTATTTGTGGGAAAAAAAAGACACAAATTTTGTTTGGGAGCCACGTCGCACGACCGCGCAATTGTCATTCAAAGTGTGACAGCGCTGAAAGCTGAAAAATGGCTTGGGCAGGAAGGGGGTTTTTGTGCACAGTAGAGAAGTGGTTAAAGTGGTTGTATAGTCTTTTTTTTTTACTTTTACCTACAGGTAAGCCTAGAATAAAACAAAATATATCCTAAACCTGTACGGTTTAGGAGATATTCCCCTCGCAATGAGCCGCTGACTGCAGAGGCACATGCGCACAGGGGATTCTCGGCTGAAGGCCCGGCAGACGCCGTACCTTGCCGAAAAGAAGTCTCCCACGTGCAGTCTCTGTGCCTCTTACAATCCATATCAATGTCAATCAAAGGGATGGGGAGCAAAGCCTTGGACCTCATTAAGACCTTAATCCATCTTTGGTACCAGGATGCTGCAGAACTCTACTTTTGGGTCCTGTTTTTCTCTCTACCTTCCACTAAGTAGTAGAGTTACATGATTGTAAAATCACCTTTTACTCCATACAATACAGAGTGAGCTGTAAACTATAGCTTAAAAGGAATGAAGATCAAGGATTATCCACTAATTTGGGTTACTCTTATACAATAAATCCAAGACCTGATAAAGAGTTATTTGTGGATGATGCCTGAAATATGTTGGATATCAACTCTTAAGGGACCTTTTTTATTGCAAAGGAAGAAACTTTATCTGGACCGATCCCTATGGCTTGGCTGTCTCATCCTTTCACTCAATATAAGCAGATTCTCCAGGGACCCAATCAGGGCAGCAACCATCTGATTTATTCAGAACCTCCACCAGGCTTGAAGTCCAGTGCTCCCCCGCCCAAACTCTACCATAGAAATGTAGCGGGGGGTTATACTGTTATGGACTATTATGTGTGTACACCCCAAACTTTCTCCTATGTTCCAGTTACAACTTTATAGACTATTGTTTACTTATGTTCAGTAATGCGTGTGGAACTTATGGTACAAGGAGAGAGAGACTCCGTTGCCATGGATACCTAATAGACTATGGTACCCACAGTGCAGCTGTACTCCCAGAATGCATCACAACCACCGCACAGCCTGCTGGGGGAGGTTACATAAAGGAAGGGAGGGGCCACACTCGGTCTCTCTGGACTTCGCCCTCAACCAAGCAGGAAGTCTGTGTGAGGCCTACTGCCGGAGCGACTAGGCCCAAAGCCTGGGCCTGTAGTTTCGCGGAGGATCATCAAGCCAGAGAGGGATCTCTTTCCGTGTGACCAGTTTGTGCTTCTCAGATACCGGGGTAATCCACCAACCGACATCTACGGCGGCTGTGAGAGGGACCGGAGACTGTGCGTTGCGAAGAGGTCGCGGATCGGGGTACCGACAACGGATCGTGTCCGGCGGACTAGGCCTGTTTGGGTGAGTGGGCACCTGCCCAGAATCTACAACTGGTTTTTAGGCCTATGACCCTACAGAGTCATTTAAAGCTATAAAAGAGAAATATATATATATATATATATATATATATATAAAAAATCTATAAACCTGTTTACCATCTTTTGATAAAGTAAACTTTATCTTTGCTTAAGTATATACCTGTGTGAAGTACTTTTATTAGTCTGAAGGACCCCAACGGAGAAAGGTAATATATACATGTGTACTTCATATATATATATATATATATATATATATATACACACATATACATATACATATACATATACACACACAGAATTGTGTTCCCCTATAGCCAGTGGGTTTTACAATTCTTTTCACTAACAGTTGTGCCAAGGGAGGGTTCGAGCCAGTTAAGGGGTTGAGGATCAGAGGGCAGGCCCAAACAAAACCAGCAGCTCCTACGGGGGTAGTGCTACAGAAATATCTACTGAAATCATCCCACATCCAGGTTATTAGGCTAGAAGGGGCTCTTGGTATGCCAGAAATATAGGGTGCTCCTACCAGCTCTGCCATTAGTCTTTGCTCGGACACTGAATATTGTATGTGACGTCACTCCAGCCTGCCCACAGGGCCACATTAACAGGAAATGTTGTTGATCCCAGAGTAACTGAAAGGCAAATAAAAACAAGTGAGCCCTCATATCAGCAACAAGCACTCAAGAATTAATGAAACAAGGGAATGTGAGCTACCACTTCACTAAATTATCTTTGAAAAATGAACAGCTGATATGTAATAGATCAGACATCTTTTCAACTCGTACAATGCCACCTCAAAACTACAAAAATAAAAAATAGAAAATACTTTGTATATCATTCACTTTACAAAATCTCTGAAACAACAAAATGTGTTTGTGTTGGCCACTGCAGCCACCTTCGTACGAGCAATAGAAATCAAAATTACAAATATAAACAAACAGTAATAAATGAGGACATATAAACTGTTAAAAAGGGAGTAAACTCCCATGAATGATTTTTACCTGTAGGTAAGCCTATAATAAGAAGTCTTACCTATAGGTACTGTAAATATCTCCTAAACGTGCACCATTAGGAGATATTCACTTTAGATGCTGCCGATGACGTCATCGACCCATGCTCTGAAGGAACGGCATACCCGTGCGTTTTTTTTTTCAGAATCCTGTGCCGTAAATGGCAGCTCCAACGCTCATTCGTGGTAGTGACATCATCACGGCTCTGGTCACTCGCACAGCCGGAGTCTGCAAACCCGGAAGGAATACCGAGTAAAGAAGGAAGCGCCTTCATCAGTGGTGACAGTGCAGAAGGTGTATGTATGTATGTATGTATGTATGTATGTATGTATGCATGCATGCATGTATGCATGTATGTATGTATATATATTACACACACACACACACACACACACACATATATTAATATAAAAAATTTGGTTGCGAATACTATTATTTACATCATATACTCAGCTATTATGTATAGATTGTATTTTATGTGGCATTGTAACAGTATTGTTGCCCTTCAGTAAGCACGTACATTAAAGGTCTATATTTACTTTATAAAAGATAAAACTAGGAGGGGAAATAGCATTACAAAATCACAGTAGGCAAGCCATAAATAAATATTTTCTACATCTGCCTACAGCTTTTACAGTATGTGAAATGTATTTGTAACTTCAGCTACATGATATTGAAAAGCACCATCATACTTCATCTGTCAGCATCAGAGAAAGTCTGGAAAAAGTCTGTGGCTCACCACTGCCCCCTAGTACTGAGACAAGAGTCTCAGGTGGTCTTGTAGCAGTAGTACAGAGTCTCTCTGTGATCTCACAACAGGGACATGGACAATAATAAAGCTAGAGGTTCCAACTCTTCCCCGATCTGTCTGAGGGAATTCCACATTAAGGGCTCATTCACAGAGTCAAAAAAAAAACTGCTGTGTTTAGATGCACACCGCTATAGTTCTGTGCATATCTAAACACAGCAATATAAGTAATCCATAAGTCCATATACACAGCTGCACCTACGTGCGAAAATGTGCGCTGCGCTTAAATGCACAGGAAAAAAGAAAAGAAAAGTAGGACACCTTCTGCATCCAGGGCCACACAGATCTGCAGATTTTACATGAACGAGCAGAAACATGTACGCGCATAAATGTGTAGCCATTCATTTGAAATAAAGAAGAATTGTACACATCTAAACACTGTATGCAAGTACTTTAGAAATGCTTATTTTTGCAGGATGTTTTGCCATGTCGAAAATCTGGACTTTCAATTATGCATTATAAAGGACTCAAAAAAAAAAAAAAAACCTTTCTTTGGACATGTACATGCACTGGACAGTGCATAGCCAATGAGCTCCACATAAAAGAAAATTCATAGTTTCAACTCATCACTGCTACTTTACAACCAATCACTAAACTCTTAAAGTGTTGTTACCGTAAAAAAAAACAAAAAAAAAAAACAGATCTTGTCCCCTTAAAGCTTGAATATCAGCACAGTGCTTGTGCAGTGCAATTTGGCCCCTTCTATCACCTAAAAAACCTAGCTGATCCTGCCTGGCTATACCCTCCCCCCTGTAAACCTACCACGGTTTATCATGGCTGCTGAGCCCTGACACTGCGGTCAGTTTATGTGCCTCTGTCATCCGCAGCCCTGCTCCCCCCCGCCTGTCTGCTCTGTGTCAGTGCCCGCCCCCTCCCCTCCTGCCGCTATTATAACAACAGAAAAAACTTCCTGTCCTGCCTGTGTTAAATAAAAAAGCTGCCGATCTGTACCTATATCACAGCATCTCCCGGCGCTCATGTGATTCCTCGGCTCTCTCTTCTCCCCGGCTGAAGTCAGCGGGAGTGCTCGCCCCTCCTGCTATAGCTTTCACCTGGGCAGAGGAGAGAGCCGAGGAGTCACGTGAGAGCCGAGGAGTCACGTGAGCGCCGGAAGACGCTCTGATATAGGTACAGATCGGCAGCTTTTTTATATAACACAGACACAGGGGCACATAATGTTATGTTGTTAGAGGGGATGGAAGGTTTTTATTGTGTTGACTTAACACACTTTAAAGACGCTTTAGGTAATTTAAGTTCAAATGTCATTTTCATTTTTATCACTAGCTGATCTTGCCACACAATTCCTTGGTTGGGCACTTCCTGTTATAAGGTGACAACCCTCTGTCCTTGTCTCCCAATTGTGCTCCCGTGTTGTCACACTGTCACATGCTCTCCAAATGGAGAATACTTCTCCTGAGTTGTGCAAAAGCAAACAAAAATGAAAAGAAAAAATGCATACAACCTTTTGTAAGTTTACTAGTCATTTCATCTGTGAGTAATTCATTTAGCAGTGAGCTATGTAATTTCTGGTTGCATGTGATTCTCATTTCTCTCTTTCAGACAACCATTTGAGTAAGAAACCTGGGATTCCCATATCAGATGGAATGGTGTGATTGTAACATAGTATCCTATACTTGTATCATCGTCCATGAACCTTAACCATATCTGATGGTCCAGGGAAAACAGACATGAGCTCAATCTTCTACATGCATCCACGCTCGGACATAGACAAATGTCTCTTAATACAGCAGATAATGTATCTTCCATTAAGGTAATACTGGCCAGATGGTTCCTGTTACTAGACACTAACGAAATGATTGCATAACTTAATTGTACCCTGAGCTCAGAAGTCATCTGCGCACCATAATACATAAGAATCTGACAGCTCTATACGGCTCAACTGGCGGGAACAGGATCCTTGCCTTAAAACAGGCCTCACAAGTCTGCTAGACTTACAGGCCCGGAGACAGCCTCCGAGGTAAGAATCACCAAGACAAAAAAAAAAAAACACATCTGTTATTAATAACTCAGTGTAATTGTTTGCAGAGCGGCGGCCTTCATTTATTCCATGGAACTATATACAAGCTCAGGAAATAAAAATAATTAAATGAGAAAATAAACGAGAGACCAAACATCACTTGGTCTGGAGGATAGATCTGGGAACAGTTAGAAGTTCATTAACATCTTCATCTATAATACAAAATTGAGACCACTACCCATATCCTGTGTACAAAAAAAATAAAAAATCTAAGTTACACTTCCTGTTTTTTTTTTTTATATATTTAAACATAATAAGAAAGTTACAACTGAAAACCATGGACAGCTCAGATTGTAGATTTATCAAAAGCTGTGGAAGTGTCACCAAAAAAACAAACAAAAACCTTGCCAACTTGGCTTATACACAGGCTGGAAAACAGCCCACTTATGCCTTGTACACACGATCAGATTTTCCGTCGTGATAAACTCCGACGGATTTTTCCCATGGAATTCCGTTCAAGCTGTCTTGTATACACACTGGCACACCAAATTCTGACCGTCAAGAACGCGGTGACATACAACACTACGACGAGCCGAGAAAAATGAAGTTCAATGCTTCCGGGCATGCGTCGACTTGATTCTGTGCACGCGTGTTTTTTTCTCCGTCGGAGTTCCATACAGACAGACGGAATTTCTGCGGAAAAAAAAGAGAACATGCTCTCTTTCTAACTCCGTCGGAATTCCCAAAGGAAAAAGTCTGATGGGACACACACGCGGTCGGAATATCCGATGAAAAAATTCCGTCTGACTTTTTTCATCGGAAATTCTGACCGTGTGTACAAGGCATTAGGCTTGTAAATGCCAGTATGAAGAGCAATGTATACAAGAATTTACAAAGCATTTGCAGAGCTTTTAAAGTCCTCTTTGGACCCATTTTGGGAATGCGAACATTCATCCCTGTAGACATTCAGGCCATTTTGAAAGCCAGCCAGCAGCTTGTTTAAAAGATACAGCCAACGCACCCATTAAGAAGCATGTTTGCATCAAGAAACTGAAAATAAAAGAAGTAATTCAATAAAGCTGCTTAAAGAGGTTGTAAAGGTAATTTTTTTATTTTCTAAATAGGTTCCTTTAAGCTAGTGCATTTGTTGGTTCACTTACCTTTTCCTTCGATTTCCCTTCTAAATGTTTTTTTCTTTGTCTGAATTTCTCACTTCCTGTTTCTCCTCAGTAAACTTCACACCATCATCCGAGCCGTGTTTAGTCAGCCAGAACAGCTTACTGAACAGCTTACTGAGGAACAGGAAGTGAGAAATTCAGACAAAGAAAAGAAAGAAAAAAAACATTTAGAAGGGAAATTGAAGGAAAAGGTAAGTGAACCAACAATGCACTAGCTTAAAGGAACCTATTTAGAAAATAAAACATGTACCTTTACAACCCCTGTAAAGCGGAGTTCTAGGTATGGATTATTTTGCATGGCTGCATTGGACCAATGTAAGTATACATATTCCATACCTGGTGGCCTGCTGTAGAAGCGGATAATAACTGCAGTAGTCTCCCTCACTACAGTGATTGCACCACTGTCTTCCCATACTAAGTGGCTTCACCACTACATATTGAACACAGGGAGTTGCTCACTCAGCACAGGTGCCATTCACAGAACACCTTGTATTTTTCAAAGTATTCTCTGAACGAGGCGACTATCCATGTGTCACCACCTCACCGTCTTATCCAATCAAAGAATGCTTTGCATTCATTGAGAAAAAGGTGTTCTCTTAATGGTGTTTATGCCAAGTAAGCGACCCAGTGTTGAGGGCAGCTGCTTGGAACAGCACCTGGAAAAAAGAAGCGATCACTGTAGAAGCGGTGACTACCACATTGATTCTACACTTCCTCAGCACAGATATAGAATATGTATACTTCTTTTTTTCGTTCAAGCAAAAGGTTGAAAGAAAAACACTGCTTCAATTCCCCCATCCACACTATCCATCTGGATGGGGGAATTCTCCCCCACTGAGCTATTGTATTCCTAAAATGGAGACCTCCCCGCCATCAGAATACATTGATCAGTGCTGCAGGCTATAGTCTGCAGTGCTGATCAAGCAAGAAAATTCCAACAGTGTAGTTGTACAGAAGTCGATCGATAGAGCAAATTCTGCAAAACCACAGTGCCCATACATTGATTGCAATTTGACTGGTCTCTACTGAACCAACCAAATTTTGATGGCTAGTCCAAGCTAGTTCAAGGCAACTATTCAAAATAATCCATATCTGGAATTCAGCTGTAAGCAGCTTTCTTTAATTACATCTTCATTTCCAAAATAATCCATATCTGGAATTCCGCTAGCTTGCGGTGCACACGGCTCTTCAAAATAGTTAAAAGTCAAAGCCTGTGAAAACAAGTTCTGACTTATCTGGAACGGATTTGTTACATCTATCTGCAAATCACAAATCTACCCGGATTACAGATTGGTGTTGCCTAAACTCTGCTTTTTAAATGTCAAAAGGAAACATGAAAATCATGTTTAGCGCGGTTTCAGATAGACATAATAAAATATTTACTGAAAAAAGGTCTTGTGATTTTGATTCAAGCAGTAATAACCCTCAGTACAACACTGCCATTTACATTCAGCTCCCCCCAACCAGTAGGTAATCTCATGCAACTTCACTTTATTGTGGCCCAGACGAAATTTTTAGCGGTTACGGTTTTCTTTTTCCTAGGTTCCTCTCTTCACAGTAAGAAAGTTAGAGATCGAAATCTTTAGGACTACAGTATATTCTATAATTCCTTGTGTACTGCCCACGTACCTAGACACAGGAACCCGTACCGCGTATGCATCTCCCAAGCGGAGCACCAGTGAACTACCCATGATGTCCTCGTGTCCCTCAAGCACAGCAGCAGAGCATGCCCATTCCTGGAGCCCGACACCAAGTGGTCTACAAAGAAACTGTTTCCGAGCAGGAGCGTGCATGTCAGGGTGGCTCCAGAAAGACCCTAAAGCCTGGTACACACCATTAGGCCGGATTCACACCTGTGCGGTGCGAATTCCAGCTCTGTTATCCCTGCAAAGAGATAACAGAGCTGTTCAGCGGATCATATGCGTTGTAGATGCGAATTTGCTGACCGGGAGAGGAGAGGGGGGGGGGAAGTGTAGCGAGCAGGGAAAAAAAGTCCTGTTCAGAACGGCAGACATCTGCGAATCAGATGCGTGCCCATAGAAGATAATGGGCCTGAATTCGCACCCGAGCCGCACCGCAATGCCTAGAAAACGCACACTTTTTTTGGCACTGCGCAGTGCGAATGCATCGCACTTATGTGAACTAGCCTCATAAAAATGTATGTTTTTTCTAATGACATGCGAATTGGATGCGTTTTAAGCCGCATCCAATTCGCATAGGTGTGAACCCGGCCTTAGTCTTTTTTCTTTCAACCCAGCGGGCTGCACGAAAAAAAAAACTTAAGAGCTCAGCGATCTCCCCCGCTCAGCTTTAGTGTTCTGACAAGGGGAAAGCGCCCCTACCAGAACACACCGAACAATAACCGGGAGTCGGTTGGCAGACCTTTTTCAGTCTAGCCCCTTCGCCAGAAGCAAGCCGAATGGCCTGGTTCCATCAGACCAGCTGCCGTATACGTGAGCCGCATGACAATATCGAGCCCGTGTGTGTGGCCCTTAACAGGTAAGGAGCGATCCTACAGGTGGAAACTCCACACAAAAAGGCAGACCACATCCTTGAACAACAATTTTTGGGAAAGACGGGCGATTTCTGCAGAAATTATTCAGAAGTGATGCCGCGGTCCATTCTAAATATCTATGCCCCTGTTCACAATTGTGCCTTTTCTTCTGTGTTTGCTATCGAGCTGCACTACACTGCAATGGAAATTACTATATTCTCTATGGTGCCTGTGACAGGGGTCACTTGGGGCACAGGGGGAATGAGAACCCCACCATGATCTGGGATAGTCATATTCAATGCTGTATATACACATGGTATATATTGGGTGTATATTGTGTGTGGGCTGTTGTGTAATATTTGCTGTGATGGGGTGTGATTGCATTCTATTGTCTATTGTGGCTTGTGGTAATTAAGTCTGCTACTGTGGTGATGTGGATTGGAGCTTGGTAGACCGTCTGGCTGCCTATTATGGGATGTTTAAGTGTCTTTCTGTGATGAGGGGGGGGGAAATCACCCCTCCTGCTAAGACTGTTTACTGAAAGAGAAGTTTGAACACACCTGACCTGTATGACCATTGTCATTGGACAGTTTAACCCGCCCTGTTCCCCAAGGATGGGAGGGAAAGGGTTTTTGGAAGAGAAATGTGTTACCATGTGCTTGTAATAAATTCATTCCCTGTTTTGGGACTTCAATACAGAGTGTTTGTCTCGTATGTTTGGAAGGATTAATCCTATGGGAAGCGGTCGCCTGACTGGAGGATCGGCAGTGGATGTGTGTCCAGAGAGGGAATATCCTAAACGGCGTTAACCCCTTTCATACTTGGGGTGCCGTTACAGTGCCCTTTCACATCAATGCAGTGCAGCTGTAGCACAAGGCACTTTTTTTGCCCATCGACTTTAACAGGAAGGCACCAAAAATTCATGTACGTGGTAGAGTTTTGTGTATAAAATCCAGTCACCTCCTACGAAAAAACGAATAAAGCTTGATAAACACATCAAAAACACACAAAAAGAGAAAAAAAAAACATGCAAAGTTGCACTACAAAACTTCACAAAAAAACACATCAAGCAGCAGCACTAGTGTGAACCTAGGCTGAGGGACATGTTCTCTGTCTGGTTGCCACTAGTACGACCTCTGATGCAACTTGTGTCACACAGAATTGCATGACAAAAAAAAACATTGTGGATTTCAATCAATGATATTCAGAATGGTGTGAATTTGCACTACTATGGAGCGATTTGCAGTGCGACTTGGCCCCACAGAATATACAACGTCGTAACAAATTTGCATCACATTAAATCGCACTATAAATCACATCAAAGTCGCATTGCAGTAGTGTGAACCAAGCCTTAACCTGTTATTTAGTACATTTGTACAAATGGATACTTTGGTCTCCAAGTTTTACTACATATTTCCGATATCTGCAGAGTTGCATAGCTTTTTGGATTTACAATTGATGTCCTTTGGATGAATAAACGGACATTGGTCAGTACCTTATTTGTGCACATTTGGGGATCCTGGATACCCTGACAAGGACACGTGAGTAACAGAATTACTTTATTATATGCAGTTTTAATTAGATGAATAATGCTCAAGGTGAGCGCTAGATGAGAATTGTATTCGCTTTATAAACAAAGTAATTTAGGAGGAGCTTCACCATCACTCAGCAGCTACGAATACATTAGGTATACCTCCCTATTCACACACTGAAGAAAATATAGTTAGTTCTTGTTTACATAAATAAAAAGTGACTTTTAGACCAGGGATAGAAATTCCATGGGACTAAAGGGCAAGACGACGAAGGCGAAAGTCACATCAACTTGTAGATCACATTTAAGTGGTGGTAAGACGACCCTCTCTGCAGGGGTGACAGCGCGCTGCTGGAGGGCTTTGCGATGCATACTAGCACATTATGATATGGCCTTGCAGGTGGAAAAAATTTTTTTTTCTTAAAGACTTACCGTATTTATCGGCGTATAACACGCACCGGCGTATAACACGCACCCCAAGTTTAGGAGGGAATTTAAAGGAAAAAAACTTTTAGCAGGGAAATTCAAGGAAAAAAAAACAAAAAAACTTACATTTAAATGCAGCATGCAGCCTTGCCCAGTGTCCATCTGCAGCCGTGCCCAGTGTCCATCTGTCCATCTGCAGCCGTGCCCAGTGTCCATCTGTCCATCTGCAGCCTTGCCCAGTGTCCATCTGTCCATCTGCAGCCGTGCCCAGTGTCCATCTGCAGCCTTGCCCAGTGTCCATCTGTCCATCTGCAGCCGTGCCCAGTGTCCATCTGTCCATCTGCAGCCGTGCCCAGTGTTCATCTGTCCATCTGCAGCCGTGCCCAGTGCCTTTGCGATCGTGTCAGTCGCGGCGGTTTTTAAAATTTGGCGCCGATTTCTGTGGAGAGGAGCGAGCGGGGCCGAGTGTACTTCGGCTGGACTCGGCTCCTCTCGCAGTTCCGCCCATCTCCACTGACTGCGCCGCTGACGGAGAAAGCCGAGTGTACTTCGCCTAGACTCGTGTCTGCTCACAGTCACAGGCAGGACTGCGAGAGGAGCCGAGACTAGGCGAAGTACACTCGGCTTTCTCCGTCAGCGGCGCAGTCAGAGATGGGCGGGACTGCGAGAGGAGCCGAGTAAAGCCGATTGTACTTCGGCTTCGGCTCCGCTCGCTCCTCTCGCTCATTTTCAGCAGGGGAATTCGGAGTATCGGCGTATAACACGCACCCACGATTTTCCCCTGATTTTAAGGGGAAAAAAGTGCGTGTTATACGCCGATAAATACGGTAACTACCGCTTTAAGTGCAATCACCCAGTTTGAACAACTCCAGCCGAAAATTCTCAATGACAAACTTTTGACTCTGTCACAGTGATTATGACTACATTAGTATTGTAATGCAAATAGAGAACCCCCACACTGAAATGCCCACAGAAGGCCGGTGTTCCTGGGAACTTCCACAGCCACACCAAGCTTCAACTAGACAAGAAGAGAAGCAACTGCATTATCCAAACTATTTTAGTTTTTAGGTATATCGATAACAAAGAGCAGGGAATAGTTGGGGTTTTTTTCCTTTGTTTTTTGTTTTTTTTACTGCCGGTACCCTATTGGGGAGAATTCTCTTCACCTCCCGTCCAGGAGACACAACGGGAAGCTAGGTGAAAGTGAGGAAAATTCCCTCCTAGGCAGTTCTCATCGAAACAGTTGTCCTCATTGAAAGATTTCCATTCACCTCCTGTGCTGAGGACTCAGATTTAAAATTCAGATACAGAATAATTTATTAATCCCAAGGAAAATTAATAAAACAAAACAATTTGAACATTTCAGATTTCCCATCACTTTTAGTTTCAATGACAATGATCACCGGGACAAACAGAGGACGAATCCCTCCAGTGGGCAGACTGTGTGGATTCACTTTTCCACTGTGTCCAAAGCTAAGAGCATTTTGGTTATAGATACACTGTAGATTTATAACTTATGTTTTTAAAATTACTGTAAGTAGGGTCAGAAAATCCAATTTGAAAAAAAAATCATCCATGGCATAAAAGCCACCAACCCACATTTGTGTACCTGAAGGTTTAGCAAAGGCCTCAGAACTCATAAGTACCAGTGTATTGCTCAAGTGCGGAAAACACATCATTGACACATGTCAGCCCACTATTGGCTTTTGGAATGACCAAACTTCCCTTAAAATGGAAAAATTGCATGACGGACAGTCTGAGCCTGATTTTAACTTCTCAGCATTCCTTAAAGTGGACCTTCACCTTTATAGAACACTCCTTCCCCCCCCACCCCCCACCACTACAATTCTAAAAGCCAATTTTTTATTTGTTTACCTCCCAGCCTAGACTCCTTCGCTCTGGATACCTCTTGGGTATCAGGATACTTCAACACAATGGCCAAAAGGAGGGCAGGCTTGGCAGTGTATCAAGGGACAAGCTGCCTGACTCAGGAAGAGACAGCTGGCTACCGATGACGTCAGAAAGGAAGATGTGGCATCAGTGGCAGCTGGTGCACAACATTTTTGGGGGGGCGCAAACAAACTGAAAAAAAAAAAAAAACAATTGCCGCCACTGTGCCCATTAAACGCAGCCACTGTGCCCAAACGCCACCAGTTTGCCCCCTCAAATGCAGCCAGTTTCCCCCCAAATGCAGCCAGTTGACAAAGAGGACCGACATCTGCAAGATTGTATTTGTTTAACAGTCACCACATCCCAAAAATAAGTAAATAAAACAAAAAACCCCCTAGGAGGTGGGACTTTAAAAGTGACTGAAAAACACACATCAGAGTATGTTGAAAATATATAGATTTTAATAAATAGTTACAAAAGGACAAATTTGATGTAGATCACATGGATTATGCAAATCCAAACTGGAAATTAACATGATACAAAAAGAAAAAATTGAAACATATATTATTATTTGTCAGACCCGACAGCTGTTTCGGTTATACCCTTCCTCGGGGGATTTGCAGACAAAAGATTTTCAGATATTATAGACAAACAGATTAGTAATTTGTCAAAGAGGGTCAGCATTCAATACACCAAGGGACTACACGCACGGCAGAGAACACAGGGTGAGGCACAGGGTCGCACCCCACCTGTGTGGGGAGTTCCAAGATGAAAGGGATCCAGTAGACCTCAAACGAGGGTCTCCAGGTGGAGACACGCAGGGAAATCAGGAGAAGCTCAAAAGAGTCCCCCAAGGCAGCTCTCAGTATAGCGAAATATTCCAAATAAAAAAGGTATCAGGTAGGCAAAAGGAACTGCTTCAAAAATAGAGAGGGTGTCCTCAACAAACCATTTGCATTGAATGTACATTAATTATGGCCGTGAAGCAAATCTATGTGTGGTTCCAATCTTCTAGTTTGAATTCTGTATGGACATTGAGAGCTGCTGAGATCCCTGCGTATGATGCCTCATGCGCAGGGATCTCAGCAGCTCTCAATGTCTTGAGGGGACTCTTGGGGGACTCTTTTGAGCTTCTCCTGATTTCCCTGCGTGTCTCCACCTGGAGACCCTCGTTTGAGGTCTACTGGATCCCTTTCATCTTGGAACTCCCCACACAGGTGGGGTGCGACCCTGTGCCTCACCCTGTGTTCTCTGCCGTGTGTGTAGTCCCTTGGTGTATTGAATGCTGACCCTCTTTTGACAAATTACTAATCTGTTTGTCTATAATATCTGAAAATCTTTTGTCTGCAGATCCCCCGAGGAAGGGTATAACCGAAACAGCTGTCGGGTCTGACAAATAATAATATATGTTTCAATTTTTTCTTTTTGTATCATGTTAATTTCCAGTTTGGATTTGCATAATCCATGTGATCTACATCAAATTTGTCCTTTTGTAACTATTTATTAAAATCTATATATTTTCAACATACTCTGATGTGTGTTTTTCAGTCACTTTTAATATACAGCCAGTTTGTCCCCATATACAGCCAGTTTGTCCGCCCAGCCCTGCACTTACCTTCCTCGGGTCAGCGCCGTCCTTCTTCCGTCCCCGATGTCTTCTCCCGCCCTCGATGTCGCTTCAGCCAATCAGGTTACCGGTAACCAGATCCGGTGAACCTGATTGGCTGAAACGCCTGTCAGTGTTAACCAAGGAATGCACCCCCCCCGTGCGTCCTCTGGTTAACTATTTGGAAGCCGATTACAACCCACGCTGGCTCCAATAGGCACTTCCAAAAACCAACCAGTCGCTGTTATTCAGATGGCCGGCGCTCAACAGGGGGCCGGCCATCTGAATAGTGGGCAGCGGCGGCGATGAAACTATGTATTGTTGTGAGTGACGGGCGCAGGAGCGAGAGGGGGCGGCGCTCCTGCGCCGACTATGGATGCACCGCCATTGTGTGGCATTGTACCTGACGTACAGCAATGGATCAGCAGATCATAGCAGGACAATGCTGAAAACACTGGATTTGTAAGTACGTTTTTGAGGACAACCCAGGAGACAAGGTAACGGGGAAAAGTGTACAGGGGTTCCTCTTTAGTTTTTTCCTTTGTTTATATACCTTTTTCAGCAATACATTTTTGTAGAATGATGCCTCTCCCCCCGCCCCCAAGACAGACTTAAAGCGGAGCTCCACCCAAAAGGGGGAAGCTCTGCTTGTTTGTCTCCTCCACTGCCACATTAGGCCCCTTTCGAGGGGGAGCGGGTACCTTGTTTTGACAGGTACTCGTCCCCACTTCCAGCAGAGCTCGCCGCAGCAAACTCAACTGAAAGTTCAGCCCCCCTCCGCCTTCCCCTGCCGCCGGGCCAGTCACAAAGAGCAGAGCGATTTGCGCATGCGCAGTAGGGAACCGGCTGTGAAGCCACAAGGCTTCACTGCCGGTTTCCCTTAGCTGAGATGGCGGCGGCAGCACCCGAGAGCTGACTAGGAAATTGGCTCGGGTGAAGACACTGCTGAATTCGTGGACAGGTAAGTGTCCTACTAAAAAAGTCAGAAGCTACAGCATTTGTAGGTGCTAGTTTTCAGTTTTCCTGAAGGAGCCTGGAGCTCCGCTTTAAGCACACCAACTAAATGAATACTGCATCAGACCACCTAATCAAGGGTAAGATCAAACTGTAGAATATAAATACCAAAGCATTAAGAAATTTAAAATAAAGACCAAATTGAATGCAACAGCTATAGCTTTCCTGTGGTCATGCTTTCACTAGTAGATCTTTAACAGTTGATGGGATCACATAACTAAAAAACCAGCACTGACCCTTTCTGTATTCCAGCTACAGACTCACAACCTGAGCAGCCAACTTGGAAGCCTGGGATAAAATCTTTCCAACCTATTCAAGATGTTGGAGGGAAAAAAAAGTCAGTTTGTTTTCAAATAGGAACCAGACATTGAAGAGAGGCGGTAGATGGGGAAGTAACTGAACCTTCCAGTGCCCGCCCTTCCTGCGAGTAACCAGATGTTTCTATTACAATCTTCACAGAATTATTTCCACTGGATCATTCTGCTAAACCAAGAATCTTAATGAAATGTGCCTGACTGCAGCAAAGCTCCACTCATTCAAAGTCCACCAGTTCAAAGTGTTAGAAACATTTTCACAGGACATAAAAGAACAGGGGGAGCCAAGAGCAGACATCCCGGCAGGTCAATGGGAGGTCTCCTCCACAATAAGAGCTACAAAAACGAGACTGTCTAAAGCTCCGACACTGCTATTGAATTACCAGGCTGAACCACCGTAACGTATTAGTCTCTAAAAACAAAGTCCTTGAAAGAAGTTGTACAGTCTTCTATATATTCCTTTTGACAGCTAAAGTGTATGTAAACCCCCAACAATGAACTGCTTTTATTTGCTTCCTCTAGATCCGTTTAATATATCATTGAAAGCATTTTGTGATATCTGTTCGATTGCAAAAAAATTAAAATGTTGATCCCGACAGAACTCTTGTGAGCTGATAGCTTTCTGTACACTCTTGTAACTCTTACACTGTTCCCAGCTATTTCAGTGGACTACCAAACATTAGAGATCAGCTTGGACATGTTCAGATCCTAGTCCAATCCCATGTTAGAAAGCCCACCAAAGAGCTGCCACCTGTTCTGTGCCAATCATCTGTGGCCAGGGAATTCCCCTTCCTGCAGTGGCACATAAACAAGGGGTGTGTATATGTGTGGCTGCAGGGCGAGCAAGCCCTCGGTTGCAGACGATTGGCCCCAGTCCAGTGAGAGCTTCCTGGCGGGCTTGCCAACGTGGGATCGGGCTAGGATCCGATAACACCCGAGCTCATCCCTACTGAACACATCCCCCTATGTTATGAAGATAAGGAGAGGGAGAGGTGCTCTGCAGTATTGCCCTAGGGGCAATGATGTGTTTTTCTCCCCTATAGATATAGAGTTTATGAGTGAGTCAGTGAATGAATGAATGAGTGCGTGAATGAGTGCGTGAATGAGTGTGTGAATGAATGAGCGAGTGAATTAGTGAGTGAATTAGTGAGTGAGTGAATTAGTGAGTGAGTGAATTAGTGAGTGAGTGAATTAGTGAGTGAGTGTTGTTACCCTATGACATAAATTGTGTTCCTGGCAGGATCATAGGGTGAAAAAAAGGCAAACCAGTCTGAAACTAATGGAGACACCACATCCAAGGACTGACAACCTGCAGTATATGACCTTTTTAGTGTAGCGCACTCCTCACTCCCCTCTTCAGCTCGTCTGTCTCTTGTCTAGGGGTACCTTAGAGGGGAAGGGAGCGGGGACACCACGCCTGGCCTTCACCACAGGTGTCAGTGTGGTATAAGCAAAGTTCTTTTACCTTCGGGTCAGTGCTGTGCACATGGAGCCTCCACCAAGAGTTACCTTGAACAATGTCTGTCAGGAAATGAGCCCCACACCATTAAAGTCCAACACTCCTTTATTCCTCTCGAATGAACACAATCAGTTGAACTCCCTTGTAGAAACAGAACAGAAAAGGAGGTGTGGATGCGAGTAGGCCCAGACACAATGTGTTCTCCACTTTCCTCCCTGAAAGTGGGTTGCGGTCGCCGAGCGAAGGGGAATTTCCTTCCAGGCAGTCTCCGATGAGAGGCTCACCCGTCACTGGCAATATGCTGCACCAGGTCTTCAAGTGAGGAGCTCCCCCTGGTCCATTACGCCTTCCGCATTCGGGTTCCCAACCCCTGTGTTCCCTAGGATCTCCTTCCCTCGCGGACTTCAGTGTTGGGCACTGAGCTCCAGACCTCCTTTCGAGTACCTCACCTCAGGCTAAAGGTGCCTGGGATGGAACATGACCTCCGGCTGTTCTCTAGGCCTAGGCCGCCTACAGGACCGACACGAACCACCGTCCACAGGCTGAAGGTGCCTGGGACTCGCCCCCGTGACAAAGATGGCCGGGCCCTTTATACCCCCTCCCGGCAAGCACGGCGGGTTCCCCGCCCCACCATACCGCTGCCGAGGGAGGACAAAAAGGAGGCACGGCACACAGCAATGATTCAACCCAAGCCCAGGGCGACAGCGCCACCCGCTGGGCTGCAGGGAATTACACATCACTGATGTCTCTGCCAAGTTCAAATTACACCCGGGAAAGTACATACCCGCTACATTAGATATACATGTATAGATAAACGTTAACAGTATTGCCCAGCAAAGCTATTGTTTTGCAGTCAGTGCTGAAATGGTGAAACGGAAGCACCCGTATAGTAGGGACATTACTGGTATGGCCATAGACTGTAGGATTCGTGTAACTTACTGTATGTAAACAATTGTACCATGGTTTTGACAAAGTACTGTATATTGGTTGCACCTTAATATCATAAACATGCTAAAAAATCTTTTGGAATCAGTTTTCAATATAGCCTTTTCATGGAGCATGGAAGCCTCCAATTATCATTCTCATCAATGATGCATATGGTGTCATCTCCTGTAAGGTATGCAAACAAAAGTAACACATACAGGTAACCGGAAAAAATAATAATTACAAAATCACATAAAATAATCAATTCCACAACTCTGAGCAAAAATCACACTAGCAACAGTCACATTTGGCACATCCCTTGTAAACTGTAGAATTCAGAAGCCAGCTGACCCAGTCGCTTCCCTTAAGAAGCCAAAGGCAACATTAGAATGTGTCTATCCCTAAGCCCCCATTCACACCTGAGGTTTTTAAATCACAAAAGTTCCAAAAAAACTCAATTAGTCAAAGTTGTCCACATTCTTCCGTTCAGATGCCTGTAGCTCAACGCCCGAGTCTTTAAAAGACACATGAGACCCTTTTCAAGGAGAAGGGGGTGCTTTTGGCCCTATTGACTTAAAATAGGAACAAATGCAAAAACAGAACAGACGGTCCAATAATAAAAGGTTTATTGGGCCAAGAACATGTGATCTTGCCCCAAAGAAGCTCTTGTATACAACTTGCCTATTACAAATGTGCAAAAAAAAAAAAAGAAGGAAAAAAAAGCACAAAAAAACCCTCAAACTCACCTAATGTACACTATGCTCTAGTGGGAATGGGAGCTTACTATTAAAATGTATTCCTCCGAAAAAGAACTTTAAATTCAAAAAACCACACCATCACCAGTAATTACCGTATTTATCGGCGTATAACACACACTTTTTTCCCCTTAAAATCAGGGGGGAAATCGTGGGTGCATGTTACACGCCGAACGGCTGCCTCGGAGGGAAAGGAGGGAACGAGCGCCGCCGGGATAGACAGAGCTGTATGTCCTGTGTACTCAGCTCCTCTCGCAGTCACGCCCAGTCCCGCCTCCCACCAATGGACCGGTATTATGTCCATCATAGGAGCCAGGCCAAGGGGAGGGACTGGGCGAGACTGCTCTGTCTATCTCTGCGGCGCTCGTTTCCTCCTCGGCAGGCAGATGTGTGGGCAAGGCTGCAGATGGACACTGTTGGGGGCAAGGCTGCAGATGGGCAAGGCTGCAGATGGACACTGATAAGGCTGCATTGATGGGCATTTAAAATGTAAGTTTTTTTCCTTAAACCTCCCTCCTAAACTTGGGGTGTGTGTTATACGCCGATAAATACGGTACTTTTTTCTACAGAAAAAAGTTTTTTTGAAAAATACACAAGCTTTGAAATTGTTTAAATAAAAATCTCTTGACAAAAAACCTGAGCTTGCCTTGAGATCAGCCTTTTGCAATCTCTAGTACAGTAGCAGTAGGCATGGAAAGGGACAACCAGCTTTGCTGCATTGCACATAGAGCTGTAAGATTATTGCAAAATGAGAATCACCATTTTTTTTTCTTAGAATAGAGATCACGATTCTCCCGGCATAACATAATTTTTCACATTACACCCAAAAATTGGGCTAACTTTACGTTTTTTTTTTTTTTTATATATTGAAGTGTATATTTTCCCAAAAAATTGGGCTTGAAAGACTGCATAAAATATTCCAACAATCGCCATTTTATTCCCTAGGGTCTCTGCTAAAAAAATATATATAATGTTTGGGGGTTCCAAGTAATTTTCTAGCAAAAAATACTGATTTTAACAGGTTTAGTCTTTTAAGGCTTCATGTACACAGGACGTTGTTTAACCTCTCCTGAGCGATTTAACTTGACAGCTAGAAACTGACGTCTAAAAACACCTGTTTAGCCACATTTACATGCCGTGTTTAAAAATATAAAAAAAGCGAGTTACCCCCTTTAGCAGGGTTTACAAGCTGTTACAGGCATTTGGCGTTTCAAATGCCTCTAAACGTTCGTCCAGAACGCATTTTTTTTTTTTACCCATATTTGGGGGCCGCTATGTTTGAAATTTAGGGGGTAGCTTGAGCATTAGTTTGGCTCAGGCTGTTTGTTTTCTTTTAAATTGGACTCTGCTCTGCTGTGATGTTGTCTGGTCGTACAGTTCCCTTTGACCTGCAGGTGACACTGTTGCCCAGGTCCCAGGTTGAACCACAGGAAACATTGCAGCGTGATTGGGTGTCCTCTCTCAGCAGCCGTGCAGTGGGCGTGGTCTACCTGCTGTGCATGCCGGGAGAGGGTACTTAAGGGGTAGACGCCATTGGCGCGGGGTCTTTGTCCTCGGCACGTACCCTACCTTCGGTGGCCCCCATGGCCAGGGGTGCGTGTGAATGTGCTGGGTCCCGGGCACCTTTAGCCCAAGGCCCCATCATTCCAGGTAGGCTCAGTACCTTTAACTGAGGCCTACAACCAAGCAGCGGAATCCCAGGGTACCCGTGGGAGGGTGACCTGCTCTGAAGGAGAGGCAAACAGGGGAGGACCTTTCTAAGGGGATCGGTGAAGGATGTCACCGTCTCGGGAAAGGCCTGGTTACCTATCAAAGGGAAGGATTCTGCGATACACCATAAGCTCTTGTAACGTGCCCCATTGGCACCTATGGTCTCTAGTTCCAAGTGCTGAATAGTTTGTGACTTAGGAGCTAAAAGGTTCTGTGGCAGAGGATCTTCTTAACACGTCCCTAGGAGAAACAAAGCTAAAGTAATTGTTAGTGCTCCACTCCGGCTAATAGGACCGTGAGAGGGAACTACCTGGGTGAGTAAAACCCACTCAGGCTTGAGTGGCGACAAGGGTAAATAAGTGCTGCGTGCCTGAACCTGCCTCCCTATCCAACTCTATCTCTATCTTCAACTTTTCCTACTAAGTTACTAGCAAAGAGAAAATAAACTTGTCTGTTGGAGTTTAACACTGTCTGGACATTGGCCTTCTTACGAGAGAAAATAGACTTTTCTCTACACTCTAGGGACGAGAACCAACGGAACGAGGTAACTTGCTGCAGGACCCAAAACTGTCAACACCGCTCACCCTCTACACAATGGAGGATACTGGGCATGTGGCATGGTGTGTCCTATCCTGCAAGTGGAGGTAAGTAGGACAGGGATCTGTGTGCAACACAAAAAATGCTTCTAAACTCAACTGCCTATAAACGAATATAAAACGACCCAGTGTACATGTACTGATAAGATAACAGAGGAGAGTTCAGGGGCAGCTGAAAAAACTGCCCAACTGCTCTTAAACGTCTGTTTACCAGCAGCAGTGTACATGAGGCCTAAGGCTTCATGTACACGGGACGTTGTTCAACCTCTCCTGAACGAATTAACTTGACAGCTAGAAACCGGCATCTAAAAACGGCCATTTAGCCGTGTTTACATCTAGGAGCGTTTGAAAAAAAAATGATATTTTTTTTGGTTAAAATGAAAAACGTCTGTAAACGAAACGCTGCTAAACGCGAGTTACCGCGTTTAGCCGCTTGAAATACCTCTAAACACAGCTTCTGAATGCATTTTTTGGGGTTCCAGAAAAAGCCTCTAAACTCAACTGCCTAGAAACGACTATAAACGATCCTCTGTACATGTACTGATAAGATAACAGAGGAGAGTTCAGGAGCAGTCGAAAAAAAATGCCCAACTGCTCCTAAACGCCCGTTTACCAGCAGCAGTGTACATGAGGCCTAAGTGATTAAACTTCCCTTATTTACACACAGAAGTTCATCTCTTTGATCTTAGGCTCCATGCACCCTGAAACTCATAAACGGCTGTTTTTGGGAGTTTGGGCGTGTTTTTTTTTTTTTTTTAACAGCCCATAAACTTCCCTCTATGTTATCCCATGTGTTCATGCACATATGGACGTTTTTCAGCAGTGGAGTTTATGGGCTGTTGTCTGAACGCCCTAAAAATCGCGTTCAAGGAGCTGTTTTTCTGACCACAAAAAATGCTTAAAAACTTTAAATGCGCATAAACCTCGATAAACGCTCAAAAACGTGGCTCACCAGAGTTTAACGTTTTTGATTCATTGAAAAAACAAAATAAAAATTTTCTTAAACAATTAGAAATAAAATACGCTAAAAAATGCTAATAAAAGCGATTGCAACAACTTTAAAAAAACTTACTGCAAAGCTAATGGCGCTTTTATAACATTATTTTAACGTGCAGTGTGCATGGAGTCTTAAGAATGAAAAGTTACAATGGTTCTAGTTATCTATCAGCGCAGACAATGTTGTGAAAAACTTGTGTAGCGATACCCCCAACTTAAGAGAGCCGCTGATATTGTTTCGGGCCCTGTACACAGCACTGCCAACCCCCGGCAATCTACTCGACCCTCCCCTGGCACAGCTAGTCTAGGGAATGATAGACTGGTAATGTCTCTGCGATCATCTATGACACAGTCCCACAATAAAGCAAACAGTGATAAAAGTACAGTAATTGACACTGATACCGGAGTACTTAACTATAGCAACTTTACTTTAGTATAAAAGAAAGGGTAGAAGTACAGTACATCATAACGCATGCAGAGCCCTGCAATATTAGTGACACTTAGCAATACTGTATAGAAATAACTAGCACACCACGCTGCAGCTATCCTCCCCGTGAGAAATATGGCACCCAATAATGTCCTACGCTACCCAGTCAGGCCTGACTTAAAGTAAGGTATAGTCTTAGGGTGAAGAATCTTCGCATGCAAGGAAATCAGTGGTGCACATCAGGAACAACAATTTGTAATCCAACAGGACTGTATCTCAGCAAAGTAACAACTCCCAGGAGACTATCAAACTCAGTTCTGGAAATAGTCTCCTGCTAGGATAGTTGGTATAGCACTAAGGGCCAAAGCAGTCAGTAGGCTCTCTCACCACACCGGACTTAGTCCCCGTCCGTAACTTCCACTGCTGTGTATCCGCACACAGGGTCTGCGATAGCCGGGTCGTCGGTCCTCCTGAGGTCAGTCAGAAACAAATGGAGATCAGGTGCCACACAGGCTCCGCAGTGGAGTGGAAGGCTCTTTGGAAGTGCGCAAGGCCCAGGCTTCAGGCCTTGCACCAGCAGCGAGTCCGCACAGGGGATCCTCTTGCTAGAAGGGCGGTGTCCCAAAGAGGCCGAGCTCCGCCTTCCTTTCACCTTTATAGCCCAACCCATGAGTCTCTGCGTTTGGCAATGCACCTTGGGTGCTAAACGGGGTTCTGGGTATCGTAGTCCTGAGGCCTTAAAGGAGACCCCCGCTACACTTGTCAGGCTGCCCGTTTTTTTTCTTTTCACAGAGAAGTGCAGAGAACTCTCTACATTTGTTACATGAATGAATCTGGAAATTCTGCATAGAGATCGGACCTTCTTGACCAATTTGGGCAGTAACTGTAGCAGAGGTCCAAGATCTGACTGTGTTGTCTAAATCTGCAGCAGAGAATTATGAATTCTTTGGAAGGTAAAATGGTGTCACCAGGCCTGCTGATAAGACAGTACAACCGGTCCTGTTGTACTAGGTCCAGGCCCTATCAGCTAAACAGGGGGACCCAGGGCAGCTTTATTGCTCATTTCTGCCTAAATTAATAAATACATTTTACTAGACCACACCCCCGCTCCCACTTGCTTACCAGAACATAAAGCCGGGTGCACACTTTGCATCATGTAGCACCTCCTCATTGGTTGGGCAATCTTCTGGGACCTGTGACATGTCCCAGAAAGTTTGCAAGGTGGGAGGGGGAGAGGAGAACTTCCGCTCGAGCCGCCTAGGCAGCCCGAGCGGAAGTGAAAGCAGAAACCTGTCAAATCTAGTTACCCGCTCCCCCCCCCCAAACATGACATGCCAAATGTGGCATATTTGGGGGGGGGGGCAGGGAGTGCTTAAAGCAGAACTTCCCCTTGTGGGTGGAACTCCACCTAAATTACATTTCCCTGGGCCCCATCCGGTCAACAGAGAGGAAGGTGTGAACAGAAGAGGGACATTTTTTCATTTTTGGGGCATAAGCAGATAAAGTCGGTGCTCCTGTTTCACTGCACCCGGGGGGGTAGGCACTGTCTAATGGCTTACTGTGTCCTGTAGTGGTGTAGGGGGTCAGAGGAAGGAACAAGTGAGCGCTTCGGGGTGGCCAAGGAGATTGCCACTTTATATAGTGTCGGTTTTCAGAGTAGAAAATTCCTCGCAAGTGGAACGACGTTCCGGTGATGTAGGCAGCAGAAAAGTTAAGTATTTACATTCTTCTCTTTCTGCTATGGCTATTTGCAATTTTTTTAACGGTGGAGGGGGGGGGTCTTTATTCTAGTTAAATTGACCCAAGAAGAAGCAGAGTGAATTTACTGGCTAGCACAAGAATATCATTGCAAATCTGTTGGCAGGTAAAACCGTTAAAATGTATGAATATCAACTGTGTGTTTAGCTTTTTGTCTGAGGTTCCAAAACCATAAAATATGAATCCAACATGATTACAAGCATTACCTCCCATACTCATAGAACAGGATATTGGTAAATTTAACAGACCAGTCACCCCAGCCAAAATACTCTGCCAACACAGCCAACTTTCTACCCTGAAGTTCAACCGAGCAGAAATATTTCTCGGTTTGAGTAAGGTGAACAGATTCCATATGCTCCGTGCAATACTCCCTGCTGCTTTATATCACCACTTAGGTCTTGGTAGAATACATTTAAAACTGCAGCTTGGATTTTTCCAATTACATTTTGGATTACAATCCAATTTCTTTTACATTAATATTTCCACTAGTTGCATAATACTATATTTGTTCACCTTTTGCATGTATGCCAACTTTCAAAAAGGTAGCCATAAAGTTGAAACCACCAAAATGGCAGTCTATGGTTAAAATGGAAATTCTACGATTACAGTTGTAATGCTTAAAAAAATTCAATAAATTGACATTAAAAAAATAATAATTGGAAATGGACCCATCTACAGGTAGTTTGAAACTCTCTGTAGACTCTGTCTGGCTGACTGATCTCATGGAAAAAAATTATAGTCCATGAGGGCTTTTTTTGGCCCTACGTTGTTCTCCAGAGATCAGGCTGGTGCAGATGGTAAATAGTACATAAACATGAACACTTCATCCATCATTTGTCAGACCTTCAGACTACTCACACTTCTGACATACCATACCATACCATCTCATACGCATGACAAGCTTAGCAGAAAGTGCCTGGGTCACATTCCACCCACAGGTGATAATGAACTCAGGGCTGGCTAGCCATTTGCCAATAAAGAAAACAAGGCTAATGGAGATGAAGGCTTTAAAGGAAAATGTATCTTGAGAAAAAACATTTACCGGTAATTGTGTATTCTCTCTACCCAATATCACCTCAAAACACAAGAAAATTATGCCATTTTGCACATGGCACATGGATGCATGTCTGAAAGATTAGAAACTCACAGATGTTAGTGTAGTGGGTATGTACTTTCCCGGGTGTAATTCAAACTGGCAGAGACACCAGCGATGTACAGTTCCTTGCGGTCCAGCGGGTGGCGCTGTCGCCTTGGGCTGGGGTTGAACCATTGCTGTGCCTCCTTTTTGTCCTCCCTTGGCAGCGGTATGGTGGGGCGGGGAACCCGCCGTGCTTGCTGGGAGAGGGTATAAAGGGCCGGCCATCTTTGTCACTGGGTCAAGTCCCAGGCACCTTCAGCCTGAGGGCGGTGGTTCGTGTGGGTCCTCTAGGCGGCCTAGGCCTAGAGGACGTCCGGAGGTCGTGTTCCATCCCAGGCGCCTTTAGCCTGGGGTGAGGTACTCGGATGGAGGTCTGGAGCTCAGTGCCCAACACTGAGTTCCGCGAGGGAAGGAGGTCCTAGGGAACCCAGGGATTGGGTACCCGAATCCGGAAGGCGTAATGGACCGGGGGGAGCTACTCACTTGAAGACCGGGTGCAGCAGATTGCCAGTGACAGGTGAGCCTCCCATCGGAGACCGCCTGGAAGGAAATTCCCCCTCGTGCGGAGACCATAACCCACTTTCAGGAAGGAAAGTGGAGAGTTCATTGTGTCTGGGCCTACTCGCATCCACACCTCCTTGTTTGTTCTGTTCTTTAAGGGAGTCTAACTGATTGTGCTGTTCACTCGAGAAGAATAAAGGAGTGTTGGACTTTAATGGTGTGGGGCTCTTTTCTGGTGGACATTGTTCAAGGTAACTCCAGGTGCACAACACTGACCCGAAGGTAGAGAAGGAACTTTGCTTACACCGCACGGACACATGTGGTGAAGGCTTGGCGTGGTGACCCCGCTCTCTCCCCTCTAAGATACCCCTAGACAAGAAGAGAAACGAGCTGATGCAAAGAGGGGAGTGAGGAGGCCGCTACACGGATATATGTCTGTGTTCCCACGCTGTGCAGGGTGGCAGAGACTGCAACTTCTTGAGATTACCTATACACAGATCTGGATTTTCATGAACAAGATGCTGTCATCTGCAGCCTCTCAGAGTTGAAGTGGTATTAAACCCAAAACTGAGAAACAAAGGGCTGGCTCAGGAGCAAGCACACATGAGTGCCACCAGAGCCGGTGGCTTGTTATAGGGGTACTCGACGGGGGGGCGAGGAGCTAGGAGTGCCGCCATGGGACCCAAGAAGAGCAGGGTCTATGTACAAAACCATTGCACAAAGCAAAGTTAAGTATAGCCTGTTTGTTATTTTTTATAAAATCACTTTAAAGGGTACTGAAGTTTGTCGCCATTTCACAGGTGCACACAAATTTTAGGTTTGATATGTTGGGTATCTGCAACCTCATCTTATATATTTGATCAAAAATTTGGACAGTTTATTGCGTTTGTTTGGACTAAAATTCAGTTTAGTGTGTTTTTTTACTGAAACTTTGCGTTTACCATTATGGTAATATCAAGCGACATAAAAAATTGGAACTACCAATATTTCATTCTCTAGGGCGTCTCCTTTCAGAAAATACATGTTTGGGGGTTTTATGTAATCTTCAGGCTTAAAATAATTTTTTTAAACATGTGTGCAAAAAAAATGCAAAAAAACAGCTCCGACAGCAAAAGGTAACAAAATGGCAACTTTCTAGTTACACGGTACTTTAGAGTGCCGTTTCACACAGGGGCAACACGACTCTGGCCGCGACTTTGCGAGGCGACTTCAGCATGACTTGGAGTGACTTACAAGGCGACTTCAAGTCGCCTCCAGGACAGGCGACTTTGCCAGTGGCCAAACAATAATCAGCTCTGTGGGAGGGAGGAGTTTGCCTGAGAAAACTAGTTTCTCTTCCTGTAAAGTTGCTTCAGTTAAGACAGGGGATCTGGACTTGGACTCGGAGGTGACTTCCATTGAAATCAATGGGTACAAGTTGCCTTGAAGTAGTACAGGAACCTTTTCTGAAGTCGGAGCAACTTCAGTAGTGTGCATTAAAGTGGTTGTAAACCCTCTGTCATAACATTGTCTAAAAAAATTCCCCATAAAACAGGCAGTTGATCGCTGCCTGTGTAAGTGTACTCACCGCTGTATTTCCTTTCCAAATGTCATATTTCTTTTTAATTACGTCACCGCGCATGCGCACATTACTTGCCGGGTTTTCATTCACAGTATTTCCGGAACGCAGTGTGCGAGAACTTCCTCTCTGTCCGGCACATAGGAGAAGTCTTGCGCTGTTTACCTCCTTCCATCTCTTCCTGATACTCCCCCTTGTGACTCCCCCTTTCCTTGTATATTAGTTGCCGAGGTAACGGCAATCTAGATCGAGGCTTGGTTTACGGCGCTACGGTGCATGCGCGAGATTTCTAACAGGGACCTAGTAAGGGCGGAAGTGACGTCCGAAAAGGGAAGCAAAGAACAGGAGTAATAATGGCGATTGCTATACCCGGAAACAGAGAAAAAAAAAACGCTACACAAAAAGGTATTTGCGGGCCTCGTTTTAAGAAAAATATATATACGTCATAAGCATTGCAAGAACCTTGGGTAATAAAATAACTGAAAAATAGGAAAAGTGGGCCCGGGGTTTACTTCCTCTTTAAGATGGCTCTCATTCATTTTAATGTAATTTCTCATGTCGTGCGACTTGGGGCACCGCGACACAAGTCGGGTCCCAAGTCGCGGTAGTGTGAACCGGCATTAAAGGTAGATCTGCTTTAAGCTACAGTCCAACTAAAAAATTTAGAGAAAAAAAAAAAAAGACAATCAAGGAAAATAAACTCACATCTGCACAATCCCAATGCTAGGTATGGCTTTATTTTAGATGCACAGACAACAAATTGGCCTTTCCAGTGACAGCACATGATCAGTGTACAGTAATTACTCCCCAGTAGAAAAGCTCAGTAGTGTTCTCTCACAGGCCTCCAGATCCTGCTTCTGTATCCTGACCTTGACCAAACTGAGCCAGCGATGACTTCATCCCTCCTTGTGATCACATCAGGGAAGATGTAGAACCGTTCCCCCGTGACTCCATCTGCTCTGCCTCCTAACAGACATATCTGTAATACTTGCATTATCAGACAAATTTAGCTGCAGTTACCGAAACAAAAACAGAACATGTCGTAAAAATAGTCATGCTGATATCTCCCACTCACCCACCCATTTGTTTACTGTTCTGCAAACAAAAGCCGGAGTATATACAAAAGTCAACTAACCAAGAGCGATACGAAACACCACCACAAGTAAAAAGAAAAACAATACTTTCTACCACAAACCAAACACGCAAACGGGGGGCCCTGGAATACTCTGTCACGTTTGATTTTTCTTCTCAACTTCCTGTAGAATGTTTGCAGACGTAAAAGTTTCTTCTATTGTTACTTTTCTCCTCAAAGAACAATATAGGTTCTGCCTTGTAACATATTCTTTTGAAGGCCCCTTGAACAGCATTAGGGAAAGGGAGCCTTGACTAAAGGAAACATTGCATTACAGTGGGCGTCAAGAATGTTAAAGAGGAAGTAAACCCTGATGGGTTATACTACCTCTTTTTTCCCCTGCAAAGTAAAAGCATAATGGGCTAGTGTGCATCGCTTACTAGCCCATTATGTTGCACTTACCTGCAAACGAAGCCCACTATGTCCCCTCTGGTGGCCGCGTCCATCTTCACCCCTCTTCCTTCCGGGGGCTGTGGACTCCGGCTCTGTGACTGGTCAGAGTCGCATGCCGTCAATGCCGCGCGAGCTGCCGGTCACAGCACGGGCCCTTTAGAAACGGCATGGCCGTCCCCTTTCTTCAGTGTGCATGCACCGATGACGTTGTCGCAAGCGTATATGGTAAATATCTCCTAAACCGTGGTAAATATCTCCTAAACCGTGCAGGTTTAGGAGATATTTCCAGTACCTACAGGTAAGCCTCATTATAAGAGAAAAGAGAAAAAAGGACACACCAGCCTAGTGTATTATCATTTGGATAGATTTTATTTAAAAGAAAGTATAAAAACTACTCACAAGTGTAGCAGAAAGGTTCACAGTAAAAAAGTTGTTTCCATAGGTAGCAGCTGCATGTAGAACCCAAACCGCACTCCAGATGGTCAGAGGATGTGATGAGGGCCACTGCCGGCTGATGCATATTGAATTCCCTGATGTTCTGAAAATGTGAGGAGAGGATACACAGCATAGGTTGGAATCTCCTCATGCGGTGTCCTCCGACTTGCAGTGCCAACCAGAAGCAGAAGTCTTGGGCGCTCTAGCCTGCTCCTTGCGGTTTCTATGGTGAAGTGTGGAAGTTGCTGGAGAGGATCGGAGTGTGCGCCTTGTATGGGAATGGTCGGTGTGTGATAAGAGCCGGGAACTCAGGAATGGGGGAGAGCCCGGTACCCCGCACCTCTGTGTCAGTGTTACCGTCACAAAACATTGACCGCTTGATAATCCACTCGTGCGCAGGAGTGTTTGTTTTCTGTTATCATAAGCCTTATTATAGGCTTACCTGTAGGTAAAAAGTGGTGTAACTAGGTTTACAACCACTTTAAGTGGCTCCTTCAGGATTGGCTACAAGGACACAGACCTATAGGGCAACACTGAGGCATGTCCCTCTGACTTGATGAGATTCAACTGACAGAAAAGTTCCCTGTCCGCTCACCCACCCACTCTGATGTTTCGTCACAGCTTTATTGGCGGTTTTGACCTTTCCAGCAATTTACGTTGTTGTAATGGGCTATACCCTCAAGTTAAATTCTGGGGTCTGTCTAAAGCCTGTCTGGCACTGATGGTAAGGACAGGCCTATTAGACTATATCAGTTTATGGTTGCTCACAGTATACCTGTGACAGGCATTGGTTGTTATGTTTGGAAAAGTTAAATAAAGCTGTGGCCTTGCCCCTTTCCCAACTTAATCAGCCTCTGTGTCATTTTTGGGCAAGGCATTGGTCTGTTACTTGGTTGTGTAGCACACAGATCCCTTGCTTGCTTACCTCCGCTAGCAAGTGGGACACACCATGCCACATGCTCAGTATCCTCCTTGATGAAGAGGGTGAGCGGTGTTATCTATTTTTGGGTCCTGCAGCGAGTTACCTCTTTCCGTTGGTTCTTCACCCTAGAGTGTAGGAAGAAGTCTATTCTCTCTCTTTCATTTCAAGAAGGCCATTGTCCAGACAGTATTAAACCCAATAAAGAAAGGTTTATTTTCCTTGCTTGATAACTTGACAGGAAAGTTGGAGATAGAGAAAAATGACAGGGAGGTAGGTTCAGGCACGCGGCACTCCCTAACAATCATCGCCACTCAGGCCTGAGTGGGATTTGCTCACCCGGATAGTCCCCTCTCACGGTCCTAGCAGCCGGTGTGGAGCACGGAACATTCACTGGTAATTTCCTAAGGATACGATCAAGAGACAGCTTCCAAATCTTGAACTTCCCAGCACTTGTAATATTTAAGCCCTTAGGTGCCAATGGGGCACATTACAAGGCTTGTGGCGGATTATGGAGTCCTTCCCTCTGATAGGTAACCAGGCCTCTCCCGAGACAGTGACTTCCTTCACCGATCCCCTTGGATAGGTCCTCCCCTGGTTTCCTCGCCTTCAGAGCGGGTTACCCCCTACTTGAGTACCCTGAGACTCCTCTTCTAATGTAGGCCTCAGCCAAAAGGTGCTGGGCCTACCTGGAACGATGCAGCCTCGGGTTTAAGGTGCCTGAGCTGGTATACACACGCACCCCTGGCCTGGAGGGCCGGGAGGCATGAACTGCTCCCCAAATAATGGCGTCTGCCCTTTATGTATCCTCTCCCAGCATGAACAGCGGGTAGACCACGCCCACCACATGGCTGCCGAGAGAGGACACCCAATAATGCTGCAATGCTACCTGTGGTTCAACCTGGGCCTGGGGCTGCAGTGCCACCCACTGGCCACAGGGAACTGTACTGCCAGGCAACATTACCTCAGAGCAGAAGCCAGTTTAAAGAATTCAACAGCCTAAGCCCAACTATTAGCTCAGGCTACCCTCTAAATTTAGGTATGCGACCCCCATCATTGGGGGGTACGCTACAGTTGTATGAGCATATGCTTCTCAGCAGTCAAGAAGTTTGGATTTAGGTCAATACCATTCATTGGCCAACTGAAAAGACTGTAGTGCAAGCTTTCCCGGCGGTGTGCTGGCCCCTTCACTTGACTGTGTTGATGGGGAAATCTCTCCCGCTGAGCTACCGAGTTCTCCAGGCGGTGGGGGGGGGGATGGGGAGTCTTTTGGTAATAATAATTATTGCTAGCGGCTATAAATCACATGCCGAAAATATTACATGCTGGTTGTACCCAAGTCATTTGATTGATTTAGTACAATCAGTCTGCCCATAGATGGTTTCTAATCTCCCCCAGTCCCTGTTGAACTGTGCAAATTCGAACCATCTATGGCCAGCTTTAATCCAAACTTTTTGTGATGACGAAATATATTCCTTGGTAAGAGATGCAACCATTGGGCAAAGTGAGACAGATACGCTGGAACACACAAGGGACCAGGAGATAGCCACAAATCCTGACATGGGCACCGCTCTGTTGCTGGTATGATGGAAAACATTCTTTAGCAAGACCTTCTTCAGCTTGTATAAGAACAGTGTGAACAGCAAGCTTTGAGAAAACATTTGTAAAGTTTTCAGCAAGCTTTAGTCAAGCTTTTAAAGTACCATTCAAACCCACTTTAAAGCAGTAGTAAACAGCAAAAAAAAATAAAAAAAATGGCGCGCTGTCATATCTGTAGGCGCTTTCATCTTCAACCTTCTGGGTTTGCGGGCTTCGGCTGTATGAATGGCTGAGCTGTGATGATGTCACTCCTGTGCATGCACGCGGGAGTCATGGCCACAGCACAGCTCTAAATGCATGTCACATTCCATTCAGAGCCCAATGTGCATGCGCCAGTGATGTCACCAGCCGCCTCTAAAGTAAGTCTCTCCTAAATGGTGCACATTTTTTTGGGGCCCAAGAAGCAGTGCCAGGTTAGTAGTGGGAGGTTCGGGACAAGTGTTGATGGGCTTTTGTATAAGTCAGAAATGGTTCTCTCCACATACAAGTTGTGGGAATGCAAAATCAGCTAAAGCAAGTCTTAGCCCAGGTTCACACTGGGCTGCGGGAGTGAAGCCGTGCGAGTTCAGCTGAACTCGCATGATTTCACTCTCCCTGGCAGTCCCGATTTCAGCCGCGATTACAAAGACATCTGACACAGATGTCAATGTAAATCGCGGCCGAAATCGCAAAAAGTAGTACAGAAACTACTTTTTGAAATCGGTGCGGCATCGCACCTATTAGGATGGTGCCATTGCCTGCAATTTGTGGCAAATATCGCCGATTTGACATGTCAAATTGCATGTCAAATCGCACCAGTGTGAACCAGGACTAATGGTGGTCAACTGCACCTGCAATGAATTCTGAATGATCTCAGAACGGAGTTCAAAAGCACCTGGCGTTTTCCCATAAAAGCTCGTTGACACAGGTCCTTCGTTTAATAATTTCAACTGAGTCACTTTACATTCTCTCCCGTATGCACCAGGGAACATCCTGTACATGATACGTGTGAATACATCACAAAAGGTAATAGATGATAATATGCATACTGCTGTTTGTATCAGCCATGGTTTGTTTGACCTGGACAGAAATTACCACACGCATATCCTCTGGCCAGGAAAGTGTAATTCTTAGCAAACAAGTCCATCATCCCACCTTTTCCCGCTGTTCAGATTTATAGCAGGATTCCAAAGCAGTGAGACAATGTTTAATAAATGAAATAGAAAAACACCCAGACGGAATGTACAGAGAATTCATTGTAAATAGAGATGGCTTAAGTGTATATATACTGTGCTCACTATGTGACCCCTTGCAGGCAGTTCGTTATTCAAGCTTCCTTACTTGGCCTTGAATGGAGCCTTTTACTATTCAATCAGATTTCAAACATTAAACAGCTTCCTCCACTTCGCCAACAAACCAAGACTTAAATATAGGCTCCTGTTCTGGAGCATAGCCGATGTATTGCATACCAGAGATGTACAATATATAAACTGCCTTTCCAGGAATCCAACCAGCAGCCTATTAGGGGCATGGAAAGACTGTTATAATGCTATAGAAGACCATTCTTCAAGCATGCCATGTCCGTATAAAAAAAAAAAAAAACTGTCATCATTACTGAAGGTCATTTACAAAAGATTCATTCTAGCCGAGACAGTAATTAGTCAAATAATTAAAGCAGTATTAGGCCAAATGCAAAGATTTTTTAAATTGCTGCTTACCAATTCTTAGATGTTGTGGCTGCATTACTTTTCTTTTTTAGGCTTTCTCTCTTGTATTTTCATCCAGCCAGTAAGTCTCTTGTTTTTTAACAGAACAAGCTGTCCTGCAGATGCAACTGTTAAAGGGTTGGGACAAACCATTTAACACTGACAGGGGTGCTTACAATGGTCATCTTTTATTTATGTATTACATTTATCCCAATAGGAACAAAACTGTCACTGTAACTGTTTAGTAAGTTCCCATGCATACATTGAAGCTATAGGTAAGCCTATAATAAGGCTTACCTATAGATACTGTAAATATCTTCTAAACGTGCACCGTTTAGGAGACATTTAGACCCCATTCACACCGAGGCGGTTTTCAGGCGTTTTAGCGCTAGAAATAGCGCCTGAAAACTGCCTCCCATTCATTTCAGTGTGACTTCCAGATTGTTAGGAAAAGTCTTGCAAGCAGCATCTTTGGTGGCGGTTTGGGAGCGCTGTATACAGCAGATTATGTGGGCAGATCTGTTGTCCGGAGTTTGGTGGGTGGAGTTGTGATGTCAGACTCCCCACCCAGCTCCACACTCCCCTTGTCAATATGTATTTTCTCCTGTGTATTTCTTACACTGAACTTCTGCTATGATAACCAACATCCAGTCAAAACCCAGAAAAGTCACCACATGACTTCAGCATGCCCAATCATGCTGAGGTGCAGAGCAGCCAATCCTAGGAGAGCTGGAGAAGAGAGGAGGAGGGAACCTGAAGTACACAGAATGCGTCTCTCTCAGGCTCCTGCATGAGATATGTAAATCACCTGTCACTCACAGCAAGGGGGTGAAACAAACTCCTATTTCTCTGTCTGACTGTTTTATCTCACTGAAAAAAAGATAGAGGATTGCTTAGCGCTGGATTAACTCTCCGTTGCAAGACTGGGCACAGATGACATGAAATCCTATACTGTACAAGGTGCAAGCCTTAATATATATATATATATATATATATATATATATATATAATTTTTTTTTATAAATAAATTTGGGTTTACATCCACTTTAACTAGTTGCTGCCTGCCCACAGTCAAATGACGGTGGGGCGGTGCGGCTCTCGTTCTGGTATGACATCATCCAATGGCATCCCAAAACTGTGTCCAATCACAGCCAGTCACATGTAAACACGGAGATGATGGTGTCACACCAATCAGTGCCCACCAGTGGCAGCAATCAGTGCCCACCACTGCCCACAAGTGCCACCAGTGCCCATTAGCGATGCCAGTCAGTGCTGGCTTTCAGTGTCACCCAGTGCCACCCATCAATGCCCACCTGTGCCGCCCATCAGTGCGGGATATTAGTGCCTCCACACCAGTGCCACCTAATCAGTACCCATAAGTGCCACATCATCAATGCCCACCAGTTCAGCCTAACAGTGCCCATCAGTGCTGCCTCATCAGCGCACATCAGTGAAGGCGAAAAATTACTTTGTTACAAAATTTACTGACAGAAACCAAGTAAAAAACTTTTTTTTTTTCAAACTTTTTGGTCTTTTTTTTTTAAACAATAAAAAACCCAGCAGTGATTAAATACTACCAAAAGAAAGCTCTATTTGTGTGAAGAAAATGATAAAAAAATCTGTTTGGGTACAGAGTAGCACGACCGCGCAATTGTCATTCAAAGCGCGACAGCGCTAAAAGCTGAAAAATGGCCCGGGCAGGAAGGAGGTGCAAGTGCCCTGTAGACAAGTGGTAAAGTGGTTGTAAACGTTTTCATATGCCAAGTGAAGTGACTGGCCTCAGGCAATACACAGATGAAACAAATCCTCCTACATAAGTTGTACCTGTTTATCTGCAGTCTTTTTCCCTCTACAGGCATTCCAAGTCCAGAATTTATAAAGCTTGTCTGAGCTTTTAAAAAATAGGAGGTGGGGAGCTGAAGTTTCACCACTGCAGAGCTCAGTAAAAGAGAGGTCAGAGAGCTGATTGGAGGGAAGAAACACACCCCCTTCACACAGCAACAGAGCTGAGGCTGTCAATCACAAGCTGTGTGCTGGAAATCCTTCCTTTGACACCTTTTCATCTCTTGGTGTCAGGAAAACCTGTCAGAAGTGATTCATGCTGACAGCAGAGGAATGAAGCAGCAGACAAGAATGACACTTAGTGCTCCTAACAGAGATAAGTACACACTACAGAGAATACCCTTTGTTCATATTTCATGTCTTGGGTTTACAACCATTGTAGGCAGATACACTCCCGCACCTAAACTGGGTGGTTTGGAGACCTGGAAAATCAAGTATCAGTAGGGGTGTCCTATCCAGGGAGGTCACTGCAGTGTTCCTTGGTAGAAGGAGGAGGGGGGTCCCTGCACCCCTTTGCAGATCAAACACGGCCTTGCAGTCTTTATAGGGTTGCCTTTGTAGGGCTTTGATATAAAAGCAGATTTGAGTAAAATAGTAAAGCGGATTCGGCAGGGACTGGCTGAATTTCAATCAATGTGTGGGCTCCTCTGCTCAACAGAAGTTGATTGTTTTAGGCCCCTTCTTAATCGGGGTGGAATTTGTCCAAGCGTATCCGTCTGCTTAGCGGGGGATCTCTCAGCTGATCCCCACTGAGCAGGCATAGGACAGGCATAGGACACGGCCAGCTCTCTTCAATGGGGCGGTCAGATGAAAAACGGACCACGTCCGTTTCCATCCGATTATCATCTGATCTAATCTGCCTGATGGATGGTGAACGTATCCCCATCCGTCCGTTTCAGATCGGATTGGATGCCGGCGGGTGACAGCGGACACATATCAGCTGACTTTCGCCGCCCCATAGAGAACAATAGGTGGTCCGATCGGTCTGCTGGTGTGAAAGGGGCATAAGGGTTATGTTGGAAAATTCTCCATTGATCAGCAGCTGCAGCCGATCAGTGTATTATGACAGCGGCAATTGCAGCTTTCAGAATACAATATCTCGGAAAGGGAGCTTTCTTTATTCACCTCTTTTGCGTGAATAGGCTAGATTTCTTTTTCGTACATCACGGGACACAGAGCGACTTAGTCATTACTAATGGGTTATATAGATACCTTCAGGTGCTGGCACTGGCAACTTCCAAAACCGGAAGTACCCTCCCCTATATAAGCCCCTCCCATCCGGGAGCACCTCAGTTTTTTGCCAGTGTCTAAGGTGTTGGCCAAAGAGTAACATGTGTTTTCACTGGGCTTGCGTACAGGTTCTTTTACAGGCCTTAGTAAGCTGTTCCGGATCCGACCAAAAAAGCTTCATAGCTAAACGGTCGGTACCCGGGCCTTGCAACAGAAGAGCAAGGTTTTGCCTGTAATGCCTCTCTTAGGAGGGCTGGACCCTGGGATCCAGAGCTCTGGTCATACCCACGACCAAGATGTTGTCTGTGCAGGGTGCTATACAGGTCCAGGGGAGTGGAATCCTTGGGAACCCGGTCCCTGAAGGTTTAAATACAATGCCTGCCGTGATAGGTGAAGTTTGGGCTTCTGTGGACCAAACAAAGTCCTGCGGCGGGGAACAGGTAAGTGGGGGCCCCCAGGAACTTGGTTCTATTGGGGGACCCCCAAGCCTAATTTGTCTGTCTGTTACCTAACGGTATTCCCGCTGATATCTGTGTATGCCTGTAACTACTGGAAAATGTAAAATTTTAATAGTAGTCAAGAAAAAATAAAAAAAAGGAGACCGCGGTACCTGTGTTAAACCACTAGAGGCCGCTGTGGTCCATTTTTCTTGTCATGTGGATCTTTGGCTTTTTCAAGTCAAAAGATCCAGGCAGTTGGTAAGTTTCTCTGTGGGAATCCACTTCCTCTGCCCTGTTGCTGCGCTCATCCACCGCACAGGCCCTCCGGCAAAAAGGGCCCTGGCTCCTAGTCCCTGCTTGTTTTCAAAAAAGGCGCCGAAAACGCACGGGCGCGCGCACGCGCCTCCTATGAAAGGAAAGGGGCGGGGCGGGTGGATGACGCTCGATGCGCGCCGCGGCGCTTCTGCGCATGTGCAGGCGTCCCAGCATGGATAAAAGACACAGTACAAGTGTCAGCTGGATGCAAGCAGAGCTAGCAACAAACGGTGGCACACAGAGGCGGTTGATGCAGGCATCCCCATAGAAAGACACTTTAGTGGACACCAGCTGGTATATAGCAGCAACTGTGTTAGACTATTACCAGCAAAATTGGTGTATGACGACGGGAATACCTCAGCTTTGTGCTTAAAGGATATGTCGTCCAGACGCTCCGGAAATAAGTCTTCCAGGAAGCCAAAAGGGGTCTCCATCGGGCTCTGAGGATTTTGGGCATGCTTGTATTGCACCAATCTCCCCTGAAAATTCAGAGGTCAGTAGCCGTAGGAACCCCGCAGGAGTACCTGGTGCTGCGGCTGTCCCCAGTCCACCTGCTCCTGTATATATAACAGAGGAGGTTTTTTCCTCAACTCTGGGAGGATTGGAAGAGAGATTAACAGCATTGATCGCTGCTTCCCTGTCACAGGGAAAGCGCGTCCGATCTCCGTCTCCTCCTTCAGAGTGCCTGTTAGTGGAGGAACAGTCCCACACAGAGATCGACCTACCTGAAGGGGATCAGGATGAGGTTGATTCGGTTATAGAGGAATCAACAGTGGAAGAACCTTTCTCAGCATCTCAGGCTGAAAGATTATGGGTTCAGTCTCTGACTAACATGGTCCGATCAGCATTTAAAATGCCTCTGGCGGAACCATCAACCACTACTGTTTCCTCGCTGGGGTCGCTGAAAGCTCCCCAGACTGTCTGTTCCTTCCCAATCCACCCTTTATTGGAAGGGCTTATTTACCAGGATTGGGAGCATCCTGATAAAATATTTACTCCCCCCAAGAGATTTCCAGTGATCTATCCCATGGAGGATAAGTTCATAAAAAAAAAAAATGGAGGGTCCCTACAGTGGACGCAGCCATCTCTTGTGTGAATAAATCACTGACATGTCCAGTAGATAATGTTCCAATGTTCAAAGACCCAATAGATAAAAAATTGGAGTCTTTACTAAAATCTGCTTTCTCTACAGCAAGCATGGTGACACAACCTGCAGTAGGAGCGATTGGAGTCTGCCAAGCAGTGAAAGATCAGTTGAAACAAGTCTTAAGGGACTTACCAGATCAGCAGGCTCTTGCCCTAGCTGACCTACCTAGAGCCTTGTGTTTTGCGGTGGACGCCAAAAAGGATACAATCCAACAGGCCTCCCGCTTTACGCTGTCTGTAGTACATATGCGTAGGCTTCTATGGCTCAAAAAACTGGTCTGCTGAAGCTCCCTGTAAGAAATTGCTGATTAGCTTCCCATTTCATGGAGAACGCTTATTTGGAGAAGATCTGGACAAGTATATCCAGAAAATTTCTGCCGGTAAAAGTACACTCTTGCCGGTTAAGAACAAGGGTAGAAGTCCTTCTTTTAAGAGGCCTACTTCTCCAGTCCCTGGCACATCGGCTGTGAAACAGTTCCGACGGCCTCCGCGGTCAAATCCAGGGGGCAGAAATCAGGGACAATCACAGGGTAACAAGAAACCCTGGGTCAAGAGAGGTACAAAACCTCCCCCCAAGTCATGAAGGGTTGCCCCCACTCAATCGGGTGGGGGGAAGACTTCAGTTGTTCACAGAGACCTGGCGGGGCACCATCAGAGACAGATGGGTGATCTCCGCAGTAAGTCTGGGATACAAGCTGGAGTTAAAAGACACTCCTCCTGCCCATTTTATGAGGTCAAACGTGCCAAGCGATCCCCAGAAGAGAGGATCCCTCCTTCTGGCACTAGAACAACTATTGCTCCAAGGTGTAATCATGAAGGTTCCCTTGGAAGAAAGCGGGTTCGGGTTTTACTCGAACCTTTTCACAGTCCCCAAACCAAATGGGGACGTGAGGCCCATATTAAATCTAAAAGGGCTAAACAAGTTCCTACATATCAGGACTTTTCGGATGGAGTCGATCCGATCGGTGGCCACCGCCCTACAAGGGCAGGAATGGTTAGCCTCGATCGACATAAAGGATGCTTATCTGCATATTCCCATCTTTCCGGCCCACCAGAAATTTCTACGCTTTGTAGTAGAAGGGCGCCATTTTCAGTTCAGAGCCTTACCTTTCGGTCTGGCCACAGCACCACGAGTGTTCACAAAAATTCTGGCCCCACTATTGGCCAATCTAAGAACACGGGGTGTAACGATAATGGCATATTTAGACGACCTGCTACTAATAGACCACTCAGTGGAAAAACTGGAAGTAGCTATTCACGAGACAATCAAGTATCTGGAATATCACGGTTGGATTATCAACCGAGACAAGTCAGCTCTAAGACCAGTCAAAAGTCTGGAATACTTGGGGCTAAGGCTGGATTCAAATCAGAGAAAGATTTTCTTACCTCCAGAGAAGGTGTCGTCTTTGAAAGATTTGACCCACTTAGTGGGTACAAAAAGAAAACCATCCATACGCCTGTGCATGAGGCTGCTGGGAAAAATGGTGGCTTCATTCGAAGCAGTACCCTACGGTCAATTCCATTCAAGGAACTTGCAGAGGGCCATACTGTCAGCCTGGAACAAAAAAGTTCAGGCTTTAGACTTACCAATGTCCCTGTCCCCTTCCGTTCGCAAGAGCCTCCATTGGTGGTTGGTGCCCCAGAATCTGGAAAAAGGGAAACCCTTCAGTCCGGTTTCTTGGAAGGTGGTCACTACAGATGCCAGCCTCATAGGCTGGGGGGCAGTACTGGAGCAATGGTCTCTCCAGGGCAAGTGGTCAGAAGCAGAGAAGGCCCTGCCCATCAATCTCTTAGAGATACGAGCAGCCCGGTATGCCCTAGTAGCATGGACATCCAAACTCCAAGGGTCCCCTGTCAGAATTCAATCAGACAATGCCACAGCAGTGGCATATATCAATCACCAGGGTGGCACCAGGAGTCGTGCAGCCCAGAGGGAAGCGAATTGCATCCTGGAATGGGCAGAAAGATATGTCCCAGCCATATCCGCGGTTTTCATCCCAGGAGTGGAAAATTGGAGAGCGGACTTTAAGTCGCCAGCAATTATGCCCGGGGGAATGGTCTCTTCACCCCGAGGTTTTCCAGGCAATATGCCAGCGGTGGGGAACACCGGATGTAGATCTGCTAGCATCCAGATTCAAACGCAAAGGTGGACAGATTTGTGTCTCGCACAAGGGATCCCCTAGCTTGCGGCTCGGATGCCCTAGTGTTCCCTTGGGATCAGTTCAAGCTGATATATGCATTCCCACCGCCACAATTGTTACCGCGATTAATCCGCAGAATCCGGGTAGAAAAGAAACCGGTGATTCTGGTGGCTCCAGCGTGGCCCCGAAGGGCATGGTACGCGGAGATTGTAAAAATGTCAGTGGGGAGTCCTTGGACCCTCCCACATCGTCCGGACCTGCTTTCGCAAGGACCGATATACCACCCTTCCTTACCAGCCCTAGGTTTGACGGCCTGGCTATTGAAGCCCACATTCTAAAAAAGAGAGGTCTCTCTAATCCTGTGGTATCTACCATTATCAATGCCAGGAAGCCGGTATCCAGGCAGATCTATTATAGGATCTGGAAGGCGTACATCGCGTGGTGTGAGGCCAAGAAATGGCATCCACGTAAGTACGTAATAGGTAGGATTCTGGACTTCCTACAGTGGGCTGTGGATAGGAAGCTTGCCTTGAGTACTATCAAGGGTCAGATTTCGGCCTTGTCAATATTTTTTCAAAGGCCCTTGGCTTCGCATTCACTAGTCAAAGCTTTCATACAAGGAGTGATGCGTATTAGCCCTCCGGTTAGTATTCCCATATGTCCATGGGACTTAAACCTGGTTCTGTCGGTTCTACAGAAACAACCATTTGAACCATTGCAGCACATTTCCTTGGTTCTTCTCACCAGGAAATTGATTTTCTTAGTAGCCATTTGTTCGGCTAAAAGAGTATCGGAATTAGCCGCCTTGTCCTGTAAGAAGCCATATCTGGTTGTCCATAAGGACAGAGTAGTATTACGTCCTCATCCAGCCTTTCTTCCTAAGGTGGTATCGAGGTTTCATTTGAACCAAGATGTGGTTCTTCCTTCCTTTTTCCCCAAACCTAGTTCGGTAGAGGAAAAGTTATTGCATTCTTTGGATGTAGTAAGAGCAGTTAAAGCTTATCTAAAAGCCACTGCTCAGATTCGTAGAACGGATACTTTGTTTGTTCTGCCGGAAGGCCCCAGAAAGGGTCAGGCAGCATCAAAATCTACTTTAGCCAAGTGGATTCGACAGGTCATAACACAAGCCTATGGCTTGAGAAGGAGACCGCCTCCGTTCAAAGTTAGGGCGCACTCCACAAGAGCAGTTGGAACTTCATGGGCAGTGCATCACCAGGCCTCCCTGGCTCAGGTCTGTAAGGCCGCAACATGGTCTTCAGTACACACGTTTACTAGATTCTACCAGGTAGACGTTAGAAATCAGGAGGATGTCGCCTTTGGGCACAGTGTGTTGCAGGCCGCAAAAGATCCTCATGCCTGATGGCGCCCAGCTTATGTATAGTGTATCCCTCCCCTCATTTGGCATTGCTTTGGGACGTCCCATTAGTAATGACTAAGTCGCTCTGTGTCCCGTGATGTACGAAAAAGAAAAAGGGATTTTTATAACAGCTTACCTGTAAAATCCTTTTCTTGGAGTACATCACGGGACACAGAGCTCCCACCCCACTTTTTGGGACACTTATTGCTTCGCTACAAAACTGAGGTGCTCCCGGATGGGAGGGGCTTATATAGGGGAGGGTACTTCCGGTTTTGGAAGTTGCCAGTGCCAGCACCTGAAGGTATCTATATAACCCAGTGTTTCTCAACTCCGGTCCTCAAGGCGCACCAACAGGTCATGTTTTCAGGATTTCCATTATTTTGCACAGGTGATTTGATCTGTTTCACTGCCTTAGTAATTGCCACAGCTGTTTTACCTGAGAGAAATCCTGAAAACATGACCTGTTGGTGCGCCTTGAGGACTGGAGTTGAGAAACACTGATATAACCCATTAGTAATGACTAAGTCGCTCTGTGTCCCGTGATGTACTCCAAGAAAAGGATTTTACAGGTAAGCTGTTATAAAAATCCCTTTTTTTTAAACAACTGCTAACCATGCAAGACAACTGAATAAAAGTCTTTAGTATGACAGATTTGCGAAAGAAAAAAAAAATAAAAAATCAGCTGTTAAAAAAAAAAAAAAAAAACACAGCTTAATTGACTTAATGGAAATCAGTCCCACTACAGAGACCAGTGTCATTCTAAATAATTAACTGCAAACACTGCTTTCTTAGTTACAATACCCATATAATTCATTATTTTATAAAATAATCTGCCAGATGCTCCTGCGGTCTGGATAAATTATTATTTAGATTTCAAAACACCAGGACTGGGCTCCATGGGTGCTGTCGTGCCTCTGTTTACTTCTACGTGTTCTATGCACAAGAGCTTACTATAGATTACATAGCAGTACATGAAGAAATACGAAAGGATGTTAGTTTGGTGCTGCTTCTGCTCTGCAGCTCCCGGGGCATCGGCTGGCATTCAGCTTCACTCAGTACAGATCTGTCTCCCCTGTTCTTAAGAGTCCTAAAGCAGGCATAATCTGCACACATTACATATTTAAAAACCCAGTGGGCAAAAAAAATGTAATTGTATAATACAAAGCTAGCCATTTACTAAAATGATTCCATATAATTGTTAAGGGGCAGAATGTCACTGCTATGTTTAGAATGCCAGGAACAAGCAAACAGAAAAGCTTGCCAAAGGAAATATGGGGATTAACCAAGTTACACCTGCCCTCATCAATGACCAATTCACACACTCGCTCACACATTTCTCTCATAATTAGAATCTGGCCAGCATTCAAACATACATCAAAGAAAAAGAGAATATGAAGTAACCCCAGCAATCAATCAGAAATAGTTATTAAGGCCTCATGCACACTGGTCGTTTTTAGCTGCTGTTTTTGGCTTCAGGCCTTTTTTTTCTGCAGCCGGTAAACTCCCCAGCATGTTATCCTATGTGTCCGTGCACACGTGGGCTGTTATCAGCAGTTTTTGGCAGAGGTGTTTTCTGGCTGGAAAAAAAACCTTAGAACGAGTGGCTTTTGAGAGGAGTTTTTCATCTGTAAAAATGCTCTAAGGCCTCATACACACTGGATGTTACAAAAACGCCAGTAGCGTTAGATGTAGAAAGCTGTAAAATTATTTTTGCAGCATTTTTTAGCTTTTCTTTTTAGCAAAACTATACTCCCACAAAAACTTATGGCTCAAAAAATGCTGATAAACACAGAATGGCTGCGTTTTTCTGAGTTTTTAAGCTTTTATCAGTTAGAGCATTTTTACAAGCAATTTTTAAATAAAACAGTATTGGGCTATGCACTGTTCCATTGTCTTCTATATGGGATATTTGGATGGAGACGAGGTTACAGCATAGAAGATCCATCTATTGGCTCAGAGCATCCAAACAGTGCATTAGACCATCTTTTTAATTAAAGAGGTCATGTCCATCTAGTGAGCAGATTTTGGTTTTGAGCACTTTGGGTGTATCTGAATTGCAAGTGGTGAAGGAATTCTCCTTTTTTCTCTGTGGGTCAACCATCAAGATATAACACCGAATGTTATGGACTATATAATTCACTTATTGGTTTAGTTGCACTATATGTATATGTTTACTACAAGTGGTTAAATTGTTGCACATTATGCACATGTTCACTTTAATCCATGTTATATGGTCATATCATAGCGCACACATTAGATTTGTTTAGCGCCCCATATCACCTTTTTTCAATGACAGAGGAGAGCAGAAGATCCCGGGAGCCGCACATCAGAACAAGACCTGCTGTGTGTAGACAAGTGGCAGTCTCAGCCTGGACCCCAGCCAGACTATGCCCCCAACACGTTACATATCGCCCACTGGAGCTACAGCATTGTTTCTCAACTCCAGTCCTCAAGGCGCCCCAACAGGTCATGTTTTCAGGCTCTCCATTATCTTGTACAGGTGATTTGATCAGTTTTACTGCCTTAGTAATTGCCACACAGCCATTTCATCTGAGGGAAATCGTGAAAACATGACCTGTTGGGGCGCCTTGAGGACTGGAGTTGAGAAACACTGGTCTACAGACTATGACTGTCCTTTCTGTTGCACCCTGAATATGGGTGCAACATGATAATGCATGGACATAAAGATGGATTTAGCTTTTAACCCTTTGTTAAGCCGGACAGTGTGGACATCTACTTTTCAACTGCTTATGAAATCTGCCAGCACATACAAACAGAATTCATTATGGTAAACATAACTTCCTCCTTAAAAATTTCTATGTAGCTTCCTCTACTTTGTAATGGTAAGTAAAAAAAGTAAGCAGTAAGTTTTTACTATTTGTTTTAATAAGTTGTGGTACTGTATGTGAATGGGAAGAGGTAACAAATATAAAAGTAGGTGTTATCCCATTTCAGCTGCAAAGGTGGGAATACACAGAGAACATGTTGTTACTGCCCAGCCTCCCCACCTTGTCCAATCAGAGAACGTTTTATATTCATTAAGATAATAGGCCACCATGCCATGCAGCAAATGGCCCCCTTGTGGTTAATATGCAGCAGGGCAGCCACTCGCCACTGGACCCGGAAGACCGCGGGGACCCCAGTAGCTACTATAGGGATTCCCTGCTTCCACAGCAGTCCCTATGGAATATGTATACTTATATTGGTCCACTGCAATACAAACCAGACCTTGAGCTCAGCTTTAACAAAACTGTCAGGTCTTTACTGAAGCACCTAGTAGCTTCTTAATGCAAATTTTCAAAATTTGGAGAAAAAAAAATAATAATGGAGAAATGAGATTTGCAGCTGAAAATAGTTTGCGGTTACCACTCTGCAATTCTACCAATTTGGGATTCTCCACTCATTACGATACTGCTCTCACTTTGGGGAAAACACAAGTCTGGTGACTAATAAAGCGATCATTTGCAAGTCTAGAAATGGAAGGTAGACGGCCACATTGTGTCAACAACTACACAGCACACAAATGTATATGCAAATTCTCCTAGGCATTGTGCATTCACATAGCCATAATGAGAACGCATCAACCAATGATAAAACAGGTGACAGTGTCATAATAATTACAAGAATTCACCATTGATGCAGTACATTTTTGCTATCAGGACACAGCCAATTAGGGCCTTACCCGTAGATCTGCGGATTTCTGCATCGGGTACAGCCAGATGTTTCCAATCAGCCGTGGAAAGGAAGCCTGTATAAATCAATGACAGGATGACAATGTCCATGCCTGTCCACAGTCGTTTACCTGAATTGCACATGGAGTGATCACCTGCCGTTAGGGAAGGGTGTGCGTTTCAGGATGCAAACTGTGAATGTGATCAGCTGAAAGTGAATGTCCAGCCAAAAATGTTTTAAGTTGTTTGGTAAACCATTGTCTCTGGGACAGAAAGTGAGGGGAAACCCACTCAACCTTTTTCTGTAACATAACGCAGGTATGGGGTTTGACTTTTTTTCTGAATCATACTTACCTAGGTGGATGCAGCATCGGCCCCCCACCGGCTCTAAGACTGATAACCGAGCGATCAAAGACCGCCGATCGCTCAGTTCTCAGAGAGCTGGTGACAGTCACTGGCTCTCTCCTCTGCGCCCCCCCTCCTTGCTCACTGGAGTGCTGGGCTGTGGAGGGGGCAGGAGCAGCTGGCTCAGGCTCTCAGCAGCTCACCGAGAGGCTGAGTCGGGTGCCGGTCCAGGCATGTGGGCGGATCCCAACTTCATTGTCGCAATCTTGCCCAAGCCTGGACCAGCCCTGTGACGTCAGCTGACAGAGGATCTTCAGCCCACTGTGTGTTGAAAACATGTTACAGGAGTGCAGAACAAGCTACACTGATGTCACCCACAGGAAAAGTACAGCCAAATGAGCTTTGGCTGTACTTCAAGTTTAATACATGTTAGGTGCTTTACTGCATGTTGCAATAATACATGCTAAAGAAGGGTAAATGGGCTTTAAGGGTCCATGCACATTAAGCAGCAGAAAAAAAACGCCAGAACTGCTTGCAGAAAAAAAAAACGCTGCCAAGGACGATATTGTACACGTTTTTTCTGTCCGAAAGCTCCTCTCAAAAATACGTGTTGTTTTTTTTTTTTTTCAGCCTGTAAACTCCCAAGTATGCATTGACACAGACAAAAAAAATAATACCACAAACACCTGTTTATGCCCAGTATGTATGATGTCTAAATGTATTATTTTATTTTTTATTTTTATGCAATTGCTGTGAAGTGGGCTTGATATAAGCCTCTCACAGTCCACTGTATAGAAGAGCTCACACAGGGGGATTCAGGTATGCTGCAGTGCAAGAAGGATGCTGATAGGTGAAGAGAGCAGCGTGATAGACAGATTGGCTCATTTGTGGGGTGCTTCTCCCGTTCCTGTCTGGGATTAGGATTTGACCTGAAAATAAAATGAGACTGACCCTAGGTTAACACTGGGCTGCGGGAATGAAGCCGTGCAAGCTCAGCTGAACTCGCACGATTTCACTCCCGCTTGTCAGTCCCGATTTCGGCCGCGATTACAGAGACATCCCCCTGATGCCAATGATGGGACACTATTTCTCCCGATGATGCCACCAATGGAGCACTATTCCACTGGATATGTAGGAGGAATAGTGTTCCATCATTGGTATCTGTAGGAGGAATAGTGCTCCATTTTTGGGATTAGGAGGAATAGTGCCCACATCTGCACAGATGTCAATGTAAATCGTGGCCCGAAATCGCAAAAAATAGGATTTTTATAACAGCTTACCTGTAAAATCCTTTTCTTGGAGTACATCACGGGACACAGAGCGACATAGTCATTACTAATGGGTTATATAGATACCTTCAGGTGCTGGCACTGGCAACTTCCAAAACCGGAAGTACCCTCCCCTATATAAGCCCCTCCCATCCGGGAGTACCTCAGTTTTGTAGCAAAGCAATAAGTGTCCCCAAAGAGGGGTGGGAGCTCTGTGTCCCGTGATGTACTCCAAGAAAAGGATTTTACAGGTAAGCTGTTATAAAAATCCTATTTTCTTTCTCGTACATCACGGGACACAGAGCGACATAGTCATTACTAATGGGATGTCCTAAAGCAATGCCCAATGAGGGGGGGGGGGATACACCATACATAAGCTGAGCGCTATCAGACATGAGGATCTTTTGCGGCCTGCAACACACTGCGCCCAAAGGCGACATCCTCCTGACTTCTAACGTCCACCTGGTAGAACCTAGTAAACGTGTGTACTGAAGACCATGTTGCGGCCTTACAGATTTGAGCCAGGGAGGCCTGGTGATGCGCTGCCCATGAAGTTCCAACTGCTCTCGTGGAGTGCGCTCTAACTTTGAACGGAGGCGGTCTCCTTCTCAAGCCATAGGCTTGCATTATGACCTGTCGAATCCACTTGACTAAAGTAGATTTTGACGCTGCCTGACCCTTTCTGTGGCCTTCCGGCAGAATAAACAAAGTATCCGTTCTGCGAATCTGAGCAGTGGCTTTTAGATAAGCTTTAACTGCTTTTACTACATCCAAAGAATGCAATAACTTTTCCTCTACCAAAGTAGGTTTGGGGAAAAAGGAAGGAAGAACCACATCTTGGTTCAAATGAAACCTCGATACCACCTTAGGAAGAAAGGCTGGATGAGGACGTAACACTACTCTGTCCTTATGGATAACCAGATATGGCTCTTTACAGGACATAGCTGCTAATTCCGACACTCTTTTAGCCGAACAAATGGCTACTAGAAAAATCAATTTCCTGGTGAGAAGAACCAAAGAAATATGCTGTAATGGTTCAAATGGTTGTTTCTGTAGAACCGACAGAACCAGGTTTATATCCCATGGACATATGGGAATATTAACCGGAGGACTAATACGCATCACTCCTTGTATAAAGGCTTTGACTAGTGAATGCGAAGCCAAGGGCCTTTGAAAAAATATTGACAAGGCCGAAATCTGACCCTTGATAGTACTCAAGGCAAGCTTCCTATCTACAGCCCACTGTAGGAAGTCCAGAATCCTACCTATTACGTACTTACGTGGATGCCATTTCTTGGCCTCACACCACGCGATGTACGCCTTCCAGATTCTATAGTAGATCTGCCTGGATACCGGCTTCCTGGCATTGATCATGGTAGATACCACAGGATTAGAGAGCCCTCTCTTTTTTAGAATGTGGGCTTCAATAGCCAGGCCGTTAAACCTAGGGCTGGTAAGGAAGGGTGGTATATCGGTCCTTGCGAAAGCAGGTCCGGACGATGTGGGAGAGTCCAAGGACTCCCCACTGACATTTTTACAATCTCCGCGTACCATGCTCTTCGGGGCCACGCTGGAGCCACCAGAATCACTGGTTTCTTTTCTACCCTGATTCTGCGGAGTAATCGAGGTAACAATTGTGGCAGTGGGAATGCATATATCAGCTTGAACTGATCCCAAGGGAACACTAGGGCATCCGAGCCGCAAGCTAGGGGATCCCTTGTCCAAGAGACAAACCTGTCCACCTTTGCGTTGAATTTGGATGCTAGCAGATCTACATCCGGTGTTCCCCACCGCTGACATATTGTCCGAAAAACCTCGGGGTGAAGGGACCATTCCCCTGGGCATAATTGTTGGCGACTTAGAAAGTCCGCCTTCCAATTCTCCACTCCTGGAATGAATACCGCGGATATGGCTGGGACATATCTTTCTGCCCATTTCAGGATGCAATTTACTTCCCTCTGGGCTGCACGACTCCTGGTGCCACCCTGATGATTGATATATGCCACTGCCGTGGCATTGTCTGATTGAATTCTGACAGGGGACCCTTGGAGTTTGGATGTCCATGCTACTAGGGCATACCGGGCTGCTCGTATCTCTAAGAGATTGATGGGCAGGGCCTTTTCCGCATCCGACCATCTGCCCTGGAGAGACCATTGCTCCAGTACTGCTCCCCAGCCTATAAGGCTGGCATCTGTAGTGACCACCTTCCAAGAAATCGGACTGAAGGATTTCCCTTTTTCCCGATTCTGGAGAACCAACCACCAACGGAGGCTCTTGCGAACGGAAGGGGACAAGGACATTGGTAAGCCTAGGGCCTGAACTTTCTTGTTCCAGGCTGACAGCATGGCCCTTTGCAAATTCCTTGAATGGAATTGACCGTAGGGTACTGCTTTGAATGATGCCACCATTTTTCCCAGCAGCCTCATGCACAGGCGTATGGACGGCTGTCTTTTTGTACCCACTAAGTGGATCAAATCTCTCAAAGACAACACCTTTTTTCGAGGCAAGAATATTTTCTTCTGGCCTGAATCTAGCCTTAGCCCCAAGTATTCCAGACTTTTGACTGGTTTTAGGGCCGACTTGTCTCGGTTGATAATCCAACCGTGAGATTCCAGATACTTGATTGTCTTGTGAACGACCACTTCTAGTTTTTTCACTGAGTGGTCTATCAGCAACAAGTCGTCTAGATATGCCATTATCGTTACACCTTGCGTTCTTAGATTGGCCAACAATGGGGCCAGAATTTTCGTGAACACTCGCGGTGCTGTGGCCAGACCGAAGGGTAAGGCTCTGAACTGAAAATGGCGCCCTTCTACTGCAAAGCGCAGAAATTTTTGGTGGAATTTGTTTAGCCCTTTTAGATTTAATATGGGCCTCACGTCCCCGTTTGGCTTCGGGACTGTAAAGAGGTTTGAGTAAAACCCGAACCCCCATTCTTCCAGGGGAACCTCCATAATTACTCCTTGGAGCAATAGTTGTTCTAGTGCCAACAGGGGGGACTCTCTCTTCCGGGGATCCCTTGGCACGTTTGACCTCATAAAATGGGAAGGAGGAGAGTCTTTTAACTCCAATCTGTATCCCAGACTTACTGCGGAGAGCACCCATCTGTCTCTGATCGTGTCCCGCCAGGTCTCTGCGAACAACTGGAGTCTTCCCCCCACCCGATTGAGTGGGGGCAACCCTTCATGAATTTGACTTTGGGGGAGGTTTTGTACCTCTCCTGACCCAGGGTTTTTTATTACCCTGCGATTGTCCCTGATTTTTACCCCCGGGATTTGACCCAGGAGGCCGTCGGAACTGTTTCACAGCCGATGCCCCAGGGACTGGAGAAGCAGGCCTCTTAAAAGAGGGACCTCTAACTCTGTTTTTAACCGGTAAGAGTGTACTTTTACCGTTGGAAATTTTCTGGATATATTTGTCCAGGTCTTCCCCGAATAAGCGTTCACCATGAAATGGGAAGCTAACCAGCAATTTTTTACAGGGAGCTTCAGCAGACCATTTTTTTAGCCATAGAAGCCTGCGCATATGTACTACAGACAGCGTAAGGCGGGAGGCCTGATGGATTGAATCCTTTATGGCATCAACCGCAAAGCACAAGGCTCTAGGTAGATCAGCTAGGGCAAGGGCCTGCTGATCTGGCAAGTCCCTTAAGACCTGTTTCAACTGATCCTTCACTGCTTGGCAGTCCCCAATAGCTGCCACTGCTGGTTGTGTCACCAAGCCTGCTGTAGAAAAAGCAGATTTTAATAAGGACTCCAATTTTTTATCTATTGGGTCCTTGAACATTTGGACATTATCCACTGGACATGTCAGTGATTTATTCACACAAGAGATGGCTGCGTCCACTGTAGGGACCCTCCATTTTTTGATGAACTTATCCTCCATGGGATAGACCACCGGAAATCTCTTGGGGGGAGTAAATATTTTATCAGGATGTTCCCAATCCTGGTACATGAGCCCTTCCAATAAAGGGTGAACTGGAAAGGAACAGACAGTCTGGGGAGCTTTTAGCGACCCCAGCGAGGAGACAGTAGTGGTTGATGGTTCCGCAAGGTGCATTTTAAATGCTGATCGGACCATGCTAGTCAAAGACTGAACCCATAATCTTTCAGCTTGAGATGCTGAGAAAGGTTCCTCCACCGTTGATTCCTCTATAACAGAATCAACCTCCTCCTGATCCCCTTCAGGCAGGTCGATCCCTGTATGGGACTGTTGCTCCGCTAACAGGTACTCTGAAGGAGGAGACGGAGATCGGGCCTTTCCCTGTGACAGGGAGGCAGCGATTAATGTTGACAATCTCTCCTCTAATCCTCCCAGAGCTGAGGAAAAAACCTCCTCTGTTACATACACAGGAGCAGGTGAACTGAGGACAGCCACAGTACCAGGCACTCCTGCGGGGTCTCTACGGTCACTAACCTCTGAATTTTCAGGGGAGACTGGTGCAGCAGAAGCATGCCCAAGATCCTCAGAGCCCGATGGAGACCCCTTTTGCTTCCTGGAAGATTTAGTTCCGGAGCTTCTGGACGGCATATTCCTAAGCCCAAAGCTGAGGTATTCCAGCCGTAATACACCCTTTTTACTGAGAATAGTCTAGCACAATTGCTGCTATATATCAGTTGGTGTCTACTAAAGTGCCTTTCTAGGGGATGCCTGCATCAACCGCCTCTGTGTGCCTTTTTACTGTTGCTAGCTCTGTTTGTGCACTTCAATAGCCAGCTTGATTGCTTTTAAAACATGCTGGACGCCCGCACATGCGCAGTAGCGCCGCGGCGCACACCGAGCATCATCCACCCGCTCCGCCCCTTTTCCAGATTGCCTCTATATAGAGAGGCGCGTGCACGCGCACGCGCACGGGCACGTGCGCCTTTTTTGAAAAAAACAGGAGCTAGATGGGAGCCAGGGTCCCTTGCCGCAGGGCCCGGGGATGGATCAGCGCAGCAACAGGGCAGAGGAGACAGCTTCCCCGCAGAGAACTTACCAACTGCCTGGATTTGACTTCGGAAGAAAAAAATCCACATTACAAGAAAAAAAGAACCATAGCGGCCTCTAGTGTTTAACACAGGTACCGCGGTCTTACACATTTTTTTTTTTTTTTTTTTTTTCTTGCCTACTATAATTTTTTTTTTACATTTTCTCAGTAGTAACAGGCATACACAGAATATTTAGCGGGAATACCTTAGGTAACAGGCAGAAAGACAAAATAGGCTTGGGGTCCCCCAATAGAACCAAGTTCCTGGGGGCCCCCACTTACCTTTTCCTCGCCGCAGGACTCTGTTTGGTCCACAGAAGCCCAAACTTCACCTATCACGGCAGGCATTGTAATCAAACCTTCAGGGACCGGGTTCCCAAGGATTCCACTCCCCTGGACCTGTATAGCACCCTGCACAGAAAACATCTTGGTCGTGGGTATGACCAGAGCTCTGGATCCCAGGGTCCAGCCCTCCTAAGAGAGGCATTACAGGCAAAACCTTGCTCTTCTCTTGCAAGGCCCAGGTACCGACCGTTTAGCTATGAAGCTTTTTTGGTCGGATCCGGAATAGCTTACTGAGGCCCCAAAAGAACCTGTACGCAAGCTCAGTGAAACACATGTTACTTCTTGGCCAACACCTTAGACACTGGCAAAAAACTGAGGTACTCCTGGATGGGAGGGGCTTATATAGGGGAGGGTACTTCCGGTTTTGGAAGTTGCCAGTGCCAGCACCTGAAGGTATCTATATAACCCATTAGTAATGACTATGTCGCTCTGTGTCCCGTGATGTACGAGAAAGAAAGTAGTACAGAAACTACTTTTTTTAAATCAGTGCAGCGCACAAGATGCGGCGTCGCACTGATTAGGACGGTGCCATTGCCGTGTCAAATCGCACCAGTGTGGACCAGGGCTGAAGCAGAGAAAGATCAGGTCCCTCCCCTGTTTGCTTAGAGCAGAGGTCTCCAAACTGCAGCCTGTGGGCTAGATGTGGCCCTTTGCTAAGCTTTATCTGGCCCCTTGGGCATTATTCCTCCCACTGACGCCAATGACTGACACTGTTCTTCCCCCTGATGCCAATGATGGGACACTATTTCTCCCGATGATGCCACCAATGGAGCACTATTCCACTGGATATCAATGATGGGGCACAATGTATCCCAGGGATACCAATGATGGGGTACCATTCCCTGCACTGATACCAACAATGGAGCACTAATCCATTGATACCAAAGATGGAACACTATTCCTCCTACTGATACCAATGATGGAGCACCATTCCTCCCACTCATACCAATGATGGGGCACTATTCCTCCTAATCCCAATAATGGAGCACTATTCCTCCTACAGATACCAATGATGGGACACTATTCCTCCTACAGATACCAATGATGGGACACTATTCCTCCTACAGATACCAATGATGGGACACTATTCCTCCTACAGATACCAATGATGGGACACTATTCCTCCCACTGACACCAATGATGGGACACTATTCCTCCCACTGACACCAATGATGGGACACTATTCCTCCCACTGACACCAATGATGGGACACCATTCCTCCTAATACCAATAATGGTGTACTATTCCTCCCACGGATACCAATTATGGGGCACTATTCCCTCCCTGCACCGATACCAATGATGGGACACTATTCCTCCCACTGACACCAATGATCAGGCAGTATTTCTCCTATTGACACCAATGATGGAACACTATTCCTTCTACTGACACCAATGATGGGGCACTATTCCTCCTACTGATACCACTTATGAGGCACTATTTCCTGCACGGATACCAATGATGGGGCACTATTCCTCCCACTGACCAAGGCACTATGTAAATTATTTACTCTTACTATCCACTAAGCCTGAAGCATTGTTTATTCCCACTGGCCACAATCCAGCCCCCCCTAAAATCTGAGGGACAGTAAACTGGCCCTTTGTGTAGAAAGTTTGGAGACCCCTGGCCTAGAGTCCAGCTTTAAACCAATTGTAAACTCCATTTTTTTTATTTTTAAATCACAAAACAGGTTTGTACTTGAGCTGTTCAATGAAATTTGGTCCCAAATCACCTCTTATTGGGTTCCCCGCTGACTCTCCTGGCTCCTCCTTTCTTGGCGTGTCCCAATAGCAAACAGCTTGCTATGAGGGTACATTTGCCGGCTCGCTCCTGAGCTGTGCCGCCTGCGTCCACAGACACAGAGTGGGGCTCATCCCTGCCCCCCACCTCCCTCGTCACAGGATTTGACTGACAGCAAAGCCTGTGAGCTGCTACAGGCGGGCACAGCGCAGGATCAAGTGAGGACTCAGGTAAGTATAAAAAGGGGGTTGAGGGGGCATACGGCTACCTAAACATTTTTACCCTAATGCAAGGAAGACATTAAGGTAAAAAAACTTTTAGGCTTTACAACCACTTTAAATTGTTCTGATGTCTTTATGAATCACTCACATTATTCTCCCACTGATCTGAACTGCGACTGCTGTTTTTTTTTGCTTTCGATGAGCAATGTAAACACCCTCGGGCAAACTCTGGACTTTACCCACAACCATAGCATGCACTCATGAAGAATGTGTGGCTTTCTCAATAAACTTAACAGAAGTTTTCAATGTGACCTGTTAGGCAGGAGCTAATTTCCAGGTTGTGTTTTATTTATTTAATCTCCACGGACAAGATAATGACAGAGCGAGGGCTTAACGATTAAACCACAAAAAGGTGCTAATTGGTGCACTTTGACTCAACTTGAATTATCTATGTTCCGCATTTTGTGTAACACGGCATCTGTCTTGGCCAAGGACAACCTGCTGGATCCCAGGAAACGGTGATTAGTGCACAGTAACATTACAGAAATTAGATTATATATATGTAAATAGAGAGGTGACCTGCAAGTCCCCTGACTGAGATAATAACAATAGAACAGGGCATAAAGAGCCAGAAATTTACCCTTTCCTATCCCTCCCAATGGCCCTTTAACTGGGTCTCAACGCCAGGAGGTGGGACAGACTTCCCGATTACATAATCCCTTTGATTCGCCGTCACATGATCAGGTGGTTTGTCCTGCCGGAACCCCATCATAAACAGAGACTAGGAGCAGTCTATGGAAAAAGGGTTGAAATTTTAGCGCCACGCCACTGCTATTAGGTCCAGATACAACTTTATTCCAATAAATGTCAGGGGTACAGATCAAGAAATATCCAATGTGCGTCAGGGGTCTACGTGCCCCCTTCATCAGGGCTAGAAAGAGCATAGGAAGATTATCATGTCAATTTGATATCAATACCTCTGATTCCTCTTGTACCAAATTGTAACGGAACTGTAATGTCTGCCTTTATTTTGTTAAGCGCTGCGCAAACTGTTGGCGCTATATAAAACCTGTATAATAATAATAAATAAATACAATATCCCCTTCACGGGGTCATAATTAAAACCAAACAGTCAATAGTAACTAGCCTGTCAAAATAATTACATAAAAAAAAGAGAACGAGTGCTGAACAAAAAGAAGAACATGGGTTGTTGTAAAATATGCAATAGTTATATGTTATAGATTAATAGATATAATATCGCATCTATGTATTATTTGTATAGTCCCTTGCTTGCTAGTTTAGCCTATCAGAATGCTAGGCCTAAAGATACACTGTATGGTATAAAGACAAAAGCAGTAGCGTCATAAACCAAGTCATATTACATTTATTCCTCTAAAAATAGGAAACATATCGTAACAACAGATATCAGATACAGTCTACAACAACCAATAATTTGAAATATACTTAACACTCCTCTCGGTAATCCTCCCTGGCTGGGCTCAGATGTAACAGAGAACTAGGCCTCTGTAGGCCTTTGTAGGCTTCTGCAGGCCACATGTCTTAAGCCCAAAAATGGCCTTCAGAGCATGGGTGCTGAAAGGAAATAATTCTAACACTAATAATAACCATCACTATCATTAAAATGATACATTATGGATGAGATTCTAAGCTATTTTTTTAATGATTATTCTTATTAGTTTTAATATAATATTTTTTTTTTCTTTCAGCACCTATATTCTTATTTTTGTTCAGCACTCTTGTTCTCCTAATTATGCATTTTGACACTCTCATTGCTACTGACGGTTTTAATTATGACCCCATGGATGGGACATTGTATAGATGTCAAATTGACATGATAATCTTCTTATGTGATTTCTAGCCCTGATGAAGGGGGCACGTAGACCCCCCAAAAAGCCTTGGCTATTTCTTGATCTGTACCCCTGACCTTTAATGGAATAAAGTTGTATTTGGACCTCTTAGCAATGGCATTGTGCTTAAAGTGGTTGTAAACCCATAAAAAAAAACCCTGCAAAACAAAAGGCATAATGAGCTAGTATGCATTGCATACTAGCTCATTCTGGAATACTTCCCTTAGATCGAAGCTGGTGCAGTGGTCCCAGTACACCGATGTGATGGGCGACATGTCTCCAGAATGTCACTACCGGGTTCGCAGGCTCCAGGGCTGTGATTGGCTAAAGCCGCGATGATGTCACTCCCGCGCATGCACGCGGGAGCTGTATCACGGCACATCAGCTGAAGAAACATCACGAACAAGCAGTTTCTTCAGTGCGCATGTGCCGATGATGACGGCACACGATGATACAGTGGATATGTCCTAAACCGTGCAGGTTTAGGAGATATCCACGGTACCTACAGGTAAGCCTTATTATAGGTTTACTTGTAGTGTACGTGGTGTGTAAGGGTTTACAACCACTTTAAAGTGTAATTCCACCCTAACACTAAAATCCCTGCATCTACAGACATCCACGATCGAACACTAACCTATCTATCTCTGTAAAGAAGAAAATTAGTATATGTACCTTTTTGAAGCCGATCTGATCCGGTCTCCAGCGGCGGAAGCTCTGCAGAGGACACAGAAGTTAAGGGCTGTGAAATGAATGGGGAGTGATGTCACCCATAGTTACTATGGGGCTTCTATTGTCGGATGTGTCCTCTGCACCCACCTCCACAGCGAGGCCGCCAGCTGACAGCTCAGCGGGGGATCGGGTCAGATCGGCTTCATAAAAAGGTATGTATACAGATTTCATCTTTACAAGGCTAGATAGGTTAGTGTTAGATCATGGTTGTCTGTAGATGCAGGGATTTTAGTGTTAGGGTGGACTTCCACTTTAAATGTCAACCCTTCGTACATTATACTACAAGCCAAGGAGACTGTGGAGATCCTCTGGGGTGTAGAAGCCCCCTGCCCAGGAACCAGATTATTTACACCTCAAAGTGGATGTAAACCCCATTCATGAAATATGACCCAAGCACATATATCTGTAGCGTTTTCTTGTGTCTATAGTGTCGGACCACCTGCGTTGGGGTAGAGGTGACAATTGGGAAATACATGCAGGCGCCAGAGAGTAGCAAAATCGAGCGTTTCAGCACATGGCCCACCGGACAGGCAAGTCAAATATGTCTTCTTTCACAGGTATCATATAGATCACAGCATATCATACATGCCCAAACATGAGCAATTTATTAGTCGCATAATAAGCAGTGCTTTGGAGCTCTAACCGGCTCCTTTCTCAGGTTGGTTAGAGCTCCACAATGTCAGACTGCTTGTTGTGTGGCTGATAAATTGCTCATATTTAAGCATATGATTTTCTGGTGATCTCTGGGATTTTAAGAATAAGAATGATGGCACCATACATTGTAAATCATTGAACCACTCAATGGAAGGTCAAGAACCTGTTTGGGTACACTATGCGCTCTTAAATACATTATTTTACATGCATGCTTTTGGATAGACATAACTCTATTCTGGGTCACATTAACCACTTGACCTCCGGAAGATCTACCCCCCCCCCTTAATGACCAGGCCATTTTTGTCGATATGGCACCGTTTTAACTTTGACAATTGCGCGGTCATGTAACGCTGTACCCAAATAAAATGTATGTCCTTTTGTTCTCACAAATAAAGCTTTCTTTTGGTGGCATTTGATCACCTCTGCATTTTTATTTTTGTGCAATAAACAAAGACTGACAATTTAAAAAATTATATTAGATTAGATTATAATATCTATATAATCTTCCGCTATAAAACATATCCAATAAAAACAAATTGTTTCATAAATGTTATCATAAATTTAAGCCAATATGTATTCCTCTACATATTTTTGTTTAAAAAAATTCCAACAAGCATATATTGATTAATTCGTTAACGTTTACACAAATGTTATAGCGTCTAGAAACTATGGGATATATTTATGGAATTACTTTTTATACTAGTAATGGCGGCGATCAGCGACTTGAAGCGGCGGACAATCAGACACTGACTCTTTGAAGGAACCAGTGAGACTAATGCAGTGATCCGTGCTAAAATAATGCACTGCTACTGAACTAATGACACTGGCTGGAAAGGGGTTAAACATCAGGGCAATCAATGATTTAACTGTGTGCCTAGCCAGTGTTTTTGTGTACTGTATGTGTTGCTTTTTACAAGGGAAGAGATGGAGATTATTCCCCGCTTTGCAGGGACATAAAATCCATCCCTTCCCCCCTGTCAAAATAGAGACCTGCCTTGTTTACATATGCAGATCTCCATTCTGTGTGTTTTACACATGATCGGTGGGTGCCGGCGGACATCCAGTGCCCGGCACCCCTAGATCGGCTTTGGGAATTTTAGGCAGGGAATACACAGACCGTTTTTTATCCTTCAACCTCCGGGTTGAATAAAAAAATAAAAAAAAATAAAAGCTGATAGAATCCCACGTCCACACAAGTGATATAAATGCAGGGATCTCCACCACTGCATTATTGTATTCTCACAGAATAATTAAAAAAAGTGGCTGGAGTTGGATTCTGAATAGTAGCCTGGAACAAACAAGTCACGAAAAAGTCAATAGTCCTTATCTGATGATACTTGTCCCAGAAAACTGACTTAAAGTGGAACTCCACTCAAAAGGGGAAGCTGTGCTTTAAAGGCCTCCTCCCCCCCCCTCCTCTTTGACACATTTGGCAATCTTTTTTGAGGGGGCAGGAGGGGTACAGGTACCAGCTCCTACTTCTGTTCGGATCGCCTAGGTGATTGGAGCAAAGGTTCTTCTTCCTCCCTCCTTCCCTGGAGTCTTCTAGGGCCTGTTACCACCCCCACATGCGCAGTGGGCACAGTTAAGACGCCGGGACCGACGACGGTCCCTGGTGCCCCCCTTGGGCGAGCACAGCGCTGGATCCTGGGACAGTTAAGCGTCTGTTTATTAAAAGTCTGTAGCTACAGGTTTTTGTAGCTACTTACTTTAGATTTTCACAAAAACGACTAGAGCTCCTCTTTAAAATAGGAGAGAAATACGCAGACCGCCATTGCTGACCCCCTGATAGTACTAATTGCTTTGCTGTCTAGACTTCTGGATGCACTGACCTAAAAGAAGGATGCTGTAAGTAATGTTAAAGCTCCTGATCTGCATAATTATTTCATGTCAGTGACTCAAAATACTGAAGGCAGGAATCAGCATGGCGGTCAGGTAATCCGTATGTTTAGAACAAGAAAGCAGATTGCATAATTCTCACCGCGCAGGTTTTCCTATGGTTCAGCCCAGTCTTTGGAAAAAAAAAAAGAGTGCAGCCCTTATCGAAGCTTTCACCTATAGATGTTGCATCTGCATGTGGCTTTTACAGCATTACTATTCTCTGGTGATATCAAATCATACATAGTACAGGGCACTTACATGGCAATGCCATACTTACCTCTGCACACTCACAATCAGCCTTGTTTTCCAAGACATATGCAATAAGATTGCCTTGTCATTCTGCAAAACTTCCTACCATACTAGATATATGGCGATTTCATTTCATATTTCTCTATGTGAGCTTTCCCAGAGGAGGCATGGCGCTGTCAGGTCATCAGCCGTGACAGCAAATTACTGAAAAAACTGATTTCATGTTTCACTGGGTTGTTATGAAATGCTAGACATCTAATTTGTATGTAATTTGACATCCAGACAGATTTGAAAGAGAAAAAAAAAACTAAAAAGAAGAAGAATCGCTACATGAGGTCACCAAAGGTTAAAAATAGCACAAAAACAGGTTTATGTGTTATTGGTCTTCATTTGAGCAGCCCTAAATCCCGACACCCAAATTTAGTTTACCAAAAGGAAGAATATTGTAAACTGCAATGGAAACACTCTGCAATACAATAGAAGCTGATCCCTACCAGATAAACACATTAAATATGAAGGATAAGTGCATTAAACCAACAGGCATCAAACATAATAAAGTATACCTAAAAGGCAAACCCCTTTTTGTGTGTCCATGCATACATAGGCTTTCAGGCCTGGTTCACACCTATGCATTTTTTAATGCGTTTTCAGTTTTGCAGAAAAACACTACAGTCCATTTAACATGGTTTCCTATAGATGTAGTTCACATCTGTGCATTTTATGGAAAAAGCCAGGGATTTTTTTTTTTTCTGGTTTTAGGTTCCATAGACTTCAATGAAACAAAAATGTGTATAGAAAAACGCAAAAGGCCCCTGGACATGGGCGTCCGCTCCATAGGGCAAGGGGGGGTAGTTTGCCCCCCCCCCCCCGGAATCGAGAAGCTGTTGGCCAAATTGGCAGTGTTCTACACCCTCCGCCGGCCTAACACCCACTTCCAGTCCCGCTGGACCTGCTAAAGGTGAGAAGGAAGGAGAGCTGGGCGGTGTGTGCGGTATGGAGGGAGGAAGAGATGTCCTACAACACGTGTGTGTGACTGCAGAGACATGACATCATAGGACACGTCATACATATGGTCAGTGTGCAGTGTAGTGGTCAGTAGTCAGTGTGTAGTGTAGTGGTCAGAATGTATAGTGTGTAGTGTCCAGAGGTGCTGCTGTGTAAGGTAAAGGGGTGCAGGGTGCTGCTGTGTAAGGTAAAGAGGTGCAGGGTGCTGCTGTGTAATGTAAAGGGGTCCAGTGATGCAGGGTGCTGTGTAATGTAAAGGGGTGCAGGTGTTGTGTAATGTAAAGGGGTGCAGTGATGCAGGGTGCTGTGTAATGTAAAGGGGTGCAGGTGTTGTGTAATGTAAAGGGGTGCAGTGATGCAGGGTGCTGTGTAATGTAAAGGGGTCAGTGATGCAGGGTGCTGTGTAATGTAAAGGGGTCCAGTGATGCAGGGTGCTGTGTAATGTAAAGGGGTGCAGGTGTTGTGTAATGTAAAGGGGTCAGTGATGCAGGGTGCTGTGTAATGTAAAGGGGTCCAGTGATGCAGGGTGCTGTGTAATGTAAAGGGGTCCAGTGATGCAGGGTGCGGTGTAATGTAAAGGGGTCCAGTGATGCAGGGTGCTGTGTAATGTAAAGGGGTCCAGTGATGCAGGGTGCTGTTTAATGTAAAGGGGTCCAGTGATGCAGAGTGCTGTGTAATGTAAAGGGGTCCAGAGGTGCAGTTGTGGAGAGGGGGTACACAGTAGTGACAAAGAGATATTTAAAGATGCAGGGGGCACAGTGGGGTGTTTTTACATTTTAACGTGGGGGGGGGGTCGCTTTTAACCCCCGCTAGCGGTCAAAGAAAGGGTAAAATGCGACTGTGCTGAAGCGCCCCCCCCCCCCATAAAACATTTCAGCGGATGCCAATGCACCTGGAATATGCAAACTGCAACCTGCATAGGTGTGAATCAGGCCTTAGAGGAGTTTAGGAGCAGCAGAGTTTACAGGCAGTCAAAGCTCCTTCACCTGAACGCAGAAGAATTGCATTCAGGAGAGGAACTTTTGGGCATAAAACAGCCAAACGGAGGTAAAAGGCGCCTAAGCGCTAGGTGCATTTAGCGCCTCAGTGTTTATTCATTTCGATGGCCCAAATAAATAAAAATTTTGACTAAAGGAATAAATAAATGCACAAACATCAAACACTACAAAACTCTGCTAAACTAGCCCAAACTGATTTTCTTCTGCCAGGAAAAACAGAGTTTACAATAAACCAGTGTGCATGAGGCCATATGATAACATTGAGCTGCTTCTACAGGCAGGAGAAAAAAAACCTTAAGAGCCCTTTCACACTGAAAGCGCAGGGGTGTCGGCGGTAAAGCACTGCTAGTTTTAGCGGTGCTTTACTGTTTTAGAGGCGCTAGCGGGGCGCTTTTAACCTCCGCTAGCAGCCGATTAAAGGGTTAAAAAGCGCCCGCAAAGCGCCACTGCCCATTGATTTCAATGGGCAGGGGCGCTTTAGGAGCGGTGTATACACCGCTCCTAAAGCGCCTCAAAGAAGCTGCTTGCAGGACTTTTTTTTTTACATCCTGCCAGCGCACCGCTCCAGTGTGAAAGCACTCGGGCTTTCACACTGGGATTGCAGATGAGGCATTTTTTCAGGCGCTTTACAGGCGCTATTTTTAGCGCTAAAGCACCTGAAAAACGCCTCCAGTGTTAAAGGGGTCTTAACTCCTGTGGAAGCATACAGCAGCAGCCTTTTCCAAGCCCAGTGTGCATGGACCCTAATGGCCAGTTCACACCAGGCCCGCAGAGGAATCACACAGAAACATGATGTGCGTTCCTGTGCAATTCACATACAGTTATATGCGGTGTGATTTCAGTGAATTAATTTTGAATGGGTAAAAATCGCACTGCACCAAAAGTAGTACATGCACTACTTTAGAAACGCAATGCAGCCAGGACAAATGTGCTCTTTTACTATGCAACAAAACCAAAAATTTACCCTGTCTAATTATTCACATTAAAAACAAGGTGTTTAGTCGCACACATTTGCAAACATATCCGCAGTGGCCACGTCAAGGTACCCCTGTGTACTGCGTTCCCAACTACAATTTTGAGAGTCTCCCAAATTGGAGCACATAGCTATGGATAAATTAGGGGCAGATTTGCCTGGAGGGAGCCCATCCATCAAAAAGGTACAAGGATGCACGAGACAACCAGCAAGGGCACAATGGCAGCCTAAAAGGTATCCAGTGTGTGCCCTCACCAATTTAACAACTGTACAAATGGCAACCATCCCAACCTATACCTAGCCTTTGCAGCAAGGAGCACATGAAAGGGCAATGCATATAAAAAACTAAAAAGGTCCCAACCCACTTACCAGCTAGCCTGCAAGAAAACCAAATTGACCCCAACAGTTCACGTTGTTTTTGATGTACATTGCCCTTACATGTGTTCTCCACTGCAAAGGCTAGTTATAGGTTATGGGTATGTGCTCTGTGACAGCAGGAAGGTAAAGTCACCTGGTTGCATCCAGGGGGGTAGATATATTTCTCCCAGATTCAGGCTTTATGCCGACTTATACAACTAGGGAGTTGATGAAGCCCAGCTGAGGCTAGTGGGCTCATGAATGACTCATACCTCTAGGGAGAGTGCTGGGCGTCGTGAGGCAGGGAGTTGATGAGACCAGCTGAAGCTTGTCAGCCCATTTAGGCCTCTATAAGAACTCCCAGATTCATTAGGTGTTAGCTCATGCCTGGAACCAGACCTGTGTGGACTGTCTAGGGAGAGTGAACCCCTGTGCGGTGAGGCAAAGCCTGTGTGGCTATTTGTTTGGACTTTTACTAAACCAGGGACTTAGGGACTAGGACAGCACCAGGCTGATCCCAGTTGTTAGTTTAGGAAACCTGCATGTTTAGTCAGAGGTCAAACTGACCAGGATTTATTTTGTTTATGTTTCTTTTTGGCTTTGCTGTGTTTTTGTCACTGTACATAGAGAAATAAACCGCACCTTTTGATTTTGAAAACCACAACCTCCGTCTGCTGGCCCTGTTTTTGTGTGGGGAGCCCAACCAGGGGGTCACACACACCCGCTACCGAGTTAAACCCCTCACAGCTCATACTATGGAGGCTCTCAAAATTTATAGAGAGAGCACTGCAGATAATACTAAGGTGCCTTATCGCAGCCTCTGCTGTTTACGGATATATTTGCAAATGTGTGCAAACTAAAACACTGTTTTTAACGCAAACTCTTAGCCCTGATTCACAATGATGTGATGCAGGAAATACACAAGATTCACTTAGTTTCCCTGCATAGCAATCGCATAGCGTCCATACGATCTGCTGTAAGTGTCAATGTAAGTTTACCACCACCCCAAAAACAGATTGCAAAATGCAGTGCAATTGCCAGATTCCAGTGTGGGGAAAAAAAAAAGGATCCTGCACCATTTTGGTGCGGATGCGATTTGAGCCATGCAAAAGTTATGGCTCAAAATCGCGCTGCACAGACATTGCATGCGGGGCAATTCCTGTGTAAATCACATAGCACTAGTGTGAACCCAGGCTTAAGAAGGACAATAAGATTTTTAAGCAGGCTATCTGGCAAGTGAGCGTGATATCCATTACATTAAAAAATAAATAAAAATGTTCTCACGTGTTGGCACAACAAATTAGCTTTTTTCCATTTTTGATAAAGCATTAAAGGCTTAAAACCACCATTAAGTTTTTTTTTTTTTACTTGTGTCTTTCCTAATGGAGATGTACCAAAACTTCCAGTGTCGTCACAGGGACAAGGAGAAAGGGGACTGAGGCTCTAAGCCAATTCCTGTCCAAGAAGTGGTTCAGTCCAGGAAGCAAGAAAAATCTCCCTAATGAGATAGACGGCAACAAAAACAGTGGTAATAATCCTTCCTATCAAATATAATTTTTATTTTATTTTTTTAAATACAGTTACTAGTGTCAGCATTTTGTTCTAGAATGTACAGAATGACCAAAAACAATATTATATTTTGTCCTACATCTGCAGTGTCTTTGCAATAGGTGAACATTTGAGCATGTTTGGGAAAACACTGGTCTACTGCTAATGTCGTTTTGATCATACACAGTATTTCTACACACTGCGCAATCTGAGAAAACAGGAGGTACCCAAATCAAAGCTGGGAACTGGAAGAGAATATATAATAATAAAATAAAAAGTAAAAAATTCTCCTTTGGGCATTTTGTTGTAATGGAACTAAAAGATATCTGGTGGCTAATCAAATGGACCAAATGGCTCCCGAGTTCTACATTAAAAGTTCACCCAACAATAAAAAAAAAAAAAAAAAAAAAAATGTAGTTATGAATGTACATGCATTGTCTCAACCAACCACTAAATTCTTAAATCATTTGTGGGCTCTCTCTAGTAGCAGGATCTCTATACGAGTTCCAAGCACTGTCCCACAACCAGAGAGTCCAAAAGAAATTTCGAACAGAAGCAGAGTAAGCAATTTGGAGGCGAGTGGCTCTGCAATCTTTAGTTGCCCAGATCTCACAACCAAAGACCCCTATCAATAATCTTTACTTACCGTATATACTCGAGTATAAGCCAAGTTTTTCAGCAGATTTATTTGTGCTGAAAATGCCCCCCTCGGCTTATACTCAAATCACCTTTTTGCGCCTGATCTCCCACATTTTGGGTAATTTCTCTAGTGACTTTGGGGACCAGGTACCGGACGGTCGTAGGTCCTCTAGACACGGAACTTGGCACGCATGTAGCCCCATTTCTCCTCTACAAGTGTGCAAAGGTTGTTGTTGTCTGGGGGACCTACGGCCGGGGAGCACTGATTTTTCAAAGCCAGGCACTCCTTCCATAGACTCCCATGTTAAACGTCAGTCTAGTCATGGACACAGTGAGGCATGGGCACAGTGAGGCATGCGCATGGACAAAGTGAGGCACAGTGAGGCATATACTCGGCTTATACTCGAGTCAATAAGTTTTCCCATTTTTTTGTGGTAAAATTAGGTGCCTCGGCCTATATTCGGGTCGGCTTATACTCGAATATATACGGTAATTGAATACATTTTGGGTGAACTGGTCCTTTGTGTTTCTCCAATTCCAGCATGGTGCCTGGCTATGTGCAAACTAACGTGAACTTGCACATTTATCTTAATAGGGGCATCATAATTGGCACAATGAGTTGACTAAACGTACCTTACCGGTCACCGACATACAATATCAGAGCCTTGAAAAATACTCGGTACTTCTGGATATGGGGAAATCTGTGACACCAAGGGACGATTGCTGACAATAGAGAAGTCTGAAAAAGGCATGAAAAAGCCAGCTATAGGCTTTTCTAGGTTATTTCATGACCGCTTCCCAGTAGTTGTCCCAACTCTGACTTAAGGACAAAGTTGATGGCCATGATGTAATGAAGCTTCCAAGTATTGGCTTAGTCACATCATCGCAATACATAATGTTCTAAAGTAACAAACAACAGCTTCAATGCCATGGCTGAATTAACAAATCAACTACATTTTTAATTCCAAGTCCCAAAGAGAAGAAGATATAACACTGCACAGAGGAAATATCTAGTTAATGAGTACACCATGTAAACATTCCAAGCTATAAATTTACTTTTGCATGGCGTTGGTCTGTACATAAGTACAAATGTTACTGTGCCTATAAACATTGGATGGGTTTTGCCCATTTTAGCCAGGTATGGTCAGGATTGAAGAAGAGACTGTATATTTATATTCACTCAACAACCCTGTCACACATACCCAGGCTGCCCACTAGGTGGATGCTGCCACCCTCAGATGGGGTAATCTTATGGAAACTATAAAAAAGATAAAATGGAAGGCGTGCACACCTAGTGCATTACCAATGACAATTTAATTAATAAAATTAAAAAAAAGTGGGTACGGTACTCACAAAAGCACAAATCTCAATTGAACCATAAAAACCACACTCAGTGTGTAGACATGTGCAGGAACACAACACGGGGTAAAGCTGATGCGTTTTGGGTGCCCCCCCTCTCCTCAGAGCTGGGCCTTGTTCTGAAGAAGGGGATGCCCCCCCCAAATCGCTTCAGTTTACCCCGTGTTGTGTTCCTACACATGTCTACACACTGTGTGGTTTTTATGGTTCAATTGAGATTTGTGCTTTGTGAGTACCCACTTTTTTTGAATTTTATTAATTAAATTGTCATTGGTAATGCACTAGATGTGCGCGCCTTCCATTTTATCTTTTTTGTAGTTTCTATCGGATTACTTTATATGAGGGAGGCAGCATCCACCCAGTTTTGGGTTACCTTTATTCCTGTTACCCTTCACTTCAGAAGACCCCATAGCGCTGGAAGTGACTGTGTTTTTTCATAGTCAAAACATTATTTTAGTTTTGGGTAGAGTAAGGAAATGTAAAACTAGTTCCAGTTTTTTATTTGCTTGTACAAATGGAGACATTTCTATTCACTCCCAGTCCCACTGGTGCAACAGAAAGTTGCCTGTGGAATCGGTGTCACCATTGGAATATTTTCTCTTTACCTCATCTTCTGGGGATAGCTCCACAAAATAAAAATAAAAGTGGAGGGGGTTTGCTTAAAGCTGCACTTTAATAGCCAGGGCCAAAAATAGGGGAGGGGGCAGGCTTGGGGCATGTGTCCCAGGAGATGCATTGTGAGGGTACTGCCAGGCAGGATCAGGGTAATGGGGGGGGGGCAGAATAGTTGCCATACATGTGCAGACACCATAGCTCTGAGAAGCTCTTGATTTCAAGCACACCATTAAGATGCTCACTTACAACCCTGACCTATTGGCTACACCAGTGTTTCTCAACTCCAGTCCTCAAGGCGCCCCAACAGGTCGTGTTTTCAGGATTTCCCTCAGATGAAATGGCTGTGGTAATTACTAAGGCAGTGCAACTTATCAAATCACCTGTGCAAAATAATGGAAATCCTGAAAACATGACCTGTTGGGGCGCCTTGAGGACTGGAGTTGAGAAACACTGGGCTACACTATGGAAATGGCAGCTTGTGTTCTGGGGATGATGCCTGTGCGTGCCTGCTTCGTACTGGAGTCCAAACCACCTCAGCTCCCGGGACGGACATCCCTTTTGGTCTCACTCTCCACTCACACCATAGCTCGGTATACCTTATACCCTATAGCATCCGCCCCTGAGGAAGTGTATTCACAGAAACGCATCGGGCATCAAGGTCGTAGCTATATACCTCAATAGGATTCTACTCAGATATACCATTTTAGGATTCAAACAATTTTATACTCATTTCACACCATGCTGTTATGTGCTGCCTAGCCTAGATATGTGTTTATTTTATGTTATTGTTGATTATAACAACCCATTGCTATATGATACCAAGCTGACTATTATGTATATGTATATGTATATGTATATGTATTATGTTGGTTATGCTATGTGCGCACGTACATACTACCTTTATACATGTGATTGAATATTACTATATACTCATGCTACAATAAATTTGATTATTTTATCTTAACCCCAATCAGTCAACTGTTTCGTTCAAAGTGTCCTTTTCTTCATTACTTGAACCAGGGATGGAAGCACATCTATGATGTGCTTTATTCAAAGTCCCAAATTCCCGCCTTTGCTCCGAATAGTAGCAACTGCATTTTGGCGATTCGGTCACTGGCAAGATGTTGACAGCTGAAGAATTGCCAGCGTGACATGGCCCCAAAAGAGTTTGAAGGCTTCACTTTTCATCCACTACAGTTCACAAAGTCCATGAAAAACTTCCTGAAGAAAACTCCGGAGTTAAGTCATCACTGAAATGACGCTGTAGAATGATGTAATAATAAAAATGAAAATATCCAGAGGGGCCTCCTTATATCGCATTACAATAGGATGTTATTATCACTGCTGGGTCTAGGATGCCGCTCACCAAGTCTGTCTTGCAGGACCAGTCTTACAGGACCTATACAAGGCTGGATCATGTGGATTTTTTGTAATAATCTATATTATATAAAACAAAGATTTTTTTTACAATGGCCATGGAAAAAGTTTTTACAGAAATGGCAATACTACTGCATCTCTTATCTAGTAAATATCACTTGTAATGTTAGAAATGTGATGTGTCAGCTGAGATGTCACAGATATAATATTGTGTTTGAGAATTACAGTATGTAGGACAACAGTAAATGCCTACATCAAATACAAAGCAGTTGAATGACAAAAATTACATTGCTTATGTCAACAGTCTTTACTGAAAGTACTGCTCTTTTCCCATTCCTAAATGATATATATCGGCCGATTTTTGGCTCTTTTTAATTAATCGGCATCGGCCGATAGTGCTGAAAAAAAAAGCAGGTTTAAAAAACTTCAGCGCAACTTGCAAATAACTTATTTCATAGAAGTCAATGCAAGTTCCCTGAAGTTTCCCGTGGAGGTGGAGCGATGTGTCTCTGGGCAGCCTGCCAAGTGAGAGAAAAGAATACAATGTTTCTTCTTATCAATGAACTGAACTCCTTGTGTAGATGTTCTCAGTTTAACCATTTAAAGACAAAATCTTTTCTGACACTTGTAGCTTACAAGTAAAAAATCCTGTATTTTCTTGTAAAAAATCACTTGGAACCCCCAAACATTATATATTTTTTTTTAGCAAAGACCCTAGGGAATAAAAAATGGCGGTTGTTGCAATATTTTATGTCACACGGTATTTGCGCAGCGGTCTTTCAAACGCATTTTTTTGGGAAAAAATACACTTTAATGAATTTTAAATAAAACTAAACAGTAAAGTTAGCTGTTTTTATTTATTTTTTTTCGTCTAAAAATTTTAATTACCTGTGTTTGTGCCTGCTTCCTGATTCATTTACCGAAGATGGCGGCGGCAGCACCTGAGAGCCGAGGGAGAGATCGGCTTTGTGTGCCGACATTGCGGGCGCCCAGGACAGGTAAGTGTCCATATAATTAAAAGTCAGCAGCTGCAGTATTTGTAGCTGCTGACTTTTAATATTTTTTTTTTTTCGGCGGAACTCTGGTTTTACACTGGAGCGGGTAGGCGTTGATGGTAAAAACGGCGCTAGTTTTAGCGTCATATTCGGCTGCTAGCGGGGCGCTTATAACCCAGCTAGCGGCCGATGAAGAGGTGAAATGCACCCGTGTAGCACCGCTGCAGAAGCGCTTTGGCAGCAGTGCCCATTCATTTCAATGGGCAGGAGTGGTGGAGGAGCAGTATACACCGCTCCAAAGATGCTGCTTGCAGGACTTTTTTTTTAACGTTCTGCCAGCGCACCGCCTCAGTGTGAGACTGCAGGGGAGCTGTTTTGCAGCCACTTTTACAGGTGCTATTTTTAGCCCAAAAGTGCCTGAAAAACACCCCAGGGTGAAAGGGGTCCAACTGTTAGATTTTATGAGATGAAGGGAAAAAAAAAAAAATCGGCATCATATATCGGCCACCACGATTTCTAAATATCGGCATCGGCCAGAGAAAAACCCATATCGGTCGACCTCTAATACAAACATACATGTTTGGGGCTTTAGGAGGACAAAGAAAATGCGGTAAAATAAAGCATGCAGTAAATCAGTTGTGAAAGTTCAATTCACTAAGAATTTAGCGTTAAATAATGAATGCAGTATTTTTTCGATTGTTCGGAAACTACCGCATTTTCTCATGCGGTAATTTATCGCACATGTCGGAGGTTAAGGGTTGTTTAAGGTAATTTCCTAATAACAGGAAGGAGGATGGGGCAATTTGCCCCAATAGGACGGAAATGGACCAAAAAAGAAAACCCGACAGGGGTTATAACCCACCCTTACTCTATCCAAAACGAAAAGAAAAGTTTTACCTTTAAAGCGGTGGTGCAGGAAAAAAAAAAAAGTCAGCAGATACTAACAGTGTAGCTGCTGACTTTTAATAAAGACACTTACCTGTCCTACTCCCCCGCGATGTCGGTCCTGCCGCGGCGATCGATCGCTGCTGGCAGGCTCCCGGCTCCTCCATTCTGAGTAGGGGAAACAGGCTGTGAAGCCGTAAGGCTTCACTGCCAGTTTCCTCCTGCGCATGCGCCACTCGCACGGCGCTTTGTGAATGGGCGGCTTGCCTCCTGGGATACACAGTTCCCAGAAGGCAGCGCGGCCCATCCACAAGAAGAGGAAGCGGAAGGAGAGCCACTGCGGACGGAGAAGAGGAACATTAGTGGCAGATTAGGGGCCTTCCCCCATAGCAACAGGCATTTAGGGTGAGTATAAATATATATATATTTTTTCTATTAATTTTTATTTATTTTTTTCAGATTTTTTAGTGCAAAGATTTTTTTCAGGGTGGACCTCCACTTTAAGCTCTACTTTAACTGATTTGCAGCAAATTCTTAAGGCCTCATGCACACTGCTGCTCCTAAATTGACGTTTTTGAGGCTTTTGCTTTGCCTAAGCCCCTGAATGTTCCTCAAAAGCCTATGGCAGGGCTCAAAATTTCAAGTCCGGAGCCACTAGCCAGGCCTTAATTGTTACTTGCCACCAGTTACCCCACCAAACTCCTCCCCTGCCCCCAAGTCCGCCCCTAAACACGCCCTGGTAAACTAGCTAATAAAATTACAGTGTTAAATGTTTTATGCAGACTTAAGTTCCAAAAATAAATATTAACAACTTTAACACTATTAACATAAAAGCACATCAGTACCCATCAGTGAAGCCTCACCATTGCCTGGATGATGGATCACACACACACACACACACACCGGGAGATTCGTGTGATAGGCAGAACACTAGTTCAATCAGTGTTCCATCTACTATCACACGAGCCAGTCTAGGGGGGCGGGCCTCAGGTCAGCTCAAAGAGGCCCCATGTTAGTACAGCCCTGCCGCTCTGTCCTCTGGCTGACAGTTTCCTGGCTGATCGCTTCTGGCAGAAGCGATACAGGCTTATTTATAGGACATTCAGAACGGTGGGGGTGGGGCAGCCTTTGGCTCCCGCTGCTGTCAATCAAATCCAGTGACATGGGAGTCGGGGGTGAGGCCCGAGTCCCGCTGTCTGTGTCAATGGACGCAGCAGCAGGGCTCGGGAGCGTGCCCACACAAGTGCCCCCATGGAAAGCGGCTCACGTGGGGACACTGGAGAAGAGGAGGAGACAGGAGCGTTGCGGGGGGACCCCAAAAAAGGAGGATCAGGGTCGCTCTGTGCAAAACCCTCACACAGAGGAGGCAAGTATGACATGATTGTTATTTTTTATTTTTTTTAAAACAAAGCTTTGCAATCACTTTTAAAGTACACAGTGTATCAGTGTGGAAAAAAAATTGTGGAAAAGCCCCCAAAAAAAATTAAAAAATACAAAATTTAGGTGATAAATATCGCAAAACAAATATTTATGCATTTGGTAAGTAACAGAGTGTTGAAGTCCAAAATAAGTTTATCCTAATAAAAAGGTAAAGCAGCATCTGTGTTTACAGCCAAAGCCTTTTGGCAGCTGAGAGGCAATCATTTCATCTGGCCTGCAATTAACATAAAATATATAAAAATCTATAAACCTATAAAAAAAAAAAAAAAAAAAAAAGATATAAATATAAAACCTATAAACAGTATGATAAAAACCTGCATTTTTTAAGTGATTGCTCATGCTTTTTTTTTTTTTTAAATAACAAAACATGTTATACTTTCCATTGCACAAAGCAGCCCCAATCCTCCTCTTCTTGGGTCCCCTGCCGGTGCTCATCTCCCACGCCGCTTGCTATGGGGACACACAGAGCTTGGATCAGCACCGACCCCCCCCCCCCCCCCCCCGTTGCCAACTCAGTAGCTGTGATTGACAGCAGCAGAAGCCAATAGTGAAGCCCCTGCTCTTACGCACATCGCTGGATGGAGGTCAGGCTCAGGTAAGTATTAAGGGGGACTCGGGGGGGGGGGGCTGCATATGGAAGTTTTTTTTTTACCTTAAATGCAGAGAATGCATTAGGATAAAAAAACCTTCATGCTTTAGAACCCCTTTAACAATTCCAACCCTGATAAAGTGAGTGCTTTTGAGCCCCTCAAACTCGTTAGCTATAATACACAGATTCTGTTTAAACATTTTTATTGGAATGGGCTTAATGGTCTTCAAAAAACTCTGGTGTGACTCTCCAGCTCTTCTCTTTCTTCATCCATTATGTGAAAAGCAACTCTATCTGGGTGTACCTAGGAGACAGGAGAAGCGGCTCTGAAAAATTTCCAGCTAATAGCACTTCACAGTCTGCAGCAACTAAGGGTGACCATACACGGAGCAAAAAATAAATTCGCTTGATTCCCCCCCCCCCCCCCATCAACACAGGCAGTGTTGATGTGGAAATCCCTCCTGCTGGGCCATGGTCTTTTCCCGGTGGAGGGGTGGGGGAGGGCAGGGGATAGCGTCCCAGCTGAGAGAAGACAAGGAATATTGCTAGTGGCTATAGCGGCCGCTAGCGATAATTGCAGGAAAAACCCAGCATGCTGGTTGTACCCAAGTTGATCAATCAACTTGGTACATTCAGCCTGCCCATACAGTTCGAATTTCTGCTGGTTCAGCGGGAACCGGCCTAGACTCGAAACATGTATGGCCTGTCTAAGGCCTATGTAAGAGCTATGTAAGAGCAGTCACACAAAATACTTGATCCTCATCTTTGCCAAAATACAATTCGAATCCTAAACAATGTCATCCTCATAACAGCGAGGAGTCCAGAACCCAGAATCCAAGTTAAGAATTGATTTTAAACAGTTTTTTTTTACCCTAAGCCATGTAGGATAGAATTAAAGTGGTTCTAAAAAAAGCTTGATCCAGCGATGTGCACGAGAGCCTCAGCAGTTGTCAGCAGCGGGCGCCATTGTATCCTGCTGCTGTCAAAGTCAGTAAGCCAATGAGGAGAAAGAAAGAGAGAAAAAAAAAGGGAAGAGAGAGAAAAAAAAAAAAGGGAAGAGAGAGAAAAAAAAAAAAAAAAAAAAGGGAAGAGAGAGAAAAAAAGGGAAGAGAGAGAAAAAAAAGGGAAGAGAGAAAAAAAAAAGGGAAGAGAGAAAAAAAAAAAGGGAAGAGAAAAAAAGGGAAGAGAGAGAAAAAAAAAAAGGGAAGAGAGAGAAAAAAAGGGAAGAGAGAGAAAAAAAGGGAAGAGAGAGAAAAAAAGGGAAGAGAGAGAAAAAAAAGGGAAGAGAGAGAAAAAAAAAGGAAAGAGAGAACGAGAAAAAGAGCGCACGAAAGAGCAAGAGCGCGAGAGAGCAAAAGAGCGAGAGAGCGAGAGAGCGCGAGCGTGAAAGCGAGAGAGAGAGCGAAAGCGAGAGAGAGAGAGCGAAAGCGAGAGAGAGAGAGCGAAAGCGAGAGAGAGAGAGCGAAAGCGAGAGAGAGAGAGCGAAAGCGCGAGAGAGAGAGAGAGAAAGAGAGAGAGAGAAAGCGAGAGAGAGAGAAAGCGAGAGAAAGCGAGAGAGCGCGAGAGAGTTGCGGCTCGCCTCAGGTGCCCCAAAAGCATGCTGCTTGATTTGGGGGCACTCGGCAGGGAGGAAGGAAGCGCTGGTGAGGGACCCGAAAAAGAGGCGGCAAAACCACAGGAGCATGACATGAAAAAAAAAAAGGCCATCACTTTAATAAAAATCAGATTCCAACATTTTTGTTCAGATTTTATTAGTCTTTATGGAACAATGCAGACGTCGGATACGTTGATGAGGAGGCCAAGCTTTTTCTAGTGATGGCGGTTTGATATTTTCCCCTTCCTGATAACTGTCTTTATCTGCACAGATATTGCATGTAAATCAATTTGGGTTGCTCTGATAACTTTACATATTCCGTGATCACCAATCGAGCGAGTGAAGACCCAGGTGTGTTGTGTACAAATAAATCAACTGGAACATTGAACATGAGCATCTCTTCTACCTCAAGTAATATTTACACATGCTGAAAGGGGAACCATTGTTGAGTGTTTATTTTCCATCCAGAGCGAGGATATGTAGTTGAGCACCGGAGGCTGAAGCACACACAAGTTTAGTTAGGTGACCACAGGCATTTTCCTCCGACACACCTATAGACTTCAAACACCGTGTCCGCCTTCCTTTCAACCCGTCTTTCTGAATCCGACAGCTAAACCGAATTTCACAAAGGACCTCCGATATAAAAAAGGTTCTTCCATTGTAGCTTCTCTTAGTAGCCAGTGGCATCCTTCTTTATTTTCACATCAAAGCCGACAGCTGGAAACTGATTGGTTGGTGTATATAACAAAACACATTCTTATTCCGGTAAAGTGCATGCAAGCTTCCTTCTATCAATCTGTTTGAGACTGGATACTACACTTTGTACGTAGAGCTTTGTTCCAGTTTTTACTGGACAAGCCAACTGGAATTACAAAAACTGGTGCAAAGTGGAGACATCACCCAATGAAAGATTACTTGCTTCATTTCAACATTTAAGCCTGGTTCACACCTATGCATTTTTTAGTGCGTTTTCAGAAACACATTACAGTCCATTTAACATGGTTTCCGATGGGTCATGTTCACATCTGTGCATTTTATGGAAAGGACCAGGGACTTTTTTCTGGCGTTTGGTTCCATTGACTTCAATGGATCTAAAACATATACTGCAAAATGCACCTGGAATATGTAAACTGCAACCTGCATAGGTGTGAACCAGGCCTTAGGCCCCCTTCAGACTGTTGCAGTGCACTAACATTAAAGCGGTATTAAATCCCCCAAAAAATTTAATATATTGCAGCTTACTAATTTTTAGATGTGGTGGCTGTGCATTAATTTTCCTTTATTTTTGCTGCACACGGAAGGTTTTTCACCTTTAGCCCTGGTTCACACTGGTGCGTTTTGACATGAGATTTGGCATGTCAAATCGCATGTTAAAACGGCAGTATTTGCCGCAAATTGCACTGTCCTAATCGGTGCGACGCCGCATCTGCGGCGCTGCACCGATTTCAAAAGTCGTTTCTGTGCTACTTTTTGCGATTTTGGCCCGCGATTTACATTGACATCTGTGCAGGATTCTGCACAGATGTCTCTGTAATCGCGGCCGAAATCGGGACTGACAGGCGGGAGTGAAATCGTGCGAGTTCAGCTGAACTCGCACGGCTTCACTCTCTCAGCCCAGTGTGAACCTGGGCTAATGCACAGATTCAAGAATGCATGAAGGTTAAAAAAAAAAAAAAAAAAAAAAAAAAAAAAGCCTTCAGCCTTTAAAACCACTTTAAGGTCCCTTTCACACTGACAGACCAATTGGGTCCACTTGACAGTCTTTCAGACGGAGCCAATCGGACCCTCCATAGCTCTTGATGGAGCAGATGTCCGCTGACACCCGCCAGCATCTGATCCAATCCAGGTCGCCAAAAACAGACAGTTGGGGATCCGCCTAGTGGATCAGATGACACAGTCGGATGGAAACGGACAGGCGATCCGTTTCCATCTGATGGCCGCATAGAGAAGAGTGGGCCGTGTCCACTCTGCATAGCGGAGCAGACACGGACCTGTCAATCACCTGCTCAGTGAGGATCAGCAGACAGATTCCCGCTGAGCAGGCGGATCCGATTAACAGAGTTTGCTCTGTCCGAAAGGGGCCTAAAACCACGTCAAGTTTTTTTTTTTTACTTGTGTCTTTCTTATTGGAGAGATGTACCATAACTTCCAGTGTTGTCACAGGGACAAGAAGAGAGGGGACTGAGGTTCGAAGTCAATTCCTGTCCAAGAAGTGGTCCACTCCAAGAAAGATCTCCCTAATGGTTTAAATAGATGGCCACAAAAACAGTATTGATAATCCTTTCTTACTACCAAACATGGGGGAAAAAAAAAAAATTGGCTGCATCTTAGCTTTAACAAACTTCCTCATTTCGAATGCCGCATACACACGACCGTTTTTCACGACGTTAAAAATTCAATTTTTTAAATTGGGCATTAAAAACGATCGTGTGTAGGCTCCAGAGCATTTTTAACGACGTGAAAAATGGCCTAAAACAAAAAAAAAAAAAAAAGAAAACCTGCTCTATTTTTTCACGTCTTTTTTTAACGACGTGAAAAACGGTACTGTGTATGCTTTTACGAGGGGGAAAAAAAACGCACATGCTCAGAATCAAGTATGAGACGGGAGCGCTCGTTCTGGTAAAACTAGCGTTCGTAATGGAGATAGCACATTCGTCACGCTGTAACAGACTGAAAAGCACGAGGCTGAAAAGCGCGAATCATCGCTCAACAAACTTTACTAACATAAAGGGTGGCACCATTCGAACGGAACTTCCCCTTTATAGTGCCGTCGTACGTCACTGCGCTTTGCTCGAGCGTTTTTTTAATGAACGTGTGTATGCAAGACAGGCTTGAGAGGAAACAAGAAAAATCATGTCGAGAAAAACATAAGCTTTCCTCCATTGACAAACAAAGAAGAATAAAATACAAAGGAAAGGATAAAAACATTTGTATGAAATGTGTTTCAGAATAAACCGAAAATAAAGCTAAGAGCAATTCAGTGTCTTTACCAAGCATATATCAAGGCATGTTAAGGAAGTGAGCTCCTGGAAAGAATAAACCGTGTACATAGACTCAATGATGAAAACAGAGATGTACTGCTACATAAGACGTCCAACATCTCAAATAACACGCAACAGATCTCCGGAGCGGAACCCAACATCTGCTGGCCAGAAGGCTGCCTGAGTGAGTACATAGTGGTAATGTTGTTATAGCTCCTGCCCTTAATAAGCCGATCCGTGATGTACAAACATGCTGCCATAATGGCACTTTTCCAAACATGCCATTTTTAAACTTTAGCTGTGGCAGCTGATGGGCCAATGTCGTCATCCCTGAAGAGAATACGAAAACAATAACTGACAGTGGTTCAGGACAGGAATGGACAGACCCAAACAGTTAGGTTATTAATGGATCTTAAAAAAAAAAAAAAATGGCTGGTGGCAAGCCTTTTACAGGAGAACATCAAACAAAAACACAAATTAAGTCATTACTCATAAGAACATACAGTTACTAATGTCCGCATTATGTTCAAAGATGTACAGCATGACAAAAAACATTATTCGATTTTGTCCTACAACTTCAGTGTCTTTGCAACAGGTGAACATTTGAGCATATTTGGGAAAACACTGGTGTACTGCGAATGTAGTTTTCATCATACACAGCAATTCTACACACTGTGCTATCTGAGCAAACAGAGGTACCCAAATCAGGGCAGAACTCAGGGAATAAAAGGTAAAAAAAAATTCTCCTTTGAGCATTTTCTATTGTAATGGCACTAAAAATATCTGGTGGCTAATCAATTGGACCAAATGGCTCCTGAGTTCTACATTAAGGCCTCATGCACACTGGACGTTAAAATAACGTTATAAAAAACGCCAGTAGCTTTGCAGTGAGTTTTCAGCTTTTTTCAAAGCTTTTCAGCTTTTTTCAACGTTTTTGCAATAGCGTTTTTTAGCATGTATTAGTGTTTTTCCGTGTTAGCGTTTATTTTTTTTTTAACAAAAATTTGTTTTTATTTTTTTCTCCTTCATTGGATCAAAAACGTTAAAAAAACGCTGGTGAGTGACGTTTGAGCGTTTATCAGCGTTAGAGCATTTTTACAGCTGAAAAACGTCTCTCAGAACCCACTAGTTTTGGGGATTTTTTACTGCTCAAAAACGCCACTGCCCAAAACTGCTGATAACAGCCTGTGTGTGCATGGACACATAGGATAACATGATGGAGAGTTTAATGACTATAGAAAAAAAAATATGTCTACTGCCAAAAACAGCTGCTGTAAAAACGTCCAAAAATGTCCAGTGTGCATGAGGCATAATGCCGCGTACACACGACCGTTATTCAGGTCATGGAAAAAAAAAAAAAGGACGTTTTTCTCAACATGATTTTTCGTATTTCCTCTCAAGCCTGCATTGCATACACACGTTCATGAAAAAAAAAAAAACGCTCAAGCAAAGCGCGGTGACGTACAACGGCACTATAAAAAGGGGAAGTTCCATTCGAATGGCGCCACCCTTTGGGGCGCTTTTACTGATCCTCGTGTTAATAAAGTTTGGCGAGAGACGATTCACGCTTTTCAGTCTTCGTGCTTTTCAGTCCATTACAGCGTGACGAATGTGCCATCTACATTACGAACACTAGTTTTACCAGAACGAGCGCTCCTGTGTCATACTTGATTCTGAGCATGTGCGTTTTTTTCCCCCTCGTAAAAGCATACACACGACCATTTTTCACGACGTTAAAAAGAACGGCGTGAAAAACGACGAGAAAAAAAATAGAGCAGGTTCTAATTTTTTTCCGCCCATTTTTCTCATCGAGAAAAATGCTCTGGAGCATATACACGACCATTTTTCAAGACCATTTTTAAAAATTGCATTTTTCTCGTCATGAAAAAAACGGTCATGTGTACGCGGCAGAAAAGTTCACCCAATAATTTAAAAAAATTGTTATGAACCTACAGGGATTGTCTCAACCAACCACTAAATTCTTAAATCATTTGGGGACTCTAGTAGCAGGATCTCTATACGAGTTCCAAGCACTGTCCCACAACCAGAGAGTCCAAAAGAAATTTCTAACAGAAGCAGAGTAAGCAATTTGGAGGCGAGTGGCTCTGCAATCTTTAGTTGCACAGATCTCACAACCAAAAGATCCCCATCAATAATCTCTACTAGAGGTCGACCGATATATCGGCCGATATTTGGCCTTTAAGGAATCGGCCGATTATTATGCTAATTAGGCCGATTAGCTCCCATATGTACCTCGCTCAGCACAGCTGACACGGCGAGCACAGTGACAAGCAGCACAGCCCTGGGCGGTGGGCACTGTGAATTTCAGTTGCTGCCTCGCACAAACTTCTTTCTGCTCCCCCCGGCCCCTCCTTCTCCTCCTCTCTCCCAGTAAGCTGCAGGATGGATGATGGCCACTCGTTTCTGAACCCCTCCCCTTCTCTCCCTCCCGCCCGCCCTATGACCAATCCTCTCCCACCTTCAGTCCAGCACAGACAATCGCTGCTAAACTAGAGGTGAGTGAGATGAGGGGGAGCCCGGGAGGAGTAAAACCAGAAGGAGGAGCCGAGTGATACCAGGGGGCGGGGCCAGCAGGAACAGGATCTGGAATGGCATGGCATGGCACGGATGACAATCCTCAGTGGAAGCTAGGACATGGATTAGATGCCTCAAACTATGTGACTGTCTGTTCTCTGATTATGCAGCCTGCAGCTGCTGCATGTACACCATGGGGACTCTATAGACTAGAGAGGTAAACTCATGAGGAATAGTTGAGGACAAAGAGCAAGTGAAAAAGGAGGGGGGCAGAAGGGGACAGAGCAAAGTTAATGGGGACAAAACAGAACATAAAAATAAAAGTATTCAGCGCAGACTAATAATCCTATATTAACTCTAAAATTGCAAGCTGACACTAAGGTTAATTCAGAAAATACCTCATATGAACAGAAAAAAAGAAAACAGTGCAGCGCAAAAATAATTAAACTAAAATTAACTATCTCAAAAAGTCCATATGATTCATCAAGAAATTACATCCAATATTAATAGTCCATATGAAACCATCCAGACATGACACTTCATGTGAATAATTGGAAATAAATCTTCTCCCCGTGATCTTTCAGACAAGACAAATATCAGGCGAGTGTAATTCCTCCAACACAGATAGTACAAGCCTGTCAACTCATATACTCGACCTGAGTAGGTCACAATGCCTTATACCCACTCCTGGGGTGAGGATATGCAAATCAATGGAGCCGTGGATCTCACCCTACACATAAAGGAGAAAGCAGAAAGGACAAAATAGTGCTCTCCGTTTTAAACGATTTATTAATCCGAAAATAATTTAAAATAGGTACTCACAAAATCTGCACTCAGTGAACGAGTGCAGGTTCAATTAGCATGCAAAACAGAAGACACAGGGTGGGCTTTACTCAGTAGTAGGGGTGCCAAATTTAATCGCTGCATCGCGATTCGGGTGTCCCCGATGCGGCATCGATGCAGGCGACCCTAATAATCGATGTTTACCCCCCATTACATGCAGCCGCCGCGAGTAGATGTAATGTAACACTAAAACTGCAAGCCGCCGTCTGCCTACCTGAACAGCGTGTCATGCAGACAAACGGCGGCCATTGCAGTTTTCAAAAGCCGCGCCTCCCGAGTCCTTGTTGCCTGTGATAGGCGGAACACTCAATTTCCCAGCAGGCAGTGTTCCGCCTATCACGGACATCCTCTCATCCTCGTCTGTGTTATGAGGATGAGAGGATGTCCGTGATAGGCGGAACACTGAATGCTGGGAAATTGAGTGTTCAGCCTATCACAGACGACGAGGACTCAGGAGGTGCGGCTTTTGAATACTGTGGAATGGCCGCCGGGACGCCGCCGATCAGGTAGGAGCATTGAAGCACAGGCACAGTGAGACACGGGGCACAGTTAGAGGCTTTGGGCACAGTTAGAGGCTTTGGGCACAGAGAGAGGCATTGGGCACAGAGAGAGGCATTGGGCACAGAGAGAGACATTGGGCACAGAGAGACATTGGGCACAGAGAGACATTGGGCACAGAGAGACATTGGGCACAGAGAGACATTGGGCACAGTGAGGCACGGGCACAGTGAAGCATGTTTAGTAGATTTTAAATTAACAGCAATATAAACCAAATCTACAAAAGGAAAATATTTTATATGCAAAATTAAAGGCTAAGTTCACCTTTTCGGCAAAATTTCAAAACAGAATAAAAAAAAAATGGAGTACTTAATTTTTTTTTTTTTTAATGAAAACCATGCGCACTTGCGCTGTAATCGTGATACATCGTGGAATCAAATCGAATTGTTGACATGATAATCGTAATCGAATCAAATCGTGAGGCCAGTGAAGATGCGCACCCCTACTCAGTAGGGCATCTGTCTGTTGAGTGCGGGTGGATGACAAGCCCATATCTGCTCAGTTTCTGCTGAGCGAACACAGACACAGCCCCACTCTACTCTATGGGCAGTCAGATTTAGGCCCGGTTCACACTAGTGCGATGCGAGAACCGTGCAAATTCAGTACGGGTTCCCATATCGCACCTGAATCGCACAGTGGTTAACACTGAGATCTGAGAACCACTGCAGGTGTCAATGTAAAGCTAAACACCCCCAGATCAGTTTGTAGATTGCAGTGCAAACAATGAAATGGTGCAGGAATCGGATTTGATTCCAGTGCGGACCAAAAAAAAAAAAAGGGTCCTGCACCATTTTGGTGCGAATGCAATGCGATTTCAGCTATACAGTTTATATGGCTGAAATTGCATCGCACAGACATCGCATGTGATGTGCACTCCAATGTAGTGCGAATCACATGCGATATCTGGCATCACGCTTTTATTTTTTAAACTGTTAAATTTTAATGATGAAAGGAAAAAAAAAAAATCGGCCTAAAATATCGGCCGCAAAAATCGGCATCATAAATCGGCCATCGGCCGCCCCGATTTCTAAATATCGGCATCGGCCAGAGAAAAACCCACATCGGTCGACCTCTAATCTCTACGTAACTAAATACATTTTGGGCGGACTGGTTCTTTTAGTTTCTCTGATTCTTGCATAGTGCTGAGCTGGACAAACTAACATGAATTTGTACATTCCTCAGATTCCTCTTGTATTGTAACAGTTGTGCCCTCATGTTGTAAAGCGCTGAGCAAACGGTTAGTGCTATATAAATCCTGAATAATAATTAATAATACTACTACTACATGGTCCTTAACAGTGGTGGGAGAACAGACACAGTAACTTGGCTAAACATACCTTTCCCATCCTTACCGGTCACCGACATACAATGTCAAAGCCTTAAAAAAATACTTGGTTCTTCTGGATATGGGGAAACCTGTGCCATCAGGGGATGGTTGCTTACAAACGGAGAGGTCTGAAAACAGCTTGAAAAAGCCAGTTGTAGGCTTTTCTAGGTTATTTCACTACCAGTTCCTAGTAGTTGTCCCAACTCTGAAGGACAAAGTTGATGGCCATGATGTAATGAAGCTTCCAAGTATTGGCTTAGTCACATCATTGCAATACATAACGTTCTAAAAAATAAAAGCTTCAACGCCATTGCTGAATTAACAAATCAGCTACATTTTAAGCTCCAAGTCCCAAAGAGAAGAAGATATACCACTGCACAATGGAAAGATCTAGTTAATGAGTACAGCATGTAAACATTCCAAGCTATATAATATACAGGTCCTTCTCAAAAAATTAGCATATTGTGATAAAGTTCATTATTTTCTGTAATGTACTGATAAACATTAGACTTTCATATATTTTAGATTCATTACACACAACTGAAGTAGTTCAAGCCTTTTCTTGTTTTAATATTGATGATTTTGGCATACAGCTCATGAAAACCCAAAAATCCTATCTCAAAAAATTAGCATATTTCATCCGACCAATAAAAGAAAAGTGTTTTTAATACAAAAAAAGTCAACCTTCAAATAATTATGTTCAGTTATGCACTCAATACTTGGTCGGGAATCCTTTTGCAGAAATGACTGCTTCAATGCTGCGTGGCATGGAGGCAACCAGCCTGTGGCACTGCTGAGGTGTTATGGAGGCCCAGGATGCTTCAATAGCGGCCTTAAGCTCATCCAGAGTGTTGGGTCTTGCGTCTCTCAACTTTCTCTTCCCAATATCCCACAGATTTTCTATGGGGTTCAGGTCATGAGAGTTGGCAGGCCAATTGAGCACAGTAATACCATGGTCAGTAAACCATTTACCAGTGGTTTTGGCACTGTGAGCAGGTGCCAGGTCGTGCTGAAAAATGAAATCTTCATCTCCATAAAGCTTTTCAGCAGATGGAAGCATGAAGTGCTCCAAAATCTCCTGATAGCTAGCTGCATTGACCCTGCCCTTGATAAAACACAGTGGACCAACACCAGCAGCTGACATGACACCCCAGACCACCACTGACTGTGGGTACTTGACACTGGACTTCAGGCATTTTGGCATTTCCCTCTCCCCAGTCTTCCTCCAGACTCTGGCACCTTGATTTCCGAATGACATGCAAAATTTGCTTTCATCCGAAAAAAGTACTTTGGACCACTGAGCAACAGTCCAGTGCTGCGTCTCTGTAGCCCAGGTCAGGCGCTTCTGCCGCTGTTTCTGGTTCAAAAGTGGCTTGACCTGGGGAATGCGGCACCTGTAGCCCATTTCCTGCACACGCCTGTTCACGGTGGCTCTGGATGTTTCTACTCCAGACTCAGTCCACTGCTTCCGCAGGTCCTCCAAGGTCTGGAATCGGTCCTTCTCCACAATCTTCTTCAGGGTCCGGTCACCTCTTCTCGTTGTGCAGCGTTTTCTGCCACACTTTTTCCTTCCCACAGACTTCCCACTGAGGTGCCTTGATACAGAACTCTGGGAACAGCCTATTCGTTCAGAAATTTCTTTCTGTGTCTTACCCTCTTGCTTGAGGGTGTCAATGATGGCCTTCTGGACAGCAGTCAGGTCGGCAGTCTTACCCATGATTGCGGTTTTGAGTAATGAACCAGGCTGGGAGTTTTTAAAAGCCTCAGGAATCTTTTGCAGGTGTTTAGAGTTAATTAGTTGATTCAGATGATTAGGTTAATAGCTCGTTTAGAGAACCTTTTCATGATATGCTAATTTTTTGAGATAGGAATTTTGGGTTGACATGAGCTGTATGCCAAAATCATCAATATTAAAACAAGAAAAGGCTTGAACTACTTCAGTTGTGTGTAATGAATCTAAAATATATGAAAGTCTAATGTTTATCAGTACATTACAGAAAATAATGAACTTTATCACAATATGCAAATTTTTTGAGAAGGACCTGTACTTACTTTTGCATGGCGTTGGTCTGTACATAGAAATGTTATTGTGCCTATAAACATTGGATGAGTTTCACCAAACTTAGCCAGTCATAATCAGATATGAAAAAGGACTGACAAAAAAAAAAAAAAAAAGTCAAAACAACCTGGACACACATACCCAGGCTGATCACGACAGTTCATCTGACATTATCCAATGGGACAAGCACAAAAATCTCTCTCGTATGATACTAGATTGTTTGATTTTCGTTTAATCAGTTCAGTTGTCGTTCAAAATTACAATACACATTACATCACTTTAAAAATTTTATTCTGTCGTACGAGAATTTTCATCACTTTAGTAAACTGTTTTTCAATATGAGACTAGCAACCAAAAATAAATAAACTGGAGGGGCAGGCTTTGGGCATGTGCCCCGGAGATGCATTGAGAGGGTACTGCCAGGCAGGGTCAGGACAAGGGGGGGCAGAATAGTAGCAACTGCATTTTGGCGATTCTGTCTCTGGCAAGGTGTCCACGGCTGAAGAATCGCCAGTGTGACCCCAAATGAGTTTAGAGACCACTTATCATCCACTACAGTTCACAGTCCATCAAAACTTCCTGAAGAAAACTTCGGAGTTAAGTTATCACTGAAATGACGCCGTGGAATGATGCAATAATAAAAATGAAAATATCCAGAGGGGCCTCCTTATATCACATTACATTAGGATGTTATTATCACTGCTGGGTCTAGGATGCCGCTCACCAAGTCTGTTTCGCAGGACCAGTCTTACAGGACTTCTATACAAGGCTGGATTTAGCACTTTGAGATCTTTTATTGAAAAGCGCATTATAAATAAAAAATGTATTATTATGCAGACTTCTAATATATATATATATATATATATATATATATATATATATATATATATATATATATATAATATAAATATAAGCAGAGCATTGTTTTACAATGGCAATGGAAAAAGCTTTTACAGAAATGGTAATACTATTTCATCTTTCATCTAGCAAATATCACTTGTAATGTTAGAAATGTGATGTGTCAGCTGAGATGTCACAGATATAATATTGTGTTTCAGATTTACAGTATGTAGGACAACATTAAATGTCTATATTAAATACAAAGCAGTTGAATGACAAATTACATTGCTTATGTCAACAGTCTTTACTGGAACTACTGCTCTTTTCCCATTCCTAAATGATAATTAAAAGAGCAACTCAGGACATCAAGTAAGACCAATCAGTGTTATTGCTATATGTGAAACACTGCATCAGGAAGAGTCAACGTGAACTCAATCCAGCTATGATCAAATACTGTATTACCATAAAGTAAAGCTATTTTTAAGCTGATCTCCAGACAAAACCACTAAATATACAAATAATATACAGTACATATTGTGTTTTACAAAATTCAATGCAGCAAGATCCAGAAAGTTTCTAGCAGGGGTCCTAAGCAGGCCTGCAGCCACCATCTGTGCACTGTCCAACCTCACTATTGTGCCCCTTGGTGTGTACGTGGAGAAGTATGCAGTGGGCTCAGAGAGAGCAGGGCTTGCACCAAAGAATATGCTGGCATGTGTTTTTACAAAAGACAACAGGGATTTAGCTAGTAAAGCATTTAGCTATGCAGGATGAATGGCCTCATTAAAACAAGTCACTAAGCATATATAACAGGCCCCCTAAATTTAAGTTAATCTTACCTGAAAAAGAAGACTTTTCAATGCTGCATGGCAAGCCTGATATAACATGCTGCATTTAATAAAAAGGTCCTAGAAAACAAAACCAATCAAGCACAATCATACGCTTTACTCCCATCAACGGTTTTTACAAATAGACCAGATATTTACTAAATTGCATTGCTTCTAGTAGTCATGGTTTCCTCTCGGACCAATTAATTAATAAGAACATGGTTGTGTTAGACTTTCCTCCATAAATTCAACATATCATACACCATTGCTGGCCCCTTTTGCTTGGCCCGTTCATAAGGGGCACAGGGGCGCCACCCCCCTAATCCATGCGCCTGGCCCCTAATTTACATGCAGGGCGCTGGACGCATGGATTCCAATGTTTTTTTTTTAAAACGCACATGATTAGAGTTTGAGGCTCTAATTGGCTTCAAAAAAAGGTGGGCTCAGGGCGCAGAGAGCCCATCCACTTGTGTGACAATAGCGAATTAATATTGGCCAATCAGGAAGCGAAGCGGGTCCAGAGACGCGATTGGCCAGAGAGTCTCAGCCGAGGCCCTCTGTAGCTGGCCACCCCTCCAAGGACAGGGGGTGCAGGCTGAGCCGCGAATCAGGGCGCATCTCCTTCGAGTATCACCGCTACCCCGAGCTACGAGGGGTGCTGGTGACCATGTGGCTGCAATGTCCCTCCATCAGCCGGGTCTACACCATAGGACGAAGCTACGAGGACCAAGAGCTGCTGGACATAGAGATCTCCGATAGGCCGGGAGAGCATGAGCATGGTGAGTGACTGGCATCCTATGGAAACACAGGGAGAGTATAGAAAATAGTCAATGATCATATCCACTAACAGCAATTGGGGATTTTTTGTTAATAAAAAATAATATATATATATATATATATATATATATATATATATATATATATATATAAAAACACACACACACACACACACACACACACACACATACACACACACACATCCGCCTCCCGTGGGGGGGGGGGGTTGCTTGCGATGATCATCTCCAGGGGGGGAGGCATTAGTTTGCGTCCCCCCTCAAAATATTTAGCACCAGCCGCCACTCCCCCCCACCCCCCATTTAGATCCTGCTTCTTACACTACTGTGCAATACCACGTTCAGGACCATATTAGCACCATTTCCCTGGGGGCATTCCCAACCACAATCTAGGAAGCACATAAGGTGGTCTTACTGGATAAAAATCATACAATTAGCTTTTTGCTGAAATAGCAGAGGAAACTGAGTATGCCAAGCTTATAAAGAGAGCCTTACCAAAAACACACAAGTCCAAACTACAATGTTGTTCATCTAACAGGAACTGCTTACAAAAAACACACACACACACACACACACACACACACACACACAACTCTGCAGAACACTTTGTAAATTCTACCTTAAAAGTAAAAAATAAACAAGAAAAAAAAAAGCCGTAGGGTTGTCCCGATACCACTTTTTTAAGACCGAGTACAAGTACCGATACTTTTTTTCAAGTACTCGCCGATACCGATTACCGATACTTTTTTTTAATGTGATAATTTGACTAATGGGCACTGATAGGTGGCACTGAAAGATGGATGGCACTTATGGGCACTGAAAGGCGGCACTGATAGATGGAACTGATGTCACTTATGGACGGGCACTGAAATGCAGCACTGATTGGCACTTGCATAATAAATTACATGAATGATGAGAGGAGAGGAAGGGTTTTGCAATGCTATATGACATATAGCATTGCAAAATCCCTCCTTTCATCTCATCATTCATCTTCTAGTAGGTATGCTGTGATGCCCATATTGGTACACCTTGCGCTCGGCTGCAGTAAGCCAGCAGCGGACATCTTGTTACACCCAGCCCAAACTATATGGGCTGGGTGTAACAAGATGTCCGCTGCTGGCTTACTGCAGCCGAGTGCAGGGTGTACCAAGATGGGCGCCGTGATGTTTACCCTCCGACGGAGACACGGAATGTCACTTCCTGTACCGAATGCGATTGTCCGGTCACCGCTTTGGAAGGAATATGCGGCGGCGCCCTGCACCCCTGCCCTGGCCAGCTTACCCCCGTGATCCGCTGCTGCCAGACCGATCTCCGCTCCGCCCTCTCCCAGTTCCAGGTATCGGATCTGGCATCGGGAACATTTGTGCGAGTACAAGTACTCACACAAATGCTCGGTATCGGGACAACCCTAGTTAGCTGAGTCCCTGGACCCTGCATTCAAACCTATAAAACTATGGATAAGATGCGATACATACACCAACAGCTCAGAAGAAATACTCTCTGCATTATACTGACATGGCCAATTGATCCAACAGCCTTTAATTTGTCAGAAGCTGACAAAGTGTTCTCATAACTCAACCTGCCCAAGTCCCCCAGAGTCTTAGAACTACCCTTGACAGACCCCAAAATGCAGTTGGGTAACTCAAGCCCACGAAAAAAGCAAGGCTGGATGTAGGAACCGGTTTAGTAGGAACCAGACAAATTTTTGATCCGTCTATGGGAAGGCTGGTTGTACTATAGTCGATCCATCGATAGACTTCAGTGCAACCAGCCTGTCAGGTTTTTTTACCTAATCAGTGCTATAGTCATCAGCAGTAATCATTGTATTCTGCCGGTGGGCATCAGCAGTAATCATTGTATTCTGCGGGTGGGATAGGCTACATGCGCCACCGCTGGCAGAATAGCTCTACAGGAGGGATTCACCCATCGACACTGACTGTATTGATGGGAAATTTGAGCAAAGGAAAAAAAAATAAGAATATTGCATAATGCATGGCCTGCCTAATGAAGGGCACTTGTTACATATCGGTATACCTGTTGAATACATTAGTAAAAAATTATTGGATGAAAAAAAAAGTCACCTGGAATATGAGATTACTAATAGCAGAATGAAAACTTCACAACACAAATATATCTCCCATTTACTTATTTTCAGTGAAAAGGCGCACAGTCAAATTGGCCTTTCCTAATGTTTTCACACATGATCATTTTCATGCTCGCTTTCTTTAATGCAACTTGGTAAACCGTTTTGCACCTTAAAGAGTGTGTGCAAAGCTGAGAGTGGAATATTGTGTTACAGTGGTTCTTGGTACAAAGGAGACCTTGTATCATACTAGCTCAATCAAAATAATGGTTAACAGCTTTTAAGAAAGCAAAAATCCAGCAACATCAGAGTTGACTTCCGACCAGAGTGTAATGTGAGCTCCGTGTATCGGGAATGGGCACTACCCCAGAACCTCTTGTAAATTCAATAACCGGGTATGAGCTGCCAAGAACACAAGTACTGGTAATGCTGATCATATGGGAAGTACTCTTAGCTGTTGATTTCCTACTTTAAAAACAAACAGTTTGTGCAGTAATTCATGGAAAAAAAAAACTTGTGTTTAGTTATATTACTTAGGCAATAAATGCTAGTTGAAGGAATAGTAAAACATGGGATTGTAGGATGCACTTATTTACTACGTTTAATAAAAAATGGAAAAGAAAAAACACAACCACATTGGCATTTAATGGCTGTGGCACCTTTATTGGTATAATAAATAATCGGTGCCGAGGCTAGGCCGAAGGGAAGAGCCACAAATTGATAGTGGACTTCGCCGACCGCAAAGCGCAGAAACTTCTGGTGGCTTGCGCAGATCGGAACATGCAAGTAGGCGTCCTTGATGTCCAAGGATGCCAGAAAATCCCCTTGATGGAGTGTAGCGATCACCGTGCGAATGGATTCCATGCGGAATGTTTGCACCTTCACGAAGGCATTCAGGGCCTTGAGGTCCAGGATTGGCCGAACCCCGTCCTTTTTTGGAACAACAAACAGATTCGAGTAGAACCCCTGAAACCTCTCCTGGGACGGAACCGGCACAATTACTCCGGACCCGATCAAATCCTGTACAGCCCCCAAGAGGGCTGCCCGATGGGCAGGAAGGAGAGGGAGATTTGAGGGAAAGAATCTGTCTGGGGGCCAGGAGCGGAACTCTATTCTGTATCCTGAGGTGACCACCTCGCACACCCACCGGTCGGAGATCCGGGAGGTCCACCGATCCGTGAACCTGCAAAGTCGTCCCCCCACCCCAGAGACGGGCGGGGCAAGACTTCACGCGGAGGCGGGCTTGGGAGCCGGCTTGTTCGGCTTACGCACCCAGGGGCGCTTGTGCCCGCCAGCCGCACTGTTGTCAGTCTGGGATGGCTTACCCGTGGACTCTGACGGACGAAAAAAAACCTTTTTTGCTGGAAAGGAAGGACCCGGTTTACGTCGGGCCTCCTTACCCTTGATAGTTTGAGGAAGGAGAGTGCTTTTACCTCCCGTGACATCCTTGATGATGTCATCCAGAGCAGCACCAAAAAGTCTACCACCCTTAAAAGGTAGATCCGTCAGGAGCTTCTTAGAGGCTAGGTCAGCGGACCAGCATTTCAACCAGATGAGACGACGCAATACCACCGCCGAGACAGAGGCCCATGATATTAAAGGGGTCGCGTCCAACGTGGCGTCGCACACATATATCAGACCCTGCACCATCTGGTGGGCCAGAGCAATAGTGTCTGGAGGAAGGTTATACTCCTGCACAGTTTGGTGCAAAATTTTTGCCCATTCCGTGAGTGTCTGAGACACAAGGGTCGCCGCTACTACGGGCCGTAGGGTGGATCCCAACAAGGCGAACATGGCTCTACTCACCACTTCTGACCTCCTGTCAGTGGGGTCCTTAAACGCAGGAGTCCCCTCCATCGGGAGAGTGGTGGCCTTGTTTAAACGGGCGACTGGAGGGTCGACCACCGGGGGAGAAGCCCACTTTTTAAGCAGGGCGTCTTCAAAGGGGTATCTAATAGACAAACGCCGCGGGACCATGAAAGTCTTCTGCGGCTTTTCCCAGACCTGGTCAATGAGCTGGTCAAAGAAAGGTACATATGGAAAAACCTTTTTAGAAGGCTTGGTCTTAAAAGAACCAAAGGAGACTGTATCCGCCTGAGGTTCTGCGGTCGCAGCATTTAGCTTGAGAGTGTCCCTCACAGCATCAATGAGTTCACTAACAAGCGCCCTGTCATTTACTGACTCAGAACTGGAGTCTTCCTCACAAGGAATGTCCTGTTCAAAACCGTCCAAATATTCAGAGCTAGGGTCCTGAGCAGCAATAGCTAGGCCCATATCTGAATCAGAGCACTCCCCTTGTGGAGATAAAGTGGGGAGAGGGCGCTTTTTTGCTCCCTTGTGCTCACACACAGCTTCCATCCTGGTCAGAAATGATTCCAGGACTGCCGACAACTGGTCCATAGGGACCGCAGGTGCTGGAGCACTGGCTGCTGCCTCTGGCATGTGAGGGGAAGCTGGTGACTCTGACTCCATAATGTCCCTCTCTGAGACCACCCACAGGCTGTGCTGACTGAAGTAGGGGAATGCCCAGGGAACCCACCAACCTGACCAGGACCGCTCGGTTCCGCTGCTCTGTCTCACTGCGCCGCGCTGCTCAGCGTGAGTGAGCTGAGAGGAGAGAGTGTGAGGAGAGAGTGTGAGGAGATTTGCGCCGTTCCCAGCGGCGCTAGAGGCCAAACTAGTGCCAGAAAAACGTGCGGCTACAAGAAAATGGCCGCCGCAATGTGCTCCGGCGGCCACGGCAAGATGGCCGCCAATGTAAAAATCAGCACACACACCAAACATGGCGCCGAACGGCGCCCAGGCCCCTCACATCCAAAAACAAAACAGCCCCAGCGAATGCAGAGCAGCATGAGCCCCCCCCCAGGACAGTATGGCCCCCAGGCACCCCACACAGTACAGCGCCAGCACTAGTGAACAGAGAGTGACATTAAAAAACACAGGGGGAGACAGGGAAATCCCCCACATAAGAAACACACAGCATGTACTCACCTGCAGCCAGGAGAGACTACTTACCCGTCCCCTGAGGGACCCACTGGTGTGTTTCTGACAGAACTATCACAGTGGGGTACTGAGTAGCTGTCGGCCCGGTCCACCGCGAAAGATACAGCCGGACTGTTCTATCTTGAGAGGACCGCAGAGCTGAAAGCCCACCGGCCACCCCTGGAGTCGTGGGGCATGTCGTGAACTGAGTCTCACGCACACAAGGCGAGGATCAGCACGCTTGATGGTCGGACAGGGAAGACTACGAGGATATCTTGTACCCAACCTGTTGCCCAGCCGACAGTTGATAGAAGATCTCAAAGAATAAAATAGGAAAAAAATTCCAAAAGGAATAAAAATAGGTCAGGAGACTGGCTCCTGAGAGAGCCACGTCTTCTCCTTCTGCTAGGCAGAAAAAAACTGAGGTCTGCTGACTGCAGTGGGAGGGTTATGTCCGGAGGGACCGCCCCCCTGGGCGGGGCTGTTCAGCTCTGGCTGTTTAGAATGTATGTATAACATCTCACATTCTGCCTAGGTCTTCTCCTGCAAGCAGGGACATAACCCACGTGTAAAGGTGTATAAGACACGCTGTGTCAGTCCATGGATGACAAGAGAAAACGTTTTTTCTGCTCAGCTGCCCCGTGACAAGCCGCTCTTTTTTTTTTTTTTTTTAACATTTAATTTATTAAATACCTAACTTTATTAAAAAACATTTGGTGGCCACAATCCCATGTCGTGGGCTCTTTATTGAGCCCACTTTCATTCTGCCTATACAGCCCCTTAAAACACCGTGCCGTTGTGTCTTTTTTGAAAAACAAAACAGTCGTTGTTCATTCAGTTTTCAGAAAAATAATAAAAATTAATGAAAGTTCAAAGATTTTAAAGTTCAAATGCAGATTTATCTTTTTAAACCGTTTAAGGAAAAAGCTGAATTTATGCTATATACTAATAGAATATTTTCTTGCTAATCAACATTACATGTGGGAATAAAAGGCCATTCACTAAAAGAAGGACACAGCACTCTTCTGTCCTCCATACAATAATATAATAGTGCAGAGACTATTCAGATCTCACTAAATCACCCACAATGTATGGGAAATTATAGCTATAAAGCTGGAAATTGCACAGGGCTCATTCATCATACAGAACAGAAGTATTGTGGGCAGAACGGGCCCAGAGCCTAAACTGACAAAAGCCTAAGTTTTGGCCCTGAAGCTACCAATCAAGACAAAAGTCAAGGTTTGAGGTCACGTTGGCATGTACAGATACAGCCATTTATATTTGCTAATGTATCTTTAAAATAATTACTGCAGGCAAAATTAAATTCAGTGTAAACACGTAAAATAGTAATCTACATTTTACATACAAGTCAGCTTTTTTTGAAGCTCCATGTAGAAAAAAAAAAAAAAGGGTTCCATTAAATGTTGGGCCTGCAGGAAAAAACAAAGCCTGTCTCCAATAATGTCCCCATTTCTGTGGGCTCCAGACACAAAGTATGCCTAGGCACAACAACCCCCCTTCCCCTCTCTCATCTCCATAACATAAGGGGGAGAGGGGTATTTTGTAATCCAGCAGGGAAAATTCAGGTAGGGCTGACAATACTTGGGATTTTAGTGCAGCAGGGGCAGTGTTGTCAGCTTACTAGAGAAATTAGGAGTTGATTGCATTGTCTGCAGAAGCAACGTGGGTGTATATATATATATATATATATATATATATATATATATATATATATATATATATATATATATATATATAGATAGATAGATAGATAGATAGATAGATAGATAGATAGATAGATAAAAAAAACACACAGTTAGACCAACACAAAAGTGGCACATAATTGTAAAGTGGAAGGAAAATGATAAATGGTTTTCAAAAATTTTGACAAATAAATATGTGAAAAGTGTGGTGTGCATTTGTATTCAGCCCCCCTGAGTCAATACTTTGTAGAACCACCTTTCTCTGCAATTACAGCTACAAGTCCTTTGGGGATTGCTCTACCAGCTTTGCGCATCTAGCAAGTGATATTTCTGCCCATTTTTTGCAAAATAGCTCAAGCTCTGTCAGATTGGATGGAGAGCGTCTGTACAGCAATTTTCAAGTGTTGCCACAGATTCTCAATTGGATTTAGGTCTGGACCATTCGAACACATGAATATGCTTTGATTTGAAACCATTCCATTGTAGCTCTGGCTGTATGTTTAGGGTCGTTGTCCTGCTGGAAGGTGAACCTCCACCCCAGTCTCAAGTCTTTTGCCGACTAACAGGTTTTCCTCTAAGATGGCCCTATATTCGGCTCCATCCATCTTCCTATCAACTCTGATCAGCTTTCCTGTCACTGATGAAGAAAAGCATCCCAACAACATGATACTGCCACCACCATGTGTCACGGTGGGGATGGAGTGTTCAGAGTGATGTGCAGTGTTAGTTTTCCTCCACACACAGCGTTTTGATTTTAGGCCAAAAGTAAAATTTTTGTCTCATCTGACCAGAGCGCCTTCTTCCACATGTTTGCTGAGCAGCTTCTTCCACATGTTTGCTGAGCAGCTTCTTCCACATGTTTGCTGTGTCCCCCACATGGCTTCTCGCAAACTGCAAACGGGACTTCTTACTCTCTTTCAACAATGGCTTTCTTCTTGCCACTCTTCCATAAAGGCCCAGATTTGTGGAGTGCACAACTATGGCCTCATGCCCACGGACGTTTTTACAGCCGCGTTTTTGAGCGTTTTTTACAGCTTAAAAAACGCCTGTCCATGTTAGTCTATAGCTTCATGCCCACCTAGACGTTTTTGAGCTGCAAATAGCATAGACGTTTTTAAGCTGTAAAAAAAACCCAGGACCAGTGCGTTCCTCAGCGTCAGAATTAGGCAGAAAAAAACGCGAGCGTCAAAAAACACGCAAAAACGTGCACTAACGCGCAAAAAACGCGCACTAACGCGCGGTCGCGTTTTTAGCTCCGACGTTTTTTGTTTTTTTTTCAAAAAAAATAAATAAAAAAAAATATATATATATATATATATATATATATATATATATATATATATATATATATATATTTACAATAACATGGACAGGCGTTTTTAAGCTGCAAAAAACGCAGCTGTAAAAACGCCAGTGGGCATGAGGCCTAATAGTTGTCCTGTGGACAGATTCTCCCACTTGAGCTGTGGATCTCTGCAGCTCCTCCAGAGTTCCCATGGGCCTCTTGTCTGCTTCTCCAATGAATGCTCTCCTTGCCTGACCTGTCAGTTTAGGTGGACTGATAGGTTTGCAGTTGTGCCATACTCTTTCCATTTTCAGGGGATGGATTGAACAGTGCTCCGTGAGATGTTCAAAGCTTGGGATATTTTTTTATTTTTTATTTCATTTTTTTTTTTTTATAACCTAACCCTGCAATAAACTTCTCCACAACGTTATCCCTGACCTGTCTGGTGTGTTCCTTGTCCTTCATGATGCCGTTTGTTCACTAAGGTTCTTTAACAAACTTCTGAGGGCTTCACAGAACAGCTGTATTTTTACTGAGATTAAATTACACACAGGTGGACTCCATTTACTAATTAGATGACTTCTGAAGGCAATTGGTTCCACTAGATTTTAGTAAGGGGTATCAGAGTAAAGGGGGCTGAATACAAATGCACGCTACACTTTTCAGATATTTGTAAAAAAATTGGAAAACCATTTATCAAATTCCTTTCACTCTGTGCCACTTTGTGTTGGACTATCAAATATCACATAAAATCCCAATTACATACATTTACGTTTTTGGTTGTAACATGACAAAATGTGGAAAATGTCAAGGGGTATGAATACTTTTTCAAAGATTCCATCCACCAGTGGCCCCTCACCCAAGTACATATAACCCTTTTGTGCAACGCATACTGGCTCTGAACTGAATTGCACTCTCCAGTGCAGCCAACAAGCCACTAAATTGACATAAGCTCAGAATATGTTTACAGATCACACAAAAAATGTCCATCTTTCACTAACATGAAAATCCCAAAAAAATGGACAAGTGTAAAGTGATCCTTTTTGGTATAAGTCATGATATGTCTGTCAAGACAGGTAGCAGATTATCCCGTTGGCTTCAGAGGTCAGTGCCTTGGGCAAAAAAAAATCAAGGCAGGTCCGCACCAAAACCCATTTACAGTTTTAAATTCACATTTTTTGTTGTTGAAGAAACCCACCATAAAATTAGAAAGTGGAGGGATAATCATTTGAAGCAACAAGCAGTTCCAATGTGTCTGCAGGTTGTTACAAAGCAAGCGGGTTCCAGCAGCACATGCAGGTTAGCAAAAGTGTTCTCTCTGGTGCACAGATCAAATAGGGTTAGACTTGTACAGGAAGAGGAGCTACACCAATAATGTTAAGGGCTTAATGTACATAATCTGGAGACAGGACACCGAGGGGTTGGTGTGAATACTCTGGAGCAGCGGTCACCAATCAGTGGTCCGTGGACCACGAGAAAATTTTGGTGGTCCCCAGGGGTTCAGCCGCAAATCAACATTGTGGCGAATTGTTTACAGTGTTGTTCTCAATGCATGCTGACAATCAATACTGTCACTGCGCATTGATACCCGATGCCTCCACCGTAGTTCTGGCTCCTGTGAACCCAGAGGGAGGTGCTGGTAGTAGTGCAGAGAGGGGAAGATGAAGGAGAGGACCTCCAATTGCAGAGCTGATCATAGCCTGTGGAAGGGAGCATGGAATTTACACAACACATGGCTGGATAAGGACGTTAGATTCAGTGATGAGTCTGTGTAAGGCAGCAGTGTAATGCAGAGTGCGGGGGGGGGGGGGGGCGGGGCAGAGTTCTGTGTGTATAAGACATGTAAAATTCATGTCAGTGGTCCGCCGGATTCAAAATTGTGAGTTTAGTGGTCCATGAGGTCCAAAAAGGTGGTGACCACTGCTATGGAGAAAGGTTACTAAAGCACATATACTCGGACATGTGAAGACTAGAAGATGGGCTCTGTAATTTTCAAGGGCTAGTTCACTGCTAGCATGGATACTAAAGCAGTGTATGCACGGCGCAGAATCCTAGGGAGTAGAGATAAGCGCAGGCATTCTTTGAACTCATCACTAACCCGAACTCTGAACTCGCACTTTTTTTTACTTCAGTGAGCTGCGGGCAAGGCAGGGAATAACCACAGCTCAATGCAGTACAAAAGAGCAAAGGCTGAGAGTTCAGTTTAGAGATAAATTAGGAGGATGCCCAAAGCTCACCTGGGCTACAGGAGAGACCAATGTGTGTGGTGGGATCACAGTGCTACTGCATGGTTCAGCTAAATCCAGCAACGGCAGCAGAATCCTCCAGCAGTGAAACAGGAAGATAGTATCTTCTTTTTAAACACTAGAATATTATATAATTCTGTAATCTGATTAGTAAAAGAAAGGGCACAGCCATATTAAAGAGCATGATCATTAAAGGAGGCCTAGAGCTACAGAAGACTTAAAACCAGCACTGTAAAATCCAGTAGCCCAGAGGATAGCACAAAAATTCTAATATAAAAAAAAGAAAAAAAGAACATTACTAAGTAATCATAGGCAGCCATTCACAAATCAGACAGAAAGTCTATTTAATACTAGAAGGTGCACCAAATGGTAATTTTCAGGATGCACTTTGCCAAAAACACGAAAATCGAAAATGACAGTTTTTAAAACATGTACCGTATATGCTCGAGTATAAGCCGAGTTTTTCAGCACATTTCTTTGTGCTGAAAATGCCCCCCTCGGCTTATACTCGAGTCTGTGCCCGACTTCAACTTTGTGTGCCTGTTCCTGGCTAGCCGTAGGTCCCCTGGACCCCAAACTTGGCACACATGTAGCTCCACTCTTCCTCTATAAGTGTGCAAAGTTTGGTGTCCGGGGAGCACCGATTTTTCAAAGTGGGGCACCCCTTCCATAGACTCCAATGTTAAACGATAATTTCTCCGGTGATTTTGGGGACCCGGTACCGGCCGGCCCTAGGTCCCCTGGACCCCAAACTTGGTACACATGTATTGATGTCCAGGGCACCTACGGTCAGGGAGCACAGATTTTTCAAACTCGGGCACCCCTTCCATAGACTCCCATGTTAAAAGTCGGTCTAGTCACACAGCGCCGGAGATCAGGTAGGGAGATTGGGCACAGTGAGGCATGGACACAGTGACAGTGAGGCATGGGCACAGTGAGGCATGCAGATGGGCACCCTAGGCTTATACTCAAGTCAATAAGTTTTCCCATTTTTTTGTGGTAAAATTAGGTGCCTCGGCTTATACTCGAGTATATACTTTTTAAATATAGAATTGTATTAGATTTGATTTTTTAATTAATATCATGAATTTAAATGAATATGCATTTATGGTCGGCCATTATTGGAACCTTTAGCGCAAGAAAATCTCAAGAAAAATGCATCCCTTTAAAAAAATTCTACGTATGTCTTCAGGTCCGTTGTGCTTCCGTTGTGCTGTTAAAAATTGGGTTTGCTGCCTTTTTGGTCAGATAAAAAAAAAAAAAAACGCACCTCCCCGTTGAAATGCATTGAAAAACACAGCAAGAATGTATCAATAACGCACCCATGTTACGTTTTTGTCCGTGGGGGCACCCGATGAAGAGGAGGGGCCAGGAGCGCTGACAGTGCACCCCAGAAGAGAATCGGGGCTACTCTGAGCAAAACCATTTCACAGAGCAGGGAAGTATAGGCATGTTTGTTATTTTTATTTTTTTATTTTTAAAAGTGAGGGTTTACAATCACTAATACACAATTTTGTATTGTCCAACACAGAAGATTTAGCAGAACAGTCCTAGGACATCTGGGTAACAGTGTACCTTCTTGCTACACAATTCTGCACTGTACAACCTCCTCCTCTGTGTGTAATACTGAAGAGGGCTCAGTTAGGTCCCTTTCACAAGGGACGGATCAGTCATGATCCGCCCCGTGAACCTCCGCTTGCTCAGCGGGGATCGCTCCGTTGATCCCCGCTGAGCCGGCGGATGACTGGGCGGTCCCCACACACTGTGCAGGGACCGCCCTGTCAGATCTCCGCTCTCCCCTATGGGGAATCGGATGAACACGGACCGTCTGTCCATGTTTATCCGATCCGCTCCACAGACGGATAGAAAAATAGAAATTTTTCTATCCTGAAAAACGGAGCATAGCGGACACGGGTGAGATCGGGTGTCAGCGGATGTTCATCCGCTGACATCCGCTATCCCATAGGGATACATGTATGTCAGTTTTTCATCCAAAATCAGATGGGTGAAAAACGGACATACGGTCCGCCCGTGTGAATGGGGCCTAAGGGAGGTGAAGGAACCAGTGACCACACTAAGCATGCATATTAATGGCTCAGTTTCAGGACCATTGGGAAGCTAAAGTGTATGTATAGACAAAACGGTTTTGTTTAGTTTTATAGAGGGTTAAAAACTCATTAAGTTTATTATTTGCTCCGTTCTTTTGAGATTTCCATTTCCTTTCTGTCCTAGTGAAACAACAGGAAGCGAAAATAAATCTCTGCAAGAGCAGTGGAACTCCTCTTAGACAGTTGTCACCCTAAGTCCTGGTTCACACTGGGGCAACACGACTTCCAGCGGGACTTTACAAGGCAACTTAGAAACTTAGAGACGACTTGAGCGCTACTTGGAGCGACTTACAGCGCGACTTCAAGTCGCCTCCAGGACAGGCGACTTTGCCAGTGGCCAATCACATAATAATCTGCTCTGTGGGAGGGAGGGGTTTGCCTTAGAAAACTATTTTCACTTCCTGGAAAAAATGCTTCAGTTAAGACAAGGGATCCAACTTGGAGGCAACTTCCATTGAAATCAATGGGTACAAGTCGCCTTGAAGTAGTACAGGAACCTTTTCTGAAGTCGGCGTGACTTCAGTAGTGTACATTAAGACGGCTCTCATTGACCAACATGTAATTTCTCATGTCGGATCCCAAGTCGCAGTAGTGTGAACCGGCACTAACAAGCGTCTCCATTGAATAAATTTGTCATGGATTCGCTTTCTTCTATACCCTTCGTAAAACAACCAAAAAAAAAAAAGGGTTTTGACTATACATACGCTTTAAGAATACTGGCAATAATAGGGATTTACAACTAGGTGGTTAAAAAAAAAAAAAAAAAAACACAATGCCAGCAAGGAAGTCCAATGGGTATTCTGAACTTCCCCCACATCCCAATCGGTCATAAATATAAAAACAAGATTCCTATTGGACTTTGTGTGCATCATCGACTTTAAACCAAACATGATTTCCCCAGTGAATGTGAAGTATCACGTGGAAATTACACCGGTTCCATCTTCTCAACTAACTACTTTGAGCAAAACTTTGCATAATTGCTATATAAAAAGACAGTGTTCATTCACTATAAATACATGGCTTCATAGTCACACCCTCTGTCATTACACTATTGTTCTGTATGTAGTCCGGCAAGACCTGTACATAAATTCCATTTCAAAACATGACCATCCCAATAAAACAACATTCATTATAAATAAATGTATTTACAAAACGATCACACATCCTGCCGAGTGTCATTTTAAGTGGATGTAAACTCTAACTGGATGACTATGAAGGTTCTCATCTATCCAAGTCAGGTCATAGTTGCTCACACATTCAACTGGACTTGTTCTGTAAAGTTGAAGATGTTTTGTAAATTTTCCAAACCACTTCTTCAGTTCTAATGAGTGTACACCTTAATCCAATCGCCATGGAAATAGTTAAGGCGTATGTTGATTGTCCAAGCCCATCCTTATTGTCAGGGTGTCTGCATAGGTGTAATGCCGCGTACACAAGACCGTTATTCATGTCATGGAAAAAAACAACATTTTTCGGCGAGATTTTTCGTGTTTCCTCTCAAGTCTGCCTTGCATACACACGTTTGTGAAAAAAAACGCTTGAGCAAAGCGCGGTGACGTACAACACGTACGACGGCACTATAAAGGGGAAGTTCCATTCGAATGGCGCCACCCTTTGGGACGCTTTTGCTGATCCTCGTGTTAATAAAGTTTGGTGAGAGACGATTCGCGCTTTTCAGTCCGTTACAGCGTGACGAATGTGCTATCTCCATTACGAACGCTAGTTTTACCAGAACGAGCGCTCCCGTCTCATACTTGATTCTGAGCATGCGCATTTTTTTTCCCCTCGTAAAAGCATACACACGACCGTTTTTCACAACGTTAAAAAGAACGACGTGAAAAACGACGAGAAAAAATAGAGCAGGTTCTAAAAAGATTTTGTGCATTTTTCTCATCGAGAAAAATGCTCTGGAGCATACACGCCACCGTTTTTTCACTACCATTTTTAAAAATTGCATTTTTTCGTCATGAAAAACGGTCGTGTGTACGTGGCATCAGATTCACATGGCTGACAGTGTGAATTGCTATCAAACCACCAGTGTAGAGAAGTTAATACTGCATTATGTGGAAGGCAGGAGGTGTTGAAAGGCCCTCACCCCTGTTCATGGTTTGGGGCTATGTCAAACTGAAACAACCATCCCTGAACAGGAGTGTGGGCCTACAACACCATCTACTCTACGGCACTGCCTAGGTTTCTGCTGAAAATACAACAGGTATTTAGCTATTGAATGGAACCAACTGAGCATATATAGCTATGAATAAGCACTGAACTACAGTGTGAAACGCGTCAGCTTGCATCTATTTTTTTTGCTGTGGCATGTATTTTGGTGAATTGATTTTACAATAAAAATGAACTATTTTTGAAGTGCGGCTGTCCAAACTTTTTTCAATTTCCGCAACTGAGCATATATGCTGAAGTCTGCGTGCATTACTGTGCAGCCTTTTTATATTTCACAGACATGCTTCTTTTTATATGACATATATTTTTTTTATATGTTGAGTGCCATTGGCAAACTAGGCAACTAGGCTAGTGAGGGTTCCAACTAACAGGCAAGTAACTGGGTCTCTGGTAAATATGTCCACTTTGAAAGATTTAGATAATTCATAAAACTTAGCCCTATATACCGAAGTTACTCTGATACAGACAATGCAATCTGTGCTTGCATTTACTTTACGTCTTTTTGCCATACCCTGTATATAACAATAGTGCTATAAAAGATCTCCATTTTTAAAATTCCTAATATATGAAAGAACTTACAGAAGGACGTCGAGTTATACGTTTTGTAACCAAGTGCCCAACTCAACATACAGGAACAATCTTAGGCAAATAAGCAACATCATCTAAAATAAACATTTCCCCTCCCGATCAGCAGAAAGTGCTGAAATGGTGTATTTGAAAAGGATTATTCCAACAGTAGATTGCAAATGTATCTCTCGTGTACTATTCACGTGTAACATTTCCGAATCTCCCATGGACAAACTTAGCTACATTAACATGAATTGTCTTCATTTCATCTATGATTCTAAAGAGAGAAATACAATTTAAACTGACTCCAAGACTTGAGGTCTACTTTGTCCTACAAAGTACAATCCTTCATAAACTTAGACTTGTATATGCACAGTAAGCTTCAATTAAAATTGTTGATTTTTTTCATAGCTTAAAATACTGTATATATTTACATGGATAAAGCCATAGTGCATGTGCCTCCTATGATCTTCTTAAAACAGTGAAAGATATTAGACAATGCCTGTCTGAAAGCAACAGACTCTCTGGAACTCGGATGTAAAAGAAGTACTTTTAGCAGTGTGATTTGATTATGGTTTATGTGCCTTATTTATATATGCTTAGTGTGGATCTGAATGGTGGTTCCACTTTAAAACCCAATTAAAGCACTAGAACGAAGGCTAAAAATATCATCAGGGTACAGTAAATAGTCAGTGTTTTAGGTCTTCAATTTTTTTCTTAAATCACCCAATCAGCAAAACAATCATTGCCTTGTACTTTGCTGGACCAATGCACTCTATGTGACAGCAGCAGTCACTGTGGAGTGGGGTCACATGTCCCACACCGAGTCTGACCTAAAGAGCTCTCTAATCAGTAATGGGGTGATAAAAAAAAATATTTTACTACATTAGTGTCTTTTTTTTCATAGCCCTCAATTGAGCTCATTGTTCCTTAGGAACTATGAGATACATACCTTGAGAAAAAGAACACTACTAGAAGTCCACAGCAATTATTTACCTTTCCTCTTCAAGTTTCCAGCATAACGTGAAAAAATAAGGAGCATGAAAATTTTTCATTTTCAGAGCCTCAGACAAGATCCAGTGCTGGCCCACCTACTCTCACTTCCCTGACCCTCAATTTTTGGGTCTGCCTACCAAACAAATGAGTCGATAGGAAGGGGGGGGGGGGTTCCTCAACGTACTTGTTTACTAGACGTTGGAATTTGCATATGAGAAATGTCCCAGATTTGGGGCTCCCAGCAAATTCAAGATGTTAACATACACGTATAGCCAAATGTTTGGAAAAAGTAAAAATAGCTTTCTAATGGGATACCTGCAGCAAACAGGGGATTTAGTCAGTCATTCTATATTGGTGGTGATGCCCCCTCAAGGGTTGGGCCCATGGTGCCCTGCAATCAATAGTCCTCAGTTTTGCTGATGAAGTGATGCGGGAGGACGTTGTTCAACCGAAAGACTAAGGACACCATGGGGGTTATTTACGAAAGGCAAATCCACAGTCGCTGTAAATCAGAGGGGTAGATCTGAAATGAGGGGAAGCTCTGCTGATTTTATCATCCAATCATGTGCAAGCTAAAATGCTGTTTTTTATTTTCCTTGCATGTTCCCCTTGGATCTACAGCGACTGCACTTTCAAGTGCACTTTCAGTGCAATTTCAAGTGCAGTTTGCACTTACCTTTCGTAAATAACCCCCCTCGTGGTACTGTGAGAAAAAGCTATTGAAGAAAAGTGAGCATCACAGTCAGAGCTGTCTTTATGTATTGAAATAAAAAACTAGCCCAGACTTGGACTTTAGAGATGAGAGCATGACATCACTACCCCACCTTGTCCATTCACAGAACACTTTGCATTCATTCAGAAAAAGCCTAAAACACACTCTGAATGGCACCTGTGCCAAGCTGCTGTCCTCCTTTGTCCAGATTGCATCAAGCCAATCCAAGCGGACATCTGTGGTGCAGCGTTGTCTACTTCAGTGATTTCTAACTTCCAGGGGCCAAGTATGGTATATACATAGTTACATTGGTCCAAGCTGAATCAATGTAACTACAGTATGTATGAAATATCCACACCTGGAAATTATCTTTAAGGGCCAGTTCCCACTGCTGCGATGTCAGACATTGCATGTGATTGGCACCGCACTGCTGTGCAAATCACATGCGATGTCTGTGCTATGCGAATTTAGCCATACAGATTGTATGGCTGAATTTGCATCGCATTCAGACCAAATTCGAGCAGGAACTTTTTGTTGGTCCGCACCAGAATCGGATCGCATGGGTGTTCACAACTCCTGTCTGAATTGACAGTTCACACACTGATATGCAAACTGATCTGGGGCGTGTCATGAACTTTGTATTGACACTCCCAGCAGTTCACATAGGGCAGTGTTGCCTGCCTGCGAGTCAGGAGCGACGCGGAAACCCGCAGTTGCTTCAAGAGCACCAATGTGAAGCGAGCCTTAAAAAGGTACAGTACATACAGCCACCTAAAGAAGTGCCTGCAACTTAGTAGCTTTTGTGAAATGACAGATTTACTTTAACCCCACCAAAATAGGTAGTACATCGGGATTGGAGTAGGTGTCTGGAGGACATTGGTCACAGTATCCTCTATCATGTTATGGCAACCAGTCTTACATTACCTGACCAAACATATTAGAACACATGGAGCAGAGGTTACAGGTCAGCCATGGAAAGGATCTCCAGCCTAGCCATAGTAGATTGCAATACGCAAATCAAACAGCCTCAATCCAGTACAAGCACAAAGATCACAAGCAGGGATGGGAACTAGGTACTGAAACAGATACGAAAGTTGTCGTGGAAAAGACAGGGTTTGTTCTTTGAAGTTTGAAAACACCCTTTAGCTTCACTGTGACCCTTTCCACAAATTCTTTGTATGGTCACAATGATTTATGTCATAAGCACTAGTTGGCATAATTGCTCATCCTTTCCCAATGTTCTCAGTTCTGGGCTCAATTAGGAAAGCAATATAAATGAAGTGCCAGGTCCTGTAACCCAAAGTACCAAACCAAAATGTTACTTTTGTTTAGCCTTGAACATTCAGAACAATGAAGGACCATATCTGATTGGTTGGCACAGATTACTACTGCACTGGTAAAGAAGTCCATTTGTGAGTTGAAAAAGGTAAAACCTGCCCTGCCATCATCATTAAAGATAACAGATGTGAAGAACATTATCAGAACAGCAAAGATCAATACGCACTTCAATTTTTACAACAGCTTTACTGAATATTCTATTCCGAAAGCAACTTGATAGAACTTGTGTAGACAAGAAAGGAGATGTGCTTTAGGAACTGTTTTTTTTTTTTTTTTTTTTTTTTATGTAAAATGTAAAATATGCCTTAATACCACTATACAGATAACAGAGAAAGCAACTTTTACTTCTTTTGTATAAGAATTTGTAGTGTATGATCCTTTGGTGGCATCATTTCACAGGGGAGATTATCTGCAGCCAGAGGCGTCCACCAGCAAGAATCGGTACATTTTTACCAGCAGTTGTAAATGGTGCTTGAACACACTGGGGTTTATTTAGTAAAGGCAAATCCACTGTGCACTGCAAGTGCACTTGGAAGTAAGGTCACTGTAGATCTGAAATGTGGGGAAGCTCTGCTGATTTCTATCATCCAATCATGTGCAAGCAAAAATGCTGTTTATTTTCCTTGCATGTCCCCCTCAGATCTACAGCAACTGAACTTCCAAGTGCGCTTGTAGTGCACAGTGGATTTGCCTTAAAAAGTGGAGTTCCACCCAAAAATGGAACTTCCACTTTTTGGAACCCTCCCCCCCCCCCCGTGTCACATTTGGCACCATTAAGGGGGGGGGACAGATAACTGTCTAATACAGGTATTTGCTCCCACTTCCTGGCATAGATCACCTCGGTGATCTAAGCCACTTCCGGTGCCTACTCTGTACCCCCGCTGCCTTCTGGGAGACACACAGCTCCCAGAACACAGCGGGGACCAGTGAAGGCGTGCACGCATGCGCAGTAGGGAACTGGGAAATGAAGCCGCAATGCTTCACTTCCTGATTCCCTTACCGAGCATGGCGGCGGCAGCAGCCGATCCTCGAGCTTCAGATCGGCTTCCACTGCCAACATCGCGAGCAACCTGGACAGGTAAGTGTCCATACATTGAAAGTCAGCAGCTGCTGTATTTGTAGCTGCTGGCTTTTAATATTTTTAGTGGGACCTCCGCTTTAAGTAAATCAACCCCAAAGTGTGCTAACAGCTGCAGTTGTCAGATTTGTACTCTGTATTAAGTACACCTGAGCAATTGGACTGTCCAAATGACCCTGGACCCTGTTTCTGCAAAGTTTTTGGCCACACACACACACACACTGGCTGCAGTTAATCACCCAGTTTGTATGCAGCCATAGCACAGAGTGTTGATGCGTCCAGAGATGCCATTTAGGCTCCTCTGAATGCAGCAGACTATCCGTGGTTGTCAATGTAGCCTTAGGGGTGTTGGACACAAATCCATCTTCATGTATGAGACCGTGTTATATTACAAGCACTATTTTTTTCTTAAAAAAAAAAAAAGGCGTGCAGAATTATTGTGTAATGCAGAGCTTGACCAATCTAATCACCAGGTTGTAATGAAGACTGGATAAAGTCATCTACTGAAGGAAAGCCTGGCCATAAATCAGGTGGAACGTCCTTCAAACTTATCTCTAGCCAAACTCCCAACTTGCGCTCTTTTCTACTCCAATGAACTGTGGGCGAGATAGAAATGAACCAACTTCTAGTAAAAAAAAAAAGTGAGCAAAGTTCAGCTAGAGAGGAGTCTGGAGGATACCTGAGTTCTTATCCATCATGCAGGAGTTGGGCCTCGTTCACACCCATGAAGAAAGTGGGCATTAATTAGTGCCCCCAGCAAAAAAAAAAAAAAGATTTTTTGTGTTACTATCACTTTAAATCGGCTTATCTGACAGGCACATGACTCTGAGCGGGAAACACGTGATTTTAGGCGGTAAAGTCACGTGTTTCTGGACATGTTCAAAGGTGAGTTTGGGCGGGGAAAACACGTGGGTTCCGTACAGGTACATGTAAATTAGGGGTTTACAAGACCCCTGACTTCTAGGCTCTAGTCACAGTTGACCTCATAGCGGTTTGGCGAGCTCCCCTCCCACCCTTGTCGCAGCACCTTCTATGTGATTTGTCACCCTTGAAACAAGGGGGGACTTTTATTGAATATTTTATTTATGGTACTCGCTCGAGTCCTATGACCGAGTGAGATTTGGAAAGATATTTTAAAGTTTTATTTAACCACTTCCCGCCCAGTCAATAGCATATTGACGTCCGGGAAGTGGTTCTGTTATGCACACTGGACGTCTATTGACGTCCTGCAGGATAACAGCCGCCGCGCGCCCGGGGGGGCGCGCATCACGGCGATCGGTGGAGGATTTTTACCACGTGATCAGCCGTGTCCAATCAAGGCTGATCACGATGTAAAACAGGAAGAGCCGTTGATCGGCTCTTCCTCACTCGCGTCTGACAGACGCGAGTAGAGGAGAGCCGATCGGCGGCTCTCCTGACAGGGGGGGTTTGTGCTGATTGTTTATCAGCGCAGCCCCCCCTCGGATACCCACACTAGACCACCAGGATGCCACCCAGGACCACCAGGGAAGCCCCAAGCATGTGGATGGCCCCCATGGCCATCCACATGTAGTAAAACATAAAAAAACATATGCCAATCAGTGCCCACAAATGGGCACTGACTGGCACCATCATGGCACAACCACAATGTGTGGTGGCTGACATTGCTGGGCATCAGTGTCATCAGTGCCACCTACTAGTGTCCATCAGTGCCACCTATCAGTGTCCATCTGTGCCCACCTATTAGTGCCCGTCCGTGCCACCTATTAGTGCCCGTCCGTGCCACCTATCAGTGCCACCCATAAGTGCCAATCAGTGCCGCCTATGAGTGCCACCTCATCGGTGCCCATCAGTGTAGCCTTATCAGTGCCCATCATTGAAGTAGAAAAAGGTACTTATTTACAAAAAAAATTTACAGAAACAAAGAAAAACTTGTTTTTTTTCAAAATTTTCGCTCTTTTTTTATTTGTTGTGCAAAAAATAAAAAAATCGCAGAGGCGACCAAATACCATCGAAAGAGAGCTCTATTTGTGGGAACAAAATGATAAAAAAAATTGTTTGGGTACAGTGTAGCATGACTGCGCAATTGTCATTTAAATTGCGACAGCGCTGAAGGCTCAAAATTGGCTTGGGCAGGAAGGTGTATAAGTGCCTGGTATTGAAGTGGTTAATTGATGAATTTTAATAAAGATAAGTTTGAAATAAAATATAAATTTGTTATGTTAGATTATATCAATAAAGGTGCTGCAGCCATTTTATCACCATTCAATAATCCAAATTTGGTTTGGAGTGTTTTATTTACCTTTTTTGTATAGCCTACATTCCCATGTGTCTTCACATGGGATTCACAGATGTCCCATTTAATTGGGTATTACCATTTATGTAAACTGTGATGCAGCGACCTCATGGACACGGTCAGTGGTTCCAATTTGACAGCCATGCAGGTGTTTGTCCCCAAACATGGACAGTGTGACTCGTGTGACTCAATGAATCGGTCAGATTCAGCAGGAATTGGAAGACAACGTAGTCGTTAATTTTGCAGCCCTAGATTTTCACTAATGAGGTGTCTAACTGTCATCTATTACAAGTATGTGATACCTTGCTGAAAGGGTTAAGCAATTACAGCCTTAGGATACAACTACTTTGGGGGATGTTCTGAACAAAACACAGCAAGTACAATAGGACAAACTGACACTTAGGGCTGAGCGTCTACATTAGACTGGAGGAACTTGTTATGAACAAGGGGTGGGGGGGGGGGGGGTGGGGAGGTTGGATGGGGACAAACTGTCCAGCACTTACATGCAAACTAGGAAATTGCATTAAAGTGTAATGCCGCGTACACACAACCATTTTTCTCGTCGGGAAAAATGAAATTTTTTCTCTTTGATGAGAAAAACGCCAGTGTGTAGGCTTTTGATCATTTTTCCCTGACGAGAAAAACTGCATTAATCACGACGAAAAAAATTAGAACATGCTCTAATTTTTCTCGTCGTGATTCACGGCATTTTTTTCCGCTGCAGTTTTCCCATAGGAAACACTGCCAGGGAGCCCACACACGGTCATTTTTCCTCGACCAAGAGAAAAAATGTCAGGAAAACCGGCCGTGTGTAGGGGACCAAGCCGTTCCTCGTTTTTCCCGTCGATTTTCTCGGCTGTGTTTTCACCGTCGAAAATCGATCGTGTGTACGCGGCATTATATTAAAGCTTTCTAACAACTAAACAGAGACCAAAAGATTAAAACAAAAAGCACAGCCCTGTACTAGAGAACACAAACATAGTTACCCATCACAGAGCTTACGGTTAGTAAACAAAGATAACACTGCATTAGTCATCTGTTCTGTTCTTGCAGCTAAAGCCTAAAACACACAGCTAGTTTTTCCCCATTCAATCCACCAGGCTGAATGAAAAAAAAAAAAAAAAAACTGGAGGAGCTCGCTGTACTAGCTATGCAATGTTAGTACAGCGATCTCCCCGCTGAGATGCTCTGTTCTGATAGGGGGACTTCCCCCCCACCAGAACACACCTTTCAGTGCTCACAGCCTCTGGCTGCCAGCGCTGATCAGATGCCAATTGGCTGCAGGATTTCCAGCATGCCCATTTAACGTTAGGCTGGTTTCTGTCGGACAGGCTGCTGTACACACGGGCCGAATGTCAGCTGGTTTCTGTTGACAGCCCGTGTGTACCAGCCTTAAGAGGGAAGACTACACTGTGTGCAGAGTAATTGTCAGTGGTAAAAACTTGCATGGAGTTCAAAAAACGATTGAAAAGTAGAATTCCAGTTAAAGCGGAGTTCCACCCAAAAATGGAACTTCCACTTTTTGGAACCCTCCCCCCTCCGGTGTCACATTTGGCACCTTTCAGGGAGGAGGGGGGGGGGGAGCAGATACCGTCTAATACAGGCATTTGCTCCCACTTCCTGGCATAGGTCACCTCGGTGATCGACGCCACTTCCGGCACCTACTCTGTACCCCCGCTGCCTTCTGGGGGACACACAGCTCCCAGAACACAACGGGGACCAGTGAAAACGCGCAGCGCAACTCGCGCATGTGCAGTAGGGAACCGGGAAGTGAAACCGCAATGCTTAGCTTCCGGATTCCCTTACTCGAGCGACAGATCGGCTTCAGCTGCCGACATCGCGGGCGACCTGGAAAGGTAAGTGTCCATATATTAAAAGTCAGCAGCTGCTGTATTTGTAGCTGTTGGCTTTTAATAAAAAAAATTGTGGGACCTCCCTCCCTCTCTCCCAATACCCAACCTAAAGCTGGCCATAGATGGATCAAAATTTGCCCTGTTTAGGAGGGACCGGCTGAATTTTTGATCCATCTACGGCCATTTCTGTTGGCAAGAAGTCAATCCAATGACCAACTTCTCACTAACTGGTTTGTTGGAAATTTTTTGTTTGATCAGTTTATTGTGATAGAGTCCTGCTGTCAAAATACAGTGGCAAAGCAGGAATAATTGCTCTATTCATCTCGCTTGTGTGGATGGGGGAATCCGGTCATTTTTTTTCCCCCGTTTTTTCAATCAGCCTGCAGGCCTCAAAAAAATAAATAAAAACATACACTAATTATATATATATATATATATATATATATATACACACACATACACACGCCAGTGCAACTAACCTGTTTAAGATGCATATACCATTTTCAAGCCTCTGTGTTTTGGTCACATGATCTCACCTGTGTTTCTGGCACTCAAGTCGCATCAAAGTAGTGCAGGAACCTTTTCAAAGTCGCTGTGACTTTAAGTCGCATAGATCTGAACGGGTTCCATTGAAATCAATGTGCTGCAACTTGTCCAAAGTCGCATGAAAAAAAAAAAAACGTGACCGGAGCCTTAAAGGGGTTGCTCCGCCGGAAAAAAAAATATTAAAAGCCAGCAGCTACAGCTACAGCAGCTGCTGGCTTTTACTATTTGGACACTTACCTGTCCTGGAGTCCAGCGACGTCCGCAGCAGAGGACGAGCGACCGCTCGTCGCTCTGCTGCTCCCTCCGCCATCCTCGCTGAGGGAACCAGGAAGTGAAGCCCTGCGGCTTCATGCCGGTTCCCTACGGCGCATGCGTGAGTCGCGCTGCGCCGTTCTGATTGGTGCTCCTGTGTTCTGGGAGCCGAGTGTCTCCCAGAACACCAAGGGAAGTCTGCGGGAAGTGACGTAACTCCCGCAGATTCCCGGAGACAGGACTCCCGGATGTGGGTGAAAATACCTGTCTTAGACAGGTATCTTCACCCCCCTCCCCCTGAAAGGTGTCAATTGTGACACCGGAGGGGGGGAGGGTTCCAAATAGCAAAAGTTGCTATTTAGGGTGGAGCTCCACTTTAACCTCATTTAACAGAACAGGCTGTCCAAAAGTAGCAGTTAGAGGGTCGAGTCAATCCAGGGGTGCATACAATGATCCTTTTATTCATTAGGGCTGGGTTCACACTGTTGTGTGGAGCGTCTCACAGCAGGGGTCAGGTGCGTCCCTGTTCTCTGTTTCAGGGACAAATCAGGCCCAAATTTTTGTCTGAATGCGGACCTGAAACGGACCAAAGACGCACAGGACTCCTGTGCAATTCGCTCCACTGTCGCTCCGGAGATGTGTGAACCGACTCCATTGAAAGCCGGTCACACTCTCCCATCATGCGAATTAACCCACATCCGATTTGCATCAGTGCAAACCCAGCCTTAAACCATCTTACTCAAAAAAGGAAAGAACTGGTTCTTTAGTTGCTTTAAAGGTTTTAGCTGGAGTTCAGCTTAAATTTGTTAGTCAAGTTCATCTAAATCTGCTAGCTCTTCCCTGCTGTCCAAATCTGCTGTTCAAATCCAGAGAGGAGACACCCTAAGGGTAACCATACACACATTGATTATTGATCGCTTTTCCAATAGATCTCCCCCGATAGGAATAATTGATCTAAAAGTCACAAACCCAAACCGATTGATATGCCATAAATCGGGAAAGTAGATTGATAGTTGGAAGATACAATCCTGGATTATCAATAACATCTCTGTTTCCATCATGCAGTCCCATAATCCGATTGGTAAAATTACAATCAGAATCACACTCAAAGCACCTCGGTTATGCTGATCGATGCAAAACAATTGATCATTTCTGCACTGGCCAATCAAAAATATCAATCAGAAGGGATGTTATGGCCATTTGATTATTTGTTTAAATTAATTGGATAATAAAAATCAAAGGGAGTATGGCCACCAAAAGACAAGAAGCGTGTTACTGGCCAAATCAACAAGTGAAAAGAAAAAAAAAAAAGAAAAAAGGAAAAAACTTTTTTTTTTTTTTTTTTATCATCTGTGTCCTATTGGGGGGGGAACATTTTCTCATCAGAAACAGGAAGAAGAAGTCGAGACAGAGTTAAGGTGTGGAGTAAGCTCAAGCTCTCTCCTGCGGGGAGGGTGAATGTAATAAAAATGATCCTTATGCCACAACTGTTATATGTACTTCACAACGCCCCTATGGTCATCCCCCTGAAGAAATTTAGGATTATCAATTCAATTTTCAGGTCGCCTATTTGGCTTACAAAACCCCCTAGAATAAAACTTGAACAGCTCCAGCGCTCAAAGGATGCTGGTGGTGTGGCATTGCCCAATCCCTGGCTGTATTATCTGGCTTCGCAGATGCAACATATTGCACGTGTGGTACGCCCGGAACAGGACTTGGACTTGAATCTAAGGGACTCGTCGCCCCGCCTGCTCAGTTTCACAGTTTTGCGGATGGCCCTGAAATTTAACAAGTCTAACAAACTTTTACCCACGTATGTTCTTATGCAGAAGATTTGGAACAAGGTTCGGATGCTCCAGGGTGTGACCGGGTTCACCAAATATACGCCAATTTGGGATAATCAATATTATCTGGAAATAGTGAAATTACCATATGGCCGGAAGTGGAAACAACACGGGGTGTCGCTTATGTTGCATGTCTTTAGGTATGGCAAACTGAGAACCTTCCAGGATCTCAGTGAGGCTTTCCATCTACCAGTCTCTATAAACTTCTATTACTTGCAGCTTAAGCATGCGGTTGATGCTCAGGGGGAGGCGGATATTTGGGTCTTGGACTCTACCTCAGTTTTTAACTACATGTTTGGGGTGACTAACTATAAAGGGTTTATATCCTATTGCTATGCCATGCTCCTGGGTCTCTTCCTGCGTGACGCTCCTTTGAAGGCAGTGTCTCAGTGGGAACGGGATGTGGGGGCATTTGAAGAGGAGCAGTGGGAGGAAGCCCTAGTTGTTCCCATGTGCTCTCTGAATGTGGCACAAAGGCTGTCACAGCTCTATATGCTCCTTAGGATACACTACACACCGGCTAGACTAGCCCTTATGGGCATAATTATGGATTCCACCTGCACCAGATGCTGTAGGGACCATGGTGACCTCATTCACCTTTTGTGGCGCTGCCCCAAATTGCATCTGTATTGGGCGAAAGTCGTTGACACTCTTAGTGGGGCTTTCCAGGTCCAGATACCCCTAGAACCAAAAATTTGTTTGCTGGGGATAATAGATGGCCTCCAGGTGGAGGATATCCCTAAGCAAGCCATTGGACGAGCGCTGTTCCAGGCTCGTATGATGATTTTGAGACACTGGAAGTCCACTGACCCGCCCACAGTGCAGGAATGGATTACGCGTATGGGAGATACACTGCGTCTGGAGAAATTTATATACCAGTGTAGGGGGACCAGTACTAAATATGACAAGCTATGGGCCCCGTGGCTAAGTGTTCCTGGCTTGGCCCCCGGGGGATCTGGTGTATGATCAGTTATTTTTAAGCTAATAGGGGACATGTGGTTAGATCTAAGGATCTATGGTGATTACCTGTTTGGCTATGTGGGTGGTGTCATGGGGAACTTGTATTTGTTAGAACAAGGGAAGATGTTTGTTTGCGGGTGGGTATATTCGATGTTATGTTTTGATATTTACATGGGAACAATGCCACACGGACTTTATGTGTAACTTGTGCTATGGAACGGTTTGTCATTTTACCTGTGCTCAATAAAAACATTTTGTTTGATTAAAAAAAAAAAAAAAAAGAAGAAGAAGCAGGAAGAAGAGATCTCGCCAAGATAAAAAGGCACAACCAGACAGGTTACAGTAAAGTGGACTGAAAGGAACCAAAAAGCCCCAACATAAATGTAAGCCCCATAGAGCAAGAACTGGTGAATTTTAGTACGGTCATTAGATCAGCTTCTGTTGAATGGTCCTGCTGGAAAACCAGCATTTGATCGATGCTTGCAGCCAATGGCTACTGCACTGATCTGTGTGTTCTGATGGGAGGGAGTCCCGGCATCTCTTCTAGAGAGGTTGCATGTGTTTGTGCTTTGCAGGAAAGTATGCATTTTTGTGTGCGTTCCTGCAATGCACACGTGTGAACGTAGCCTTACTTCTATCAGTGATGCAAAAGATTAGAAGTTTATTACTCATTTAGGATAGTGGGTGAAAGGAGGCAAATCATTGCTTTAATGTGGAAGTGATACGTTTTCTAGATACATTTTGCTAGTTGTACGCAAAATAAATAAATGTACATGTGTAATGTAAATATTATAAAACATTTTAGAGGGAAAAAATCTAGAAAAAACATGAACAGCCACAATCTCAGACAAATGATGAAGAATAGTAACTCATCCTCATACCAGTGACCAGACACACACACACACACACACACACACACACACACACTTCCCACTGTGTCACGATCAGAAATGTGCCTGGCCCTGGCAATCCAGAGGTTAAAGAGCATGAACTTCACATTACAGCCACATGGTTTAGGATGTCATTAAATATGTCACCATCACCTATTCATATGACACATCTTCTACATTATCCTAACATATCCCGTACATAGAACGCTTCCCTATATATTGCAGAGATGTACCGCATGTGTATTGTTCTTCTTCTAATAAGACACGCCCTTTCAATAAGCCAATGGGGGAGGATTTCTACTTGTCAAATGTGACATCATAGAGGATCTCCTAAAACATTCCAACTTTATTAGAAGACATACAGTGTGAATGTACAATGCAGTGTCCTCCCTCTGCCATTAAAACAATCCTAAGGCCCTGTTCACACCTGGGCACAGCAGACAAGTGATTTTTCCGCCAACACGAAAAAGAATCCACCAAAATGTCCGACACGCTTGTGGTGCCATTCATTTTTAATAGCACCCCAAACGCAGGTGGCGTGGCAAGATTTGGTACACAAGCTTTTTAGGGCCAGTTCACACCATAGAAACGCAGTCCGGATGCATTCCAGATGCTTTTCTGCATGCGCGTTTTTGGTGAAGTCCAGTGCATTTTACCACCTCTTTTTTCCTAACCTTAAAAAGGGGAGTTCCAGCCTTTTTTAGGTTTATTAAAAGTCAGCAGCTACAAAAAGTGTAGCTGCTGGCTTTTAATAAACAGACACTTACCTGTTCCACTGTCCAGCGACGCGGCTGAACGGAGCTTCGCTCCTCTCCCCCCTCTCTCCGCCGGCGCCTCCATTCTAACTGTGGGTACCCAGCCGTGACAGCTTTCGGCTTACCGACCGGGCACTCACTGTGCATGCGCGAGCGGCACTGCGCAATCTGAGTGGACAGGCGATCTCCTGGGACCTGTCACGTGTCCCAGGTAATCGCCTACAGGGAGGGGCCCCCAAAAGGCGATCTGACGAGTCGCCTAAGCGGTCCCTGGGCGGAAGGAGGAAGTGGGACAGGAAGTCCCACTCCTACTGAAGCCCCCACTCCGCCCCAAAAAAATTACATGCCAAATGTGGCATGTAAGGGGGCGAGGAGTGGTTTAAGCGGAAGTTCCACTTTTGGGTGGAACTCCGCTTTAAATAAGGACATGTCCGTTCTAGTGCGTTTTAGGGCCAGTTCACACCACATGCAGTCCAGTGCGTTTTTGTTCTGCATCAAAAAAGTAGGTTATATGGTTTCCAATGTCATAGTTCACAGTGCGATCAGTTCCAAAAAAAAAAAAGTAGAACCTGCTGCATTTTTCCTGTACTGGAACGCAGTAAAATGCATCAAAAATGCACTGCACCCTAGTATAGTGGAGAAAAAAAAAAAAAAGGGGGGGCGCACCTGGAATGCATCAAAAATGCACCGGAATGCGTTAAGAACGCACATACAGAAAACGCATCTGGAACAGATCTGGAGTGCGTTTTGGGGTGTGCACCGGCCCTTAGGCCTGATTCACACCTATGCATTTTTAGTGCTTTTTGCAGATTTGCACTACAGAACGTGTTCCATAGGAAACCATGTTAAACGGACTGTAGTGCAAATCTGCAAAATGCACTAAAAATGCATAGGTGTATACTGATACTATAATTGATGATATTAGTTTCTACTAATTGCTACTACTATACTATAATTGATTATGTATACTGATAGTATAATGTGTGTGTGTGTAATCAATTATAGTAATTGATACTTCTATATACTATAATTGATTATGTATACGAATACTATAATAAATTATACTAATTGATACTACTAGACAAAATTAGTTGGCTAATGGAAGTGGACATGCGCCTGCTGTGCAGTTGAACTGGCTGCTAAAATGTCAATATGGAGACCACCAGGGCTAGTGCCAGGGAAATAGGGGCATGGCACAACAATCACTGTAAATAAAGATATAGGGGGGAAAGGCCCCCCAAACGCACAGCACAACCAACCTGTGTTCCATGTGCTAGAACAGATGTATAGAGCATCCTCAGAGCAGGTCTGGTAGCACATTGACCACCCCACCCACACAAGGCCCACTGAGCTGGCCAATTACATGATAAGCGATGACCTTGGGCTACTACTTGTGAACAAGATTCATTGTCTTGCTTACAATAAATAATAATTATATCAGCAGAGCCCAAACTTTGTAAACAGTAATAACACACATTGACGCACTGAAGCGTCCATTACGTCCAAAGGGAGATGTTCAGTTGCATGAAACCCAACATTGGCCAAACCCAAAACGTTATTTTGGTTTTAGCCCAGGTTCACACGGAGTGCGGGAATGAAATGGTGCGAGATCAGCTGAACACGCACCGATTCATTCCTGCCTGTCAGTCCCGATTGCGGCGGCGATTTCCAAGTCATCTGTGCGGGTTTCTGCACAGATGTCAATGGAAATCGCCCAAATAAAAAAAATAAAATAAAAAAAAAAAAAAAAAGTAGTACAAAAACTACTTTTTGAAATCAGTGCGGCGTCACATCGATTAGGACGGTGACATTGCCGGCAATTGTCGCCGATTTGACATGTAAAATCGCACCAACGTGAACCAGGGCTTAGATAGAGCTAGAATGGGTTAGAACCTCTGATAACTTTCTATTGCTGCAGGAGACATCACTTGGCAGATTTTTCTTGCTTTCAGTCTATTTAGATTGCAAGCTCCATGAGCAGGGCCCTCCTACTCCTTATGTATTGAACTGTATTGGAATTGTACTGTCCCCCTTAATATTGTAAAGCGCTGCGTAAACTGTTGGCACTATATAAAGCCTGTATTATAATAATAACAACAATATTTGAACAATGTTAGACAGTACAGAAAGTGAGGGGGGGGGGGGAATTCACCCCCATCCCATTTGACAGGTATTAGAAGAGGAAACAATATTTGATGGATATCAGACAGAACAGAAATTTATAGGAAATCACCCCATTTCTTCTCTTTTTAGGAGGGATCAGGCAGAACAGGAAATAAAATTAAATCACCCAATTTCTTGACAGGCATCAGGCAGAACAGATGAGGATAGAAAAATAATCCCGGTTGGGACCCGTGTCCATCTACCCAGGTTTCCCAGGCCAATTAGCTGGAACCTGGCCCTGGTTGGATGGACGTTGCTCCTGACATTCCAGATATTGACAATCTGTAGATTATGAGTTGATATCCTATTGTTTCATCCTTTAGACATGATCTTTATCACTCCCCAATTCTGTATTCAATACAGATTACTAATAATATTATTTACAGTAGATTTACAGAAATCTGTTAAACTAATGTTATGCATTTTTTTTTATGTGACTTACTGTTCAGACATGAACTGTGCTCTAATTTAATTATTTGTGTGAGAAGTTTTTCTCGCTTTACTCTGCATTATCTATCTTTATTGTAAAAAAAAAAAAAAAAAAAAAAATGTAATATATAAAAACTGTACAACTTTCAATTAAATATTTGAACCGAAAAGAAAAATAATCCCATTTCATGTCGGCTTGATGGGTATCAGGCAGAAAAGGAAATTATAGAAAAATCACCCCTTCCCATTTGACAGGTATCAGACAAAACAGGAAATACCAGAAAATCACCCCACTTCTTGTCAATTTGACAGGCATCAAGCAGAATAGGAAATGGATTCCAAAATCACCACCCTTCCTATTTGATGAGCATCTAACAGAACAGGAAGTTATAGAAAATTACCCAACGTCTTGTCTATTTGATGAATGTCAGGCAGGACAGGAAGTAAGGCAAAATCCCCCCCTCTGTGTACTTTGACAGGTTTGAACATAGAACACTTGATTTTAAGTCTTGTTAGCAGGTGTCAAGGAACCCTGCTCATTGTTTCTTATAGTGCTGTCATTAGAAGCATACAGAACCATTTGCTGTATACTGTATATGGAAATGATGCTGAATACTGAACAGAACTATTTGCTGTATACTGTATATGGAAATGACACTGTATACTGAACAGAACTATTTGCTGTATACTGTATATGGAAATGATGCTGTATACTGAACAGAACTATTTGCTGTATACTGTATATGGAAAGGATGCTGTATACTGAACAGAACTATTTGCTGTATACTGTATATGGAAAGGATGCTGTATACTGAACAGAACTATCTGCTGTATACTGTATATGGAAAGGATGCTGTATACTGAACAGAACTATTTGCTGTATACTGTATATGGAAAGGATGCTGTATACTGAACAGAACTATTTGCTGTATACTGTATATAGAAAGGATTCTGTATACTGAACAGAACTATTTGCTGTATACTGTATATGGAAATGACACTATATTGAACAGAACTATTTGCTGTATACGGAAAAATGACTCTGTATACTGTACAGAACTATTTGCTGTATACAGAAAAATTATGCTGTATACTGTATATTGAACAGAACTATTTGCTGTATACTGTATATGGAAAAATTATGCTGTATACTGTACAGAACTATTTGCTGTATACGAAAAAATTATGCTGTATACTGTATATGCAAATGACGTTGTATACTGAACAGAACTATTTGCTCTATATGCAAATGATGCTGTATACAACAATTTGCTGTATACTGTATATGGAAATTATGCTGTATACTGTATATTGAACAGAACCATTTGATGTATACTGTATATGGAAATGCCGCTGTATACTGTATAGAACCATTTGCTGTATACGGAATTGACGCTGTATACTGTACAGAACTATTTGCTGTATACTGTATATGGAAAAATGATGCTGTATACTGTATATTGAGCAGAACTATTTGCTGTATACTGTATATGGAAAAATGACGCTGTATATTGAACAGAACTATTTGCTGTATACTGTATATGCAAATGACGCTGTATACTGAACAGAACGATTTGCTCTATATGCAAATGATGCTGTATACTGTATAGAACTACCGGTATTTGCTGTATTCTGTATATGGAAATTATACTGTATATTGAACAGAACCATTTGCTGTATACGGAAATGACGCTGTATACTGTATATGGAAATGACGCTGTATACTGTATATGGAAATGACGCTGTATACTGTACAGAACTATTTGCTGTATACTGTATATTGAACAGAACCATTTGCTGTATATGGAAATGACGCTGGTGTGAATGAGCCCTAAAAGCTGAAAGAAGTTATTTTCTTCTCCACAAAAACAAAGTTTGAGCTGGTGCAAGATTTCAGGCCATGGAGGAAGTGTTACCCCTTCACCCTCTCACAGACACAGCATTATACCAGTATACAGTTCTCCTGTGGAAGAAGAATTTTCCATCGGTCACACCAAATGCTTTCCGTATGGAAATGTAAAGGAACTAGGTAAACAATAAAGGTGGAGAAATCAGAGGAGGGAAATAAACAGGGACATGCACGGGTCCCACACAAGGAGCATTTGTTTGGCAGACATAAACGACCAAAAATCCATTCTCAGCACAAAAGAAATATTTTGCTCTTGATGAACGGCTGTAAATTAAGCGTAGATCTCTCCTGCGCGGAGTCTGCCATGAATTACAGTCATTTGTGCAAACTCAGCAATCCTGGCCACAGAAACTCCACTACAAGGCAGACGTGACCCCGGCTACAGCAAAAAACTTACTGAATTACAAACTCCCCGTCCTTCCACCCCCACAGCAAGGCTTTCTGGTGCGTCGCCCAAAACATGGAAATGAAAAGCGGTCTGATCAATTTCCAGTCTCTGATCTTACATGTAATGAAATTATACATAATTATAGTTTTTCTAACAAGTTTACGTCTGGAATTATTGTACTGAATGTACTAGGGCTGACATAGGAGAACATGGGGATGCTGCCAGGAACAGCCAATCAGGCTTTAGCTACCATCCTGCAACTTGCTGCGGCACGTTGGTACCTGGATTGCGATTGGCCTCCGCAGGCTACAGTTCCTATACAACAGTTTGTATTGGAAGACAGTTCTTAAAGTAGATTTTTTTTATGTTGCAGATAAGTATTTGGCAGAACTATTAACGTGCAGTTTGCAACAATCAGGGGTCAAGACTGGCTTCTCTAAAAAAAATCAAAAAATAAATTCACACAACGTATTCACATCTAATTTTTGTCTAATGTCTGCCGAGTTGTGTTATTCAACACAGGCTCAATGTAAAGGCACATAGGGGGAGAATTACTAAAACTGGTCCACACAGAATCTGGTGCAGCTGTGCATAGTAACCAGTTTCTAGGTTCAAGCCCTGGTTCACACTGGTGCGATTTGTCATGCGATTTTGACAGTTCAAAATTGCATGACAAATCGCACCCCATTGCGGGTAATAGGACCTTTCAACTCAAGCAATTGCAGCGACTTTATATGTTCCACCTGTTTTTAGGGTGCAACATATTCACACTGCTGCAGATGCTGCTTCCCCCCCATGACAGCATTTTTTGGGAGAAGTTCCCTGTACTAACTAACTGTTACTTTTTGAAAAGAGTGCGGCCATGCGGGGCTCTGTGAATGGGAGCGGGGCTCTGTGAATGGGAGCGGGGCTCTGTGAATGAATGGACTACAACTACTGACAGCCTTTGCGGATGTCGTCTTGTACTTCTCAATGAACTACCATGGCGCGTTGAGTGCTGTAGTAGTTCACCAAGTCTTCTTGTCAGTGTGAAACTGCCTAGCCATCCGATTTACGGGAAAGACAGCTCACACTGACAATCTGCAGGAGACCTGCATGGCATCAGCGATCTGATCACTGATGCAATGCTTTCCAGGCTCCTAAATTAAAATTATATATATTATATATATATATATATATATATATATATATATATATATATATATATTTATTTATTTATTTTTTTACCTGCAAACAAAAAAAATGGATATTTATTTTTAAAGTGAACTTATCCTTTAAGGCTCCATTCACACTTGTGCGATTTGTTATGCGGCTTTGGACATCAACATCGCATGACAAGTTGCAGCCCATTCTTTTTAATGGTGCCTGTTCAAATCGGTACAATTGGATGCAGGTTTTTCCACACATCCAATTCGCATGACAGGAGTGTGTGACCGGCTCTCAAAGGAGCCAGTTCCTACATCTCCGCGACGGCCGTGGAGCAGATTGCACAGGGGTCCGGTGTGTCTTTAGCTGTGTTTCTGGTCCGAATTCAGGCAAAAATTCGGGCCCGATTGGTCCCTGAAACGGAGAACAGGGACGCACCGGACCCCTACTGTGAAGAGCGTCCGCACAGTGTGAACCCAGCCTCAATGTCGCAGCAACACTTTGGTGTGACTTGATGCAACTTAGATCCATCGAGTGTAAAATTGAGTCGCACAGATTGTTGCTCCAAAGTCGCACTGGAACCCGTGGGACTTTGGAGTCGTGCTCGTGTAAAATGGCCCGTACACACGATTCGAATATCGGATGAAAGCGGTCGTCCGAGGAAGAATCGTACGATTTTCGGATCGTGTGTACACTACTTTCGAGAGCCGATCACGACAGTTCATCCGATATTATTCGATCGGACAAGCGCAAAAATTTTCCTCGTACGATATCAGATCGTACGATTTTCGTTTAGTCAGTACAGTTGTCGTCCGAAAATACAAATACATTACAACACATGACATCACGTCCGATTTTTTTTTCTGTCGTACGAGAATTTTCATGACTTTATTACCCTATTCAATTTCTACTTGCGGCTATTAAGTGAAAAAAGTCGTATGATCCGTCGTACGATACTCGGATCGTGTGTACGGCCCATTATTGTCAAAGCTTAACTGAACAAGCTGAAGTTAGGAGCCGATTAGTTACAATGCACAGCTGCACCAGTTTTAATAAATCTCCCACATCTGTTTTCTTTGTGCTTTGTTCACTTTGTTGTGCTGCTGTGTTTAATTTATTTTATATATCATAGATACACAAAGTCTTAATTTTTACACCAAAAGAAAATGTGCATTAATCACAATTGAAAATAATAATCATAATAAAAAATTATAAAATGTTAGAATTTGGACTCTTGATGAGGCCTGCATAAAAAAAAATAAAAAAAAAATAAAAAAAAAAAAGGAAGTAAGGCTAGGTTCACACTGCTGCGGTGTCAGAGTTCGCATGTGATCCGCACCGCACTGCAAGTGCGCATCACATGCGATCTCTGTGAGTTGCGATTTCAGCCATACAAATCGTATGGCTGAATTTGCATCAAATTCGCACAGGACCCTTTTTTGTCCGCAGCACAATCGAATCGCATGGGTGTGAACACCCATGCGATCCGATTCCTGTTCGAGTTTGCAGATCGCACTGCGATATGCGAACTGATTTGGGGGTGTCATTAACTTTTAATTGACACTCCCAGCAGTTCGCATAGGGCAGTGTGAACTGCCGCCGGAAAACCTGCGATGTGGGAACCCGCAGTGGATCAGCAGCGTTCCCGCATCGCAGCAGTGTGAACCTAGCCTAAAACACAATTTGATACGCAGTAAAAATCTGCGTTTTCTGTTTATTTTTGCGGTCTGCACACCACATACAGTGACATGCATTTTTTTTCCTCCGCACCAAACCAACGCAAGGGTTCAAAACACAATGCTGTGTAGACGCACGTTGTGGTAAAACACAGCATGTCTGCATTTTAATGCAACGCAAATAAACGCAGCCCAGCTGAAAGTCAAGAAATAAGAAAATAAAGTGTTGTTGGCAGCCTGACCCTTCCAGTGACCTGTTGATTCACTTCGGCTAACAACACGCAAAAAAATGCAACGCAGCGGGCATGCGCATGAAGATGCGTGCGTTTTCGATGCGTTTTTTGGTGTGAAAAGGGCCCATGGGGTTGGGAAAATATTAGAGAAACTTTGTATACAAGTGAAAAAGAGCACAGAAAGGAGTACAACCAGCCGATCTGGAGCAAAAGGGATTGTATTCTACTACCTAGAGCAAGTTATAGGGCAGCTGCTGCAGAACCTCTTGTCAGACCCAGCTGCAGGGGAGTGCTGGCTCTCCTATTCTGCTGACCTCTGCACTTGTACCATGTTATTGCCCCGGCTGCCTCTCATGTGCAGCTCATTAGAAAGTCAGAGTGCTGTGGGAAGTGTGATGAGGAGGAAGAAATGAAACACTTACATAGGAGGAGGAGGTCACTTCCCAGCGTGGAGGCTCCGATAATCCGCACAGTTCCCGGACACTGACCCCAGGAGCTCACACTCCACAACGATCTCCTGTCTGCCTGTGCTGCTGCTGCTGCAGGGACAAGCACAGCTCACACCCCCCTGTCTCCTCCCCACTGGCCGGGCCGCGGGACACGCCCTCTCCCGGGGAGTCATTCGCTGATCACCCAGTGGAGGGGCCCCGCCAGGGTCTGAGAGACCGGCGACTGCATGGGGGGCCGTCCATGGGAGTCCTGAGTGACATCAACAAAACTCCAATAGGGCATTACTAGGGGCACTTTACCCCATTAGAAGGGGAACTTTTTTTATTATTTTTTATTTTTTTATTGAAGAGATATTAACTAACTCCCACCCAGGGCAAATTCTAACATTTCTCTCATACGTGTAAAAAAAAAATTTATGCTAGAAAATTACTCAGAATCCTAAAACATTATCTATATATATTTTTTTTAGCAAAGACCCTAGAAAATAAAATGGTGGTCGTTGCAATTTATTATGTCACATAGTATTTGCGCAGCAATTTTTTAAAACGCAATTTATTTGGAAAAAATACACTTTAACCACTTTCATACTGGGCACTTCCTGCCCAGACCAATTTTCAGCTTTCTGCGCTGTTGCACTTTGAATGACAATTGCGCGGTCATACAACACTGTACCCAAACAAAATTTTTATCATTTTTTCCCCACAAATAGAGCTTTCTTTTGGTGGTATTTGATCACCTCTGGGATTTTTATTTTCTGCAAAAAAAAAAAAAAAACAGACCGAAAATTTTGAAAAAATAATTATTTTTTTGTTTCAGTTAGAAAACTTTTTAAATAAGTACGTTTTCTCCTTCACTGATGGGGCTGCACTGACGGGCACCGATGAGGTGGCACCAATGAGGTGGCACTGATGAGGTGGCATTGATGGGCACTGATGATGGGCACTAATATGCGGCACTGATAGGTGGCACGGATAGGCGGCACGGATGGGCACGGATAGGCGGCACAGATGGGCACGGATAGGCAGCACAGATGGGCACGGATAGGCGGTACTGATAGGCGGCACGGATGGGCACTGATAGGCGGCACGGATGGGCACTGATAGGCGGTATGGATGGGCACTGATAGGTGGCACGGATGGGCATGGATGGGCACTGATAGGTGGCACGGGTGGGCACTGATTGGCATCCATTACAGTACACCAGTGCTGCCTATCAGTGCCAAACAACAATTCCTGCCAATCAGTGATGCCCATTGTGGGCACTGATTGGCATCCATTGTGGGCACTGATTGGCATCCATTAGGGGGCACTAACTGGCATCCCTGGTGGTCTAGGGTGGCATACCTGGTGCTGGCATCCCTGGTGGTCCAGTGTGGGCATCCCCGGGGGGGCTGTGCTGATAATCGATCAGCACAAACCCCCCCCTGTCAGAGGAGCAGCCGATCGGCTCTCCTCTACTCACGTCTGACAGACGCGAGTGGCGAGTGATGACCGGCTTTTCCTGTTTACACCGTGATCAGCCGTGATTGGACACGGCTGATCACGTGGTAAAGAGTCTCCGTCGGAGACTCTTTACCTAGATCGGTGTTGCGGGGTGTCAGACTGACACCCTGCAGCAACGATCGCCGCGATGCGCGCACCCGGGGGCGCGCAGCGGCTCAAAATCCTGAGGACGTCATATGATGTCCAGTCAGGATTTTGAAACCACTTTGCCGCCGTCAATCCGCTATAGGGCGGGCGGAAAGTGGTTAATAAATTTTAATGCAAAAAAAACACAATATATAACCAAATATTTTGGTAATATATAAAAGCGGATGTTACGCCAAGTAAATAGATACTTAACGTGTCACGCTTAAAAATTGTGCACACTCATGGAATGGCGCAAAACTTTCGTACTTAGTCTCCATAGGCTATGGTTTAAGACCCTTTTCACACTGGGCACGCAGCCGCGTTAGCGCGAAAGCGCTGTTCGTTTTTAGCGGTGCTTTACTGCTGTTTATGCGGTACTTTTCGCCCACTAGCGGGGCGCTTTTAACCCCTGTTTTGCAGCGCTTTCAAATTACTTTTAAGGCGCTTTGAAAGCGATGCCCATTTATTCCAATGGGCATGGGTTTTTGTATACAGCGCTCCCAAACTGCCCCAAAGGTGCTGCTTGCAGGACTTTTTTTCTTGTCCCGCAAGCTCACTGCCCCAGTGTGAGAAGGGCACACTGGAATGAATGGGAGGCGGTTTTCAGGTGCTTAACAGAGTGCTATTTTCAGCACTAAAGCCCCTGAACCCCCCCCCCCCCAGTGTGAAAGGGGTCTAAAATTGTTACAAGTTTAGAGTTACAGAGGAGGTCTAGTGCTAGAATTATTGCTCTCGCTCTAACATTCGCAATGATACCTCACATGTGCAGTGCGGACACTATTTACATATGTGGGCGCAACCGTATGCTTTAGCATCTTCATGCCAGTACGAGGGGATGGGGGTCTTTTTTTTTAATCACTTTTATTACTTTTACAAGAAATGTAAACATCCCTTGTAATATGAATAAGGCATGACAGGTCCTCTTTATGGAGAGATCTGGGGGACAATAAGACCGCAGATCAGGGGCGGATCCAGAGTCTTTTCTCGGGAGGGGCACTGCAAAAAATATGTTTTTTTTGTGGGAAATTTATCGGATAAATGGTTGGTGTCGGCGCTTTAATCATCCCAGCACCATGGTTTTTATGGTGTCAGGATGATTGAAGCGCATTATTTCTATTATTACATTGTAATATAAAATTAAATAGTTCAATGCAGAATCAGTGGGAGCCCCGAGTGTGTCACTTGCCACCGTCGCCTGCAATTAGTGGGAACCCTGAGCGTGTCACTTGCCACACGTTGCGGATTGTCACTTGCCACGTCACCTGCCACACCTTGTGGATTGTCACTTGCCACACCTTGTGGATTGTCACTTGCCACGTCACCTGCCACACCTTGCTGATTGTCACTTGCCACATCACCTGCCACATCTGCTGCCTGCACAGTGAGGGCGGAAGTCACTGCAGGAATGCAGGGCAGGCACAGGCGGTGAGAGTAGGGTGGCCACATTTCCAAACTGCCATTCAGGGACACACCCCCTCTCTCACCTTCCCCCCAAAAAGATGAGGGGGGGCGGGGGGAAATGTAGTCTTGGGGTGATGGGGAATTTGGCGGCGGGTTATTTGTCAGGTGAATGTGCCACTTGCCACCAGATGCAGTGCCACTGTCACTCCCTCTGCATGAGCCATGTGCGTAGAAGGAAAGGAGTGGCGTCACTACCTGGAGAGTGGAGATCACACCAGTCCCTGCTGCTTGCCGTTTGGTGCCAGGGGAAGGAGGAGGTGCCGAGGTGGGTGGGGGCAGCAGTGCTGCACCATGCGCAGGCCTCGCTCCCGGCCTCGCTGTCTGAGAGTAAATTGTCACTGGTTGCAAGATGTCAGGCAGCGCCGGCCCTAGCAACCAGTTCTGGAAATGTAGTTACTAGTTAGTAGGGGGTGGCTGTGTCCTCTATTTCATTCCGGGACATTGTATTGTCCCGGAATGAAGGTGCCCGGGACCCAGGACAGACATGTCAATTGCGGGACAGTCCCGGGCAATCCGGGACACGTGGGCACCCTAGGTGAGAGATGATCTCATCTCTCTGCTCCCCCCGCTCCCGGCTAGCTGATTGGCCAGCTGCCACACTGAGCCTGCTCTCTCACTCTCACCTGTGCTGCCAACACACTGAGCAGCACGGTCTGCCCACGAACCGCACCGCCCGCCCACAAACCGCGCCGCAAGCGGAGCCGCCCGCTTTCTTACCCGTCTGTGGAGCCGCACGCTATCGCACCTGCCCGCAGAGTGGCCCGACGTGACTCACTGATGTCACTCGTTGCTAGACGCCAAGCGGCCCACCCACCTCCTCCTCCGCTCCTGGTATCGTGTCAGTGCACCGCGTAACTACATTAGACGAGTCTCTCTCTCTGCGCCGCTGATCAGCTGATGTGAGAAACTGAGAGAGCCACTCAGAGAGGCAGCGGCAGCTGCAGAACAAGTACTGTATATACTCGAGTATAAGCCGACCCGAATATAAGCCGAGGCACCTAATTTTACCCCAAAAAACTGGGAAAACTTATTGACTCGAATATAAGCCTAGGGTGTCCATCTGCATGCCTCACTGTGTCCATGCCTCACTTTGCCTCACTGTGCCCATGCTTCACTGTGTCCATGAAAAGAATGATGTTTAACATAGGAGTTTATGGAAGGAGTGCCCGGCTTTGAAAAATCGGTTCTCCCCAGCAGTAGGTCTCCCAGACACACTTGTAGAGGAGACATGGGGCTACATGTGTGCCAAGTTTGGTGTCCAGGGGACCTACGACCGGCCGGTACCGGGTCCGCAAAGTCACCGGAGAAATGACCGTTTAACATTGGAGTCTATGGAAGGGGTGCCCGGGTTTAAAAAATAAGTGCTCCCCGGACGTAGGTCCCCCAGACACAAATCTTTGCAGACTTGTAGAGGAGACATAGGGCTACATGTGTGCCAAGTTTGAGGTCCAGGAGACCTATGGCCGGCCAGTACCGGGTCCCCAAAATTCGGGAGATCAGGCGCAAAAAAAAAAAAACAGAGCAAGCGAGTGTGACAGATGGTCTCAGGGGGGGCAATTGCCCTGTTGCCCCCCCCTGGATCCGCCCCTGCCACAGATATCTACTCTACCCTGGAAAGCATGAGTTAAAAAAACAAAACATTGATCTCTGCTTTCCAAGGGGAAAAAAATGGCAGTGTTTACATCAGCCAGAGCCGAAAGTGACGTAATGACGTCACTTCTGGCCTCCCAGGGTCATAGAGATGGCCGAGACCATGCAGGCCTCGGGCAGCTCTATGGTAATCCAGCACCGCCACCGGAACAGATCTCCAGCTTTCCGATCACACGGGAGAGCCCGGAAAGTCACCAGAGGGCGATGGGAAGGGGGGGATTGTCCCCTCTCACTGCCTGTAAAAGCAATCCAGCAGCTAAATAGCTGCTAAGATGGCTTTTACATGAGAGAGAATCACTGGTTGAAAACAAAGATATCTGGATGATGCCTGTAGCTGCAGTTTGATGATGATGCCTGTAGTTTTTTATCCTGGGAAAAATTTAAAACATGTTCTATTTTTTAAAACTGATGGAAAAAAGACCGATGGGTCCCATACACGATCGGTTGGTCTGATGAAAAACATCCATCGGACGGTTTTCATTAGTCAAACCGATCGTGTGTACAGGGCTTAACAGTTAAAGCGGAGGTTCCGCCCCAAATTTTTTGTTAAAAGCCAGCAGCTACAAATACTACAGCTGCTGACTTTTAAAAAATGGACACTTACCTGTCCAGCGTGGGGTCAGCAATCTCTATTTCCCTTTTTTTATGCTGTTTTTTATATATTGTGTTTTATGTATTAAAAAGATGTTAAATATATTATTTTTTTCTTTTTGCTGTCTATATATGTCTAACAGATTAATATGCTCCTGAAGAAGCGTTAATTCGCGAAACTGGTAGAGCTATTCAAGACTACACCAGATACATTGGACCCATGGCTAACGCCACCTGCTTCACACGCTCACTGTTCTACTAGCTTTTGCTTACTGGATATGTATCTCATTTATGTTTGAGTGCATTTACGTTTTCATATAATTCTGAAGCGGTGTTAGAGCATTAGCCTGAGTCTTGTATCAAGAACAAACAGACTGTCATTTTTGAATGTTTATATGTATTTTCTTACTATTTGTTTATAATAAAAACCCCTAGTTTTTTACATTAACTATCCATGTGCCGCCTAAAGTCCATTTTTTAGACTATTTACGTTTTACCTGTCCAGCGCACCCGTGATGTCAGCAGACGAGGTCGAGCAGTCGCTCGGTCCTCGGATGCTGCCGCCGCCATTCTCGGTGAGGGAATCAGGAAGTAAAGCCTTGCGGCTTCACTGCCCGGTTCCCTACAGCGCATGCGCGAATAGCGCGGCGCGCCGTCACTGGTCCCCGATCTCTCCTGGGAACAGTGTGTTTCCCAGAAGACAGCAGAGGGGTGACGCGAAGAGGCGTGACTCCCGCAGGAGTCAATACCCGGAAGTGGTGCAAATACCTGTCTTAGACAGGTATCTGCTCCCCCCTCCCCCTGAAAGGTGCCAAATGTGACACCGGAGGGGGGGAGGGTTCCGAAAAGCGGAAGTTCAATTTTTGGGTGGAACTCCGCTTTAATTGCAGGGCATGAAATTATTCAGATAATTGCACAGGTAGTTGAATTCATTCGATATTGGACACCCCAGTGATTGACACACAAACAAGTGCACCGCCACCTCATAGAAAACTCGCTTACCAGATAGCAAGCAAGACAGGCAGATGGCTATAGCCCAGCCAAGGCCTTGGCTTTGCGGGAGATCCCGGGGATGCTGTATGGATGGTGATACTGACTCACAGGCGAATAACCATAAGCTCCGTAAGCATGTTCAACAATCAGCCCAAAAAGAGATAGGATAGACCATAGCGTGATACTGTATAAATCTTAATTTATTGTTCAATACAAATAATTGCACTTACACTTTAGAAGTTTTAAAATCGCGTAGAATTAAGAAGCCGGCCGGCTACAGAGCAAACTCCCGTCCTCCTCAACGAGACAGCGTGGTGACGTCAGTACGTTACCGTCCCCAGACGCGTTTTGTCATATATGACGTCAATGGGGTTCTTAATTCTACGCAATTTTAAAACTTCTAAAGTGTAAGTCTTATTGCACACTACTGAAGTCGCTCCGACTTCAGAAAAGGTTCCTGTACTACTTCAAGGCAACTTCTAGGCGACTTGTACCCATTGATTTCAATGGAAATCGCCTCCAAAGTCGGATCAGTGTCTTAACTGAAGCAACTTTACAGGAAGAGAAAATTGTTTTCTCAGGCAAACCCCTCCCTCCCACAGAGCTGATTATTGTTTGATTGGCCACTGGCAAAGTCGCCTGTCCTGGAGGCAACTTAAAGTTGCCTCGAAGTTGCCTTGAAGTTGCCTCAAGTTGCTGTAGTGTGAACTGGCACTTAGAGAGATATTTAGAATTGCTGACCTCTTCTGAAACAAGTGACTATAATGCTAATCCACTGGAATCAATGGGGGAATTTAACAAAGCTATTGCGCCACTTTTCTGGCGTTGATCCCTCTTGTTAATGTATTGCACCAAATCCATGAAGCTTTTTCAACACTTTTGGTTCTGACAGTGATTTGTACACTTTAAGACCCCTTTCACACTGGGGCGGTTTGCAGGCGCTATTGCGCTAAAAATAGTGACTGAAAACCGACCCTAAACAGCGGCTGCTGTGTCTCCAGTGTAAAAGCCAGAGGGCTTTCACACTGGAGCGGTGCGCTGGCAGGACCGCTCCAAAAGTCCTGCTAGCATCATCTTTGGAGCGGTGAGAGGAGCGGTGTGTTTACCGCTCCTTCCTATTGAAAGCAATGGGAAACCGCAGGTATACCGGCGGCAATGCGCCTCTGCAGAGGCGCATTGCAGGGGGTATTAACCCTTGTTCGGCTGCTAGCGGGGGGTAAAACCACACCGCTAGCGGCCGAATACCGCTGCAATTCCGACGGTATATGCACCGCTAAAAATAGCGGCGCTTTACCGCCAGCATACCTCCCGCCCCAGTGTGAAAAGAGGCCTTACATTGGAGGTGCAATAAATGCGCCAAATTCAAAATAAAATACTGACGTTATCATCTCTTCATTACTGCAGGACCTGTGGTCCTCTTATTGGATGTACTCGACAGCACACTAAAGTGAGTAATTCTAGTAGCTACATTTGATGATGAATGATTGGATATTATATACTGCATGTAGTACATCCTTTTCTGTATTGTAGGTTTTGAAACTCAATAAAAAAATGTATGCATAAAAAAATAAACACTTTGTATATTAAAAATGTGGAGCTAATTAAAACCAACTCTCTTTTAGTGTACAGAAAGAAACTGGCTCAGGCAGATTGTCTCATGTGTTCTAAAAGTGAAGCAGCATGAGCCAAATTCAAGTACAAGTTCTAAACAGGTACATGAATTTGGCACATTCTGCACCACTTTTAGAACACATGAGAGACACTTTCGCAAAATATGTCTGCGCCAGTCTTTATGAATTCCAAGAAATACTTTCAGAGTCTGGACAATTTTTGCAGGTCTGACTTTACTTCCTCCATACTTTTTCAAGGGCAGTGGCTCAGAAGTTTGAAGCCAAACACCAAGAATGTGGTCTCCTGGTGTTGGTTTAAAACAGATTTTTACCCCAGGGCAACCCTTTAAAGATTTGAAGATTAGTCCATTTGGGGGTCATTGGGAAAAGACCCCCTTGCAGTGGTGGTTAGAATGCCTCCCTTGCAGTCATTCCAGTGGCTCAGCCAAGGTCAGTTAACCAAAGCTAAAAAAAAACCCTAGCCACCTCTGGAGGACCCCAAGGGTTGATAATACTTTTAGTATGGTCCGATCCCTGGAGGTAACAGTATTTATTGGTCTAGATACTCTAGAATCCTTGACTGTGAAGCTCAAACATGGTAACACACCAAACACCTTTGTAGACAGTAGATAGGTAAAATTTTTCTAAAATGGTCATTAAAAACGATCGTGTGTGGGCTCCAGAGCATTTTTCTTGACGCGAAAAATGGGCATTAAAAATTTAGAACGTACTCTATTTTTTCTCGTCGTTTTTTACGTCGTCGTTTTTCTCGTTGTGAAAAACGGCCGTGTGTACGCTTTAATGACGGGAGCGCTCGTTCTGGTAAAACTAGCGTTCAGAATGTAGATAGCACATTCATCACGCTGTAACGGACTAAAGGGCACGAGGCTGAAAAGCGCAATTCGTCTCTCACCAAATTTTACTAACACAAGGATCAGCAAATGCAGCCCAAAGGGTGGCGCCATCCGAATGGAACTTCCCCTTTATAGGGCCGTCGTACGTGTTGTTGAACGTGTTGTTCGTCACCGCGCTTTGCTCGAGCATTTTTTTTCACGATAGTGTGTAGGCAAGGCAGGCTTGAGAAGAATCACGTTGAGAAAAATGTGTTTTTTTTTTTAATGACATTAAAAACAACCGTGTGAACGCGGCATAAGACTAAAAGAAAAGGAGCTTTAAAATCAAACCTTTCCAATCCAAAAAATGGCAAATTATATCTTGTTAGAAGGTGGTGTGTAATCTACAATGACAGCAAGAAAAGAGGGACACTATTATTATTTTTTATAGTCTATATTTATATAGTGCCACTAAATATTGCTATCATATAACCCATAATGTAACATAATTATAAAGAACCACAGAGATGACATTTGTCCCTGCTACAAAAGAGCTAACAGTTTAGTGTATTACTTTAGCCAGAGAGGCACAAAAATAAAGACAATTTGGTCATAAATAGGTTAACAGTGTCCATTTTCAGGAATGCATGAAAAATTGTAGAAGATAGAACCTTGTTGTATCTGAACTTAGCCAGTATCACTTTGGAGGAAAGGCCAGCCACACTCGCAAAAAGATTTCTCACTCAGCACCATTGGGATGAATGAGAGAAATCCACATATTCCCCCATCCACACTAAACAGCTATTGTATTCTATTGTTCTCTGATAGCCAGCACCCACGGCTGTCAGAATACCTGAACAGTGCCCGCAACTTTTTTCCATCCAGCTTTCTCAATCAACGTTTGTCGTGTGGAGTGGTGTTGGCAGGGCCAACCATGGCTCTAATTTAGGTTGATTTACAGCATTTGGATGAAATTTGAGCCATGTATGGCCATCTTAAGGATGCAGCCCACTGACCCAAGGCAAGGGGGTATTTTTCTACAAGTTTACTAAAGAGATAAAGGCATAGCCAGATTTAACATTAGACCTTGGCCTATGGGTGGCAGAGGCAAAGATGTGGCTTTCCCCTGTAGAGTTAATGGCCACCCAAAGCATGTTCTTTGTAAAAGTGGTGATCCCAACAGAGGGGTGTTGAATTGGGCACCAAAGATTTTGTACATGCAGGTTCCAGCCTTTGTTAAAGAATAAATACAACCCCACAAATAACTATGACAGTAGGGGTCACATATTACTGATGGTGGTCTGTAATCGAATGTACCTATAACTTATAGATTTCTATTCACTAAAACAGGCACCATTTTACCAGTAACAAATAATTTTTTTTTATGGATGATCATGCTAAACTATGACAAAATCAAGTGGCTACCTATTTAGACTCACCTATAATCACACAGGGATTTGATCATCATATAAAACATTGTACATGTATTAAAAGAAGCATCATAAGTCACTAGAGCAATGACTGCAGCAGCAGTATATTAAATAGGACACAGAATAAACATCCAAAGCATCTTACAGACGCTGAGTTACATAACTGGCCGGAGGCAGTCAGCCTATATGAGATACAGGAGGGTGGATTATCTCCTATTACATTACTAAAGATTAAATGCTCTCTGGATGCTGGAGCGGACAGTGCGATTACTGAAAGGAAAAATAAAAATTATACAAACAACATAATTCATATTGTACAAATCCCACATGTACCTATATTTCTTGTACTACATATTGTATATTCTATTACATATAATACAAATATAATTCATTCAAGTATCCTGGATCTACTGAAATAAATAAATAAATCTTTGTTTAAATTGATAGCTCAAAATAGCACACATCATTTATTTGAATCATTATGCTGATTTTGTGATGCTAATCACATACGTTTAAAGGATTTATGTACTTTAACACAAAGGGCACTTATCCCTTTTTCCCCTGAGTCCTGACCTAAACTAGCTCACCCTCCCCTTCCACAAATGCACACTTACCTCTGGTATTTGTATACATCCTTGGCATGCCTGCGCATTACAGCCCCAAAGACTCCTAAGGGGTATCCCTTCATCTGTGGCCTTGAGACACAGCCCCATAGAAGTACTGTATATAGGACTGTAATGCAGAGGCGTAGCATGGACGGTGAAGCTTGCGACACTGGATGTAAACATTTACCAGAAGCCATCGGATGGAGGTAAGTATGCATTTCTGAAGGGGGAAAGGAAAATCAGTTAGGGGCAAAGGTGCAAAAAGAATAAGTGCACCTGGTCTTAAAGTGCACTTATCCTTTAAATGTGGGTTTTAGTGTGGTTTTAATGTCAGCAATCATCCTTTATTCTTAGATCCTGTTTTATTCATAGAAGCTGTAGTATAATTTCCTTGAATGGCAGAACTAGGTAAAAAGAGTGGGCATAGTTTAGCTCTCTTGATAATAGCCTGTGACAGCCTGTTAGTTGTATTAACCCCTCCACACTGGAAGATTATCGCAGAAGGGGTGGGGTTGGGGCTGGACACAGGAAGATTTTTACTAATAGAACCAGGGTTGCCAACTTCCCACAGCATTTTTTACAGGCAAAACATTGGAAAGTTTACTGGCGATTGGCGAAGCACATTTTTTACCGGCAACCTGAGAAATTACAGAACTCCTATTGGAAACTAACACAGTGAATATTTGAACAGTATAAACATGGTATGGAAACACTGACAATACCTATAACAAAGTAATTTGCTTGATTTAGACTTAAAAAGTCAACACCGCATGAAATTATCAGCCCCTGATATTTACTGGCAGTTGTAAAAAAAATCACAGATTTTTACAAACTGACAGTAAATTTACTGGCGGTTGGCAGCCCTGCAAGGAACACTCCTACTGACTGTAAGGTATGTCTCTCGTGCTGATTTTTCTGTTTGTGATTTTGGCTGCTCTTTGGCTTTGAGATATCTCAGAGGAAAGATTTACCTTCATAATCCGTCTGGCATTTTTTTGTTTGCTGCAGTCCACCAGGTGGTCTGGGATATCCACATAAAGTACCATACCTAGACATTAATGAATTTGTATCTTGTAAGTATATAACAGTAAATTAAATCAAAGTATTAAATTATCTAGTAATGTCATTTTAGAACTTCTATACTGTTATTATGAATAACTGTACCATTACATGATTATAGATATATAAACAGTATATACATTCTGAGGAAGCAGAACAAATCTACAGAACGCATAACAATTTCACAAACAAAACAATGCAATTTGCAAGAGGGAAGTCAGTTTTACATACAATTATAATGCTTTTGCTATGAGACTAGGGTAAATGTTGAATGGAAAAAAACATCCATTCCATTTATGTGTTCTGACATTTCTGTATAATTTTTTGGTATTATATGCAAATAAAAATTATGCTTTTATAATATATTACAGGCGGTCCCCTACTTACAAACATCCGACTTACAAACGACTCCTACTTACAAATGGAAGGAGACAACAGGAAGTGAGAGGAAATCTACCCCTAGGAAGGGAAATTCTCTCCTGTAAGAGTTAATATGGGAAAAAGGTGTCTCCACTGATGCGTTATCACCAATCCTTGTTTCCCTAATAACCCAAAATTTTCAAAATCCAATTGTCATTGGGGCAGAAAGTGAGATGAAATCTTCTGAACAGGGGCACACTGCACAGACAGCACAACAAATGTTACAGGGGTGATAACCCTTCCCTATGCTATCCAAAAAGCTATCCAAAATAGTTTTTTTTGCTGGAGCTACACTTAAAAAATTTACCTGTTCCAATTTACAAACAGATTCAACTTAAGAACAAACCTACAGTCCCTGTCTTGTTTGTAATCCAGGGACTGCCTATTCTTCATCTGGTTGATTGTTTGACTCCTTTAACCTCCCTGATTCTGTATGGAATTACGTACCAAAAGCGGTACAATTATTTTGCATGGAAATTTGGTGTTATGTATTGTAGGCCTGCGATTCTTAGGAATAACTCACTTAAACCTGACCAAACAAGAGTCTAGTAGACATCCCGGGTATGATAAAGTTTGAAACACAAAATCATAAATTATAATGTAGCGGGGTCCTCAAATTGATGGGATACACCTGGGCAATAGTGTAACCCAGGTGTATAATTGTGTTAGGATTCAGACCCCTTTTTGTTTCGTGGAGGATTGGAGGATGTAATATTCTCCTTTGCCTGTGGGTGGCGGGGTACCCACGGGCTTCAGGTAGAATCATCCCCTGCAGTGCTCCCTGTTTGGTCTCTTCCCGGAGATGGTATGGCTGGGGCGGGGAACCCGCCGGGCCGTTGAAGGGAGGAGATAAAAGGGGGAGACGCCCTGACCACGAGGTCGTCGTCGTCGTTTTGCGGAGAAGGAGGTCCTCGGAGGAGGAGGGTTGCGGTCCGCACCCAGGGCCCTTAGGCCTGGGTGCGGGAGATCCAGGAGTCTGGTCCAGGTGCCCATGGCCTGGTCCGGAGTCATGTTGGCGTCCATCCCAGGCACCTTTAGCCTGGGGTGAGGTACTATCGAGGAGGCCTGGGGCCCAGTACCTTCGACTGGGTCCCGCTAGGGTGGACTGTCCGAGGGTCCCTGAGCGGAGGGACTCGTACCTGAGGTGAGGAGGCCGGGGAGGTTACCCACTGGAGACCCGGAGCAGCACCAACCCGGTGACAGTGGGCCTCTGGGAACTCTCTTGGGAGGACACATCCCCCTGATAGGGGCCACAGCGTATCGAAGAGGGCTCCATTGCTGTTCATAGGGGTTGCTGGAAGAGACCCCATCCTTCCTGTTCTGTAACAGCCGGATTGGCTTAGGCGCCGCTGGTCATAGTACAGTGGCATAGAACTCAAACTTTAGGAAGTGCCTCGATCTGCTCTCCCCACCGTTGGCAAGGTTATAGGTCCCAACCAGTTTGCTGCAAAAGAACTGTTTATTGTGCTTTGCGTATTGGAGTGTCAAATAAACAAGTGTTGGACCTTTCTCCGGTGTGTGAACTCCAGTTACTGGAAGCAAAGGGGAGGCTGGTGAGCTTGCAATTACAGACTCAGTGCATTCACAGAACACACCGGCCCGAGGAAACATCAGGAAGTGGCCTTCACCTCCCTACTACAATGGGGAGGACATGGGCCGTGGCGCATCTCACTCTCACAACCCAGGAACCCCTAGACATGAGTTGGTGTATAACCGATAAAGATGGAGAAAGGGTGAGGCCGCTACACGTGGGGGCTCATCCGGGATAGAGTGTGTTCTAGAGATGGACTTGAGAATGTCTACATTTGAACTTTGCTGCCCAGAGGAGTTCCGAGCAGATCGGCCAAATTACTGGCCAAAGTGCGTCCCTGCTCGGAGTTGTGGAAATGACCCTAACACGGGAAAGGCCCATGCGGAGGAGCGGAAAAAGGGAGAGGTCCAGCCGTGTGACGTACTGCACGTGGGGACTGTTAACGCACTGCGCCACGAGGCACCCCATGGCGACATCGTTCGTGGGCGGAGTCAAGAGGAAGCCCGCGAAAATGTACAGCTCATGGGAGGAGTCTGGCCAAGTGTGGGGATACACGTGGAGACTCCGGCGCGGGGTCAGTGCATGATGGAGCAGCAAACAGTCGGGATGACCTCAAGTGCCCCGTGGATTATGGTTCCTCACCCCACGAGAATGACTTCCTTTGCTGCCCCCATCACAGACACGGGGATAAGACTTAGGCCCCGAGGGCGGTTGGCTCTGTACACCTGCAGAGACACGGAGGCCCTCGGTGTGATCTGTCCCGGCTGCTCGGGACTGGTGGTCACCCTGAAGCCATTCGGGCGATGTGAGGAGTGCAGAGAATTCCTTTTTGAGGTCGAGTCGTCCACAGCAAGGCCCCGGGCCCTTCGCCTCAACCACCTCACGGGTACCGCTACTCCGGAAGGGGAGATCAAGGCCTTTGTCGAGGTTCCTCTGCGCGCTGACCAGGGCGATGGACTGCCCAACAGAGAAAAATCCGAGGATGCTGCCTCGGTCGCCACAAGTTCCCTGCTTCCACCACCGAAGAGGAAAGTTGGCCTAGTACAGGCATCCTATGGACGTGGTCGAGCTTCACCCCGCTGCTTGCCTGGCCTGGATGGCGCCGGTCGAGATGGAAGTCCCGGACATCCCAGTCTTCTACAAGGGTCAGGTGAGCCAGGGGCTGGGACTGTGGTGGTGGTTGGAGGTGTCGGGGGCCCATTGGAGGTGGAACCCCCCAGAGAAGATGATTCTGTGTCCACCGGTAGATATCTGCCTGCGGAGATGTATGACACCTCCGACCTAGAGTCGCTGTCTGATTGCGGAGATGATGGCGAGATAGACGAACTGTTTAGCCGCAAGGGTTGGGATAGAGTGCCACTTCTTGCTTCCCGTGCGGTACGGGATTCACCTATGTACACAGGAGATAGCACGCCTCGGGTGGAAGACCCGCAGCTTGCGAGGGAGCCTACCCCTCCACCTGTGTCCTCACCTACTGTTACCCCACCTACTTTGGTTGTGGGGATACCCCGCGCTTCTGTGAGAGCGCCGAAAGTCAGTTCCAGGGAGCTGGTAAAGGCACCTCGGCACCCAGAAGCTATTGTGCTGCCTGGAACTGGAGAGAAAGCCACTATGCCACCTTTGGCCCGCTTGCAGAGACTGTTTTGCCACAAAATAGCTCGGGAATATGGGTGGGAGTACCCGTATCTACCCCGGGAATTGCTGTATGAGGTGGAAGTCTGGAGAACAAGATGGTATGACGAGTTTGTGTGGGACAAGTTGAAGGTGCCCCATGCTCGCAGGTACCTGGAATGTGTGCCGGCAGTGTCTAAGAGGTTTGAGGACTGCAAAGCTGAATGGAAATTGGGGCGCCATATCCATGCTGACAAGATAGTCATTTGCAGAAGAGAAGGAGAAGATGTCGAGTATTCGATAGAGGCATTTGACAAACACCTGAAACCCCTGTACCTGCCGGATCCAAAGTTTTACTTATAGGAGAAAAGAACTCCTGTTTATTTCTTTTGTGCACTTGAACTTTCTGGAAGAGCCATTCCCAGACACGCAGGACTGTGCCCTGTTTTTGTTTGGGCTTTTCTTTTTCTCGTTGGAGACTTGGGGACTGTTGTGTTTTCGTGTTTCCCCTTTTCTTCATGTGCCAAAGGCAAGGACATTTGGGAATAGTGGCAGAGTAGGGAAAAGCTGGAAGAACGAAGATTCGTTGAGTGTCATGACCGCGGCGTTGTCACCAGGTGGCAGTGTTGCGCAACAAATGTTTGAAAATATTTCACCCACACATCACCTTGCTTGTTGGAGTGAGTGGGTCTCTCGGCTGACGGGCCCACTCATCCCAAATGACACAAAATTATGTTAGGATGTTGTTTTTTTTCTTTCCCCTGCAGGAGAATCGTCAATCAAGACCATTGAGAGTGGGTGGCTCTTAGACAGTGTGGGAGAGGGGTTGTGATTATGCAGATGTTAAAAATGTTTTATGACATAAGTTGTTTTATATGTTCCCCATTCCCTGAGCAGGTCTTGGCACTTGGGAAATTTTTTTAGAGGAATTGCTTCAGGGGTTTCACTCCATGCCACCACTTTATGGGAGGTATGGGTGTGCACCTGACGCTGGGGACCAGCGTCAAATTACAGGGGGGAGTGTGTAGCGGGGTCCTCAAATTGATGGGATACACCTGGGCAATAGTGTAACCCAGGTGTATAATTGTGTTAGGATTCAGACCCCTTTTTGTTTCGTGGAGGATTGGAGGATGTAATATTCTCCTTTGCCTGTGGGTGGCGGGGTACCCACGGGCTTCAGGTAGAATCATCCCCTGCAGTGCTCCCTGTTTGGTCTCTTCCCGGAGATGGTATGGCTGGGGCGGGGAACCCGCCGGGCCGTTGAAGGGAGGAGATAAAAGGGGGAGACGCCCTGACCACGAGGTCGTCGTCGTCGTTTTGCGGAGAAGGAGGTCCTCGGAGGAGGAGGGTTGCGGTCCGCACCCAGGGCCCTTAGGCCTGGGTGCGGGAGATCCAGGAGTCTGGTCCAGGTGCCCATGGCCTGGTCCGGAGTCATGTTGGCGTCCATCCCAGGCACCTTTAGCCTGGGGTGAGGTACTATCGAGGAGGCCTGGGGCCCAGTACCTTCGACTGGGTCCCGCTAGGGTGGACTGTCCGAGGGTCCCTGAGCGGAGGGACTCGTACCTGAGGTGAGGAGGCCGGGGAGGTTACCCACTGGAGACCCGGAGCAGCACCAACCCGGTGACAGTGGGCCTCTGGGAACTCTCTTGGGAGGACACATCCCCCTGATAGGGGCCACAGCGTATCGAAGAGGGCTCCATTGCTGTTCATAGGGGTTGCTGGAAGAGACCCCATCCTTCCTGTTCTGTAACAGCCGGATTGGCTTAGGCGCCGCTGGTCATAGTACAGTGGCATAGAACTCAAACTTTAGGAAGTGCCTCGATCTGCTCTCCCCACCGTTGGCAAGGTTATAGGTCCCAACCAGTTTGCTGCAAAAGAACTGTTTATTGTGCTTTGCGTATTGGAGTGTCAAATAAACAAGTGTTGGACCTTTCTCCGGTGTGTGAACTCCAGTTACTGGAAGCAAAGGGGAGGCTGGTGAGCTTGCAATTACAGACTCAGTGCATTCACAGAACACACCGGCCCGAGGAAACATCAGGAAGTGGCCTTCACCTCCCTACTACAATGGGGAGGACATGGGCCGTGGCGCATCTCACTCTCACAACCCAGGAACCCCTAGACATGAGTTGGTGTGTAACCGATAAAGATGGAGAAAGGGTGAGGCCGCTACAATAATATAATAAATAACTATAAATAATTATAACAAATAGTAATGTAATTATAATAAAAATTATTCAATAATGTAATCAAATCAAAATCACTGAAATTTGCTCAGTTGCAGAATTGTCGCTGTCATTCGATTTTTTGGTTGATGATGAATTTCCCCACAAATCGCTATCGCTCAATTCTGCGAGTGATTGTAATTTATTATCGCAGTTTTTTAGCTGGTCTAAAACCACTTTTGACATAAAGGGACACTTTTTGGTTGCTATGGACAATCTCCAGTTTCCAGGCAGAAAGAACAGTTTTTATTATATAAAAGTGCTTGCAGGACACTGGACAGACCACTAGGGACAAAGGGGGTGTGTAATTATTACATACAGTACTGTAATCAGTAAGATTACAGTATACTGTATGTATACTATGTGTTTACCTTTTTGAATTTGGCGCCGAACTCCGCCCCCATGCGCCGCAACGTCGCAGGGAACGGAGCTCGGTACTCGGCAGTGAGGATCGAGCGAGACACGGCTCGCACACACTGCGGGAGAACATCGCAGCATCCAGGGAACAAGGTAAGTTACTTCCTCTGGATACTGCGATGCAGCCCGAGTCGGGCTCGGGGTTACCGATTTTTGCATAAAAAAATCACCCCGAGCCTGATTCGGGAATACCGTTAGGGAGGTTAAAGTCCTAATAGGTGCAAACAATACAATAGTAATGACAGCTAAATCACAGGCATTTAATGGGCACAGTGGTTGCCCTTGTGTGTTTTCTGCATGGCCATTTACAGACATCCCAATCTGAAAAAACTAGTATATCAGCAGTAAATATAATATATATATATATATATATATATATATATATATTGTGAGGGGGTTAGCTCGGCAGCGGGTGTGTGTGACCCCCAGGATGGGCTCCCCACACAAAAACAGGCCCAGCAAACGGAGGTTGTGGTTTTCAAAATCAAAAAAGGTGCGGTTTATTTTCTATTTACAGTGACAAAACACAGCAAAGCCAAAAGAAACATAAACAAAATAAATCCTGGTCAACTTGACCTCTGACTAAACATACAGGTTTCCTAACTAACAACTGGGATCAGCCTAGTGCTGTCCTAGTCCCTAAGTCCCTGGTTTTAAATGTCCAAGCAAATAGCCACACAGGCTTTGTCTCACCGCACAGGGGTTCACTCTCCCTAGACAGTCCACACAGGTCTGGGTCCAGGCATGAGCCAACACCTAATGAAGCTGGGAGTTCTTATAGAGGCCTAAATGAGCTGACCAGCTTCAGCTGGTCTCATCAACTCCCTGTCTGCACGACGCCCCACACTCTCCCTAGAGGTATGAGTCATCCATGAGCCCACTAGCCTCAGCTGGGCTTATACAACTCTCCACCTAGTTGTATAAGTCGGCGTAAAGCCTGAATCTGGGCGAAATATATCTACCCCCCTGGATGCAACCAGGTGACTTTACCTTCCTGCTGTCACATACCCCCCCCCCCTCTTGTTTTAACCTCGGGGTTGGAACACCAGCAATCAGGCATTCATGTACTCGAGACAAAGCATCCACATTCCCCATTTGAACGCCAGGGCGATGCTTTACTGTGAAGTTGAATTCCTGGAGGGCCAGGAACCACCTATTCACTCTTCTATTTGTTTCCTTGTTTTGAGCCATCCACTTTAACGGAGCGTGATCCGTAACCATGTCAAAGTGCCTACCTAGCAGGTAGTACCGAAGGGAATCTAGAGCCCACTTCACCGCTAAACACTCCTTTTCAACGGTGGCGTAATTTACCTCATGGGACTTCAACTTCCTGCTGAGGTAAATGACTGGGTGCTCTTCCCCGTTCCAGACCTGGGACAATACTGCTCCTAACCCCACATCTGATGCATCACTTTGTACGACAAAGTCTTTAGAGAAGTCGGGTGAGTACAACACTGGCTGGCTACATAAGGCTTGTTTCAAGAATTGGAATGCTGCCTCAGCCTCGGGGGTCCATTTAATCATGACCGACCCTTTCCCCTTCGTTAGGTTGGTTAGGGGCACAGCCTTAGAAGCAAAGTGGGGAATGAATCGCCGATAATACCCAGCGATTCCCAGAAAGGCTCGTACCTGCTTCTTGCTGTTGGGACGTGGCCAACTCTGGATGGCCTCGACTTTGTTGAGTTGGGGTTTTATTACTCCCCTCCCAATGGTGTACCCAAGATATTTGGCCTCCTCCTGCCCAATGGTACACTTCTTGGGGTTAGCCGTAAACCCCGCTTCCCGAACAGAGTCCAGGACTGCTTGCACTTTTGGCAGATGTGAGGCCCAATCTGTGCTATGGACAATTACGTCATCCAGGTAAGCCGCAGCATACTTCCGATGGGGCCTCAGCATCTGGTCCATTTTCCGCTGGAATGTGGCCGGCGCATTCTGTAACCCGAACGGCATTCTTTTATATTGGAACGCCCCGTCTGGGCTTACAAATGCGGTTTTCTCTTTGGCCAATTTGGCCAGGGGGATTTGCCAATACCCTTTTGTGAGGTCAAGAGTCGTCATGTATCGGGCTGTTCCCAGCCGGTCGATCAACTCATCTATACGTGGCATGGGGTAGGTGTCAAATTTTGTAACTTTGTTCAACTGACGAAAATCGTTACAAAATCGCCAGCTCCCATCCGGTTTAGGCACCAACACAATGGGACTAGACCAATCACTTTGGGACTCCTCTATCACCCCTAAGTTCAGCATTTTCTGTACTTCCTCCCGTATTGCCTCCCGTCGGGCCTCTGGGATCCGATAGGGTTTTAACTTCACCCTTTCACCGGGCGGGGTAATGATGTCATGCTCTACCCCAGATGTTTGTCCCGGCAGCTCAGAGAATACCTCCTTGTTGCGAAGCACAAACTCCTTAACCTCCTGTTGTTGGGGTTGTGACAAGGTGGCTGCTATTCCAACCTCAGGAATCACGCAACCAGTTTGAGCTGGTGACCAAGTGTCTGCGACTAGGGACTCTCTATCCCTCCAGGCTTTCAACAGATTAACGTGATAGATCTGTTCGGGCTTTCGCCTTCCTGGTTGTCTGACCTTGTAATTCACTTCGCTCACTTTTTCCATTATCTCGTAGGGGCCTTGCCATTTGGCAAGGAATTTACTTTCAACCGTAGGGACAAGTACCAGTATCCTATCCCCCGGGGAAAAGGTACGGGTCTTGGCTCCACGGTTGTACACTCTCTGCTGTGCTAACTGCGCTTGGGCCAAATGTTCCTTCACGATGGGCATTACCTGTGCAATTCGGTCTTGCATCAGGGCGACATGCTCAATCACACTCCTGTGGGGAGAACTCTCACTTTCCCAAGTTTCCTTGGCAATATCCAACAGCCCTCTTGGGTGTCTCCCATACAGTAACTCAAAGGGGGAGAATCCCGTAGAGGATTGGGGCACCTCCCTAATAGCAAACATCAGATAAGGAAGTAGACAGTCCCAATCCTTTCCATCTCTATCCACCACTTTCTTCAACATTTGTTTTAGGGTTTTGTTGAATCTTTCAACCAGCCCATCGGTTTGGGGGTGATACACAGATGTACGTAATTGCGTCACTTTGAACAATTTACACAGCTCCTTCATAACCCGGGACATAAAGGGTGTACCTTGGTCCGTAAGCAGTTCTTTACAAATACCCACCCGGCTAAACACAAGAGATAGCTCTTTGGCTATGGTTTTGGCCGAGGTATTTCGGAGAGGGATCGCTTCTGGATAACGGGTGGCATAGTCCATTATAACTAATATGTACTGGTGCCCCCTAGCGGACTTGATTATAGGACCTACCAAATCCATGGCGATCCTCTCAAACGGGACCTCAATGATGGGTAGAGGGACCAGCGGGCTACGGAAATGTGGCATCGGGGCCGACCTCTGACACACAGGGCAGGAGGAACAATAATTTTCTATGTCCTTCATCACCCCCGGCCAATAGAATCTCTGTAATACCCTCTCTCGGGTTTTCTCTGTCCCCAGATGACCTCCAAGAATGTGCCCATGGGCCAACTCCAACACCAACTTCCTGTAAGGTTTGGGCACCACAAGCTGCTCAACGGTTTCTTCTGCCCTTTTTGCCACCCGATACAGTAGGTCCTTCTCTACGCTGAAGTATGGGTAAGTGCAGGTATTATCTGGGTTCACTAACTCGCCATCTATTTTCACTACGTTTTCCCGTGCCTTTATTAGGGCGGGGTCTTTCAACTGTTCTGTGGCAAAGTTTTCCCTGTGAACCTCAAGATCAGAAAACTCCACAGACGGTAGGTTTTCGTCTGAGGAGGTGGGCTCCTCTCCAGTTTCTTGAGTCTCCCCTGCCAATACTGATAAGGGAAATTCCGGAGAGTCCTCACCACTCTCAGGGGAGTTCTGGCTATCACATTCCTGGTACATAGGGGCACCAGTGGGGGGCTCAGGATCATCCCACAGTTCCCAGAACTTCGGAAAATCCCTTCCCACAATGGCGTCATACGGTAACTGAGATACTAAGCCCACTGGATGAGAGAGGGTACCTTTGGGGGTCTCGAAACACACTGTAGTCACTGGATACTCTCGGGTGTCCCCATGCACACAAATAACAGCTACCTTGCTATTCCCAGAGACCTCTGTTTTAACTAACTCAGCCTTTATCAGGGTCACAAGGCTACCTGAATCCAGCAATACCACAACATTTCTACCATTAACACACATTTTGCATAAATGTTTCTCAGTTCCTCGAATGGCAGTGCATGCGACTGTCGCACACAGCGACTGACGTCTGCCCGTCAGAAAGTCACACTGCATGGGTTCCTCCACAACCGGGCAATTGGCTGCAATATGTCCCGCTTGCCGGCAGCGGTAGCAAACGATCCTTCTTGCCGCCTCTTGAGCCGCTGATTTCCCAGGCTGTTCTCGCCAAACTTGGGGTAGAGCTCCCACCCTCTCACTCTCTCCACCCTTACCCCTTGGAATCCTCTTATCCGCCCCTGGGGATGGTCTGGTCTTAGGGTGGAAAGTCCGAGTGTCTCTGGAAGAGGCCGTCAGGTTCTCTGTAGCCAAGTATTTCTCCACACGATCCACAAGACCATTGGCCGTCTCTGGGTCTCCATGGCTTACCCACTTTTGGATGGCAGTAGGAAGAGCTCTCAAAAACCGATCCATTACAACACGTTCCACAATCTTTGGTGCGGACAAAGTCTCTGGCTGTAGCCACTTTCTGCTCAGGTGAATGAGATCATACATTTGAGACCTGGGGGGTTTTCCAAGCTGGAAAGTCCAGTTATGCACACGCTGAGCCCGGACAGCCTGGGTGACACCCAGCCTTGCCAATATTTCAGCTTTTAGCATCACATAGTCTTTTGCTTGGTCAGGCTCGCACACAGCGACTGACGTCTGCCCGTCAGAAAGTCACACTGCATGGGTTCCTCCACAACCGGGCAATTGGCTGCAATATGTCCCGCTTGCCGGCAGCGGTAGCAAACGATCCTTCTTGCCGCCTCTTGAGCCGCTGATTTCCCAGGCTGTTCTCGCCAAACTTGGGGTAGAGCTCCCACCCTCTCACTCTCTCCACCCTTACCCCTTGGAATCCTCTTATCCGCCCCTGGGGATGGTCTGGTCTTAGGGTGGAAAGTCCGAGTGTCTCTGGAAGAGGCCGTCAGGTTCTCTGTAGCCAAGTATTTCTCCACACGATCCACAAGACCATCGGCCGTCTCTGGGTCTCCATGGCTTACCCACTTTTGGATGGCAGTAGGAAGAGCTCTCAAAAACCGATCCATTACAACACGTTCCACAATCTTTGGTGCGGACAAAGTCTCTGGCTGTAGCCACTTTCTGCTCAGGTGAATGAGATCATACATTTGAGACCTGGGGGGTTTTCCAAGCTGGAAAGTCCAGTTATGCACACGCTGAGCCCGGACAGCCTGGGTGACACCCAGCCTTGCCAATATTTCAGCTTTTAGCATCACATAGTCTTTTGCTTGGTCAGGCTCTAGGTCATAGTAAGCCTTCTGCGATTCACCAGTTAACAGAGGAGCCACCAGTCCAGCCCACTGCTCCTCAGGCCACTTTTCTCTTTCAGCAGTCCTTTCAAATGTGGTCAAAAATACCTCTGGATCATCCTCTCCAGTCATTTTTGTCAATAAACGACTCACCCCAAAGGACGCGGTATTAGTGGGACGGCTTTCCTCACTGGTCTGCGGACGTTGCTGCATTACTGCTTCCATTTGTTGTAGTCTCTGCTCTTGCTTCTGTAACAGGTCTATGAAGCGGGCCTCAGATTGCTGCTGGGCTTGTTGCTGAGCTTCCAGACTCTGTTGGTGAGCTTGCTGCTGGGCTGCAAGGCTCTGTTGATGAGCTTGCTGCTGGGCTGCGAAGTTCTGTTGTTGAGCTGCAAGGCTCTGTTGATGAGCTGCAAGGCTCTTTTGCAAACCTGCATTTGTCTGCTGTTGATTGGCATTTGCTAGAGCCAGCTGCTTCAGTATCTCCTCCATGCTGGCTTAAAAAAAAACTGCCTGCATTCTCCACCAACTGTGAGGGGGTTAGCTCGGCAGCGGGTGTGTGTGGCCCCCGGGATGGGCTCCCCACACAAAAACAGGCCCAGCAAACGGAGGTTGTGGTTTTCAAAATCAAAAAAGGTGCGGTTTATTTTCTATTTACAGTGACAAAACACAGCAAAGCCAAAAGAAACATAAACAAAATAAATCCTGGTCAACTTGACCTCTGACTAAACATACAGGTTTCCTAACTAACAACTGGGATCAGCCTAGTGCTGTCCTAGTCCCTAAGTCCCTGGTTTTAAATGTCCAAGCAAATAGCCACACAGGCTTTGTCTCACCGCACAGGGGTTCACTCTCCCTAGACAGTCCACACAGGTCTGGGTCCAGGCATGAGCCAACACCTAATGAAGCTGGGAGTTCTTATAGAGGCCTAAATGAGCTGACCAGCTTCAGCTGGTCTCATCAACTCCCTGTCTGCACGACGCCCCACACTCTCCCTAGAGGTATGAGTCATCCATGAGCCCACTAGCCTCAGCTGGGCTTATACAACTCTCCACCTAGTTGTATAAGTCGGCGTAAAGCCTGAATCTGGGCGAAATATATCTACCCCCCTGGATGCAACCAGGTGACTTTACCTTCCTGCTGTCACAATATATATACACACACACACACAAATACATACACACATCATCAGGTATTTTAGTTCTTTACAGAAAGAACTCAAAGAAAGAAAGAAACAACTCAAACAATCAGCAAATATATTATTTAAATATTAATGTCTTTGCTTATAGAGCTATTTTTTATTTTAACCAAAACATAAGCAAAAAAAAAATAGAAAAGGGGGAGAAAAAAAAGGAGGGATAAATGCCAATGCGCTGCGTTTTACTCCAGACTTGGTGTTATAAATACCAAAGTATTAAACTTCTATTGCATCATATCTATCCAAGTATTATATATTATATCATCTGACAACATTATGTCATTAGAATATTATAATATTAGGGATCTGATATCTTATTATAATATAACGAAGTAGTTTTAAAATCAAACCAACATGCCCATATCTTTAAGTGTTTGTAAACCATGCCCTTGGTACTGTACCTAAATTCTTCTTTACAACATATATCATCTATTTTTCGTAACCATTGAGCTAAGTTTGGTATAGACTTTTGCTTCCAGTACATCGGTGTTAAGGATTTTGCCGTGTTTAGCAGATGAGGGGTTATTGAGTTTTTATATCTAGATATTGATTGTGAGGTATGGTGAAACAGAATAACCCAAGGATCAAACTGAATTATGTCTTTTTGTATTATAGACGCCATATTAATAACTGTCTGCCAATATTTTTCAATAAAAGGGCATGACCACCAGATATGACCGTGAGTACCATGGCCTCCACATTCTCTCCAGCATAGCGGGCAGTTAGAAGAGAACATTGAATGCAACTTAACAGGGGTGTAGTACCATCTGACAAGCAATTTATAATTAATTTCTTCTATTCTGGAAGAAAGGGAGGAAATGTTAGAAAGTATCAGAATCTTGTCTCTTTGTGTATTATCAAGACTGAATTGTAGGTCTGTTTCCCAACAGGTTAGATACGTTGGATATCCAGTCTCTTGATAAGACAGCAAAGCCTCATAAAATTGCGACTGCTGCTTTTATACTGCAATTTACTGCTGATATAATATTGGGGACACTGGCCCCAAAGCACCCACCCCCCTCCATGTTGAGGGCATGCGGCCTGGTACGGTTCAGGAGGGGGGGGGGCGCTCGCTCGTCTCCACCCCCTTTCCTGACCGGCCGGGCTGCGTGCTTTTTGCTTTATTTCGGTGTAGGGGGTTCCCCTTAAAAATCCATACCAGACCGGAGGGCCTGGTATGCTCTTAGAGTTCCCCCTCAAGATTCATACCAGACACATTGCCTGGTTTTGTCAGGATCAATGTCGGATCCCTATTCAGTGAAGTCGGACACATGTCGGACTTCAAGTTGCAGGGCAAAGTTGGATCCAAAGTAGTACGACTGTTGTGTCATACCAGTGTGAACCCGGCCTCAAGCTTATTCAGTTTATCAGGAAGTGAGAGGAAATCCCTGCAAATTGAGGGAATTCCTTTGGGACCCCCAGGTCCCCAGAACTAGTGTCCCCATTGGAAGATTCCCCCTTTTTCTGGGGACAACCAAACATTTGGGAGTTACTTTTACTTTCAATGATAATGGTAAACAGGACAAATAGAGAGGTTCAATCAAATGGGGGCACAGACATCAATAACAACCGACAAGCATTCTAATCCCTCTGCACTCTATCAGAAACAAAAAATGTTTTAGTTAATTTAGGCCTACTATATTCCTATGAGCCCCCAGACAGTTTGACTGTAGTCATTATAGTGGTAAGAGACTAGATTTCGGGTATGCATGATAGGCACAACTGTTATTTAAAACCATTGGTATCAAAGACAAATAAAGGATTTTAAAAAGAGGAGTCCAGATCTGTCTTTAAAGTGGACCTAAACTGATAATGATCTTATTACCATCACCACCACCATCTACAGCCTAAATTATAGAAATTTGCCCCATACTTTGCTATTGGCCACTCTTGAGCCAGGGGAAAGCTGAGGCAAAGGCATATTTTAGTTATAGGTGCAGCCTGCTCACATTTCATCTCACTTTCTGTTTTGGCTATGGGTCAGGAAGCGAAGGGACATTTCCCCAAAAGGACAGATGGCAGAAAACAAAACTGACTGGGGTTATAACCCCTCTACTCTATCCCAAAAAAAAAAAAAGAAGAAAAAGTTTTGCCTTTAGTTTTACTTTAACGTCTAATAGTGCAGACTCACCATATTGGGCACTCGACCATTACATGACTACTGCTATGTTTTAATTGTTTTTGTACTGGGTGCTGGGGTAATGCACTGTATTGGTGCCAGAACTTTAATATTCATTTGAATGATCTTGACTCCTTATTAATTAACTGATCGTAGTGTATATATTAAAGAATCAGTACACCCAAAAGCTTATGGGTGGTAAATGTATGTGACATGCAATCGCGTCTCACTAGCAAGCTGCTCCCTTTATTAGACAATGGGGGTTATTTACGAAAGGCAAATCCACTTTGCACTACAAGCGCAAAGTAAAAAGTGCACTTGAAATTGCACTTGGAAGTGCAGTCGCTGTAAATCTGAGGGGTAGATCTGAAATGAGGGGAAGCTCTGCTGATTTTATCATCCAATCATGTGCAAGCTAAAATGCTGTTTTTTATTTTCCTTGCATGTCCCCCTCAGATCTACAGCGACTGAACTTCCAAGTGCACTTTCGGTGCTATTTCATGTGAATTTTGCACTTGCAGTTTGCACTTGTAGTGCAAAGTGGATTTGCCTTTTGTAAATAACCCCCTCTGTATGTTACACACTCCCCTTGAAATCTTTATTCTTTTGCTTGAATTCTCAATGTTGGTATGTTTGGCAATGTTGGCAGGCATAAAAACTGACCTTTAGAAGATAAATGATGTGTGGAAGCTACCAGCTCCCTTCAATGCTAAACTCCTGCACCCTCATAATGAAAAGTCATACAATGGCTACTTATATAGACAGATGCAATTCTGTAAAATATAAAACCAAAAAAGGAAAGAATATATGAAATGCCACTGATACCTAATTTTCCTTATCTCAGCGCTATGGTGTTCAAGTCTGATTATAGGCAAACAAAATGTGAAATGCAATAATGATAAACTCTATCCATCAAAGCATAATGAGCATCAGCAGCCAAATTTAAAATTCAAAACTTAAATTCAAAATGACAAAGAAAAATAACACCATATGTGGGTTTTTTTTAAATCATATGCGGCGCTCCTATCAATACTGAAATTGATACGACTGTCAAATGTCCATAAGACAAAAGATGTTAAAGGACACACAGTGAATGGAAACTTTCATAAAGCAAAGTCCAAAATAACACATGTAAGGCGATCTTAAAGGGACACTAAAGCTTCCCTTTTTTTTGCACAAAAAAAACAAACAGTTTATACTTACCTCCACTGTGCAGCTCGTTTTGCACACAGTGGCCCCGATCCTGGTCTTCTGGGGTCCCTCGGCGGCTGTTTCGGCTCCTCCCCGCAAGGACTCCACACCTTCATGCGAGCGAGCTTGCATGGTGTGGAGTTATTGCAGGCGCGCTCCCGTGATACAGCGGCGGCCATAGCCGCCGACTGTATCACTCGGCCCCGCCCCCGGTGCGCCGCATCATTGGATGTGATTGACAGCAGCGCCAGCCAATGGCTGCGCTGCTTTCAATCCATCCAGTGTAACCAATCGGGGGCCAGGCTGAGAACCGAGGAGGATGACGGGGACGAGCGCGGGACTTTCGAGGAGTCAGGTAAGTAAAACGGGGGCTCGGGGGGGGGGCGGTATTGTCGGATGTTTTTTCACCTTAATGCATAGGATGCATTAAGGTGAAAAAACATGTATCATTACAACCCCTTTAATGTTGTTTGTGGAATGTGCACCTTCCTCCAGATCACTACACAACAGTGTTTCAGACTCCCCTATAGGGCCTGCACTCACCAGAAATCAGAAGATACTGAGCCTCTAACGAAATCCGGAAAGACCATGTCACCTGCGGGTGTCCTTTAATCGAGATGGTTCCAGCATAGTTCTCCAGGAATTGCAGCATGAGGAGAGAGAAAAAACTCCACATAGTATAGTCCCGTTTAACCACTTAACGACCGCTCACTGTATATGTACGTCGGCAGAATGGCACCGACAGGCACAATCACGTAGAGCATACGTGATCGCCGTTGTACAGTTGGGGGGTCCGATCGGACCCCCCTCCTATACAGTGAGCGGCCGTTTATCGTTGGGGAGCGATCAGAGATGAGGGGGTGACCATTCGATTTCGGCCACCCCCTCGCGATCGCTCCCAGCGAATGAAAATGCTTCCTCCGCCATGTGATGTAAACACAGGCAGGAGGAAGTGATGTCATCTCCCTCGCGGCGGTCTTTTCGATTCCGGCGCCGAGGAGAGAGGAAGCAGGTTAGTGCACCAACAGTCCACTGACACTTAGGTACACATAGGCACACATTTCACCCCCCCAGTCACCCCCAGATCACCCCCCAGGTCACCCCCCAGCCCCCAATCACAGTGTCACTGATTGCAGTGATCATTTATTTTACTGATCACTGCATTTAGTGTCATCTGTGATAGTAAAAAGTTGCAGGGCAGTTAGGATTAGGCCCCTTTAGGTCCAGGGTAGCCCCCTAACCCCCCCCTAATAAAGGTTTAACCCCTTGATCGCCCCCCAGGTAACCCTTTCACCCCCTAACGCCAGCGTTACTAAGCGATCGTATTTTCGATCGCTGTATTTAGTGCCGGTGGTGCCCTAGATAGCCAGTTATTTATTTTTAGTTTCGCCGCAGGTTTTTAGAGCGTCAGGTACCCCCATATATTATTTAAACCCCCTGATTGCCCCTAGAGTTAACCCTTTCACCAGTGATCACTGTATAAGCATCACTGGTGACACTGGTTACCCAGTTAGTTATTTAGTTATTTAGGTAACCCGCCAGGTTTTTATATAGCGTCGGGTACCCCCATATTTAACCTAATAAAGGTTTTAACCCCCTGATTGCCCCTAGTTAACCCTTTCACCAGTGATCACCATATAAAGGTTACGGGTGACGCTGGTTGGTTAGTTTGCTTTTTATAGCATCAGGGCACCCGCCGTATATAACCCAATAAAGGTTTAACCCCCTGATCGCCCGGCGGGTGAGATCAATTAGGTTTTAGCGCCAGAGAGGGTCTGCGTCGCCCCAGGCAGCATTAGGTTAGTGCCAGTAACGCTAACACCCACGCGCAAAGCATACACCTCCCTTAGTGGTATAGTATCTGATCAGATCTATACTAGCGTCCCCATCGGTTTAGGGTTCCCAAAAACGCAGTGTTAGCGGGATCAGCCCAGATACCTGCTAGCACCTGCGTTTAGCCCCTCCGCCCAGCCCAGCCCAGCCCAGCCCACCCAAGTGCAGTATCGATCGATCACTGTCACTTACCAAACACAAAACACATAACTGCAGCGTTCGCAGAGACAGTCCTGATCCCTGCGACCGCTAACAGTTTTTTTTTGTAGCGTTTGATATATCTGCTGACGACAGTCGGGTGCTTTTTTTCCTGTGAATCTTACTAGTGTACCCCTAAATTTAGAGCCCAAAATGGCAAGACGAAGGTACACTAGTAAAGAGGCCTACGAGATTCTGAGCATGACAGATAGTGAAGAGGAGGTCACGTATCTGTCAGATTCAGGCTCAGAATATCTTCCCGTAGAAGACAGTGACGTCAGCGGCCCCACGTCAGATAGCTCTGACGACGAAGTTGAGGTCCCTGCTAAGGTCAGGCGTACCCGATCCCGATCTTCTGAGGTTGTTGAGGAGCAAGAACCGCAGGGCTCTCGTATCATGGAGCAGAGTAGTACTAGCGCCGCTATTCCTTCTGGTGAATTGGCAAGCACCAGCGGCCTAGTACAGCCTGGGCGTACATCCAGCACTGCAGTATCACGTGGTGACGTGGCGAGTCCCATAAGTGCAGTTCAAGCTGGCGAGGTGGCAAGCACAAGTAGTGTCCCGCTGCCACCAATAAGAAGACAAAGGCAGGCCCGTCGTACCCATAGTGCTCTTCCTGCAGAATTTGCCTATCCTGATTGGGTCCCCACCACTTCTGCAGAACCCGTACTTCCCCCATTCACTGCCCAACCCGGTATTCAGGTGGAAACAGCTGATTTTATGCCAATCGATTTTTTTTCGCTGTTTTTCACGGAAGATCTCTATGGATCTATTGTGGACCAGAGTAATTTATATGCTGGTCAATTCATCGCCGCTAATCCCCAGTTGCCTTCCATTGCCAAAGATTGGAAACCAATTACGGTTTCCGAATTTAAGACCTTTCTGGGCCTTTCCCTCAACATGGGCACACATAAATTCCCGTCATTGCGTGCTTATTGGTCCACGCACCCAATTGACCACATGCCCGTGTTCTCTGCCTCCATGCCCAGGAAACGATACGAGCAGATTTTGCGGTTCATGCATTTCAACGACAATGAACTTTGTCGTCCACGTGGGGACCCTGAATACGACCGGCTCTATAAAATTCGGCCCCTCATAAACCACTTCAACGAACGTTTTGCAGCCTTGTTTATTCCCGATCAAGCTGTCTGCGTTGATGAGTCCCTGATTAAATTTTCTGGCCGCTTGGCTTTCAAGCAGTACCTTCCCAGCAAGCGTGCCAGATACGGGGTCAAGCTCTATAAGTGCTGTGACAGGGCAACAGGCTATGTATGGAGCTTTATGGTTTATGAGGGAAAAGATAGTCAGGTTGAGCCGGTCAACTGCCCGGATTACATAGGGAGCGCTGGCAAGATAGTGTGGAACTTGGTGTCACACTTATTCGGAAAGGGGTACCACTTGTATGTGGACAATTATTACACGAGCGTGCCACTGTTTAGTCACTTGTTTGATCATCAGATTGGAGCATGTGGCACCATGCGACCTAATCGCCGGGGCTTTCCCCAGCGGCTTGTAGATGCCCGTCTTAGGCTGGGGCAGAGAGCCTGCGTAAAGTGTAATAACTTGCTCGCTATGAAGTGGAGGGACAATAAGAATGTTTTCCTTCTTACCTCCCTTCATGCAGACACGACAGTCCAAATTCGTACGGCGACTGGTGTTGTGGAGAAACCCCTCTGTGTCCACGAATATAACAAAAATATGGGAGGGGTGGACCTCAACGACCAGTTGATGGCGCCGTATCTAATTGACCGTAAGGCGAGACGCTGGTACAAAAAAGTGTCTCTATCCTTATTCCAATTGGCTTTGCTGAACGCTCATGTGCTATACAGAGCTTCAGGTGGGACTTTATCTCTTCTAAAATTCCAGAATGAGATAGTCACAGAACTCCTGTATCCAGGCGGTTCTGCACCTCACCATCCCCTACCAAATGCAGTAAGCCGGCTGCATGAGAGGCATTATACGCATCTCCTCCCGAGTACCCCTACCCAACGAGCCCCCCAAAAAAGATGTCGTGTCTGTAGCAAGCGCGGATTTAGGCGTGACACCCGTTATTATTGTCCACTCTGTCCTGACAAACCTGGTCTTTGCCTTGGTGAATGTTTTGAACGCTACCACTCAAAAGTGACGTTTTAGCGTAGGGTACAGCATTTCACAGACTAGGACACACTTACACAGGGTCTCCCAAGATGCCATTACATTTTGAGAGACCCGAACCATTACAGTTGTTAAAGTTTAAAAAAAAAAGTGTAAAAAAGAAAAAAAAATACGTAAAAAACAAAAACACAAAAAAAATAAAAAATAAAAAAAACAAAAATAGTTGTCGTTTTATTGTTCTCTCTCTCTCTCTCTCTCTATTTTCTCTCTATTGTTCTGCTCTTTTTTACTGTATTCCATTCTGCAATGTTTTATCATGCTTGCTTTTCAGGTATGTAATTTTTTGTTTTCAGGTGCGCCATTCAACTGCAGCGCGGAATTATTTATCTTGACAGCAACAGCGTTTGCTCCCACGATACATAAAGCCGTGATTCCAGTGCTGTAGGAGGTGATTTCACCACCACAGTTAAAAAAAAAGAGCATATATGCCGAAGCATGGGGGCAGCAGGGGCGGAGGAGCAGTTTTGCTCCTAATGCCGCGTATATACGGTTGAAATTCCGACGGAGGCTTGCCCGTGGAAAAGTTCGACCGTGTGTACGCGGCATAACCTTTTATGCCGCGTACATACGGTCGAAATTTCGACAAAGGCTTGCCCGTGGAAAAGTCAGACCGTGTGTACGCGGCATAACTTTTTTGCGGGAGGATGCCCCCATGCTTCGGCATATATGCCCATCATTAGAAGTGGGTGGATGAAGGGAGGTATTCTAATGGTGGGCATACCCACCGATCAATCTCTTTTTTCCGTTCAGCCAACAGGCTGCATGAAAAAAAAGATTACAATACATGTCCAACAAGGACCAGCAACGTACTGGTATGTTGCTGGACTTTGAATGTTTATACCAGAATGATGCCTGCAGGTTTAGGTATCATCTTGGTATCATTCTTTTCAGCCAGTGGCCGGCTTTCATGTAAAAGCAATTCTAGCAGATAATTAGCCTCTAGACTGCTTTTACAAGCAGTGGGAGGGAATGCCCCCCCCCCCCGGATATAAACAGCGCCATTGGGAAATTGGGAAAGCATTTTATCACACCGATCTTGGTGTGGTCAGATGCTTTGAGGGCAGAGGAAAGATCTAGGGTCTAACCCCCCATTTTTTTTCAAAAAAAGAGTACCTGTCACTACTTATTGCTATCATAGGGGATATTTACATTCCCTGAGATAACAATAAAAATGATAAAAAAAAAAATATATGGAAGGAACAGTTTAAAAATAAAATAAAAAAGCAAAATAAATAATAAAAAAAAAAAGCACCGCTGTCCCCCCCTGCTCTTGCGCAAAGGCGAATGCAAGCATCGGTCTAGCGTCATATGTAAACAGCAATTGCATCATGCATGTGAGGTATCACCGCGAAGGTCAGATCGAGGGCAGTAATTTTAGCAGTAGACCTCCTCTGTAAATCTAACGTGGTAACCTGTAAAGGCTTTTAAAAATGAATGTAGTTTCTCGCCGCTGCGCGTTTGTGCGCAATTTTAAAGCATGTCGTGTTTGGTATCCATGTACTCGGCCTAAGATCATCTTTTTTATTTCATCAAACATTTGGGCAATATAGTGTTTTTTAGTGCATTAAAAATAAAAAAAGTGTGTTTTTCCCCCAAAAAATGCATTTGAAAAATCGCTGCGCAAATACTGTGTGAAAAAAAAATGCAACACCCACTATTTTAATCTGTAGGGCCTTTGCTTTAAAAATATATATAATGTTTGGGGGTTCAACATAATTTTCTTGCAAAAAAAAAAGGTTTTCATGTAAACAAAAAGTGTCAGAAAGGGCTTTGTCTTCAAGTGGTTAGAAGAGTGGATGATGTGTGACATAAGCTTCCTAATGTTGTGCATAAAATGCCAGGACAGTTCAAAACCCCCCCAAATGACCCCATTTTGGAAAGTAGACACCTCAAGCTATTTGCTGAGAGGCATGTTGAGCCCATTGAATATTTTTTTTTTTGTCCCAAGTGATTGAATAATGACAAAAAGAAAAAAAAAAAAAAAAAGTACAAAAAGTTGTCACTAAATGATATATTGCTCAAACATGCCATGGTTATATGTGGAATTGCACCCCAAAATACATTCTGTTGCTTCTCCTGAGTACGGGGATACCACATGTGTGAGACATTTTGGGAGCCTAGCCGCGTACAGGACCCCGAAAACCAAGCACCGCCTTCAGGATTTCTATGGGTGTAAATTTTTGATTTCACTCCTCACTGCCTATCACAGTTTCGGAGGCCATGGAATGCCCAGATGGCACAAAACCCCCCCCCAAATGACCCCATTTTGGAAAGTAGACACCCCAAGCTATTTGCTGAGAGGTATGTTGAGTATTTTGCAGATCTCGCTTTTTGTCACAAAGTTTTAAAAATTGAAAAAAGAAAAAAAAAATATGTCTTTCTTCATTTTCAAAAACAAATGAGAGCTGTAAAATACTCACCATGCCTCTCGGCAAATAGCTTGGGGTGTCTACTTTCCAAAATGGGGTCATTTGTGGGGGTTTTGGGCTATCTTGGCATTTTATGGCCTTCAAAACTGTGATAGGTAGTGAGGAGTGAAATCAAAAATTTGTGCCCTTAGAAATCCTGAAGGCGGTGCTTGGTTTTCGGGGGCCCGTACGCGGCTAGGCTCTCAAAAAGTCCCACACATGTGGTATCCCCGTACTCAGGAGAAGCAGCCAAATGTATTTTGTGGTGCAATTCCGCATATAACCATGGCATGTTTGAGCAATATATCATTTAGTGACAACTTTTTGTACATTTTTTTTTTCTTTTTGTCATTATTCAATCACTTGGGACAAAAAAAAAATATTCAATGGGCTCAACATGCCTCTCAGCAATTTCCTTGGGGTATCTACTTTCCAAAATGGGGTCATTTTGGGGGGTTTTGTGCTATCTTGGCATTTTATGGCCTTCAAAACTGTGATAGGCAGTGAGGAGTGAAATCAAAAATTTATGCCCTTAGAAACCTTGAAGGCGGTGCTTGGTTTTTGGGGTCCCGTACGCGGCTAGGCTCCCAAAAAGTCCCACACATGTGGTATCCCCGTACTCAGGAGAAGCAGCAGAATGTATTTTGGGGTGTAATTTCACATATGCCCATGGCATGTGTGAGCAATATATCATAGTGACAACTTTGTGCAAAAAAAATAAAGTTTGTCATATTCCCGCAACTTGTGGCAAAATATAAAATATTCCATGGACTAATCATGCCTCTCAGTAAATAGCTTGGGGTGTCTACTTTCCAAAATGGGGTCATTTGGGGGGGTTTTGTGCTATTTTGGCATTTTATGGCCTTCGAAACTGTGATATGTAGTGAGGAGTGAAATCAAAAATTTGCGCCCTTAGAAATCCTGAAGGCGGTGCTTGGTTTCCGGGGTCCCGTACGTGGCTAGGCTCCTAAAAAGTCCCACACATGTGGTATCCCCGTACTCAGGAGAAGCAGCAGAATGTATTTTGGGGTGCAGTTCCACATATAACCATGGCATGTGTGAGCAATATATCATTTAGTGACAACTTTTTGTAATTTTTTATTTTTTTTGTCATTATTCAATCACTTGGGACAAAAAAAAAATATTCAATGGGCTCAACAGGCCTCTCAGCAATTTCCTTGGGGTGTCTACTTTCCAAAATGGGGTAATTTGGGGGGGTTTTGTACTGCCCTGCCATTTTAGCACCTCAAGAAATGAGTCATAAATTAAAAGCTGTGTAAATTCCAGAAAATGTACCCTAGTTTGTAGACGCTATAACTTTTGCGCAAACCAATAAATATACGCTTATTGACATTTTTTTTACTAAAGACATGTGACTGAATACATTTTGGCCTAAATTGAGTTTATTCGATTTTTCTTATAACAAAAAGTAGAAAATATCATTTTTTTTCAAAATTTTCGGTCTTTTTCCGTTTATATCGCAAAAAAATAAAATCGCAGAGGCAATCAAATACCATTAAAAGAAAGCTCTATTTGTGGGAAGAAAAGGACGCAAATTTCGTTTGGGTACAACATTGCATGTCCGCACAATTTACAGTTAAAGCAGTGCAGTGCAAAATTCTGAATTCACCTCTGGTCCTTTAGCTACCAAATGGTCCGGGGCTTAAGTGGTTAAAAGCTTTATTATAAAAGTATGTGGAGTTTTTTCTCTCTCCTCATGCTGCAATTCCTGGAGAACTATGCTGGAACCATCTCGATTAAAGGACACCCGCAGGTGACATGGTCTTTCCGGATTTCGTTAGAGGCTCATTATCTTCTGATTTCTGGTGAGTGCAATCCCTATAGGGGAGTCTGAAACACTGTTGTGTAGTGATCTGGAGGAAGGTGCACATTCCACAAACAACATTAAGGCCTCGTACACACGGCCGATTTTCTCGGCAAGAACCAGCAAGAAACTTGCTGGCAGAGAGGTCTTGCCGAGTAAATCGGTCGTGTGTACGCGGCTATCGGGTTTCTCGTCGAGAAAACCGACAAGAAACCTCGACGAGAAAATAGAGAACCTGCTCTCTATTTTCTCGTCGAGATTCTCCTCGGCATGTTTCTCGACGAGAAAAGTGAGTGTGTGTACACTTACCTGTCCTCCCGGAAGCCCGCGCATGTTCGAAATGAATTCGACACATGCGCGGTAGCTTCCTAGGCATACGTAGGGTATACCAAGATGGCGGCGACGGCATCGAATGTGACGAGCGCATGCTCGTCGTAGTCGATGACGTCACCGCGTACGCTCCATTCAAAGAACCGCGGGTTCTTTGAAACGAGCGTGTGTACATTTGGCCGGGACAAGTTTCTTGTCCAAGAATCTCGTCGAAAAAAACGACATGTTTTTTTCAACGAGAATCTCGGCCGTGTGTACGAGGGCTTAGATCGCCTTACATGTGTTATTTTGGACTTTGCTTTATGAAAGTTTCCATTCACTGTGTGTACTTTAACATCTTTTGTCTTATGGACATTTGACAGTCGTATCAATTTCAGTATTGATAGGAGCGCTGCATAGGATTTAAAAAAAAAAAACACATATGGTGTTATTTTTCTTTGTCATTTTGAATTTAAGATGCAATTCTGTATCTGGATTTTAAAGTGTTACTAAACCCACAACAGGAAAATCAGTCTGTACAGGCAGTAAAGCATGCTTGTTATACTCACTGTGGAACCTAAGTGGTTAATTCTGTGCATTGTGTAAAAGATCTGTTTGATCCTGTCTTCTCTGATCATCCCCTTCTTCCACTGACTCCTAATAATTTCCTGATAACACAGAGTCTATAGAGTAAGGTAGCACATGCTCCATTTCATGTGTATTGCTAGAGAGTTTTTTTTGTCTTCTTGGGAGGATGCATGTGATCAGCACAGGGCCAATCAGCACTGTCCAGACAGAGGGTCATGGGTATTGCAGTCTCATAGGTCAGTCAGAAAACTTCTCCTACAAGCTTTGACCAGTGCTTGGCTGGACACTGATAAAAGGCACAAGACTGCTATATACTGCTATTGAGAAAAGGTATTTAGCTGTTTATATTCACTAAAATAATTGCATTTCCATGTTTTGTGTACTGTGGGAGACCAGATATAGTGAATGCAGGTCCTGGGTTTAGTAACATTTATTTAATTTTTTTTATTCAAGTGGGTTCAGACCAGTCAGGGAAGAAAACCAGATTGTGGAGTAGACAAAAGCATAACAGAGACATCTTGGTACATTTAGAGAGAACTCTTGGAAAACTACATTACCCCAGATTGTGCCTGTCAGCTCCCTGCACTGCCATGGGGCCTCAACACTTAAATACATTTAGTTTATTCAAGAGAGCTAAAGTATTTTAATAGTACCAGGCAGATTGCAGTAATTGGAACAGCTCACAATTGTCCTGCATGTCAGGGGGATATAATAGTTCTCCATTGATTCAGAAAAAAAAGATCCTTTGCTTCCCTGCTGATAAACATGGTGAAGGGGCATTTTGTCTGAGTACATATTTACCACCAATGAGAAACACACACGTTATAATAAAACACAGAAATTGTCTTTGCTGCAATATTTCTGTGGAAAGGTAACAAACCGTAACAATATATTTGTTCAAGGAATGTAATGGGAGAGCAATAACTGAGGTTATGAGCAATATAGCTCAATACTATATTCAGGTTGCTTTCAGAGGATTCAAACCTGCATGTAGATTAGGGGCCAGGCCAGGGGTATGAACGGGCCGCTACTGGTGTACTCTATGACCTTTCTCTAGAAGCCATACTATAGATCCTAAGTTTCATCAGAAACATGCACACTGAGCTCCACAGCACCTCACAGTATATATTTAAGTACCGTATATACTCGAGTATAAGCCAAGTTTTTCAGCACATTTTTTTGTACTGAAAATGCCCCCCTCGGCTTATACTCGAGTCACCTTTTTGCGCCTGATCTCCCGGATTTGGGGACCCAGTACCGGCCGGCCGTAGGTCCCCTGTACCCCAACCTTGGCACACATGTAGCCCAACTCTTCCTCTACAAGTGTGCAAAGTTTGTTGTCTGGGGGACCTACGGCCGAGGAGCACCGATTTTTCAAACCTGGGCACCCCTTCCATAGACTCCCATGTTAAATGGTAATTTCCCCGGTGACTTTGGGGACCCGGTACTGGCCGGTCGTAGGTTCCCTGGACCTGAAACTTGGCACACATGTAGCCCCATTTCTTCTCTATAAGTGTGCAAAGATTTTTTGTCTGGGGGACCTACAGCCGGGGAGCACCGATTTTTCAAATCCGGGCACCCCTTTCATAGACTCCCATGTTAAACGTCAGTCTAGTCGTGGACACAGTGAGGCATGGACACAGTGAGGCATGGACACAGTGAGGCATGGACACAGTGAGGCATGAACACAGTGAGGCACAGCGAGGCATGCAGATGGACACCCTTGGCTTATACTCGAGTCAATACGTTTTCCCAGTTTTTTGTGGTAAAATTAGGTGCCTCAGCTTATATTCGGGTCAGCTTATACTCGAGTATATACGGTATATGTCACAAAATCACGGGTTATCACTAGTGTCCTGCTTCACTGTTGTCTGCAATAAAGATGAATTAATTGCACACAACATTTTTGACCAACGGTAAATATTTCAAACCCCCTGGTCAATGAGTGCTAACAAAATGTGTCTTTTTTTGGGAACTCTATAGCTTAATTTTGATTCTCAGGTTCCTACATACAATGGATCTGGTATGGACGTTTAGCAAGAAGTTGTGCTCAACAGCATGAAATGATTTGAGAAAAATATGCATTAATCACACCCACCTAAGTTTTATATATACTACAGCAAAAATTAAGCTTTCATATTAATAACCCTTTCAGCCATTGATGCATTCAGAAAAATATCAAGGAGCCAAGCTTAAAGATAATTTTCTAACAAAATGGTGACAGTTTCTATTACAGATGCAAAAATCTCCTGCTTAATACCAGTTCTCCAAAGAGGTCAGGTAATTGTTGGCGCTGATTACGTATGAATGTCCCTCTAATGCGCCAATTTATACAATTCTTCTCTTCAGTTATCAGTCCTAATACCCTGATAGCAGTGAACTTAAACAATTAGTGGCTCACTGTAGCCCAGTTCTTTGGCGTATGATTAAGCTGTTAATTGCTTAACAATTCTGCATCTACAACAAAGAGTTTTAATAGCACAAAGCGTTAATGAAAAGAACTTAATTATATCCCTTGATATGGACTGAGCTCCTTAATGCTGAGCATATGCTCCTCAATGTATGTCTGTGGCTGAAATGTAAGGCTGTTCAGAATATAACCTTTCAAAAGTGACAACCATAACAATAGCATATAACGTATGATTCAGACTGGAGACTTTTACCTTTTTCACTAAAACACTTTATAAAAATGCTACATTATTTGAAGGCTAGAGCGTTATATGCAGAGACAGCAATACATGAAGCAGATGTACATAAAACTGCTAATTACATTGATCTTAAGGGGGTTTATAGGAATTTCAGGCTTATGTGGAAACCACCTATCTGCAATGGGACCCTGTGTGTAATACTACAGGAGTTCTTGATCAATGCAGCCTCCATCTTAAAAACAACAGCACTGACTTGTATCTGCATGCTTATCCTGTGATTCCAGACATCACCAGCAAGTTGCGCTGCAGCCAAAATCTCTGTTTGCAACTCCTGGTTCAGCAAAGAAGTTAATAAATGGGACTCGTCAATGAAAGGGAAAAAAGTTTCTATTCTATCCCTTGTGGGCTTATAGAGGGAGTGGCTACCCTGCTAAGGGCCAGCTAAGTTTTGCCATCTAGTATAAATGACAGGACATAGCTTGAAAAAAAAGCAATGTATCTAAAAAAAGATTAATTCAAAATAATATACCAAACCTGTAACAAATATCATTTTTTTTTAATCATGGGCAGGACTAAATAAAAATATAAAAATTACAAAGTATATTCTAGCTAGGTATATATGATACATTTCATATGAACATTTTGTATTCTTGCCACACTCATCCAGCTGGTAGATGAAGCTCTTGGAAAATGTTCATGTTTTCATTTTCTCCTTACCTTTTGCTGAAAAAGTATGTTGTGAACAGAGCTCAATAACTCAAGCTAAACTTTATACATGCAATTGATTGTAATTGAGAGAAGTGACTTTTTCCTTTCTGACCATAAAGTTGCATCCTGGGTTCAATCAGAGAAAACTGTCTGAAAGCTGTGCTTTTTCTCTAAAACCCCATAGTGCTCTGAAAATCCTTTTGTCATACATGGATCCTATATTAAAATGTTATGTAGCAATACACCCGTAGGGGCCGTTGGTTTAAGATTTGGGCCTGCTGTTACCTTACTGTTCACCACATCCGTCCTAGGGGTCTTCCTTGAAGAGTTGTTAATAAATGTCTGTACCAAACACTTAGTCTCTTTTTCTCAAGGGTTTATTTCAAGAACTTCAGACAGAGGTATGGAGGGTTGAGGAGATTCAGGTAACTTAGGTTTTGCGGATCACGGGTACTTTCCTTTATCCAGAGGACCAATAACTTCCACACTGGATGTAGCATCCACCGGATAGGCCTCTCTCACTGACTTAGCAGCCGGTGCGAGCTCGCTCAAAAAGTCTCTGCCACAGACTTATGTAACCACACACTTGGTAAAGTTCCGAAACACAACACACAGCGCCAGGATCTTTCAGCCAGGCCGGCAGCACTGTGAGGTAGATTTTTGATCCAGATGCGTCCTCCAATTGAGTCCTCAATTGCTCGGTCCCTTCCCGCAGGCAAGGCGACACAGAACCATCTCTGGATCAGTAGGCCCCAGCAACTTCTGGGCCTACTCTCAGTAACGGAGCCTGGGGGGGTCCGCATGCCCCGAGGCATAAAACTGCTAACACATCCCTGAGGCCAGGAGGGCCGCCATGTCAGGATCGGAAGACCCCACCAAAACGGTGTCTGCCCCTTAAGTACCCTCTCCCAGAATACACAGCGGGGTGACCAAACCCACTGAGCTGTTTCTGGGCAAGAGGTACCCAATACATCCAGCCAGCTGCAGTTCCAACCTTGACCTGTGGTGACAACGACCCCCAGAGGAAGGTGGAAAATGCGCAACTCAGCTGAACTAGAACAGATACCCATAATTTGGTACAATTATTCTGAGTTTAACTATAACTCAGATAACTAAATTTACACTAGCGCCTACCCAATAGGGGCAGGGAGCTACAGTTATTAGGAATATAAGTGTAGCACTACCCTCTCCTCTCAGGGAAATAAAGAGAGACACCCATGCCACAAGCCCGTGTCCTCTAGTTTAGCGGTCAGGCGGTGTATATATACCTGGGTCCCGCAGCGAGTTACCCCCTTCCACTGGTTCCCATCTCCAGAATGTAGAGACAAGTCTGTACTTTTCCCTTCTTTAATAAAGTCAATGTCCAAACCACTTAAACTCCAACGTTGAGTTTATTTTGTATCTTTGCTGGATAGGTAAGAGAAAGTAGATGAGAAAGATAGTAGTTGAACTAAAGCAGATTCAGGCACAGAACTCCCAGATTTATCACCACTCGGTCCCGAGTGGGTACAGCTCACCCAGATAGTCCCTCAATGGTCCTAGCAGCCGAAGGTGCCCGAGACTCTTCAGTCGGTGTACGCACCCCCCTCCTTAGGGGGGCGCACTCCTCCTGGTACTTGTCCCGGGTCTCTCTCCGAACAAATGGCTTCTGCCTCTTTTATATCCTCTCCCGGCATGCACAGCAGGCAGAACCCGCTGCATGGTAGCTGAGAGAGGACATCCAATACGCCAATGCAACCTATGGTTCAACCTTGACCCAACATGGCAGCGCCACCTGCAGGCCACAGGGAACCCTACATAGGCACACAGCATCAAAGCAGAGTCCAGCACAATTAGAAGGCCCGAGCCATACTAGTGCTCGGGTCATCAACCTAAATTTGGACCTATAGACCCCCTAAATTTTGGGGTACCCGCTACACAAGTATTGTATATATGTCATACTACACAAAGCAATTAAAACACCTTTTTTAAATCATAAAGCATAAAAAAAAATAACATTGACATAAAATATCATAGTTTACATTGACAACATATAGTATGATCAATGCAATCAATTCTAAGATAAAAAAAAAACATACATGTGGGCAATGTCCAGTGCACTACATTTAAAGAACTAAATGCAATGGATAGAGTGGAGAGGGATTAGAACACCTATCAGTGTTCATAGGGGGTTATTTACTAAAGGCAAATCCACTTTGCACCACAAGTGAACTGCAAGTTCACTTGGAAGTGCACTTGGAAGTTCAGTCGCTGTAGATCTGAGGGGGACATGCAAGGAAATTAAAAACAGCATTTTTGCTTGCACATGATTGGCTGATAAAATCAACAGATCTTCCCCTCATTTCAGATCTTCCCCTCAGATCTACAGCGACTGCACTGCCAAGTGTACTTGTAGTGCAAAGGGGATTTGCCTTTAGTAAATCAACCCCATATTGCTTTGAAGAGAGATAACAAAACACTGCAGATACAGGTCCTTCTCAAAAAATTAGCATATTGTGATAAAGTTCATTATTTTCTGTAATGTACTGATAAACATTAGACTTTCATATATTTTAGATTCATTACACACAACTGAAGTAGTTCAAGCCTTTTCTTGTTTTAATATTGATGATTTTGGCATACAGCTCATGAAAACCCAAAAATCCTATCTCAAAAAATTAGCATATTTCATCCGACCAATAAAAGAAAAGTGTTTTTAATACAAAAAAAGTCAACCTTCAAATAATTATGTTCAGTTATGCACTCAATACTTGGTAGGGAATCCTTTTGCAGAAATGACTGCTTCAATGCGGCGTGGCATGGAGGCAACCAGCCTGTGGCACTGCTGAGGTGTTATGGAGGCCCAGGATGCTTCGATAGCGGCCTTAAGCTCATCCAGAGTGTTGGGTCTTGCGTCTCTCAACTTTCTCTTCCCAATATCCCACAGATTCTCTATGGGGTTCAGGTCAGGAGAGTTGGCAGGCCAATTGAGCACAGTAATACCATGGTCAGTAAACCATTTACCAGTGGTTTTGGCACTGTGAGCAGGTGCCAGGTCGTGCTGAAAAATGAAATCTTCATCCCCATAAAGCTTTTCAGCAGATGGAAGCCTGAAGTGCTCCAAAATCTCCTGATAGCTAGCTGCATTGACCCTGCCCTTGATAAAACACAGTGGACCAACACCAGCAGCTGACATGGCACCCCAGACCATCACTGACTGTGGGTACTTGACACTGGACTTCAGGCATTTTGGCATTTCCCTCTCCCCAGTCTTCCTCCAGACTCTGGCACCTTGATTTCTGAATGTACTTTGGACCACTGAGCAACAGTCCAGTGCTGCTTCTCTGTAGCCCAGGTCAGGCGCTTCTGCCGCTGTTTCTGGTTCAAAAGTGGCTTGACCTGGGGAATGCGGCACCTGTAGCCCATTTCCTGCACACGCCTGTTCACAGTGGCTCTGGATGTTTCTACTCCAGACTCAGTCCACTGCTTCCGCAGGTCCTCCAAGGTCTGGAATCGGTCCTTCTCCACAATCTTCTTCAGGGTCCGGTCACCTCTTCTCATTGTGCAGCGTTTTCTGCCACACTTTTTCCTTCCCACAGACTTCCCACTGAGGTGCCTTGATACAGAACTCTGGGAACAGCCTATTCGTTCAGAAATTTCTTTCTGTGTCTTACCCTCTTGCTTGAGGGTGTCAATGATGGCCTTCTGGACAGCAGTCAGGTCGGCAGTCTTACCCATGATTGCGGTTTTGAGTAATGAACCAGGCTGGGAGTTTTTAAAAGCCTCAGGAATCTTTTGCAGGTGTTTAGAGTTAATTAGTTGATTCAGATGATTAGGTTAATAGCTCGTTTAGAGAACCTTTTCATGATATGCTAATTTTTTGAGATAGGAATTTTGGGTTGTCATGAGCTGTATGCCAAAATCATCAATATTAAAACAAGAAAAGGCTTGAACTACTTCAAGTTGTGTTTAACGAATCTAAAATATATGAAAGTCTAATGTTTATCAGTACATTATAGAAAATAATGAACTTTATCACAATATGCTAATTTTTTGAGAAGGACCTGTATATGTGCCCAGCTCAAATTTCATAAATCAGGTTTACATCCACTTTAAGTTGAACTCTAAAAGCTAATTATACAGTTCAAACATATGATGGAAATCATTGACCTTTTGTTAAATATATTTGAACATGTAAACATTAGATCTTAATTTTAACAGTTTCTACAGCTAAAAGTATTTGAGCAAATGATACAGTTGACATGTATTTAAATCATATCTAAAAAAACATAAATGCTAATTTGTCATATTGAAAAATAAGTACACCTCTACATTTACCATCACTTTAAATCCATGAAAATTGTAATCTGGTGTTCCAATTTTCCCAATGATTAAAACTTCCCAAAGGCTAGTTTACACTTATGGTTGGGAATTTATTGCTCCCCTTTAAACTGCAAATGCCAGAGGTGCACAAGTGCCACAGCAGGAATAAACCCCCCTGTCATGTTCGCAGGGCACTACTGCCCACTGAAAGCGGATAATTTTTTAGTGAAGCGTCAGTCCTTGCTGCATGTGTATGAGCCCTTTGGGGGTTTAAAAGTGGGGTCTGTTTTATTTCAACCTCAGATATCTAGGTTGACAATTGTGCTGTTATCATTCGAAAATCAATAGAGATTTTTAAAGCCCTTGGAAAAAGGGTTTGATACAGAGAGAGTTCGGGGATTCCCCCATGGAGAGCCCCCGAGAGAGAGAGAGCTCGGAAGTTTGGAGCCTCCAAAGGAGCCGGCTAAGGTCAGGTTGGGTTCAAGTGATCGCCAACAGCAAGACGGGCACCCGTACGGAAAGAGATGGTGAATGACACCCGCATGGAGCATAAGGATGCCACTTATCACCATCTGCATGTAAAGTCAACTGAACCTGGGGTTCAGACACCAGCACTGCATATTCCTTTGAAGGACTTACAACTGCATTACAGGACTTCTGATTGCTGCAGGTTTGCCAGGGCATCACAAGCCTGTGGTTAGGAGTAGGGACATAGGAAAAACGCTGTTCTTATATGCTGGACTTTGAGATGTTAATTTTGTACTTTTCTTACGTAAAGTATTGAGATGTTGTCCTTGCCTGGTCTAAAGTTGCTGAAAGAGGTGAATTGCATGTAACCGGCACACATAGGTCACCGAGTGGGCCTTAACACTTTGGGGTATGAAGATATCGGTGTGAAACGGAGTAGTGTGAAGACACAAGTGGTTACCTGGGGTAGCGGAAGTTTTACATCAACCTGTCAATAGCGTGTACCTGTTATAGGTGGAGTGGTCACCAGCAGCGAGGGAGATGGGAGGCTGGCAAGAAGTCACAGCCAGCTTCCCACGGTTAACATGCTGACGCCAGGGACCTGAAGAACGGTGAAAAAAACGGCCCAGGAATGGCACTGGATCCTTTAACAGGAGTGTACTTTTATCAAAAAGTTAGCTGCTACAGTTTTTGTAGATGCTGACTGTAAATTTTTTAGAACTGACTGAAGCTCCTCTTTAACTTAATGGTCAGTGCAGAGTTACTTTTTTCCACATTCCTATTGACTGCTTAGATAATGAGATAAATAATCAATGTGTGTTTTTAGTGATTCGACTTTAATAATTTATATTTTTTTTGTAGTGTTTACTGCAAAATCAATATTTTACTTTGATGAATTTGCTCTTCTATTATTGCAAGCAATATTTCCAAAAAACACATATATCACATTTGATAACCATTAGTGAATTAACCCCTGTGTTTCCGTCATGCTGATCTTCTGGCATCAATGCTCTCTCAGTTACTGACCCAGAATAGGTACACCGATCAGGAGATCTGCCTTCACTCACTACATACTTGGTCCAGCATAGTAATGCAAAAAGCACTGAAGTTAGAGGGTCAGCATTACAGCCAGCAAAAACTGTATTTTCAGAAGGTGATCTGCAATAGCAGCAGCATCCATGTCTATCTCAGCACATGTTTTCTTTTACTAACACATCACTGAAAAAATGTGCTTCTCATATTTGCCCCAAGTTCCACTTTAGGTTTACAGCAGAAGGTGAGGGGTGTCAGGCATGTAAGGTATATGTAGCTCCCACTGGCTATCTTACCTGCAGTAACAAAAGACACTCTGCAACATTGTTGCAATGAGACTGTTTCCCTCTAGTGCCAGCTAAGACTTTGTGTCATCACATCCTGTCAGCAGAGTGATTAACATCAGGGAGCAAAGCATAAAGGGAATTGTAGTTCCAGGATTCAAGTTTCACATTAACCACTTACGGACCGCCTGCCGTCATTATACGGGTGGTACTTTGAAGTGGAATATCGTTCTTATGGCAGCAGCTAGCTGTCATAACCCTGGTATCCACTTCTTCAGCGGCGGATTTGCCGCAAGATCACTTTTATAGGTGACCGGAGCCGCCGGCAGCCGGCATGCTATGACATGGCCTACATTGGTCCTTTAGCATCATCAAAAAGTAAACTTTTTTTTTTTTAATAACAGCTAAACCTGGCATTATATATGACTCACTGATAAAGTCAATACACAGGACGACATGTGTCTGGGAATAGGAGCCAGACGCTTGATTTTCATCCCACAGTCACCATCATCTAGGCCAGTGTTTCTCAACTCCAGTCCTCAAGGCGCCCCAACAGGTCATGTTTTCAGGATTTCCCTCAGATGAAATGGCTGTGGTAATTACTAAGGCAGTGAAACTGATCAAATCACCTGTGCAAAATAATGGAAAGCATGAAAACATGACCTGTTGGGGTGCCTTGAGGACTGGAGTTGAGAAACACTGATCTAGGCTGAAGCATGTTGGGAGTTTGATATCTGTTCGATACGCCGGCACAGTCTTTATGTTAGTGTACTACCTCTATTTTATCTGACAAAAAAAATTCTGACAGAGAGCACTAGGTTTCCCTTTGTTTGATTTTTATATACCGCTGATTGAGAGCATGCAGCACTGACGGGAGGTGTTGGAGAGTAAAGAGCGGAGCGGACTGCTTGCTTAGACCCACTGGTGAAACAGGGGTCCAAGTATAAGGTGAGTCAGTTCCATGGTCACAGGTGCTTCTTCGTATGGAGCCTATCAAGTTAATGGAACAAATATACCATACTCTCATGGACTCCATGCAAATTTTTGACCGCAAATGGGGCTCCTGGCCTGCTCCTTAGAATGTCAATAGGGGCAAAGTTTCTCCTATTCTGCTTGATCAAACAACTAGATGGGTCAAAGGAACTCTGGCCTCCGATTGATACAGGTACTATTACCACCAAAGTAAGCTAGGAATATGTAGCTTCGGACAATATGCCAAACGTTGAAGTGTATGCAGCAGAGTAAGAGGCACATTAGCCGATGCCTCCCCTGTAGTCCTGGCTTCTGTCCCATGCGGACTGATACCAACTGCACTCCACCTCTTATTCTGGCTAGCGGTCTCCAGAGTGGTGCCAGCATCAGGAAACAAGAGATCTTCAGGTCAGTGTGAAGCAATAGACTGGGCATAATAGCAGCGTTGTGTTGCTTTCTCACCACCTGGACCCCTTGGACCCTGCAGAAGCTTGCAATTGCGGGGCACTTTCAGAGTGACCCCATTTACTTGACTGGGTCATGATTGGCAGGCAGTAGCACCCCATAATATACAGGGGGCTTAATTTCTGCTGCGACATGTGTACACCAAAGGAGGTAGGGATTGGGGGTGGCAAAAACATGACTCAACCGCAGGGTTTTGCCGTTTTAACACCAAACCCCCAACTTTACACGTGAACAAGTCCCAAGGGTGCCACTGCCAAATGCAACTAAGGGCTCATTCACAAGTGCAGGAGGCACTGCTGCTCCTCTGAAAAGTGATCCGAGTGTGTTTGATAGGTGGTGATGAGGCGATATGTTGCTTCCTCACCACCTGATTTAAGCAAATGATAGTTGTGCAATGCATGCGATTGCTACATGGTAGTATGGCAATTAGAGGTTTAAATCAGATGTGAGGAGACAACACTGTGCCCGGCGATCTTTGACTTCTTTCATGTTGTTCAGGTAGATCTCCACCTCTTTATGGATGCCTACCTACCCCAGTAGGGATGAGCCGAACAGCCCCCAGGTCGGTTCGCACCAGAACGGACCGAAAGTTTGCGCAAACTTTTGAACCCTGTTAAAGTCCATGGGACTCGAACGTGAGAAGTGCGAATTTTAAAGGCTAATATGCAAGTTATTGTCCTAAAAAGGGTTTGGGGACCAGAGTACATGTATCAATTCAAAAAAAAGTTTTAAAAACTGCTGTTTTTTCGGGAGCAGTGATTTTGATGATGCTTAAAGTGAAAAAATAAAAGTGAAATATTCCTTTAAATATCATACCTGGGGGGTGTCTATAGTAGGTCTGTGAAGTGGCCCGTGTTTAGAACAGTCCCTGCACAAAATGACAATTCTAAAGGAATAAAAGTAATTTTAAACTGCATGTAATGTCTACTCCCAGCAATATAGATGAAAATCATTGAGAAAAACGGCATGGGTACCCCCCTCCCCCCAGCCCATTACCAGCCCCTTTGGGTCTTGTATGGATATTAAGGGGGACCCTGCACCCAAATTAAAAAAAGGAAAGGTGTGGGGCCCCCAGGTGCTATATACTCTGAACAGCAGTATACAGGCAATGCAAACACGACAGAGACTGTACAGTAGGTTTGTTCTTAAGTAGAATCTGTTTGTAATTTTGAACTGGTACGTTTTTAAAGTGTAGCTCCAGCCCAAAAATATATTTTTAAGCTTTTTGTAAAACATAGGGAAGGGTTATCACCCCTGTAACATTTGTTTTGTTGTCTGTGCACCTGTTCAGAAGATTTCACCTCACTTTCTGACAATTGGATTTTGAAAATTTGGAGTTTTTAGTAAAACAAGGAACTCTTACAGGAGAGAATTTCCCTTCCTAGGGGTAGATTTCCTCTCACTTCATGTTGTCTCCTTCCGTTTGCAAGTAGAAGTCGTTTGTACGTTGGATGTTTGAAAGTAGGGGCCTGCCCTATATACTCTGCAGAAATTTGGGCCTTAGGTGTTGGTGTTGCCACAACACTGTAAGCCCTCACAGTTACTCTGTGAAATATTAGATCAAGAATTGTAATTACATGCCACTGTTAAACAGGGTTGGAAAAATTGGGCCTTTGGTGGTGGACGGTGTGGTGGTGTTGCCACAACACTGTAAGGCCTCACAGTTGCTCTTGGTGGGCACAGGAATGGGCCCTGCTGTGAAATATTAGATCAAGAATTGTAATTACATGCCCCTGTTAAACAGGGGCTGAAAAATTGTGCCTTAGGCACTGGTGCTGGTGCCACAACACTGCAACCCGGGCGGCACAGTGGTGTAGTGGGTAGCACTCTCGCCTAGCAGTAAAAAGGGTCGCTGGTTCGAATCCCAACCAGGACACTACCTGCTTGGAGTTTGCATGTTCTCCCTGTGCCTGCGTGGGTTTACTCCGGGTACTCCGGTTTCCTCCCACACTCCAAAGACATGCTGGTAGGTTAATTGGCTTCTGTCCAAAATTGGCCCTAGTATATGAATGTGAGTTGGGGACCATGGATTGTGGGCTCCTTGAGGGTAGGGACCGATGTATGTGTGGAGCGCTGTGTAAATTGACGGCGCTATATGGGTACCTTAAATAAATAATAATATAATAGGTGAGCATCTTAATGAGATACAATGTATAGGGATAGGGAGAATTGTAGACATGCACCCACACTCACTCAGGTTGAACTGGATGGACTGGTGTCTTTATTCAACCTTACTAACTATGTAACTATGTGTCACGGATGCCTAACACGGCATCCAGCACAGGGTACGCAGATCAGTGGGCTGCACTAAAGGAACTAGGCACAAGGTAAGTAAATATATATATATGAGTTTATTGAAAGGATAATTCCTAAAACAATAAAGGCAACCATCAAACAACCACAGTGACACACAAAACAACTCCCTACACCAACGTGAATACAGTTTAGAGATTAAAGCGTAAATGTAATCAAGCCAGGGTCATACACGAGAGATCAGTCTGATTGAACAGGGAGCCGGAAGGGACAACAGGAGGAAGGGATGAGTCTGCAAGACAGGGGTCCAGGGATGGATGCAGGATACAAGGTAACAGATAACAGGTCACAAGGTTCAGGTTCAGGTATACAGGTCTGGGTTCCAAGACAATACCAGAGCAAATGCTTTAGTGTCTGCTGGGTATTTATACACACCTCCTGCAATCAGTCTCAGGTGACGCCTGATTGCAGGAGATGATTTCGGCTCCAGACAAATGGGAGACACCCGCTGGTGGCCACCAGAACTGCACCCTTTGGTGCTGAAAGCAATAGCACCACCAGCAGGTGACCCAGGCAATGACACTGATCATGACAGTTCCCCCTCCCAAGGAGTGGCCTCCGGACGCTCCATTCTGCCCTTGATCTGGCAGTGCTGGTAGGTGCGGAAAGGTCTCAAAAAGTCTCCCCTGTGTCTGCGGACTACTTGTGCTCCTCCGGCCAGAGTCCTTAAACTTACTGGGAGGCGTGGCACCTGAGTCCGGCAATGGAACACGCACCCCACCACCAGGGTCTGGAAGTTGGGATCTGGAAATGAAAACAGGCAGGGCAATGTGCATGAACCTAACGGAGGCGAACAAGACAAGGGCATCACAGTCAGGCTGGGAATCAAGCAGGGCAAAATCAGCGGCAAGCCGGGCATCGAGAACTGGTTTAGCAGGCACCATGTCAGCGGGCTGGGCAAATGGCGCTGGGTATTCAAGCTGGCCACCGGGCAGAAGTTCAGCAAGCCAGATGGCAGGCACTGGTTCAGCGGGCTGAAAGACGGGCACCAAAACGTCAGGCTGGGTGACGGGCACCGAAAATCCAGGCTGGAACAGGTTGGCTGGTGTGGAAACAGGCTGGAAAAGGTTGGCTGGTGTGGAAACAGGCTGGAACAGGTTGGCTGGTGTGGAAACAGGCTGGAACAGGTTGGCTGGTGTGGAAACAGGCTGGAACAGGTTGGCTGGTGTGGAAACAGGCTGGCTGGTGTGGAAACAGGCTGGAACAGGTTGGCTGGTGTGGAAACAGGCTGGAACAGGTTGGCTGGTGTGGAAACAGGCTGGAACAGGCTGGCTGGTGTGGAAACAGGCTGGAACAGGCTGGAACAGGTTGGCTGGTGTGGAAACAGGCTGGAACAGGTTGGCTGGTGTGGAAACAGGCTGGAATAAGTCGGCTGGTGTGGAAGCAGGCTGGAGCGAATCGGCTGGTGTGGAAGCAGGCTGGAGCGGATCGGCTGGTGTAGAAGCAGGCTGGAGCGGATCGGCTGGTGTGGAAACAGGCTGGAGCGGATCGGCTGGTGTGGAAACAGGCTGCAACAGGTTGCTTGGTTTGGAAACAGGCTGCAACAGGTCGCTTGGTTTGGAAACAGGCTGCAACAGGTCGCTTGGTTTGGAAACAGGCTGCAACAGGTCGCTTGGTGCGGAGACAGGCTGCAACAGGTCGGCTGGTGCGGAGATAGGTTGCAACAGGTCGGCTGGTGCGGAGACAGGCTGCAACAGGTCGGCTGGTGCGGAGACAGGCTGCAACAGGTCGGCTGGTGTGGAAACAGGCTGGGTTACTGGCAGGATCGTGTGAGTTGGAAAGAACTTCCGTTTTTTCTTTGGTTTAGCCACCGAAGATTTGTATATGTATACAGGGCTGTAGGTGGTGGATGCAGCTGGTAGAGGCGAAGAGCGGAAGGATGGTGAAGCAGAGGGTGCGGATTTTGAAGGGGGTCTTAGGGGAACTGATGGAGGCAGCCAAGACGAAGCAGGAGAGTTAAAGGCAGGGTAAGTGCAGAAGGGGGAAACAGGGTACTGGTACTTCATTGGTAGGAGGGTGTATTGGTTGGCCACTGTGGTAGTTGGGAGTAAAGGAGACGCAGACATCCCAGCAGGCTGGTGTCTAGACACAGGAATGGGTGGCAGGGAACCGACATGGGCTGAGTACAATAAACTTGACCAGGCCTGTAGTAATGATTGCACAAAGTTAGGTTTGCATACTGCTTGTCTGACCAGAGACTGCACTGACTCAATACATGCTGCAAGCACCTGTGTAGGACAAGTTGAGTACTGCTCAAGGAAAAAGACTGAGTCATCTTCCAACAGCCACACCAAGGACTCTACCTGAGCTGCACTAAAAGGGGGTGTATAGTCATCGTCTCCACTGGAGGCATCAGACAGGGCCAACTCTGTACAGATACAGATCAGATCTTGCACATCCTCAAACACAAAACTGCCCAGATCCACAAAAACTGCTCTCTAGTGTGTTCACTTAATGTTTGAGAACAAAACTCCCTGTCCTCTGTTGCTAGTAGCGAAAAATACAGAATATCGTCAAGCTGCATTTTTAAAGCAATAGCAGTGCCCAGACCCAATTCCCAAGTGCAGCCGATCTGCTTGAATGGCTCTAGTATTCTGTCACGGATGCCTAACACGGCATCCGGCACAGGGTACGCAGATCAGTGGGCTGCACTAAAGGAACTAGGCACAAGGTAAGTAAATATATATTGTGACAGCAGGAAGGTAAAGTCACCTGGTTGCATCCAGGGGGGTAGATATATTTCTCCCAGATTCAGGCTTTATGCCGACTTATACAACTAGGGAGTTGATGAAGCCCAGCTGAGGCTAGTGGGCTCATGAATGACTTATACCTCTAGGGAGAGTGCTGGGCGTCGTGAGGCAGGGAGTTGATGAGACCAGCTGAAGCCTGTCAGTTCGTTTAAGGCCTCTATAAAAACTCCCAGATTCATTAGGTGTTTGCTCATGCCTGGAACCAGACCTGTGTGGACTGTCTAGGGAGAGTGAACCCCTGTGCGGTGAGGCAAAGCCTGTGTGGCTATTTGTTTGGACTTTTACTAAACCAGGGACTTAGGGACTAGGACAGCACCAGGCTGATCCCAGTTGTTAGTTTAGGAAACCTGCATGTTTAGTCAGAGGTCAAACTGACCAGGATTTATTTTGTTTGTTTCTTTTTGGCTTTGCTGTGTTTTTGTCACTGTACATAGAGAAATAAACCGCACCTTTTGATTTTGAAAACCACAACCTCCGTCTGCTGGCCCTGTTTTTGTGTGGGGAGCCTAACCAGGGGGTCACACACACCCGCTACTGAGTTAACCCCCTCACAGTTGGTGGAGAACCAGTGGCAGTTTTTTTTAAGCCAGCATGGAGGAGATACTGAAACAGCTGGCTCTAGCAAATGCCAATCAACAGCAGACAAATGCAGGTTTGCAAAGGAGCCTTGCAGCCCAGCAGCAAGCTCATCAACAAGCCCAGCAGCAATCTGAGGCCCGCTTCATAGACCTGTTACAGAAGCAAGAGCAGAGACTACAACAAATGGAAGCAGTAATGCAGCAACGTCCGCAGACCAGTGAGGAAAGCCGTCCCACTAATACCGCGTCCTTTGGGGTGAGTCGTTTATTGACAAAAATGACTGGAGAGGATGATCCAGAGGTATTTTTGACCACATTTGAAAGGACTGCTGAAAGAGAAAAGTGGCCTGAGGAGCAGTGGGCTGGACTGGTGGCTCCTCTGTTAACTGGTGAATCGCAGAAGGCTTACTATGACCTAGAGCCTGACCAAGCAAAAGACTATGTGATGCTAAAAGCTGAAATATTGGCAAGGCTGGGTGTCACCCTGGCTGTCCGGGCTCAGCGTGTGCATAACTGGACTTTCCAGCTTGGAAAACCCCCCAGGTCTCAAATGTATGATCTCATTCACCTGAGCAGGAAGTGGCTACAGCCAGAGACTTTGTCCGCACCGGAGATTGTGGAACGTGTTGTGATGGATCGTTTCTTGAGAGCTCTTCCTACCGCCATTCAAAAGTGGGTAAGCCATGGAGACCCAGAAACGGCCGGTAAACTTGTGGATCGTGTAGAGAGATACTTGGCTACAGAGAACCTGACGGCCTCTTCCAGAGACTCTTGGACTTTCCACCCTAAGACCAGACCATCCCCAGGGGCGGATAAGAGGATTCCAAGGGGTGAGGGTGGAGAGAGTGAGAGGGTGGGAGCTCTACCCCAAGTTTGGCGAGAACAGCCTGGGAAATCAGCGGCTCAAGAGGCGGCAAGAAGGATCGTTTGCTACCGCTGCCGGCAAGCGGGACATATTGCAGCAAATTGCCCGGTTGTGGAGGAACCCATGCAATGTGACTTTCTGATGGACAGACGTCAGTCGCTGTGTGCGACAGTCGCATGCACTGCCATTCGGGGAACTGAGAAACATTTATGCAAAATGTGTATTAATGGTAGAAATGTTGTGGTATTACTGGATTCAGGTAGCCTTGTGACCCTGATAAAGGCTGAATTAGTTAAAACAGAGGTCTCTGGGAATAGCAAGGTAGCTGTTATTTGTGTGCATGGGGACACCCGAGAGTATCCAGTGACTACAGTGTGTTTCGAGACCCCCAAAGGTACCCTCTCTCATCCAGTGGGGTTAGTATCTCAATTACCGCATGATGCCATTGTGGGAAGGGATTTTCCGAAGTTCTGGGAACTGTGGGATGATCCTGAGCCCCCCACTGGTGCCCCTATGTACCAGGAATGTGATAGCCAGAACTCCTCTGAGAGTGGTGAGGACTCTCCAGAATTTCCCTTGTCAGTATTGGCAGGGGAGACTCAAGAAACTGGAGAGGAGCCCACCTCCTCAGACGAAAACCTACCGTCTGTGGAGTTTTCTGATCTGGAGGTTCACAGGGAAAATTTTGCCACAGAACAGTTAAAAGACCCCGCCCTAATAAAGGCACGGGAAAACGTAGTGGAAATAGATGGCGAGTTAGTGAACCCAGATAATACCTGCACTTACCCATACTTCAGCGTAGAGAAGGACCTACTGTATCGGGTGGCAAAAAGGGCAGAAGAAACCGTTGAGCAGCTGGTGGTGCCCAAACCTTACAGGAAGTTGGTGTTGGAGTTGGCCCATGGGCACATTCTTGGAGGTCATCTGGGGACAGAGAAAACCCGAGAGAGGGTATTACAGAGATTCTATTGGCCTGGGGTGATGAAGGACATAGAAAATTATTGTTCCTCCTGCCCTGTGTGTCAGAGGTCGGCCCCGATGCCACATTTCCGTAGCCCGCTGGTCCCTCTACCCATCATTGAGGTCCCGTTTGAGAGAATCGCAATGGATTTGGTAGGTCCTATAATCAAGTCCGCTAGGGGGCACCAGTACATATTGGTTATAATGGACTATGCCACCCGTTATCCAGAAGCGATCCCTCTCAGAAATACCTCGGCCAAAACCATAGCCAAAGAGCTATCTCTTGTTTTTAGCCGGGTGGGTATTTGTAAAGAACTGCTTACGGACCAAGGTACACCCTTTATGTCCCGGGTTATGAAAGAGCTGTGTAAATTGCTCAAAGTGACGCAATTGCGTACATCTGTGTATCACCCCCAAACCGATGGGCTGGTTGAAAGATTCAACAAAACCCTAAAACAAATGTTGAAGAAAGTGGTGGATAGAGATGGAAAGGATTGGGACTGTCTACTTCCTTATTTGATGTTTGCTATTAGGGAGGTGCCCCAATCCTCTACGGGATTCTCCCCCTTTGAGTTACTGTATGGGAGACACCCAAGAGGGCTGTTGGATATTGCCAAGGAAACTTGGGAAAGTGAGAGTTCTCCCCACAGGAGTGTGATTGAGCATGTCGCCCTGATGCAAGATCGAATTGCACAGGTAATGCCCATCGTGAAGGAACATTTGGCCCAAGCGCAGTTGGCACAGCAGAGAGTGTACAACCGTGGAGCAAAGACCCGTACCTTTTCCCCGGGGGATAGGATATTGGTACTTGTCCCTACGGTTGAAAGTAAATTCCTTGCCAAATGGCAAGGCCCCTACGAGATAATGGAAAAAGTGAGCGAAGTGAATTACAAGGTCAGACAACCAGGAAGGCGAAAGCCCGAACAGATATATCACGTTAATCTGTTGAAAGCCTGGAGGGATAGAGAGTCCCTAGTCGCAGAAACTTGGTCACCAGCTCAAACTGGTTGCGTGATTCCGGAGGTTGGAATAGCAGCCACCTTGTCACAACCCCAACAACAGGAGGTTAAGGAGTTTGTGCTTCGCAACAAGGAGGTGTTCTCTGAGCTGCCGGGACAAACATCTGGGGTAGAGCATGATATTATTACCCCGCCCGGTGAAAGGGTGAAGTTAAAACCCTATCGGATCCCAGAGGCCCGACGGGAGGCAATACGGGAGGAAGTACAGAAAATGCTGAACTTAGGGGTGATAGAGGAGTCCCAAAGTGATTGGTCTAGTCCCATTGTGTTGGTGCCTAAACCGGATGGGAGCTGGCGATTTTGTAACGATTTTCGTCAGTTGAACAAAGTTACAAAATTTGACACCTACCCCATGCCACGTATAGATGAGTTGATCGACCGGCTGGGAACAGCCCGATACATGACGACTCTTGACCTCACAAAAGGGTATTGGCAAATTCCCCTGGCCAAGTCGGCCAAAGAGAAAACCGCATTTGTAACCCCAGACGGGGCGTTCCAATATAAGAGAATGCCGTTCGGGTTACAGAATGCGCCGGCCACATTCCAGCGGAAAATGGACCAGATGCTGAGGCCCCATCGGAAGTATGCTGCGGCTTACCTGGATGACGTAATTGTCCATAGCACAGATTGGGCCTCACATCTGCCAAAAGTGCAAGCAGTCCTGGACTCTGTTCGGGAAGCGGGGTTTACGGCTAACCCCAAGAAGTGTACCATTGGGCAGGAGGAGGCCAAATATCTTGGGTACACCATTGGCAGGGGAGTAATAAAACCCCAACTCAACAAAGTCGAGGCCATCCAGAGTTGGCCACGTCCCAACAGCAAGAAGCAGGTACGAGCCTTTCTGGGAATCGCGGGTTATTATCGGCGCTTCATTCCCCACTTTGCTTCTAAGGCTGTGCCCCTAACCAACCTGACGAAAGGGAAAGGGTCGGTCATGATTAAATGGACCCCCGAGGCTGAGGCAGCATTCCAATTCTTGAAACAAGCCTTATGTAGCCAGCCAGTGTTGTACTCACCCGACTTCTCTAAAGACTTTGTCGTACAAAGTGATGCGTCAGATGTGGGGTTAGGAGCAGTATTGTCCCAGGTCTGGAAGGGGAAGAGCACCCAGTCATTTACCTCAGCAGGAAGTTGAAGTCCCATGAGGTAAATTACGCCACGGTTGAAAAGGAGTGTTTAGCGGTGAAGTGGGCTCTAGATTCCCTTCGGTACTATCTGCTAGGTAGGCACTTTGACATGGTTACGGATCACGCTCCGTTAAAGTGGATGGCTCAAAACAAGGAGACAAATAGAAGAGTGAATAGGTGGTTCCTGGCCCTACAGGAATTCAACTTCACAGTAAAGCATCGCCCTGGCGTTCAAATGGGGAATGTGGATGCTTTGTCTCGAGTACATGAATGCCTGATTGCTGGTGTTCCAACCCCAAGGTTAAAACAAGAGGGGGGGGGTATGTGACAGCAGGAAGGTAAAGTCACCTGGTTGCATCCAGGGGGGTAGATATATTTCTCCCAGATTCAGGCTTTATGCCGACTTATACAACTAGGGAGTTGATGAAGCCCAGCTGAGGCTAGTGGGCTCATGAATGACTCATACCTCTAGGGAGAGTGCTGGGCGTCGTGAGGCAGGGAGTTGATGAGACCAGCTGAAGCCTGTCAGTTCGTTTAAGGCCTCTATAAAAACTCCCAGATTCATTAGGTGTTTGCTCATGCCTGGAACCAGACCTGTGTGGACTGTCTAGGGAGAGTGAACCCCTGTGCGGTGAGGCAAAGCCTGTGTGGCTATTTGTTTGGACTTTTACTAAACCAGGGACTTAGGGACTAGGACAGCACCAGGCTGATCCCAGTTGTTAGTTTAGGAAACCTGCATGTTTAGTCAGAGGTCAAACTGACCAGGATTTATTTTGTTTGTTTCTTTTTGGCTTTGCTGTGTTTTTGTCACTGTACATAGAGAAATAAACCGCACCTTTTGATTTTGAAAACCACAACCTCCGTCTGCTGGCCCTGTTTTTGTGTGGGGAGCCCAACCAGGGGGTCACACACACCCGCTACCGAGTTAACCCCCTCACAATATATATGAGTTTATTGAAAGGATAATTCCTAAAACAATAAAGGCAACCAGCAAACAACCACAGTGACACACAAAACAACTCCCTACACCAACGTGAATACAGTTTAGAGATTAAAGCGTAAATGTAATCAAGCCAGGGTCATACACGAGAGATCAGTCCGATTGAACAGGGAGCCGGAAGGGACAACAGGAGGAAGGGATGAGTCTGCAAGACAGGGGTCCAGGGATGGATGCAGGATTCAGGAACACAGGATACAAGGTACAGAGGCAGGGGTCCAGGGATGGATGCAGGGTTCAGGAACACAGGATACAAGGTACAGAGGCAGGGGTCCAGGGATGGATGCAGGGTTCAGGAACACAGGATACAAGGTAACAGATAACAGGTCACAAGGTTCAGGTTCAGGTTCAGGTTCAGGTTCAGGCATACAGGTCTGGGTTCCAAGACAATACCAGAGCAAATGCTTTAGGCCTGGTTCACACTGGGGCGACAAACGCTCCGACATTGGGAGCTCATGTCGCATGACGTGTGAAAATCAATGTTTCCCTATGGGAGCCGTCCTAACTGGTCCGACACATGTCGGTCCGACTTTGAAAATGCTCCCTGTACTACTTTGGTCCGACTTTGATCCGACTTCAGCCCATTGACTATCATTGAAGTCGGATCAAAGTCGGACCGTAGTCTTGCATGGTCCGACTTTGGCATGCGACTTGTGCTGTACTGCTCTTGAGGGGGAACTCCAGGCCAAATTTTAAATAAAAACCGGCGTGGGTTCCCCCTCCAGAGGCATACCAGGCCCTTGGGTCTGGTCTGGATTTGAACGGGCGCCCCTACGCCGAAAAAACAGCGTGGGGGTCCCCTCAAAATCCATACCAGACCCTTATCCGAGCACACAACCTGGCAGGCCGCAGGGGAAGAGGGGGGGACGAGAGAGCGGCCCCCCTCCCTCCTGAACCGTACCAGGCCGCATGCCCTCAACATGGGGGGTTTGGTGCTCTGGGGCAGGGGGGCGACCTGCGGCCCCCCCACCCCAAAGCACCCTGCCCCCATGTTGATGAGGACAGGGCCTCTTCCCGACAACCCTGGCCGTTGGTTGTCGGGGTCTGCGGGCGGGGGGCTTATCGGAATCCGGGAGCCCCCTTCAATAAAAGGGGCCCCCGGATCCCGGCCCCCCACCCTATGTGAATGTGAATGAGTATGGGGTACATCGTACCCCTACCCATTCACCTGGTGGACAAAAAATTGCAATAAAAAAACACTACACAGGTTTTCAAAGAAATTTATTGCACAGCTCCGGGGGTCTTCTTCCGACTTCCGGGGGTCTTTTCCGACTTCGAGGGTCTCCGGTGTCGTCTCCCGCTCTCCGGTTCTTTCTTCCGCCGGGCCTCCGCTAACTTCTTTTTAGCTCTCTTGCTAACAGAGGCCCGGTCTTCCCGTTGTCTCATCCGGCTCTCCGTTGTCCTTCTGCCGGCCCCTCCACTAACTTCTTTAGCTCTTTCGCTAGTGGAGGGGCCGGTCTTCCCGTCGCTGTCACCATCGGCTTCTTCTTCCCTCTTCTCCTCCTCGATGTTGACACGTCGCTTCCTCCCGCTGTAATACTGGCTCTCCGCTCCGCTCCGCATTAATATAGGCTTCTCATGACGTCACAGTCACATGTTCCAGGGCACATGGCCCCGGAGCATGTGACTGTGACGTCATGGGAACATGTGACTGTGACGTCATGAGAAGCCTATATTAATGCGGAGCGGAGCGGAGAGCCAGTATTACAGCGGGAGGAAGCGACGCGTCAACATCGAGGAGGAGAAGAGGGAAGAAGAAGCTGACGGCGACAGCGACGGGAAGCCCGGCCCCTCCACTAGCGAAAGAGCTAAAGAAGTTAGTGGAGGGGCCGGCAGAAGAACAACGGAGAGCCGGACGAGACAACGGGAAGACCGGGCCTCTGTTAGCAAGAGAGCTAAAAAGAAGTTAGCGGAGGCCCGGCGGAAGAAAGAACCGGAGAGCGGGAGACGACACCGGAGACCCTCGAAGTCGGAAAAGACCCCCGGAAGTCGGAAGACCCCCGGAAGTCAGAAGAAGACCCCCGGAGCTGTGCAATAAATTACTTTGAAAACCTGTGTAGTGTTTTTTATTGCAATTTTTTTCCACCAGGTGAATGGGTAGGGGTACGATGTACCCCATACTCATTCACATAGGGTGGGGGGGCCGGGATCCGGGGACCCCCTTATTAAAAGGGGCTCCGGGATTCCGATAAGCCCACAGACCCCGACAACCAACGGCCAGGGTTGTCGGGAAGAGGTCCTGTCCTCATCAACATGGGGACAGGGTGCTCTGGGGTGGGGGGGGCCGCAGGTCGCCCCCCTGCCCCAGAGCACCAAACCCCCATGTTGAGGGCATGCGGCCTGGTACGGTTCAGGAGGGAGGGGGGCCGCTCTCTCGTCCCCCCCTCTTCCCCTGCGGCCTGCCAGGTTGCGTGCTCGGATAAGGGTCTGGTTTGGATTTTGGGGGGACCCCCACGCCGTTTTTTCGGCGTAGGGGCGCCTGTTCAAGACCAGACCCAAGGGCCTGGTATGCCCCTGGAGGGGAACCCGCGCCGTTTTTTTAATTTAAAATTTGGCCTGGAGTTCCCCTTCAAGATTCATACCAAACACAGTGCCTGATATTGGCGGGGATCCAAGTCGGATCCCCGTTCATTGAAAGTCGGACATATGTCGGCTTCATGTCGCAGGGCAAAGTCGGATCCAAAGTAGGACAGATGTCGTGTCGCACTAGTGTGAACCCGGCCTTAGTGTCTGCTGGGTATTTATACACACCTCCTGCAATCAGTCTCAGGTGACGCCTGATTGCAGGAGATGATTTCGGCTCCAGACAAATGGGAGACACCCGCTGGTGGCCACCAGAACTGCACCCTTTGGTGCTGAAAGCAATAGCACCACCAGCAGGTGACCCAGGCAATGACACTGATCATGACACTATGTAACTATGTAACCCCTCACAGATACTCTAGTTGGAGTGCAGTAATGAGACCTGCTGCAAAGTATTACAACAAAAATTGTAATTACATGCCCTTGTTAAACAGGGGCTGAAAAATTGGGCCTTAGCCACTGGTGGCGGTGCCCAGAACCAAAAATGTTCTTACAAGCTATCAGCATGATCATTGAGGAAGAGAATAGTCACTCAGCATAACAGGATAGTCACTCAGCATCAGTATAGGCAGTCTTGAAGGGATCTGACATTCAAAAAAAAAATATTCGGTTGCATCAGGTGCTTGATAGCTGGTGGTGATCCAACACTGATTCATTTTTATGAAGGTCAGCCGATCGACCGAGTCAGTGGACAGGCGCACCCTATGATCGGTTACAAAGCCTCCAGCAGCACTAAATGTGCGTTCCGAAAGAACACTGGATGCAGGACAGGCCAGTAGCTCAATTGCATACTGTGCAAGCTGTGGCCAGTGATCCATCCTCAAGACCCAGTAACCCAGAGGATTTTCGGCGGGAAAGGTGTCCAAGTCTGATCTTGCCCCTAGGTATTCCTGCACCATGTAAATCAGACACTGGTGATGGTTGTTGGAACCGATCATACCTTGGGGCTGCGGACTAAAAAATTGTCTGAACGCATCAGTCAGACGGCCACCTTCTCCACCGCTCCTTCTGTGACTGACCGAAGCCTCAGCAACACGTTGTCCAGGACCAGGAATTTGTAACCTCCCAGGCTCTGGGAACGCGTAGCACAAACCTTTCTGCAAGGCCTCCCAAAGATGTTTCATCCTCTGCTCCCTCTGCGACTGCAAAATAAGGTCCGCAACCTTACCCTTGTAATGTGGATCAAGGAGGGTTGCCAGCCAGTAATTATCCCTCTCCTTGATACCACGAATACGAGGATCCTTCCGCAGGCTTTGCAGGATCAGGGAGGCCATGCAGCGTAGGTTTACTGAGGCATTCAGTCCGGAGTCCTCTGGGTCACTAAGGACGACATGATCCGCAGCCACCTCCTCCCAGGCACGTACAAGTCCATGGGTTTCTTGGAATGGTAATTGATCCCTTGAAGACTGCTGCTGATGCTAGGCTCCACCTCCATGTTGACACAATCCTCCTCCTCCTTCTCCTCCTCTTCCTGTGTGATAGGCGGGCCAGCAGGAACACTGTCTGAATAAAGGGGGCTTTGAGAGGTAAGGAAGTCCTCATCTTCCTCCCTCTGTTCTGCCTCAAGTGCCCTGTCCATTATTCCACGCAGCGTGTGCTCCAACAGGTGGACAAGAGGGACAGTGTCACTGATGCATGCACTGTCACTGCTCACCATCCTCGTGGCCTCCTCAAATGGTGACAGGACAGTGCATGCATCCCTGATCATGACCCACTGGCGTGGCAAAAAAAAAAAACAAGCTCCCCTGACCCTGTCCTTGTGCCATATTGGCACAGATACTCATTGATGGCCCTCTGCTGCGTGTGCAGCCGCTGCAGCATGGCCAACGTTGAGTCCCACCTGGTGGGCATGTCACAGATTAGGCGGTTCTTGGACAGGTTAAATTCCTTTTGGAGGTCAGCCAGCCGAGCACTGGCATTATAAGACCGGCGGAAATGCACACAGACTTTCCTGGCCTGCCTCAGGACATCCTGTAAGCCCGGGTACCTGCCCAAGAACCGCTGCACCACCAAGTTAGGACGTGAGCCAAACAGGGCACATGGGTCAGTTGTCCCTGTCGGAGCGTGGAGAGGAGGTTGGTGCCATTGTCGCAAACCACCATTCCTGGCTTAAGCTGGCGTGGCATCAACCACCTCTGAGCCTGCCCCTTCAGAGCTGACAGAATCTCCTGTGGCTCCTGTCCCCCAAGCACACCAGCTCAAGCACCGCATGGCATCTTTTTGCCTGAGTACTTGCGTATCCCCTTGAACGCCTACAGAGCACCGCTTGTTCTAAGGACAAATCAGCACAGGAAGAGGCCATGGAAGAAGAAGAGGAGGGTGTGGAGGAGAGAGGTGTATCAGAATCACCACTAGTAGCATTTTGGAGGCGTGGTGGCGGAACAACCTCCAACACTACTGCACCCTGTCCTGCATCCTTCCCAGCTGCCAGCAGAGTCACCCAATGCGCAGTGAAAGATAGGTAACGTCCCTGTCCATGCCTGCTAGACCATGAGTCAGCGGTAATATGCACCTTACCGCTGACGGCCCTGTCCAGCGAGGCCAAGACATTGCCTTCCACATGCCGGTAGAGAGCCGGAATCGCCTTCCGTGAAAAAAAGTGGCGTTTGGGAACCTGCCACTGAGGAACCGCACATTCCACAAACTCACGGAAGGAGGCAGAGTCTACCAATTGAAAAGGCAGCAGTTGAAATGCTAGCAATTTAGCCAAGCTAGCATTCAACCGCTGGGCAGGTGGATGGCTGGGAGCGAACTTCTTTCGGCGGTGCAGCAGCTGGGGCAGGGAAATTTGCCTGGTACAATCTGACATTGGTGTACCGATTGCAGATTGCCCACAAGTACTTGGCAGTGACACACCTAATTCTTCACCTTCATTCCTCTCAGTGCAGGTTTCTGAGAGGACTGAAGGTATAGTTGGGTTGGAGATCCCAGATGATGAGGAGCAAGGAGAGGTCAGCTTTGTTCTTTGGTGTAGGTCTTTTATGTATGCTTGCCAACGGACTGCATGGCAGGTCGACATATGTCTGGTCAAGCATGTGGTGCCCAAGCGGCTGCTGTTTTGGCCACGCGAGATACGCTTCAGACATTTGTTGCAAATAGCAAAGGTGCGATCTGCTGCCCACATCTCAAAAAAGGCCCACACCAAAGAAATTTTGGAATACCACACAGAGACAGCAGCGTCCGGCACATGCAGAGCTCTGCAGTGTGATGCAGTCGGTGTGCTGCCCTTAAGCTGGCCCCTGGAGGGCATCCTGCCTCATTGGAGATGTGCCTCCTCCTTCTCCTCCTCCTCTCTCCTATCAGGCACCCACGTAGAGTCAGTGACCTCATAATCCCCTCCCTCCTCATCACTGGAGCAAACCTGGCAGTATGCTGCAGCTGGGAGAACATGACTGCCAGTTTGCTGCCCTTTTTGGGCACCCCCCCTATCTGGGCTCACGTTACTGCCTTCCTCAAGCTGGGTACCATCATCGGAGCCTTTAAAACGCTGCGCATCCTCCTGCAGCATGTACCCAACACTGTGGTCAAACAGTTCGGGGGACTCCTCAGGAGGACATGGTGGGTCTAGGGAAGGAGTGACTGATGCCATTGAGCCGAGGGAAGAGGCCGCTTTGGCAGACAAAGTACCCTGAGGCGGGGTGAGAGAGGATTAGGAGGATGAGAACAGCTTGGTCATCCACTCTACCAACTCTTCAGCATGTTGCGGCTCAACACGGCCAGCTGCCGAAAAAAAGGACACGCGTGCCCCACGGGCACGTGCTGATGAGGATGCACCGTGTCCACGACCAGCACTGTTGCCTCTAGACACAGAGCCTGCTTGCCCTCTTTTATTGGCCAGTGTGTGTCTGCCTCTCCTTGTTGGCCTTCCAGACATACTTTATTTGATGTATTGGAATAGGTAGTGTGAGGGGGTTAGCTCGGCAGCGGGTGTGTGTGACCCCCGGGATGGGCTCCCCACACAAAAACAGGCCCAGCAAACGGAGGTTGTGGTTTTCAAAATCAAAAAAAAAGGTGCGGTTTATTTTCTATTTACAGTGACAAAACACAGCAAAGCCAAAAGAAACATAAACAAAATAAATCCTGGTCAACTTGACCTCTGACTAAACATACAGGTTTCCTAACTAACAACTGGGATCAGCCTAGTGCTGTCCTAGTCCCTAAGTCCCTGGTTTTAAATGTCCAAGCAAATAGCCACACAGGCTTTGTCTCACCGCACAGGGGTTCACTCTCCCTAGACAGTCCACACAGGTCTGGGTCCAGGCATGAGCTAACATCTAATGAAGCTGGGAGTTCTTATAGAGGCCTAAATGAGCTGACAAGCTTCAGCTGGTCTCATCAACTCCCTGTCTGCACGACGCCCCACACTCTCCCTAGAGGTATGAGTCATCCATGAGGCCACTAGCCTCAGCTGGGCTTATACAACTCTCCACCTAGTTGTATAAGTCGGCGTAAAGCCTGAATCTGGGCGAAATATATCTACCCCCCTGGATGCAACCAGGTGACTTTACCTTCCTGCTGTCACATACCCCCCCTCTTGTTTTAACCTCGGGGTTGGAACACCAGCAATCAGGCATTCATGTACTCGAGACAAAGCATCCACATTCCCCATTTGAACGCCAGGGCGATGCTTTACTGTGAAGTTGAATTCCTGGAGGGCCAGGAACCACCTATTCACTCTTCTATTTGTTTCCTTGTTTTGAGCCATCCATTTTAACGGAGCGTGATCCGTAACCAAGTCAAAGTGCCTACCTAGCAGGTAGTACCGAAGGGAATCTAGAGCCCACTTCACCGCTAAACACTCCTTTTCAACGGTGGCGTAATTTACCTCATGGGACTTCAACTTCCTGCTGAGGTAAATGACTGGGTGCTCTTCCCCGTTCCAGACCTGGGACAATACTGCTCCTAACCCCACATCTGACGCATCACTTTGTACGACAAAGTCTTTAGAGAAGTCGGGTGAGTACAACACTGGCTGGCTACATAAGGCTTGTTTCAAGAATTGGAATGCTGCCTCAGCCTCGGGGGTCCATTTAATCATGACCGACCCTTTCCCCTTCGTTAGGTTGGTTAGGGGCACAGCCTTAGAAGCAAAGTGGGGAATGAATCGCCGATAATACCCAGCGATTCCCAGAAAGGCTCGTACCTGCTTCTTGCTGTTGGGACGTGGCCAACTCTGGATGGCCTCGACTTTGTTGAGTTGGGGTTTTATTACTCCCCTCCCAATGGTGTACCCAAGATATTTGGCCTCCTCCTGCCCAATGGTACACTTCTTGGGGTTAGCCGTAAACCCCGCTTCCCGAACAGAGTCCAGGACTGCTTGCACTTTTGGCAGATGTGAGGCCCAATCTGTGCTATGGACAATTACGTCATCCAGGTAAGCCGCAGCATACTTCCGATGGGGCCTCAGCATCTGGTCCATTTTCCGCTGGAATGTGGCCGGCGCATTCTGTAACCCGAACGGCATTCTTTTATATTGGAACGCCCCGTCTGGGGTTACAAATGCGGTTTTCTCTTTGGCCAATTTGGCCAGGGGGATTTGCCAATACCCTTTTGTGAGGTCAAGAGTCGTCATGTATCGGGCTGTTCCCAGCCGGTCGATCAACTCATCTATACGTGGCATGGGGTAGGTGTCAAATTTTGTAACTTTGTTCAACTGACGAAAATCGTTACAAAATCGCCAGCTCCCATCCGGTTTAGGCACCAACACAATGGGACTAGACCAATCACTTTGGGACTCCTCTATCACCCCTAAGTTAGGCATTTTCTGTACTTCCTCCCGTATTGCCTCCCGTCGGGCCTCTGGGATCCGATAGGGTTTTAACTTCACCCTTTCACCGGGCGGGGTAATGATGTCATGCTCTACCCCAGATGTTTGTCCCGGCAGCTCAGAGAATACCTCCTTGTTGCGAAGCACAAACTCCTTAACCTCCTGTTGTTGGGGTTGTGACAAGGTGGCTGCTATTCCAACCTCAGGAATCACGCAACCAGTTTGAGCTGGTGACCAAGTGTCTGCGACTAGGGACTCTCTATCCCTCCAGGCTTTCAACAGATTAACGTGATAGATCTGTTCGGGCTTTCGCCTTCCTGGTTGTCTGACCTTGTAATTCACTTCGCTCACTTTTTCCATTATCTCGTAGGGGCCTTGCCATTTGGCAAGGAATTTACTTTCAACCGTAGGGACAAGTACCAATATCCTATCCCCCGGGGAAAAGGTACGGGTCTTGGCTCCACGGTTGTACACTCTCTGCTGTGCTAACTGCGCTTGGGCCAAATGTTCCTTCACGATGGGCATTACCTGTGCAATTCGGTCTTGCATCAGGGCGACATGCTCAATCACACTCCTGTGGGGAGAACTCTCACTTTCCCAAGTTTCCTTGGCAATATCCAACAGCCCTCTTGGGTGTCTCCCATACAGTAACTCAAAGGGGGAGAATCCCGTAGAGGATTGGGGCACCTCCCTAATAGCAAACATCAAATAAGGAAGTAGACAGTCCCAATCCTTTCCATCTCTATCCACCACTTTCTTCAACATTTGTTTCAGGGTTTTGTTGAATCTTTCAACCAGCCCATCGGTTTGGGGGTGATACACAGATGTACGTAATTGCGTCACTTTGAACAATTTACACAGCTCCTTCATAACCCGGGACATAAAGGGTGTACCTTGGTCCGTAAGCAGTTCTTTACAAATACCCACCCGGCTAAACACAAGAGATAGCTCTTTGGCTATGGTTTTGGCCGAGGTATTTCGGAGAGGGATCGCTTCTGGATAACGGGTGGCATAGTCCATTATAACTAATATGTACTGGTGCCCCCTAGCGGACTTGATTATAGGACCTACCAAATCCATGGCGATCCTCTCAAACGGGACCTCAATGATGGGTAGAGGGACCAGCGGGCTACGGAAATGTGGCATCGGGGCCGACCTCTGACACACAGGGCAGGAGGAACAATAATTTTCTATGTCCTTCATCACCCCCGGCCAATAGAATCTCTGTAATACCCTCTCTCGGGTTTTCTCTGTCCCCAGATGACCTCCAAGAATGTGCCCATGGGCCAACTCCAACACCAACTTCCTGTAAGGTTTGGGCACCACAAGCTGCTCAACGGTTTCTTCTGCCCTTTTTGCCACCCGATACAGTAGGTCCTTCTCTACGCTGAAGTATGGGTAAGTGCAGGTATTATCTGGGTTCACTAACTCGCCATCTATTTTCACTACGTTTTCCCGTGCCTTTATTAGGGCGGGGTCTTTCAACTGTTCTGTGGCAAAGTTTTCCCTGTGAACCTCAAGATCAGAAAACTCCACAGACGGTAGGTTTTCGTCTGAGGAGGTGGGCTCCTCTCCAGTTTCTTGAGTCTCCCCTGCCAATACTGATAAGGGAAATTCCGGAGAGTCCTCACCACTCTCAGGGGAGTTCTGGCTATCACATTCCTGGTACATAGGGGCACCAGTGGGGGGGCTCAGGATCATCCCACAGTTCCCAGAACTTCGGAAAATCCCTTCCCACAATGGCGTCATGCGGTAACTGAGATACTAAGCCCACTGGATGAGAGAGGGTACCTTTGGGGGTCTCGAAACACACTGTAGTCACTGGATACTCTTGGGTGTCCCCATGCACACAAATAACAGCTACCTTGCTATTCCCAGAGACCTCTGTTTTAACTAATTCAGCCTTTATCAGGGTCACAAGGCTACCTGAATCCAGTAATACCACAACATTTCTACCATTAATACACATTTTGCATAAATGTTTCTCAATTCCTCGAATGGCAGTGCATGCGACTGTCGCACACAGCGACTGACGTCTGTCCGTCAGAAAGTCACATTGCATGGGTTCCTCCACAACCGGGCAATTTGCTGCAATATGTCCCGCTTGCCGGCAGCGGTAGCAAACAATCCTTTTGGCTGCCTCTTGAGCCCCTGACTTCCCAGGCTGTTCTCGCCAAACTTTGGGTAGAGCTCCCACCCTCTCACTCTCTCCACCCTCACCCCTTGGAATCCTCTTATCCGCCCCTGGGGATGGTCTGGTCTTAGGGTGGAAAGTCCGAGAGTCTCTGGAAGAGGCCGTCAGGTTCTCTGTAGCCAAGTATTTCTCCACACGATCCACAAGACCATCGGCCGTCTCTGGGTCTCCATGGCTTACCCACTTTTGGATGGCAGTAGGAAGAGCTCTCAAAAACCGATCCATTACAACACGTTCCACAATCTTTGGTGCGGACAAAGTCTCTGGCTGTAGCCACTTTCTGCTCAGGTGAATGAGATCATACATTTGAGACCTGGGGGGTTTTCCAAGCTGGAAAGTCCAGTTATGCACACGCTGAGCCCGGACAGCCAGGGTGACACCCAGCCTTGCCAATATTTCAGCTTTTAGCATCACATAGTCTTTTGCTTGGTCAGGCTCTAGGTCATAGTAAGCCTTCTGCGATTCACCAGTTAACAGAGGAGCCACCAGTCCAGCCCACTGCTCCTCAGGCCACTTTTCTCTTTCAGCAGTCCTTTCAAATGTGGTCAAAAATACCTCTGGATCATCCTCTCCAGTCATTTTTGTCAATAAACGACTCACCCCAAAGGACGCGGTATTAGTGGGACGGCTTTCCTCACTGGTCTGCGGACGTTGCTGCATTACTGCTTCCATTTGTTGTAGTCTCTGCTCTTGCTTCTGTAACAGGTCTATGAAGCGGGCCTCAGATTGCTGCTGGGCTTGTTGATGAGCTTGCTGCTGGGCTGCAAGGCTCCTTTGCAAACCTGCATTTGTCTGCTGTTGATTGGCATTTGCTAGAGCCAGCTGTTTCAGTATCTCCTCCATGCTGGCTTAAAAAAACTGCCCGCATTCTCCACCAACTGTGAGGGGGTTAACTCGGTAGCGGGTGTGTGTGACCCCCTGGTTGGGCTCCCCACACAAAAACAGGGCCAGCAGACGGAGGTTGTGGTTTTCAAAATCAAAAGGTGCGGTTTATTTCTCTATGTACAGTGACAAAAACACAGCAAAGCCAAAAAGAAACATAAACAAAATAAATCCTGGTCAGTTTGACCTCTGACTAAACATGCAGGTTTCCTAAACTAACAACTGGGATCAGCCTGGTGCTGTCCTAGTCCCTAAGTCCCTGGTTTAGTAAAAGTCCAAACAAATAGCCACACAGGCTTTGCCTCACCGCACAGGGGTTCACTCTCCCTAGACAGTCCACACAGGTCTTGTTCCAGGCATGAGCTAACATCTAATGAAGCTGGGAGTTCTTATAGAGGCCTAAATGAGCTGACAAGGTTCAGCTGGTCTCCTCATCTCTGTCTGCACGACGCCCCACACTCTCCCTAGAGGTATGAGTCATCCATGAGCCTACTAGCCTCAGCTGGGCTTATACAACTCTCCACCCTAGTTGTATAAGTCAGCATAAAGCCTGAATCTGGGAGAAATATATCTACCCCCCTGGATGCAACCAGGTGACTTTACCTTCCTGCTGTCACAATATATATATATATATATATATACTGTATATACACACACACAACTCCTAGGATGCATATATATACTAAATACACTGACTGCAGCTACCTGAATCGCCTGCCTGCTCTATCTAACTGAAATGAAATGACACTCTGACTATCTATCTCTCTCAGACTCTCTCCGCCGCCGCAACACACTACACAAGGCCGACATGCAGGCGGCCTTATATATAGTGTGGGGCGTGTACCTACTCCCCTGAGCCATTAATGGCCAAAGGCACCCTTCCTTTGGCCAATTACGGCTCTCTGTACTGACGGCGCTGTAATTGGCCAAGCATGCAGGTCATAGTGCATGCTTGGCCAATCATCAGCCAGCAATGCACTGCGATAACGCAGTGAAATATGGGCCGTGACGCGCCACTCGAATTTGGAGCGAACGGCCCATATTGTTCGAAATTCGGCGAACGGCCGAACAGACGTTGTTCGAGTCGAACACGAAGCTCATCCCTATACCCCAGTTTTAGAACATATTGATGCACAGTTATTTACATGTGTCCACTTTAATGTTTGACATATTGTTGCTAGTTGCGCTGCACTATATGTTTTGTTGATTTTATATTGAAGTGAGTGGGAACACTTTTGAGTGCCAAGCAGCAACTGGAGTATTTTACATTTAGCCACTTGGATTTTATATATTTGCACTTTATTATTTACACTTATTTATTTGCGCTGATTAAGGTAAAAGGTTTATTTGGGATTATATAATGCTAAACATCATATTTAGCGGCCACATTTGGATTATACAGACCTTAGTTTGTGCATGATCACCAATAGCAAACCAGTTCACTGCAGGGACAAACTATCACTATGGTGAAAACAGGTGTTTGGTTGCTTATGGTGAATTCACTCAAGCAGAACATTCAGCTAAAACAATCAACCATATACATCAGCACCTACATAGTAAAATATGAGAGTGGAATATAAATTTGGAGCATAATAGTTTGCCCATTTCCTGATTGCCAGCTGCTCTTTATTAAACATAGCTAAGCCTTCTGCATATGCATTGTCCTTAGAAAAAGAGTTAAGTGTAACGTCAGTCCCCAAAGACAACCAGTAAAAATAGGCTGGCCACATGGCTTCTAATTAAGCCAGCTTTTTCATTCTACGCTTGACAGCTCATAGAACTGAGATTGCTATAAGAAGTAAACGACAATTCTGAGTTTTCAGAATGAAAGTAAATCTAGGATAATTCTAGACATTTTGCATTTGTTTGGCTGAAATGTCCTGTGCTGATGTTAAGCGTTTGTTTCAAAAATAGAGCCATGGCCTTGTCTTCTTTCACCGTTATATTCTTCCTGGGGGGATAGCATAGGACAAGGAGAGGATAAGGAGGTTATTCAGCACAAAGATGTGTTGATTTAGAGATATGGCAGTGTGATTGAAGTCTTATCAAAGGCTCCACAGGCAAAGTGTGAAATTACTGATGAAAGAACATTCTTACAATTGGTAAAAATGAACTTTGGTAAGGGGCACCTTTGATAAATGTGATCCATGAAAATCAGGCATCTGCTGTCCAATCGTGCAGCCAAAGGATTCAGCTGGCTTTGTTTTGGAGCTAAATCTTCCTGTTCTTTAAAACCCTCATCTGTCCTTTTTCTAGGTGTGCTATACAGATCTGTATAATTAAGTTACCCATACCTATGAGATAATTTCCCAATAATAATAAAACTGTCTGTAGATACACCCTAGCTGTCTGATCTTCAAGGAAGGGTTATGGGGGAGAATAAAAATCGGAAATTAAATCTTCTGTACACTCTCTATTGTTTCTTTAAGACTAATGCCTCGTACACACGACCGGGTTTTCCGACGGGAAAACTGCGAGGAGAGCTTTTGGCCGGGAATCCCGGCCGTGTGTATGCTCCCTCGCAGTTTTTCCAATGGGAAAACTGCCAAAAACCGCCGGCACAAAAAAGAGAACCAGCTCTCTTTATTCCCATTGGGATTCACAATGGACTTTTTCCCGTCGTAAAACCCGGCCGTGTGTACGAGGCATGAGCCAACCACTGGGGCTTTTGCTGAACACATAAACATGCATGTTTGGCTGAAAGAATTGTACTTTTTTTCTGTAAAGATCTTTTATTGTTATGTCTATAGCTGGATTGGCCAAAAGTCAAAAATGTATTAGGCATCTTCAGACAGTCGCTCGCAATTCTTTTTGGGGAATTAGGAAATAAAATTAAAAAAATGTATTACTAGTGTGTCCTCTGAGGTCGATGGACAATGGGACTATCTGTGTTCTGTGGTTGCCCAACTGTTCTCCTCCTTTGCCTAAAAGGAACAATCATGTGAACAGAGGATTCCTGGTACCCGCAGATGTCCAGAGATGGTTGAAACAGCTAAAGTGTACTTATAACTGCTAAAACTGTTTATATTGTTCCTTCATTCAATACATTTTTATTGTTTAACGTGAAAAAGTTACACTTTCAACAATGCACATAGGGGAATGCAAATTTAAAAAGAGTTTAGTCCATGTTATGCATAAAAAATGTTTCAACACATCCATATTAGAGCTATCAACTATCAAGCAATATAAAAAGTGGAGAAGGAGAAGCAGGGCTAGGAAAGGATGGTACAGGCACTTACATGCCTTTGTTTCTCTATATAACTATGTACAGTAATGCCGGATACACACGGGCTGAATATCAGCTGAACTCAGCTGTTACAGTAGAGACCAGCCGACTTTCCGCCCGTGTGTACAGCTGCCTGTTTGACTCCCGACCGGCTTTTGTCAAACATGCATGCTTGAAAAGCAGCAGCCGACCGGCATCTGATCAGCGCTTGCAGCCAATGGCTGCGAGTGCTGACCAGTGTGTTCTGCCAGGGTGCGGTCCCTCTGTCAGAACACAATAGCACAGTGGGGTAGATTGCTATAAGAACATCTCTTGTGTTAGTACGGCGATCTGTCAGGTTTTTTTTTAGTTCAATTTGTTCAATAGCTGAAGATCATGAGGCAAGTTTCTGAGCAGTCTAAGGCCTCACAGATGAAGATTATGAGGTATGTTTCTTTGGCATTTAGTTACCTTGCACCTATGCACAACTATTGGTAGCCAAGGCAAATTTCCAGAACATCATACAGTCATAGGGATCAATTTAGGGTCTTTATTCACAAGTCCCCAGAACAGCTGCCACCTTCTAGGTTCCTCCGGGGACAGTCTAGTAAGTATGACAGTCCTTCTGCAGACCAGATCCTTTGTGCTGAGGTCCCGCAATCAGCTTCTAAGCAGATCCATCCAGGCCCTCAGCCCTGACACCACTGAGGCCTCTAGAACAGCTATACAGTCCATGAGCTGCACCTTGGGGCCTGGAACCCTTCTGGGGAGAAGGAACTGATTCAGACAACTGTCATTTCAAGTCCTAGGATTTCACCATGTCCCTCTGTGTCTATGCCTCTAATGATAACAGTCCCCCTCCCTGATATTTTAGGATAGGATCAAGCTCCAATAATCTTGTTTGAGTGTCATCTTCATAAAGTGGGTGGTTCTAAGTAAGCCAAATCACTCTGATGACTGCATGGTTAGGGCATAGACAAAACAATAAGGAATGTTGGCACAGTTATCTATTGCGTACATATAATGAAAACATCTATTCTGTAAGCTAAACTATAGACCATTTAGTATATAATTTCTCTACTTGTAAAACCCAAACTAATTACAGGTCCTTCTCAAAAAATTAGCATATTGTGATAAAGTTCATTATTTTCTGTAATGTACTGATAAACATTAGACTTTCATATATTTTAGATTCATTACACACAACTGAAGTAGTTCAAGCCTTTTCTTGTTTTAATATTGATGATTTTGGCATACAGCTCATGAAAACACAAAAATCCTATCTCAAAAAATTAGCATATTTCATCCGACCAATAAAAGAAAAGTGTTTTTAATACAAAAAAAGTCAACCTTCAAATGATTATGTTCAGTTATGCACTCAATACTTGGTCGGGAATCCTTTTGCAGAAATGACTGCTTCAATGCGGCGTGGCATGGAGGCAACCAGCCTGTGGCACTGCTGAGGTGTTATGGAGGCCCAGGATGCTTCGATAGCGGCCTTAAGCTCATCCAGAGTGTTGGGTCTTGCGTCTCTCAACTTTCTCTTCCCAATATCCCACAGATTCTCTATGGGGTTCAGGTCAGGAGAGTTGGCAGGCCAATTGAGCACAGTAATACCATGGTCAGTAAACCATTTACCAGTGGTTTTGGCACTGTGAGCAGGTGCCAGGTCGTGCTGAAAAATGAAATCTTCATCTCCATAAAGCTTTTCAGCAGATGGAAGCATGAAGTGCTCCAAAATCTCCTGATAGCTAGCTGCATTGACCCTGCCCTTGATAAAACACAGTGGACCAACACCAGCAGCTGACATGGCACCCCAGACCATCACTGACTGTGGATACTTGACACTGGACTTCAGGCATTTTGGCATTTCCCTCTCCCCAGTCTTCCTCCAGACTCTGGCACCTTGATTTCCGAATGACATGCAAAATTTGCTTTCATCCGAAAAAAGTACTTTGGACCACTGAGCAACAGTCCAGTGCTGCTTCTCTGTAGCCCAGGTCAGGCGCTTCTGCCGCTGTTTCTGGTTCAAAAGTGGCTTGACCTGGGGAATGCGGCACCTGTAGCCCATTTCCTGCACACGCCTGTTCACGGTGGCTCTGGATGTTTCTACTCCAGACTCAGTCCACTGCTTCCGCAGGTCCTCCAAGGTCTGGAATCGGTCCTTCTCCACAATCTTCTTCAGGGTCCGGTCACCTCTTCTCGTTGTGCAGCGTTTTCTGCCACACTTTTTCCTTCCCACAGACTTCCCACTGAGGTGCCTTGATACAGCACTCTGGGAACAGCCTATTCGTTCAGAAATTTCTTTCTGTGTCTTACCCTCTTGCTTGAGGGTGTCAATGATGGCCTTCTGGACAGCAGTCAGGTCGGCAGTCTTACCCATGATTGCGGTTTTGAGTAATGAACCAGGCTGGGAGTTTTTAAAAGCCTCAGGAATCTTTTGCAGGTGTTTAGAGTTAATTAGTTGATTCAGATGATTAGGTTAATAGCTCGTTTAGAGAACCTTTTCATGATATGCTAATTTTTTGAGATAGGAATTTTGGGTTGTCATGAGCTGTATGCCAAAATCATCAATATTAAAACAAGAAAAGGCTTGAACTACTTCAGTTGTGTGTAATGAATCTAAAATATATGAAAGTCTAATGTTTATCAGTACATTACAGAAAATAATGAACTTTATCACAATATGCTAATTTTTTGAGAAGGACCTGTAAACAGAGATAAGTCCGTTTACATTCTTTTAATTCCAATCCATCATTTTTAGGGCCACAAAAACAGAAAAGGACCTTTTCCATGTATGGACAGATTTACATCTGTCTGTCTGTAGACTAACATTGAGCTTCCGTTCAAATCCACCTGAAAAACTGACCAATTTGAAAGAACCGCAACTTCAGCTAGTGTTTTTTTTTTCTTTACTTAGGAAAAAAAGCTTAAACCGTATAAATAAAAGTTGACCATTGCAAGTACTCCCAAGAGCGATAAATGTTTTGTTCTACCTGTAACTTTCATGAAAACATGTGGATTAGAAAATAGGGAGAGGCTTAAGATACAGGTATAAAACAGATACCAGTGAAGAAGCAATTTATAATTGGCCTCCACCACCAGGATGTGGTCTGAGCTTTAGAAATTGGTTAGCCAAATTTGGCTCCAATCTTCCCTTTGCCACCTAAGCACAAAAGTGAGTAGACTACACTGTAAGGAATCCAGCAAGGTGGTGTATATAAAAGAAAGATGACAGGGTCCATGCAGATTATTGGCTTTCAAACACTGTGAATGATATGAGATCTTCTTCAATATGGGTCTGCTACTGGAGGAAATGTCTGATTCTGAGATACTGAAATTCTCCCTAGAGGCCAACAATGGGTATCTTGCAAAAAGAGCGTGGAAACAGAAATGTAACGCAAAAATAGTGTCCTTTACTTCCAATCAACACTGTATCCCGGCCTAGGCCAACAAGGCCCAGGCCTAGGGCAGCACTTTGCAGGGGGGCAGCACGGAAAGAGTCCCCGCCGGCTTGCGCTACACTGTTAGTGTAGCGCCAGTCTCATGGGGCGGACTAGGCTGAGGAGGCAAATTAGTCTAGCGCCCCCATAAAGCGGCCGCACTGGTTCCAGCATTCGGACCGCCGGCATTCCCCAACTGTGGGATGGGCACTTCTCATTTTGACGGTCCTATCATCCTGGACCACAAACCTTCCTCACTGTGGTATATGTTTTCTGCTACACCATTGGCATGGTTCTATCTTCTTATTCCTCTCCATAAAATTATCAGAAGTTTGTGCTTAAAGTAGAACTATAGGCAACACTTTTTTTTCATTTTGGATAGAGTAAGGGAAGGTTATAGCCCCTGTCAGTTTATTTTTTACCATCCCTGTCCCATTGCAGAGATTTCCCTTCACTTCTTACCCCATAGCCAAACAGGAAGTGAGAGGAAATCTATGCAAATTAAGGGAATCCATCACCTCCCAGGCCCTCAGAACTAGTGCTCCAACTCGAAAATGTCAGGGTGGGTCTTAAACAGAAAGGGGTGTGGCCTTGACAGGAAGGGGTGGGTCATATTTAAATTAGGGGGTGCACAAGTTTAGTCAGGCCTAGGGCAGCACAAAACCTAAATACACTACTGCTTCCAACGTACTGTATGAAGTGTTTTTAGCTTTTTCTGTGTGAACTAATAAATAATTTTTGTTTTAACCATATGGATTTTTATAAATTGCACCTATAAAGTTCATTATCCCTCACCCATTGCCCTTTGTATATGGGTATCTTGTAGTGATCTAAAGGTTTTGATGCTCATGTTATCAAGCATACAGTATGTCTTACCTAATATAATTTGTGTTGCACCTTATGTTAAGGCTAAAATTAAGATACAAAGATCCAAATTTAAAGAAGGTGAGGTGGTGATTCTGTCCCATATCTGCAAAGATTGATTAGTAATGGGGAAGGGGCAGTAATCTGCAATGTGTAAGAGGCAACCAAAGGGGGGTATTAAGGTATTAATGGAAGTGAGACTACAGAGGTTGGCCTCCCACCCCATCTGATTGCCACTGGGCTACTTGAGCTGACTATGTTGCATAATAATATTCCTAGAAGTGTAGGCGTCCCAGTCCACCTTGTAATTTATGGTCCATATAATACAGATTATACCACATGGGAAAGAAGTTAAAGCCTGAAGCCTCGTACACACGGCCGAGAATCTCGTCAAGAAAAAACACGTTGTTTTTCTTGACGAGATTCTTGGACAAGAAACTTGTCCCGGCCGAGTGTACAGACGCTCGATTCAAAGAACCCGCGGTTCTTTGAATGGAGCGAACGCGGTGACGTCATCGACTACGACGAGCGTGCGCTCGTCACATTCGATGCCATCGCCGCCATCTTGCTACACCCTAACTATGCCTAGGAAGCTACTGCGCATGCGTCAAAGTCATTTCGAGCATGCGCGGGCTTCCTGGAGGACAGGTAAGTGCACACACACACACTTTTCTCGTCGAGAAACAGGCTGACGAGAATCTCAACGAGAAAAAAGAGAGCAGGTTCTCTATTTTTCTCGTCGATATTCTTGTCGGTTTTCTTGACGAGAAACCTGATAGCCGCGTACACACGACCGATTTACTCGGCAAGAAAGCTCTGCCAGCAAGTTTCTTGTCGTTTTTCGACGAGAAACTCGGTCGTGTGTACGAGGCTTAAGGGCCCTTTAACACAGGCAACGTCACTGAACAGAAATCCTTCTGAATCTGAGTAGTATGAAACGGATGTCAGTTTTGTGACATCTGCATTTGTGGAGATCCCTTTACATCTTTTTACCAACAATATTTAAGTCCAAAAAAGCATAAAAGGTAATTATTTTTTTTTACCTCAGCAGACTCAGGGTAATTTCTAGGTGATAAAACCCAATGGAAATTAGCCATGTCGTGTAAGTGGACAGGTTTAATGCCTGATATAAAAGAACATCCACATGTCCACCACAGCACGGTATACCATTTGAATCTAAAAATCAAAAAGGTATATTATGAAAAATATATACATATGTGTGTGTCATAATGAAAACACACGTATGTATAAATGGTATTGAAAAAGATTATAAAAAAGATTTATATCTTTTCTTCTCAATGAGGAAAGAAACCTTTGTAAAATATCATGTATGATGGAGGTCAAAAAAAGACAAAAAAAATACCTCCCCAAACCTGATAATAAAGGAGAAGAGGGGGGGGGGGTGTTATTCTGGCACGTAAGGGCCCAATAGGGGTCCATATTGTGACAAAATTACACACATATAAATGTATATTGGCAGACAGTTCAAATCAACAAAATGCCAGACCTCACATAGCTCTCAGATATATGGACATAGCCCCCAACAGCCCATAACTGCCATGACTCCATTGGCCGCTTAGAGCGAGGCTTGGTTCTGGGCCGGGCCTTGTAGGCGGTGTGGAGGTTCGGTGTAATTGCCGCAGCTCCATTGGCCGCTCAGAGCGAGGCCTGGATTCCTTCTTCCTATATCTTGTGATGCGTCAGCACGTCACCTGATCCCCAAGACGACGTGTAGGAACACGAAACGTACGTCGGGAGGTGTGCGTGCTGACGTCATCACTACGGGACAGGTACGGCGGACCGGCCGGTTGTTATGTTCTTTAAATTGTACATTGTGTAAGTGTTTTTAAACCCGTTTTTAAAAATAAATTTTACATTGGGTAATGCACTATTGAGCCTCCTCTCTCTCCTTGGGAAATCTTTGCTGTATCCACTGCCTATCAAGTGACGTTGGAACTCTGCGAAGTTTATCTGGATTTCTCTGGATCTCCCCCTGGGATTGCGGATGGGCTTATTTGTTTCTTACCTCTGGTAAGCAGCTTGATTGTTGGTGGTGGACACGGGTGTGCATGCACCGAATTTCAAACTCTTTGCGGTTCACCTCTTCACGGCTTCCCTTCATTGCTGATTTTTGATGGGACTTATTTAGGATATATTCATTTTTACAGGACACATTCATTGTTATCACTGTTGGACTTCATTTATTCAATATATGTGTGGATTCATAATTTTTGATTATTAGTCAATTCACATTAGCGCACTTGTTCCTTTTTATTCTTTTGTATACTTTATATGTTATCACATATCACAGGTGCTGCTGTATATTTATTTATGTTACTGGCTAGCGCGGTTTATTGCTTTAATTTTTTACACCATTGTATTTTTTGATATTTGCACTGCAGCTTGCTCATACAGTTCATTTTGTATTATATAGAATTTGTTTACAATTTATATTATCACAAACTCTATCCTCTAAATAATCCGTCCCACATCCAGGGGTGATGGATATTTTTGAGTTTAGAGCCACTAGAGTGGTTAACACCGAGGGTGTGTTTGAGGCTTTTTCTAATGAGGGAGGCGACCTTGGGGGCATGTTTATGCGTCTTAAGAATCTCATGATTTCAGAGACGCACACCCAATGGGATATCGCCTATTTGGAAACATATGTTAAAAACAAGATGGTTCCACACAGTCTCAGGTGGGAAGTAAGTCCACAGAAAGGAGAAACACAATTAGAGGAATGGTTCAGGTATTTCAATACAGCTGGGATCAATTTCCTCCAGTTTCTCATTGAGAGGAAAAACATCATATTGGCCCGGTTGGATGAGGAGATTAAGGTCCTAAAGGAACAACTCACCCCATTTAACGGGACCAATGAATATAATGAGAGGTCATTACCACTTTTAAAAATATTAGAGAAAGAGGAGAGGGAACAGAAATTCAAAAAAAAGAAAAAGTACAATCGGGATTTGGTTGACTATCAGAATAGCATCGTATTTGATTGGCAAAAGAAACTTTTAGCCGAACAGCCTGCCCCTATAAGTCAAGAGATGGAGGTTATTACTCAGGCTACTGTGAACAGTGGGAACATTGGTCCATCTGTTCCTAACCCTCAACTTGCCAATAAATATTTAACAGGGGGTCGCACACAAGCCCCACAAAAGGGGAGGCGGGGTTCATACCAGTCACCCTCCAGACAGGGTGGGGGGGTAGGGGGTTACCCTCACAGGCTCCCAAACCTCCACGTCCCTTTCGTAGACCAGGACCCCAGGGCCAATCTCAGGGCCAACAGGGGCGTGGTTATGGCCATGGCCCTACAGGATTTAATCAGCCTCGGCCACCCTATATACCCAATCAGGGGAATGCATATAGGAATGCACCACCGTACCCACAAAATCCCAATCAGGGATGGGCTCAGGGGTATTATCAAGGTCCCCATTTAAGTTACGGTTTGGGCCATTTGGAAAAAGAGGGTGCTACATCCTACCATTTCCAACCCCCAGGTCCGTCCACATACAGGGATGATTACGAATACAATGTGGATGTATCGAACAATTTTTTTCCCCTTAGTGACCGATATGGCCCCCTATCCGACCATGGGAATGATTACCAGAGTCAGATACAGCACTCTGGTGCCACTCATCATGAGATCTGTGACAACCCCGGTCCATCTGGACAGGAGGGACATAATTGGGGTTTTCACAAATTGGGCCAAGGCACAAAAAGGTCGTGCGACGCACGAGAGGAACTAGAGGGGGGGTTAGGGCTAGAAACAAAAAGACAAAAATCATAAGGGGCTCAGGAATTTTTAATTTAAGTTCTGTCATTCTAACTGATGCAGAACAGATTGTACTCGATAAGGGTCTTAAATATGTCCCCCCATGTAGGCTGAATAAATTCCAGACCTATATGGATGTTCATCGATTTATCAGGAGAGTCAGCATTAAACGCCATTTTTTATGTAATCCCATTGGGACAAATAATGACTTGACACCTGGGTTTACCCACTCGGGACTATCCAATGCTTCTCTGTTCAACCCTCCCGGAGCATTGGCTCCTCCTCTTAAAGTATTTAGGGATGTGGTTCTTAGGGATTTGGACCAGTTGCCACTTAAAAAAGTACACTCCGATAGGACTCTCACTGAAGGCCTTGATTCTCTTTGCAAAAATAGAGATCTTGTCATTAGGCCTGCGGACAAAGGGGGGGGGGGTATCATCATCTTAGACAAGGCTGATTACCTCTCTGAGATGTTCCGGATTGTCAACGATCGGGACACATACACTCCCTTACCCTCTGACCCAAAGGCCCTTTACACCAGAGAGCTATCAGTATTGGTCCAAAGAGGTCTTGATCTTGGGATATTGAATAGAAAGGAGAGTGAGTATTTGGTGCCTAGGGCGCCACGTACACCTGTTCTCTATTATCTTCCCAAGATACACAAAGATGCCACCCACCCCCCGGGACGGCCTATCATTAGTGGCATCGATTCCATCACGTCCCGGGTAGGACGTTACATTGATGGCTTTTTACAACCGTTAGTTTCAATGATGCCCTCGCATCTTAAGGACTCACGCCAGGTTATTAATATCATGACTGGAATTACCCCCAAGAACAATATGTGGTTGGTAACGGCGGACGTCACGTCCTTATATACCATTATTCCCCACAATTTGGGTTTATTTGCAGTAGAATACTACTTGAGGCGTGACTCTGGATTGTTTGATGAACAGATTTCATATATTCTTGAATTATTAACATTTGCTGCTTCTAGGAGTTATTTCTGGTTCAACAACCAATTCTACAGGCAGGATAGGGGTGTGGCTATGGGGGCAAAGTATGCCCCCAGCCTGGCCAACCTCTTCATGGCCCTATGGGAGGAGGACGTCGTCTATGTCCAACGCCCGCCCCAACTTATGTTGTGGGCGAGGTACATTGATGACGTCCTCCTCCTGTGGGATGGAGAGCGCCAAGATTTGGATGTCTATATGGAGCACCTCAACAACAACACTAGGGGTATTGTTTTGAATTTTGAGGCAAGCCAGGAGGAGATTCATTTTTTGGATTTAAAGATATGTATTAAGGATGGCTCCTTCACTACCTCCACCTTCTTTAAAAATACTGATAGAAATTCATATATACCTATCAATAGCTGCCATCATCCATCATGGCTTAAATCCGTACCGAAGAGCCAATTCATTAGGCTGAAACGGAACTGTACAGACCATAAGGAATTCCTAACACAGGCTCAGATTTTGATTGGTCGATTTGTGGAAAAAGGGTATTCCAATGACTCACTTACTCATACCTTAAACGAAGTGGCATTGTTGGATAGGAAAGACCTATTGGCTGAGAAGCCTAGGTCTCAATCAAGAGTACCATCCATCCCATTTGTTACCACCTATTCAGCCCAATATAGGGGCATTAAACAGTTGATTAAAAAACATTGGCATATACTTACCAATGATCCTGTTTTACATGAAGTATTACCTGTTCATCCTCAGGTCGTATACAAAGGTGCACCCTCCATACGTGGGAGAGTGGCACCTAATATACTAGATCCTCCGTCTGTGCATAAGACCTTTCTTGATCAGTTGGTAGGCTTCTATCAGTGTAGGAGGTGTAGAGTATGTTCGTTGAGCGGATGTACCCATAGGCGTACCAATACGTTTAAATCCACAGTAACTAATGTTGAGCATAAAATATTGCCTTTCATTACTTGCTCCATGGAGAGGGTCGTATATCTCCTGCAATGCCCATGTGGGCTTCAATATGTGGGCAGGACCAAGCGACCTCTCCGTGTTAGATTGAATGAACATATCACAAATATCCTCACAGGTTTCCCAAAACACCCAGTATCCCGGCACTATTTAGAGATCCATGATAAAGACCCCACTAATACGATCTTTTTGGGGATTGATAAATATTCTACCAGATGGAGAGGAGACTCTATGATTAGAAGTATTTCTAGACTAGAGATGTCCTGGATCCACAAACTAAAGAGTTATGTACCATTTGGGATGAACGTTGAGGTAGACCTCAACGCTTTCATCGATAACTCTTAGTTTGGTGCGAGTGGGGGCTATGTCCATATATCTGAGAGCTATGTGAGGTCTGGCATTTTGTTGATTTGAACTGTCTGCCAATATACATTTATATGTGTGAAATTTTGTCACAATATGGACCCCTATTGGGCCCTTACGTGCCAGAATAAACCCCCCCCCTCTTCTCCTTTATTATCAGGTTTGGTGGAGGTATATTTTTTTGTCTTTTTTTGACCTCCATCATACATGATATTTTACAAAGGTTTCTTTCCTCATTGAGAAGAAAAGACATAAATCTTTTTTATAATCTTTTTCAATACCATTTATACATACGTGTGTTTTCATTATGACACACACATATGTATATATTTTTCATAATATACCTTTTTTATTTTTAGATTCAAATGGTATACCGTGCTGTGGTGGACATGTGGATGTTCTTTTATATCAGGCATTAAACCTGTCCACTTACACGACATGGCTAATTTCCATTGGGTTTTATCACCTAGATGTCTTTTAATGTGGTACCCTCTTATTTAGAATATATTTGGGGCTACATTTGCCCATTTATATACCGCTGCCTGTACTTCAAAGTGAGGCTTGGTCTTATTTTGGTTCTGGGCCGGGCCTTGTGGGCGGCGTGGAGGCTTGGTATAACTGCCATGACTCCATTGGCCGCTTAGAGCGAGGCTTGGTTCTGGGCCGCGCCTTGTAGGCGGTGTGGAGGTTCGGTGTAATTGCCGCAGCTCCATTGGCCGCTCAGAGCGAGGCCTGGATTCCTTCTTCCTATATCTTGTGATGCGTCAGCACGTCACCTGATCCCCAAGACGACGTGTAGGAACACGAAACGTACGTCGGGAGGTGTGCGTGCTGACGTCATCACTACGGGACAGGTACGGCAGACCGGCCGGTTGTTATGTTCTTTAAATTGTACATTGTGTAAGTGTTTTTAAACCCGTTTTTAAAAATAAATTTTACATCATTGGGTAATGCACTATTGAGCCTCCTCTCTCTCCTTGGGAAATCTTTGCTGTATCCACTGCCTATCAAGTGACGTTGGAACTCTGCGAAGTTTATCTGGATTTTTCTGGATCTCCCCCTGGGATTGTGGATGGGCTTATTTGTTTCTTACCTCTGGTAAGCAGCTTGATTGTTGGTGGTGGACACGGGTGTGCATGCACCGAATTTCAAACTCTTTGCGGTTCACCTCTTCACGGCTTCCCTTCATTGCTGATTTTTGATGGGACTTATTTAGGATATATTCATTTTTACAGGACACATTCATTGTTATCACTGTTGGACTTCATTTATTCAATATATGTGTGGATTCATAATTTTTGATTATTAGTCAATTCACATTAGCGCACTTGTTCCTTTTTATTCTTTTGTATACTTTATATGTTATCACATATCACAGGTGCTGCTGTATATTTATTTATGTTACTGGCTAGCGCGGTTTATTGCTTTAATTTTTTACATCAGGGTAATTTCCTTTAGGGAAAAAAGGCTTTAACCATATCAATATAAGTTAATCAGTGGAAGCACTCTTGGCAGTAATATACAATTTGTCCTAACTGTAACTTTCACTTTTGCTGGAAAGCTAGGTCTTGAATCTGTGGAGAAATATATAAATAAAAGCATGTAAAAAAAGAAATTCATATATTGAAAACAATCATTACAGGTATTACTCCCATACATAATGGAATACAATATTTTTTTGCTATAGTGGGCCTTTAACACAAAATAAGTGGTTATTCCCACAGAGGATCAGGTATGACATTAGTATTAGACAGTATAACACAATTTTACAAGCTACACTTTTTATGGAGTTCTTCCGGTTGCTAGTTTTTCCTCTTATAATATTTTTCTCCTAAATAAAATACAGTTTCCTCATGCATGTAAACTTGGGCAGATTGTAATTTAAGTTATGGTCAAGTTTACACATGTCTTTCCAAGAATCTTGAGCAGCTCAGAAGAAAAACATAATATATGAGATGTAAAAGAACAATACTTTGAAGTTTTCCAAGAGAGAGAAGGTGTTCTTTATTAACTATATTTATTAAAAGCATTTTGTAAATATTGTAAAAAATTAGTAGTTAAAAAAATCTGTCTATTAAATGGTCAGTCCATCCAAAACTGGTATTTCAGCTTTTGGCAGGAATTTGGCACTGAACCGCCAAAGGATCTGCAGACGTTTGTGTTTCCTTGATCCTGGTGATCCATCAGGTAGTACTGCACTTTCTGACATACCGAGGCTGATAGAAAGGTTGATTATTCAGAGCAACACAACTAAGAAGTGTAAAGCCTCGTACACACGGCCGAGAATCTCGTCAAGAAAAAACACGTCGTTTTTCTTGACGAGATTCTTGGACAAGAAACTTGTCCCGGCCGAGTGTACAGACGCTCCTTTCAAAGAACCCGCGGTTCTTTGAATGGAGCGAACGCGGTGACGTAATCGACTACGACGAGCGTGCGCTTGTCACATTCGATGCCGTCGCCGCCATCTTGCTACACCCTACCTATGCCTAGGAAGCTACCGCGCATGCGTCAAAGTCATTTCGAGCATGCGCGGGCTTCCCGAAGGACAGGTAAGTGTACACACACACACACACACACTTTTCTCGTCGAGAAACATGCCGACGAGAAAATAGAGAGCAGGTTCTCTATTTTTCTTGTTGAGATTCTGGTCAGTTTTCTCGACGAGAAACCATACACACAAACGATTTTCTCGGCAAGAAAGCTATCTTGGCAGTTTTCTTGTCGTTTCTTGCCGAGAAACTCGTTCGTGTGTACGAGGCTTTAGACTACAGAAACAATACCAATGAACAGTGGTAATATAGAGGCAATAATTAGTGCATACATACTTCCCCAACCTTTTTAATATGGAGGATAAAACAAATTTCCTACTACCATCCCACTGACCAGTGGCGAATGTCTGTCAGGGGCTGGTGTTGTGGCCAAAAGTCTATGTTATGGATCTCAAATTAGCATTTTGTAATCCAAACAAGCAAGGGAAAAATCTTCAAAAGAACAAAACCCTGGGGATCCCAGAAAGCGTTATTGCTTTCGATTCAAGAAGGAATGTGATTACAATTGTGGGTGCAGACCTCTCCCCACTCTGGAGTCTTTCACCAAGATTCCTCCCTTTCCTGGACACCTGGAACTGAATACAAAGGGCAGGCAGTCTTTGAGGGTAATGGCGGCAGCCCTGAACACAGCAACAAGGACCCCTAATAAAACAGCAGATGTTTTCGATACAGGTGCTTACTCTTTAGGCATATTGGTCTACAGCGATGCTTATCTAGAGTCACAGTTTACAAAATGAAAAGTGAACAAACAGAAGAAAAATCCAAATCAAATCAATATCTGTTGTGACTACCCTTTGGCTTTGGCTTCAAACCAGCATCAATTCTTAAACTTGCACACTTTGTACACTTGTCAGGGATTTTGAAGGATTAGAGTCAGGTGTAGGATTAACCATATATACCAAGCAGGTGCTAATGACAATCTATTTTATATCAAGGTTGAAACACAGTCTTTAAGTGAAACAGTTGTGTAGGAGGCTTAACCACTTAACGACTGCCCACTGTAAATATACGTCAGCAGAATGGCACCGACAGGCAGAATCACGTATATCTACGTGATCGCCTTTGTATAGTTGGGGGGTCCCCTTCTTTACAGTGAGCGGTGGTTAATTGTTCGGGAGCGATCCGGGATGAGGGGACGGCCGTTCGATTCCGGCCACCCCCTCGCGATCGCTCCCGGCGAATGAGAGAGCTTCCTCTGCCTGTGTAATGTAAACACAGGCAGAGGAAGCGATGTCATCTCTCCTGCGGCGCTCACATATACCGAGCGCCGCACAAGAGAAGATGCCAGGTTAGTGCACAAAACACTACACTGACACCAGGACACATAGGCACATAAATCGCCCCCCCAGATCACCCCCCAGCCCCCAGTCACAGTGTCACTGATTGCAGTGACCATTTATTTACTGATCACTGCAATCAGTGACATTTGTGACTGTAAAAGTGTCACTAAAGTTAGTTTTAGGTCCAGTGTAGCCCCGTAACCCCCCCTAATAAAGGTTTAACCCCCTGATCGCCCCCCCAGATAACCTTTTCACCCCCTATCACCACTGTCACTAAGCGATCATTTTTCTGATCGCTGTCTTAGCGTCGGTGATGCCGGTCGGTAGCCAGTAATTTTTTTTAGGTTCGCCGCAGGTTTTTATAGCGTCAGGTACCCCCATATATTATCTAATAAAGGTTTAACCCCCTTGATCGCCCCCCATGTAACCCTTTCACCCCCTATCACCACTGTCGCTAAGCGATCGTTTTTCTGATCGCTGTTTTATTGTCGGTGATGCCGATCGGTAGCCAGTAATTTTTTTTAGGTTCGCCGCAGGTTTTTATAGCGTCAGGTACCCCCATATATTATCTAATAAAGGTTTAACCCCCTTGATCACCCCCCCAGGTAACCCTTTCACCCCCTATCACCACTGTCGCTAAGCGATCGTTTTTCTGATCGCTGTCTTAGTGTCAGTGATACAGATCGGTTGCCAGTAATTTTTTTTAGGTTCGCCGCAGGTTTTTATAGCATCAGGTACCCCCATATATTATGTAATAAAGGTTTAACCCCCTTGATCGCCCCCCAGGTAACCCTTTCACCCCCTATCACCACTGTCGCTAAGCGATCGTTTTTCTGATCGCTGTCTTAGTGTCGGTGATGCCGATCAGTAGCCAGTAATTTTTTTTAGGTTCGCCGCAGGTTTTTATAGCGTCAGGTACCCCCATATATTATCTAATAAAGGTTTAACCCCCTTGATCGCCCCCCAGGTAACCCTTTCACCCCCTATCACCACTGTCGCTAAGCGATCGTTTTTCTGATCGCTGTCTTAGTGTCGGTGATGCCGATCGGTAGCCAGTAATTTTTTTTAGGTTCGCCGCAGGTTTTTATAGCGTCAGGTACCCCCATATATTATCTAATAAAGGTTTAACCCCCTTGATCACCCCCCAGGTAACCCTTTCACCCCCTATCACCACTGTCGCTAAGCAATCGTTTTTCTGATCGCTGTCTTAGTGTCGGTGATGCCGATCGGTAGCCAGTAATTTTTTTTAGGTTCCCCGTCAGGTTTTTATATAGCGTCAGGTACCCGCATATATTACCTAATAAAGGTTTTAACCCCCTAATTGCCCCTAGTTAACCCTTTCACCAGTGATCACCATATAAGTGTTACGGGTGACGCTGGTTAGTTAGTTTGCTTTTTATAGTGTCAGGGCACCCACCGTATATAACCCAATAAAGGTTTAACCCCCTGATCGCCCGGCGGGTGATATCAATTAGGTTTTAGCGTCAGAGAGGGTCTGCGTCACACCCCAGGCAGCGTCAGGTTAGTGCCAGTAACGCCAACACCCACACGTGAAGCATACCTCCCTTTGTGGTATAGTATCTGAACAGATCAATATCTGATCTGATCAGATCTATACTAGCGTCCCCAGCAGTTTAGGGTTCCCAAAAACGCAGTGTTAGCGGGATCAGCCCAGATACCTGCTAGCACCTGCGTTTTGCCCTTCCGTTCAGCCCAGGCTACCCAAGTGCAGTATCGATCGATCACTGTCACTTACAAAACACAACACACATAACTGCAGCGTTCGCAGAGACAGGCCTGATCCCTGCGACTCCAGTGCTGTAGGAGGTGATTTCACCACCACAGTAAAAAAAAAAAAAAAAAAAAGCATATATGCCGAAGCATGGGGGCAGCAGGGGCGGAGGAGCGGAGGAGCGATTTTGCTCCTAATGCCGTGTACATACGGTCGAAATTCCGACGGAGGCTTGCCCGTGGAAAAGTCTGACCATGTGTGTGCGGCATAACTTTTTTGCGGGAGGATGCCCCCATGCTTCGGCATATATAAATGGTGCGTGTATGCCCATCATTAGAAGTGGGTGGATGAAGGGCGGTATTCTAATGGTGGGCATACCCACCGATCAATCTCTTTTTTCGTTCAGCCAACAGGCTGCATGAAAAAAAAAGATTACAATACATGTCCAACAAGGACCAGCAACGTACTGGTATGTTGCTGGACTTTGAATGTTTATACCAGAATGATGCCTGCAGGTTTAGATATCATCTTGGTATCATTCTTTTCAGCCAGCGACCGGCTTTCATGTAAAAGCAATCCTAGTGGCTAATTAGCCTCTGGACTGCTTTTACAAGCAGTGGGAAGGAATGTCCCCCCCCCCGGATATAAAAAGCGCCATTGGGAAATTGGGAAAGCATTTTATCACACCGATCTTGGTGTGGTCAGATGCTTTGAGGGCAGAGGAAAGATCTAGGGTCTAGAAGACCCCAGTTTTTTCAAAAAAAGAGTACCTGTCACTACCTATTGCTATCATAGGGGATATTTACATTCCCTGAGATAACAATAAAAATGATAAAAAAAAAAAAAATATAGAAGGAATAGTTTAAAAATAAAATAAAAAAGCAAAATTAATAATAAAAAAATAAAAAAATAAATAAAAAAGCACCCCTGTCCTGCCCTGCTCTTGCCCAATGGCGAACGCAAGCGTCGGTCTGGCGTCATATGTAAACAGCAATTGCACCATGCATGTGAGGTATCACCGCGAAGGTCAGATCGAGGGCAGTAATTTTAGCAGTAGACCTCCTCTGTAAATCTAATGGGGTAACCTGTAAAGGCTTTTAAAAATGTATGTAGTTTGTCGCCAATGCGCGTTTGTGCGAAATTTTAAAGCATGTCGTGTTTGGTATCTATGTACTCGGCCTAAGATCATCTTTTTTATTTCATCAAACATTTGGGCAATATAGTGTGTTTTAGTGCATTAAAATTTAAAAAAGTGTATTTTTTCCCCAAAAAATGCATTTGAAAAATCGCTGCGCAAATACTGTGTAGAAAAAAAAATGCAACACCCACCATTTTAATCTGTAGGGTCTTTGCTTTAAAAATATATATAATGTTTGGGGGTTCAACATAATTTTCTTGCAAAAAAAAAATGTTTTCATGTAAACAAAAAGTGTCAAAAATAGGATTTTTATAACAGCTTACCTGTAAAATCCTTTTCTTGGAGTACATCACGGGACACAGAGCGACATAGTCATTACTAATGGGTTATATAGATACCGTCAGGTGCTGGCACTGGCAACTTCCAAAACCGGAAGTACCCTCCCCTATATAAGCCCCTCCCATCCGGGAGCACCTCAGTTTTGTAGCAAAGCAATAAGTGTCCCCAAAGAGGGGCGGGAGCTCTGTGTCCCGTGATGTACTCCAAGAAAAGGATTTTACAGGTAAGCTGTTATAAAAATCCTATTTTCTTTCTCGTACATCACGGGACACAGAGCGACATAGTCATTACTAATGGGATGTCCTAAAGCAATGCCAAATGAGGGGGGGGATACACCATATATAAGCTGAGCGCTATCAGACATGAGGATCTTTTGCGGCCTGCAACACACTGCGCCCAAAGGCGACATCCTCCTGACTTCTAACGTCCACCTGGTAGAACCTAGTAAACGTGTGTACTGAAGACCATGTTGCGGCCTTACAGATTTGAGCCAGGGAGGCCTGGTGATGCACTGCCCATGAAGTTCCAACTGCTCTCGTGGAGTGCGCTCTAACTTTGAACGGAGGCGGTCTCCTTCTCAAGCCATAGGCTTGTATTATGACCTGTCGAATCCACCTGGCTAAAGTAGATTTTGACGCTGCCTGACCCTTTCTGGGGCCTTCCGGCAGAATAAACAAAGTATCCGTTCTGCAAATCTGAGCAGTGGCTTTTAGATAAGCTTTAACTGCTCTTACTACATCCAAAGAATGCAATAACTTTTCCTCTACCGAAGTAGGTTTGGGGAAAAAAGAAGGAAGAACCACATCTTGGTTCAAATGAAAACTCGATACCACCTTAGGAAGAAAGGCTGGATGAGGACGTAACACTACTCTGTCCTTATGGATAACCAGATATGGCTCCTTACAGGACATAGCTGCTAATTCCGATACTCTTTTAGCCGAACAAATGGCTACTAGAAAAATCAATTTCCTGGTGAGAAGCACCAAGGAAATATGCTGTAATGGTTCAAATGGTTGTTTCTGTAGAACCGACAGAACCAAGTTTAGATCCCATGGACATATGGGAATATTAACCGGAGGACTAATACGCATCACTCCTTGTATAAAGGCTTTGACTAGTGAATGCGAAGCCAAGGGCCTTTGAAAAAATATTGACAAGGCCGAAATCTGACCCTTGATAGTACTCAAGGCAAGCTTCCTATCTACAGCCCATTGTAGGAAGTCCAGAATCCTACCTATTACGTATTTACGTGGATGCCATTTCTTGGCCTCACACCAGGCGATGTACGCCTTCCAGATTCTATAGTAGATCTGCCTGGATACCGGCTTCCTGGCATTGATCATGGTAGATACCACAGAATTAGAGAGCCCTCTCTTTTTTAGAATGTGGGCTTCAATAGCCAGGCCGTCAAACCTAGGGCTGGTAAGGAAGGGTGGTATATCGGTCCTTGCGAAAGCAGGTCCGGACGATGTGGGAGGGTCCAAGGACTCCCCACAGACATTTTTACAATCTCCGCGTACCATGCTCTTCGGGGCCACGCTGGAGCCACCAGAATCACTGGTTTCTTTTCTACCCTGATTCTGCGGAGTAATCGAGGTAACAATTGTGGCGGTGGGAATGCATATATCAGCTTGAACTGATCCCAAGGGAACACTAGGGCATCCGAGCCGCACGCTAGGGGATCCCTTGTCCAAGAGACAAACCTGTCCACTTTTGTGTTGAATCTGGATGCTAGCAGATCTACATCCGGTGTTCCCCACCGCTGACATATTGTCCGGAAAACCTCGGGATGAAGGGACCATTCCCCTGGGCATAATTGTTGGCGACTTAGAAAGTCCGCCTTCCAATTCTCCACTCCTGGAATGAATACCGCAGATATGGCTGGGACATATCTTTCTGCCCATCTCAGGATGTAATTTACTTCCCTTTGGGCTGCACGACTCCTGGTGCCCCCCTGACGATTGATATATGCCACTGCTGTGGCATTGTCTGATTGAACTCTGACAGGGGACCCTTGGAGTTTGGATGTCCATGCTACTAGGGCATACCGGGCTGCTCGTATCTCTAAGAGATTGATGGGCAGGGCCTTTTCTGCTTCTGACCACTTGCCCTGGAGAGACCATTGCTCCAGTACTGCTCCCCAGCCTATAAGGCTGGCATCTGTAGTGACCACCTTCCAGGAAATCGGACTGAAGGATTTCCCTCTTTCCAGATTCTGGGGAACCAACCACCAGCGGAGGCTCTTGCGAACGGAAGGGGACAAGGACATTGGTAAGTCCAGAGCCTGAACTTTTTTGTTCCAGGCTGACAGTATGGCCCTTTGCAACTTCCTTGAATGGAATTGACCGTAGGGTACTGCTTCGAATGATGCCACCATTTTTCCCAGCAGCCTCATGCACAGGCGTATGGATGGCTGTCTTTTTGAACCCACTAAGTGGATCAAATCTCTCAAAGACGACCCCTTTTCTTGAGGCAAGAAAATTTTTCTCTGGTCTGAATCCAGCCTTAGCCCCAAGTATTCCAGACTTTTGACTGGTTTTAGGGCTGACTTGTCTCGGTTGATAATCCAACCGTGATATTCCAGAAACTTGATTGTCTCGTGAACAACCACTTCTAGTTTTTCCACTGAGTGGTCTATCAGCAACAAGTCGTCTAGATATGCCATTATCGTTACACCTCGTGTCCTTAGATTGGCCAATAATGGGGCCAGAATTTTTGTGAACACTCTTGGTGCTGTGGCCAGACCGAAGGGTAAGGCTCTGAACTGAAAATGGCGTCCTTCTACCGCAAAGCGTAGAAATTTTTGGTGGGCTGGAAAGATGGGAATGTGCAAATAAGCATCTTTGATGTCGATCGAGGCTAACCATTCCTCCCCTTGTAGGGCAGTGGCTACCGATCGGATCGACTCCATCCGGAAAGTCCTGATATGTAGGAATTTGTTTAGCCCTTTTAGATTTAATATGGGCCTCACGTCCCCGTTTGGCTTCGGAACTGTAAAGAGGTTTGAGTAAAACCCGAACCCCCATTCTTCCAGGGGAACCTCTATAATTACTGCTTGGAGCAATAATTGTTCCAGTGCCAACAGGAGGGATCCTCTCTTCTGGGGATCCCTTGGCACGTTTGACCTTATAAAGCGGGAAGGAGGGGAGTTTTTTAACTCCAATTTGTATCCCAGATTTACTGCGGAGAGCACCCATCTGTCTCGGATCGTGTCCCGCCAGGTCTCTGTGAACAACTGAAGTCTTCCCCCCACCCGATTGAGTGGGGGCAACCCTTCATTCCCCGAATAAGCGCTCACCATGAAATGGGAAGCTGACCAGCAATTTTTTACAGGGAGCTTCAGCAGACCAGTTTTTGAGCCATAGAAGCCTGCGCATATGTACTACAGACAGCGTAAGGCGGGAGGCCTGATGGATTGAATCCTTTATGGCGTCCACCGCAAAGCATAAGGCTCTAGGTAGATCAGCTAGGGCAAGAGCCTGCTGATCTGGCAAGTCCCTTAAGACCTGTTTCAACTGATCCTTCACTGCTTGGCAGACCCCAATAGCTGCCACTGCTGGTTGTGTCACCAATCCTGCTGTAGAAAAAGCAGATTTTAATAAGGACTCCAATTTTTTATCTATTGGGTCCTTGAACATTTGGACATTATCCACCGGACATGTCAGTGATTTATTCACACAAGAGATGGCTGCGTCCACTGTAGGGACCTTTCATTTTCTGATGAACTTATCCTCCATGGGATAGACCACCGGAAATCTCTTAGGGGGAGTACACCTTAGACACTGGCAAAAAACTGAGGTGCTCCCGGATGGGAGGGGCTTATATAGGGGAGGGTACTTCCGGTTTTGGAAGTTGCCAGTGCCAGCACCTGACGGTATCTATATAACCCATTAGTAATGACTATGTCGCTCTGTGTCCCGTGATGTACGAGAAAGAAAAGGGCTTTGTCTTTAAGTGGTTAGAAGAGTGGATGTAAGCTTCCTAATGTTGTGTATAAAATGCCAGAACAGTTCAAAACCCCCCCAAATGACTCAATTTTGGAAAGTAGACACCCCAAGCTATATACTGAGAGGCATGTCGAGTCCATGGAATATTTTATATGTTGACACAAGTTGCGGAAAAAAACAATTTTTTTTTTTTTTTTTTTGCACAAAGTTGTCACTAAATGATATATTGCTCAAACATGCCATGGGCATATGTGGAATTACACCCCAAAATACATTCTGTTGCTTCTCCTGAGTACGGGGATACCACATGTGTGAGACTTTTTGGGAGCCTAGCCGCGTACGGGACCCCAAAAACCAAGCACCGCCTTCAGGCTTTCTAAGGGTGTAAATTTTTGATTTCACTTCTCACTGCCTATCACAGTTTCGGAGGCCATGGAATGCCCAGATGGCACAAACCCCCCCAAATGACCCCATTTTGGAAAGTAGACACCCCAAGCTATTTGCTGAGAGGTATGTTGAGTATTTTGCAGATCTCGCTTTTTGTCACAAAGTTTTGAAAATTGAAAAAAATAAAATAAAATTTTCTTTCTTCATTTTCAAAAACAAATGAGAGCTGTAAAATACTCACCATGCCTCTCAGCAAATAGCTTGGGGTGTCTACTTTCCAAAATTGGGTCATTTGGGGGGGTTTTGTGCTATTTTGGTATTTTATGGCCTTCGAAACTGTGATAGGTAGTGAGGAGTGAAATCAAACATTTGTGCCTAGAAATCCTGAAGGCGGTGCTTGGTTTTCGGGGTCCCGTACGCGGCTAGGCTCCTAAAAAGTCCCACACATGTGGTATCCCCGTACTCAGGAGAAGCAGCAGAATGTATTTTGGGGTGTAATTCCACATATAACCATGGCATGTGTGAGCAATATATAATTTAGTGACAACTTTTTGTAATTTAAAAAAAATTTTTGTGATTATTCAATCACTTGGGACAAAAAAAAATATTCAATGGGCTCAACAGGCCTCTCAGCAATTTCCTTGGGGTGTCTACTTTCTAAAATGGGGTCATTTTGGGGGGGTTTTGTGCTATTTTGGCATTTTATGGCCTTCGAAACTGATAGGTAGTGAGGAGTGAAATCAAAAATTTGCGCCCTTAGAAATCCTGAAGGCGGTGCTTGGTTTCCGGGGGCCCGTACGCAGCTAGGCTCCCAAAAAGTCCCACACATGTGGTATCCCTGTACTCAGGAGAAGCAGAAAAATTTATTTTTGGGTGCAATTCCACATATAACAATGGCATGTGTGAGCAATATATCATTTAGTGACAACTTTTTGTAATTTTTTTTTTTTTTTAGTCATTATTCAATCACTTGAGACAAAAAAAAATAAAAAATATTCAATGGGCTCAACATGCCTCTCAGCAATTTCCTTGGGATGTCTACTTTCCAAAATGGGGTCATTTGGGGGGGGGGGGTTGTACTGCCCTGCCATTTTAGCACCTCAAGAAATGAGATAGGCAGTCATAAATTAAAAGCTGTGTAAATTCCAGAAAATGTACCCTAGTTTGTAGACACTATAACTTTTGCGCAAACCAATAAATATACGCTTATTGACATTTTTTTTACTAAAGACATGTGGCTGAATACATTTTGGCCTAAATGTATGACTAAAATTGAGTTTATTCGATGTTTCTTATAACAAAAAGTAGAAAATATAAAAAAAAATCCAAATTTTCGGTCTTTTTCCGTTTATATCGCAAAAAATCAAAATCGCAGAGGCAATCAAATACCATTAAAATAAAGCTCTATTTGTGGGAAGAAAAGGACGCAAATTTCGTTTGGGTACAACATTGCATGTCCGCACAATTTACAGTTAAAGCAGCGCAGTGCAAAATTCTGAAAACAGCTCTGGTCCTTTAGCTACCAAATGGTCCGGGGCTTAAGTGGTTAAAACTGGGCGTGGAACAGCCAAACTCTGCTACTAAGGTGAGGTTGTGGAAGACAGTTTCATGTCACAGGTCATACAGCATGAAAAAACTGAGCACAGTAACAAGACACAAGGTAGTTATACGGCATCAGCAAGGTTTCTCCCCGGCAATGATTTCAAAGCAGACTGGCTTTCAGGATTTGCTGTTCAAGCTCTCATGAAGAAGCAAAAAAAAAAAGAGGCAATGTTAAGGACCGTAGATGCAGTGGTCGGCCAAGGAAACCTAATGCAACAGATGAAAGACACATGTTTAATTCCCTTTAACATCAGAAGATGTCCAGCAGTGCCATCAGTACAGAACTGGTGGAAACCCGTGGGACCCAGGTACATCCATCTACTGCCTGGAGAAGTTTGGCCAGATGTGGTCTTCATGGAATAATCGCAGCCAAAAGCTATACCACCGAAATGGAAACAAGGCTAAGCAACTCAACTATGCATGAAAAAATAGGAAGAAAAAAGGCAGCAGATGCTCTGGTCTAATGAGTTGAACTTTGAAATATTTGGCTGTAGCAGGAGGCAGTTTGTCCACCGAAGGCCTGGAGGGTTGTACAATAATGAGTGTCTGCAGACAACAGTGAAGTGTGGTGGAGGTTCCTTGCAAGTTTGAGGCTGCATTTCTGTAAATGGAGTTGGAGATTTGGTCAGGATCAATGAAGTCCTTAATGCTGAGAAATACAGGCAGATACGTAAACATCATGCCACACCATCACGGAGGCGTAAACCTACATGCCGAGTTCCTTCAAAACCTGTGTGCAAGTGTACCTAGAAGAATTGATGCCGTTTTGAGGCCAAAAGGTGGGCATACAAAATATTGATTTGATTTAAATTTCTCTTCTGTTCGCTCACTTTGCATTTTGCGAATTGATTGAAATAAACCATTAACACTTCTATTTCTGAAAGCATTCGTAATTTACAGTATTTTTTCACACCTGTCTAAAACTTTTTACACAATCGTGTTCATATAGAGTGTATTTAAACACATATATGTATACGTATATATTGCAGGTGTTATATTTTTACTATAGATTTTCCGTGTAACAATGGGATACATTGACAGATAAAAAAATTTTTAATGTGAGTCCAGCAGTCATTTAGTTCTGCAAACATAGGATCAGTTTTGTGTATAAATCACCTGTGGCAATCAGCAAATTTCGAGAAAAGTATATTGGGTGAAATTGTATTTTAAGTACCGTATCGAGTATAAGCCGACCCGAGTATAAGTCGAGGCACCTAATTTTACCACAAAAAAACTGGGAAAACTTATTGACTCAAGTATAAGCCTAGGGTGAGAATGCAGCAGCTACAGTAAGCGGAAAAGAGGGTCAACAATGCCCATTTGCACGCCTCGCTGTGCCCATTGCAACCATATTTGTGCCCATCCTCACTGTGCCCACTACCTCACTGTGCCTAGTACCTCACTGTGCCCATTACAACCTCACTGTGCCCATTGCAGCGTACCTGAAATTCTTGACAGGCTGCGCTACGGGCGTCCATTTTTTAAAACTGACGGTTTCCTCCTGGTCCCGTCCCATTCCATGATAGGCGTTTGACACTGTGCTCCGCTACCGCCTATCACGGAGGTCCTCTCATCCTCTGATTTTCCCAGCAGACACTGTGTTCAGTGTTCCGCCAATCTTTCATCCTCGGACAAGAGAAGGTCCGTGATAGGCGGAACACTGAACACAGTGTCTGCTGGAGTCAGAGGATGAAAGAACGTCCGTGATAGGCGGTAGCGGAGCACAGTGTCAAACGCCTATCATGGAACGGGGCGGGACCAGGAGGAAGCCGCGTGTTTTAAAAAATGGACGCCCAAGGTACACTGACTCGAGTATAAGCCGAGAGGGGTATTTTCAGCCCTAAAAAAAGGGCTGCAAAAAAACTTAGCTTATACTCGAGTATATACGGTATATTCTCTTTCAGAGATGGGCAGTGGCACACTGTCTGCAACACTGCAAGCTTTGAAGAGTACCCTATTATTATAATACGCAGTCCTATAGCACAACAGCTATAGTTGGATCACAAATGCATTTGCATTACTTTACAGCTCTGATCATATGAAAGGTCCCAGCAATATGCTGGACCACCATGGGGGAGCTCAAAGGGGGCCGCAGATATTGTGCTTTATATTTCAGGTCTGATATGCTAAGAAGTTTCCCTGGGCAGCAACAGCCATGGGATTGGTTAGCTTGAAAGGAATAGGATTGGTCGGCTACAGCAAGCAGAAAGCCCGCGCGGAAAGAGTCTATATAAGGAGCCGTGAGCGGGGCTCCTCAGACCGTTTGAACCGGACCACGACGACAGCAGCATGAAGCGCAGCTCTCCTGTGAACCGCGAGTCCCTCTTACGCCGCTTGTTAGAGAAGGCGGAAGGACAGGGCGGTGAGGAATGGCTGCTTCATTGCTTGGACGAGGGTCACGGTTCGGCTCCGCCTGTGGAGGCAGCTATCGCATCCCCAGAACCAGTGTTGGAGAGCGGTCCGCGCAAGCAGCCAGGCAGAGCCAAAAAACTGAAGTTTTCTGCTTCTCCTCAGGTAGCTGACAAGGGGAGAGCCGACCGAAGCCTGCAGTTGAAAAAAGGCGCTACTCCGCTGCCCCCAGTGGCTGCAAGCAGTGAGCATCCAGAGGATGGTGAGAAGTGTTCTGTGTCTATGGCTGACATGTCAGCGCTATTTACCTCATTATCTAACATGTTCAGTAAAGGAAAAGGGGCACATTCATATGGTGCTGTTATGGGTCAGGGAGCACAGGTCTCTGGTGCTGAATCCTTGTTAGAGGAGGTTTCTACATTAATTGGCAGAGTCCCAAGTGGAAACGAAAGTTTGCATCCTAATGTTAGGGTTAAAGAGAAGAAGAGTGCACAGGTCTCTGGTGCTGGCTGCAGTTATATGACTGATTCTAATGAATTATATGATGAAGTGAATTATGCTGACGCTGGTTCTGTATGGCATGGTTTGAGTGCACAGCGCTCTATAAATGATGATGTTACCTTAGTGCCTAATATTAAAAACTTTAACACTTCATGGTTCATTAACCCTGCCTTGCCTATAAGACCTTCCGCTACTTTGGTGGGTGAATCCTCATTTAAAGAACCACTACCTTGTGTATTATCACCCTTAGGCTTTGACTTGTCAAAGTCAGTGAAAGAAAAAATTTGGAGGGGTGATTTCATTGACCTGTTATCATTGTTGCCAGCTTCAAAGGAATTTCTGGCAAAAAATTATAAGCCGTCAGGTGAAAGGTCTGAGGAGGATAGGAGAAGAGCGATTCCCAAAACTTTTCAAAACTGGCTTCAGGCCTTTTGTATTTTTGCAGCTGTTTTGGGGGAACGCTTTCCAGGCATGTGCTCGGGTTTGTTCCAGCATGTGGATATTATTGCTGAAGCCTTCCGCCACTTTGGCGGTTCGGCATGGTACTCTTATGATGAAAATTTTCGCCAAAAATTGGCGGTTCATCCCTCTCTAAACTGGGGGTCTAAAGACGTCGGCTTGTGGTTAAATTTAATGTTACCTCCAAAGCCCCAGTTCACCCCTCGGTTAGCGTCCAATCAGCAGTCCTCTTTTCGCAAAGGTTTTTGTTTCGCCTTTAATGAAGGGCAGTGTAAGTTCCTTGCTAATTGCCGTTATAGGCACGAATGTTCTAACTGCCATGGTAGCCATGCAGCTAACAGATGTTTTCGCAAATCCGCTGCAACCTCCTTTCAATCAAATGCCAGGGATGCTGGGTCAAAAAGCTCGGACACCAGTGAGCTTGCCAAACATGCTCCCGTGGTTAGATCGTTACCCCGATCGCAAGATGGCAACTCTGCTCATTGAAGGCTTTAAGGATGGGTTTTTGGTCCCTACCTTCAAGGGTCCTGGCTGTTCTATGGTCACCAATTTGAAATCAGTTGCCCTGCATTATTCAGTGGTTCAAGAAAAAATTTCCAGAGAATTGGAAGAAGGCAGAGTAGCTGGCCCTTTCTCGTCCCCTCCATTTTCCAACTTCAGGCTTTCTCCTTTGGGGATAGTCCCCAAGAGAGAAGCGGGTTCTTATCGTTTAATTCACCACCTCTCTTATCCTGCAAATTTTTCTTTGAACGATGAAGTGTCGGATGTGGAGGCTCCAGTTTGCTACTCTTCTTTTGATAATGCTTTGGTTATTTTGCAACATCACGGTCGGGGTGCTTTACTATCTAAGGCAGACATCAAGTCTGCTTTTCGATTGCTCCCGGTTCATCCTCAAGGTTTCAATTCATTAGGTTTTCAATTTCAAGATCAATTTTTCTTTGACAAATATATGCCGATGGGCTTCTCCTTGTCATGTTTTTATTTTGAATCGTTTTCTACCTTTTTGCACTGGGTATTGGATCAGAGGTGTCCTGAAGGGGGGATTTTGCATTATTTAGACGATTTTTTATTTGTTGGCCCTCCGGGTTCTCCTTCCTGTCTAAATTATCTGCAAACATTCTTCTCCATTTGTGATGATTTCGGAGTCCCTCTGGCCTTAGAAATGACAGTTCTCCCAACTACGTCGATTGAGTTTCTGGGGATTGTTATTGATTCCTCGGCGATGGAGTTTAGGCTTCCTCTGCAAAAGTTACAAAGGATGAGATCCATGATCTTGGTCTTTCTGTCCAGGCGTAAAGTTTTTCTTAAAGAGGCTCAGTCTTTATTGGGTCTCTTTGCTTTCGCAGCTAGGGTAATCCCTATGGCCAGGGTATTTTCCCGCAGGTTTTCTTTAGCTACCAAAGGTCTTAAGAACCCGTACTCCCACGTTTATATCTCTAAAACCATCAGGGAAGATCTGAAGGTTTGGGATGCCTTCTTGTGCAATTTCAATGGTACAACCATTTGGCAACATGAGTTTGTCTCTAGTGATCAGCTGAGTTTCTTCACGGACGCAGCTGGATCTTTTGGTTTTGGAGCATTTCTCGATGGCCACTGGTGCGCTGAGTTGTGGCATAAAGATTGGTTGCATCGGGAGGTTCTCCATAACCTTGTACTTTTGGAATTATTTCCTGTGATAGTTTCAGTAGTTATCTGGAAGGAGGCTTTTGCGAATCGCAGAGTTTTGGTTCACACCGATAACAAAGGTGTTTTCTTCGCAGTTAATTCCTTGTCCTCCAAGTCTGAACCGGTAATTAATCTATTACGTTTTTTAGTATTGCATTGTATGCGTTATAATATTTGGTTGAAAGCTGCACACATAGCAGGAAGAACAAATAACATCGCCGACGCTTTGTCTCGTTTGCAGTTCGAAAGATTTCGGGATTTGGCGCCGGAGGCAGACCTGCATGGAACTCCTTGCCCAGACTTCCTCTGGGGCTTAATCCGGAGCTGATACTTCAGAATCTAAAAAACTCGGTTTCAGAGAAGACTTGGGCAGATTATATCCTTTCTTGGTACAGATGGTGCTCTTTTTGTCAGGATTCAGGTTTGGATTCGTTAGATGTGACATCATACACCTCTTTGTCTTTTTTATCCGCTTTGATTTAATCAAATTTGAGACCTACTTCCATAAGTAGGATCTTAGCAGGAGTATCTTTCTTTCTGAAGTTTGCGGGTTTACCGGCATTAACCTCATTCTTCCAGGTCAGTCAAGTTCTAAAGGGTCTTCGGAGGTCCAGTCCTTCATTGGATAACCGGCGTCCTATTTCGATCTCTTTGCTGATTGATTTGTTAAGTGTTTTGGAGGAGGTCTGTTTCTCAGAATTTGAGCTCCTCCTTTTCTGGCCTTCTTTGGTGCTATGAGGCTTGGTGAATTCACGGCAGCTAACAAAAGGTCTTTGGCCTTTCTGCGTTTTCATCATGTTATCATAGACAATGGTTTTCTGCACATTTTTCTGGTTAGGTCGAAGTCTCAGCCGAGAGGTAGAGGCCAATGGTTCTCTCTGGCTAGATCCTTGAGTCATGTGGTCTGTCCTGTACGGCATGTTTCTAGGTATTTGGCGGTGAGACCTTCCTCTAGTGATTCATTCTTTGTTCACCGGGACCTGTCTTCCCTTACTAGATATCAGTTCTCGTCTGTATTGGCCTCCTCTTTGAAACGCTTAAATCTGGCAGGTTTTTGCTTTTCATCACATTCCTTTCGGATTGGGGCAGCCACTACAGCCGATTCATTAGGTTTTTCTCCTGAAATGTTGAAAAGAGTTGGTCGCTGGGAGAGTAATAGATATAGAATTTATGTACGCCCGGATCTGCTAATTGTATGAATTTTCTTTTTCAGATATTACCAAAAAAGTTATCTGGATAGTGGGTCATTCCTTAGTTTTCTGGGCTGCTCAACATGCCGGAAACAGGAACTACTCCACCACTTTAGGTCTGGACGTAAAGTCTTATTTAGTTTTATGGTCAGGGGTGCGGGGTTTGAGATGGAGGGACTTAAGGGAACATTTGATTTATTTGTCCAGCATTTGGCCTTCTCCTCAAGTTTTAGTGGTTCACGCAGGGGCGAATGACTTGGGTAAAGTTAGGACGTGGGACCTCCTATGTGAAATAAAAAGAGACTTAGGTTCTATTAAGTTGATGTTTCCTTCTTCCATTTTGGCATTTTCTGAAATGATCCCCAGATTAGTATGGTCTCCTACCGGTAATCTTTTCTACGTGGACAGGATAAGGAGGCGCCTAAATAGAACAATCCATAGTTTCCTTAGGCCCCTTTCACACTGGGGCGTTTTTCATGCGGTTTAGCGCTAATAATAGCGCTGTTATACCGCATGAAAAAATCCTGCCCTGTGTCTTCAATGTGAAAGCCCGAAGGCTTTCACACTGAAGCGGTGCGCTAGCAGGACCGCTCCAAAAGTCCTGCTAGCCGCTTCTTTACAGCGGTAAAGGAGCGGTGTGTTCACCGCTCCTTTACCGCGGTCTCCCATTGAAATCAATGGGACAGCGCGGTAATACCGCCCGCAAACCGCGGCAATAGCCGCGGTTTGTGGGCGGTATTAACCCTTTTTCGGCCGCTAGCGGGGGTTAAATTAACCCCCCTAGCGACCGCATACCGCGGTAAGAACGACAGTATAGCAGCGCTGAAAATCGCGCTGCTATACCGCCACCGCTCCTGCCCGCCCCAGTGTGAAAGGGGTCTTATAGCGTCAGGTGGTGTCTCTTATCGGCACTCGGAGTTGGAAGGTTTCATTCCGGGGTTGTTCCGGAAGGATTCAATCCATCTATCCCCTATAGGTTTGGACATCTTCTGCATGGGTTTACAAAGTTTAATTGAATCGGCCACGGTGGTGGGGGGGGCTTCGACCAGTAGTTTCTCTACTGGCCTCAGCCGGTGGGGTGTAGTTGTCCAGCATGTCTGGATGGACCCCGTTAATCTGGTTTTAATTATTAGCCAAGATGGCTTTCATATTTAATTTAATTATAGTAATTATCAGGTTACCCCTTGGATACACCGTGGCCATTTAAAATGCCAAAAAATTATTAATTTTAATAAAATTATTTGCACCTTTTACTGTTGTTATGTCTCTTTATTAAGTCCCTTTGTGCTAGCCCATGAAAGGTCCCAGCAATATGCTGGACCACCATGGGGGAGCTCAAAGGGGGCCGCAGATATTGTGCTTTATATTTCAGGTCTGATATGCTAAGAAGTTTCCCTGGGCAGCAACAGCCATGGGATTGGTTAGCTTGAAAGGAATAGGATTGGTCGGCTACAGCAAGCAGAAAGCCCGCGCGGAAAGAGTCTATATAAGGAGCCGTGAGCGGGGCTCCTCAGACCGTTTGAACCGGACCACGACGCCCGCCCACCCTCCCTATTGTTAAGTCATGGTGTTTTCCAGTGGGGGTGTAGTTGTCCAGCATGTCTGGATGGACCCCGTTAATCTGGTTTTAATTATTAGCCAAGATGGCTTTCATATTTAATTTAATTATAGTAATTATCAGGTTACCCCTTGGATACACCGTGGCCATTTAAAATGCCAAAAAATTATTAATTTTAATAAAATTATTTGCACCTTTTACTGTTGTTATGTCTCTTTATTAAGTCCCTTTGTGCTAGCCCATGTCTTTTAACCATGTTCTTAGCTAGTGCTGCCCTTTATATCTCAACTCTAGTCTGTGGGCCAAAAAGCAAATCCTTGCCTCTGGTTTTCTCATTGATCTAAGGCACAGCTCTGGTCCATATGCCCCCCCAGAGAACATCACGCTTTAGCATTTGTATATATATATATATTAGGCTTGTGCAATTCGTTTCGTAACGAATCGAAATTCGTCCGAATTTAGCAACTTTCGGACATTCGGAAGCATTCGAATTTCCGAACAGAGCAATTACGAATAAAACCGAATCCGAAATAAATTATACCGCAAAATAGCGAATGCCCGAAGGTCTTCGGCATAATTCGTTATGAAAAAAGTTACGAATGTACGAATCCATTCGAAGCACAATAACACTCACTCTGCTCTCTGCTTCTCCCTCACCATGCTGAACTCCCTCTCAAAATGGTGTACAGGGGGCGGAGGCTATAGCCGCATGAAAAAACGAAAGTAAAATACGAGATTTCGAATCCATTCGAAGCACAATAACACTCACTCTGCTCTGAACTCTGCTTCTCCCACACCGTGCTGAACTCCCTCTCAAAATGGTGTACAGGGGGCGGAGGCTATAGCCGCATGAAAAAACGAAAGTAAAATACGAGATTTCGAATCCATTCGAAGCACAATAACACTCACTCTGCTCTGCTCTCTGCTTCTCCCTCACCGTGCTGAACCCTCTCAAAATGGTGTACAGGGGCGGAGCCTATAGCCGCATGTAAAAAACGAAAGTAAAATACGAGATTTCGAATCGTTACAAATAACCGCTATGTATTTAGAAAAGTACAAATCCATTCGAAGCATATTAGGCATAATAGGCAGCGTCGTTGTGAGAGAGACACGGAAAATTACGAATCAACGAACCCAAAAAAAGTTACGAAAGTAGGAGTTGTGTCCAGAATCAACGAAAAACAACGTACTCTACCGAAAGTACGAATTATAAAGCTACAAAAAATTCAACGAAAAATGTCGCTTGCAAAAATACGAATGAGTCCGAACACGAAAAATCCCGTCTAGCAAAATTACGAATGATTACGAATCAACAGGACCGGAAAGAAACGAACCGAAACGGAACGAATTTTTCCGTTGTGCACAAGTCTAATATATATATATATATATATATATATCACACTATTTTATGCATACTCATGGTTTTCCTATTAAGTCATCATCTTGCTGTAGTTTAAATAAATTCACAGAAGAACTAAAACTAAAACTAAACAACGTCAATTACAGAATAGGAAAGTAAATTGAAAAAATATAGTTAAATAATTAATCTAATTTGCTATTAAAAGAAACCAGAGCAGAAAATAATAATATTTAGCGCACGCAGGTAATGGGATTATATAAAGAGATCTACAACATAACTGCTCCCTGCTCTGCTTTTCATTTCTTTAGTAAATTAAATTCTCTGGAAGTAAAGGAACCATTAAAACACACTTATTATGAGTAATTGCACAAAAATGCGTAACGCCATCTGATAGATTCTCTGCGTTTCTCTTCAAGGTCATAAAACACTGAAGTATTTTGGCAGAAAACCAGATCCAGATAAGGCATCATTTTTTTTTCACATCTTAAAATATACCATTGATTTGAAAGACTAGAAAACTGAATGAACCTAAACATTACTATTATTCAGAAGTAGACTTGGACTCCTCTGTGACTTCCTATATCCCTATAATTTACACTGTGTGTTCGTTTTCTCCATTGAGTATAAGCTGCAGCCATATGCAGTAAAACCTTGGATTGTGAGCATAATCCATTCCGGAAGCATGTTTGTAATCCAAAGCACTTGTATATCAAAGCAAATTTCCCCATAAGAAATAATGGAAACTCAAATTATTCGTTCCACAACCATTTATTCATAAGTCCTTCAGTTTATAGTCTATATAAAAAGATTATAGCAATGAGATTGGCTGTGTAACCATAAAATGTCCATCCACAAAAATGGAAACCTCCACAAGGGGATTAGAAGCAAAATCCATCAGGAGCTCCAGAGTATAAAAGAGAAGAGAGGCGCCTCTAAGTGTAGAAATATGGTTACATTTAATGAAGGTACAACATTTAGCAACTCACGTGGCTGATGAATAAAAGAGGCACATCTAAGTATGCAGGAATCCGGGGTAAAGCTGTCCACAGTCAGTCTGCAATCGTGACCGGGAAGACTACCCTGCAGTAGAGCGATCTGAAAGCGAGGCTTGAACCACTTGTGGAGCGCAGCGTGGAAGGAATGACGTCAATGGTGGTGAGGAGGATGGTCCATGTGAACAGCTTTACCCCGGATGCCTCCATACAAAAGCCTCGTACACACGATCGGACTTCCATCTGACTTTTCTGTGGATTTCTGGGCGTTGGCCGAGAACTTGGCATGCATACACACGGCAGGACTTTTTTTTAGCCAACTTTCACCAAATCACGTGGGTTTTCAGCTCTTTACCGCCACCCTGTGGGCAACTTCTGCTATTGTTGTCTGATCTTTAGCATTGGTTCTGAGCATGCGTGTTTGTACTTTGGAATTTAGTCCGATGGACTTGTGTACACACAATAGGATTAGCTGACATAGGACATTTGTTGCCGAAAAGTTTGTCTGTTCTCAGAGTGAACATTTGTCAGATGAAAAAGCGAAAGAGTTTGTCCGACGGAGTGTACACACGGTCGGACTGTCCGATCAAACAGGTCCGTCGGACATTTGTTGACAAAAAGTCCTATCGTGTATATGGGCCTTTAGATGTGCCTGTTTTAATCTTTAACCAGTTTCTAAATGTTGTACCTTCATTAAATGTAACCATATTGCTACACTTAGAGGCGCCCTCTCTTCTCTTTTAAACTCAGTTGTGACATGACGCTACTTGTATATCAAGACATCGCTTGTATATCAAGTCAAAATTTATTAAAAAATTTTTTGGTTGTCTTACAAAACGCTCTCAAACAAATTTACTCTCAAACCAAGGTTTTACTGTATTATTCTATAGCATCAAAATAAAAGAGGAGCTCAAGAAAGAAGTTTATGAGGGTCTCATATGTGTATAAGAAGCAGGAATGTGATGAAACTTCAATTGGAACTTAAAAGCTTAAAGTGCCTGTAAAGGTTTATTTAAAAAAAATAATAAACATGTTATACTTCCCAGTTCTGTGCAGTGGTTTTGCACCGAGCAGCCCCTATCCTCTTCAGGGGTCCCCCGCTGGCATTCTCGGCTCCTTCTCCCTGCTGGATCCCCCAATAGCAAGCTATAGGGGCACTTGTGTGGACTTGATCCTGAGCAGGGCTGTGTACTCCTTCCTCACAGAATTAGGCTGCTTTCACACCGAGGCGCTTTACAGGCGCTATAGCACTAAAAATAGCGACTACAAAGCGCCTGTAAAGAGCCTCTCCTCTCACTCCAATGTGAAAGCCTGAGTGCTTTCACACTGGAGCGGTGCGCTGGCAGGACGCTAAAAAAAAGTCCTGCAAGCCGCATCTGTGAGGCGCTGTAGGAGCGGTGTATACACCGGTCCTACAGCGCCCCTGCCCATTGAAACCAATGGGCAGCGCCGCCGAAGAGCCGGCAAAGTGCCATTTTGCGGGCGCTTTTAACCCTTTTTCGGTCGTTAGTGGTGGTTAAAAGCATCCCACTAGCGTCCGAAAAGCGCTGCAAAAACTACAGTAAAGCGCCGCAAAAAATAGGATTTTTATAACAGCTTACCTGTAAAATCCTTTTCTTGGAGTACATCATGGGACACAGAGCGACATAGTCATTACTATGTGGGTTATATAGATACCTTCAGGTGCTGGCACTGGCAACTTCCAAAACCGGAAGTACCCTCCCCTATATAAGCCCCTCCCATCCGGGAGTACCTCAGTTTTGTAGCAAAGCAATAAGTGTCCCCAAAAGAGGGGTGGGAGCTCTGTGTCCCGTGATGTACTCCAAGAAAAGGATTTTACAGGTAAGCTGTTATAAAAATCCTATTTTCTTTCTCGTACATCACGGGACACAGAGCGGCATAGTCATTACTATGTGGGACGTCCCAAAGCAATGCCAAATGAGGGGGGGATACACCATACATAAGCTGGGCGCTATCAGACATGAGGATCTTTTGCGGCCTGCAACACACTGCGCCCAAAGGCGACATCCTCCTGACTTCTAACGTCCACCTGGTAGAACCTAGTAAACGTGTGTACTGAAGACCATGTTGCGGCCTTACAGATTTGAGCCAGGGAGGCCTGGTGATGCACTGCCCAAGAAGTTCCAACTGCTCTCGTGGAGTGCGCCCTAACTTTGAACGGAGGCGGTCTCCTTCTCAAGCCATAGGCTTGCATTATGACCTGTCGAATCCACTTGGCTAAAGTAGATTTTGACGCTGCCTGACCCTTTCTGGGGCCTTCCGGCAGAATAAACAAAGTATCCGTTCTACGAATCTGAGCAGTGGCTTTTAGATAAGCTTTAACTGCTCTTACTACATCCAAAGAATGTAATAACTTTTCCTCTACCGAGCTAGGTTTGGGGAAAAAGGAAGGAAGAACCACATCTTGGTTCAAATGAAACCTCGATACCATCTTAGGAAGAAAGGCTGGATGAGGACGTAACACTACTCTGTCCTTATGGATAACCAGATATGGCTCCTTACAGGACATAGCGGCCAATTCCGACACTCTTTTAGCCGAACATATGGCTACTAAAAAAATCAATTTCCTGGTGAGAAGAACCAAGGAAATGTGCTGTAATGGTTCAAATGGTTGTTTCTGTAGAACCGACAGAACCAGGTTTAAGTCCCATGGACATATGGGAATTTTAACCGGAGGGCTAATACGCATCACTCCTTGTGTAAAAGTTTTGACTAGTGAATGCGAAGCCAGGGGCCTTTGAAAAAATATTGACAAGGCCGAAATCTGACCCTTGATAGTACTCAAGGCAAACTTCCTATCTACAGCCCACTGTAGGAAGTCCAGAATCCTACCTATTACGTATTTACGTGGATGCCATTTCTTGGCCTCACACCACGCGATGTACGCCTTCCAGATTTTATAGTAAATCTGCCTGGATACCGGCTTCCTGGCATTAATCATGGTAGATACCACAGGATTAGAGAGACCTCTCTATTTTAGAATGTGGGCTTCAATAGCCAGGCCGTCAAACCTAGGGCTAGTAAGGAAGGGTGGTATATCGGTCCTTGCGAAAGCAGGTCCGGACGATGTGGAAGGGTCCAAGGACTCCCCACAGACATTTTTACAATCTCTGCGTACCCTGCTCTTCGGGGCCACGCTGGAGCCACCAGAATCACTGGTTTCTTTTCTACCCTGATTCTGCGGAGTAATCGAGGCAACAATTGTGGCGGTGGAAATGCATATATCAGCTTGAACTGATCCCAAGGGAACACTAGAGCATCCGAGCCGCAAGCTAGGGGATCCCTTGTCCGAGAGACAAATCTGTCCACCTTTGCGTTGAATCTGGATGCTAGCAGATCTACATCCGGTGCTCCCCACCGCTGACATATTGCCAGGTAAAACCTCGGGGTGAAGGGACCATTCCCCTGGGCATAATTGTTGGCGACTTAGAAAGTCTGCCTTCCAATTCTCCACCCCTGGAATGAAGATCGTGGATATGGCTGGGACATATCTTTCTGCCCATTTCAGGATGCGATTTACTTCCCTCTGGGCTGCACGACTCCTGGTGCCCCCCTGATGATTGATATATGCCACTGCCGTGGCATTGTCTGATTGAATTCTGACAGGGGACCCTTGGAGTTTGGATGTCCATGCTACTAGGGCATACCGGGCTGCTTGTATCTCTAAGAGATTGATGGGCAAGGCCTTCTCTGCATCCGACCATCTGCCCTGGAGAGACCATTGCTCCAGTACTGCCCCCAGCCTATAAGGCTGGCATCTGTAGTGACCACCTTCCAAGAAATTGGACTGAAGGATTTCCCTTTTTTCAGATTCTGGGGAACCAACCCCCAACGGAGGCTTTTGCGAACGGAAGGGGACAAGGACATTGGTAAGTCTAGGGCCTGAACTTTTTTGTTCCAGGCTGACAGTATGGCCCTTTGCAAATTCCTTGAATGGAATTGACCGTAGGGCACCGCTTCGAATGATGCCACCATTTTCCCAGCAGCCTCATGCACAGGCGTATGGACGGCTGTCTTTTTGTACCCACCAGGTGGATCAAATCTCTCAGAGAAGACACTTTTTCTTGAGGCAAGAAAATCTTCCTCTGGTCTGCATCCAGCCTTAGCCCCAAATATTCCAGACTTTTGACTGGTTTTAGGGCTGACTTGTCTCGGTTGATGATCCAACCGTGAGATTCCAGATACTTGATTGTCTCGTGAACAACCACTTCTAGTTTTTCCACTGAGTGGTCCATCAGCAACAAGTCGTCTAGATATGCCATTATCGTCACACCCTGTGTTCTTAGATTGGCCAATACTGGGGCCAGAATTTTTGTGAACACTCGTGGTGCTGTGGCCAGACCGAAGGGTAAGGCTCTGAACTGAAAATGGCGCCCTTCTACTGCAAAGCGCAGAAATTTTTGGTGGACTGGAAAGATGGGAATGTGCAAATAAGCATCTTTGATGTCGATCAAGGCTAACCATTCCTCCCCTTGTAGGGCAGTGGCCACCGATCGGATCGACTCCATCCGGAAAGTCCTGATATGTAGGAATTTGTTTAGCCCTTTTAGATTTAATATGGGCCTTACGTCCCCGTTTGTTTTGGGACTGTAAAGAGGTTTGAGTGAAACCCGAACCCGCATTCTTCCAGGGGAACCTCCATAATTACTCCTTGGAGCAATAGTTGTTCTAGTGCCGACAGGAGGGATCCTCTCTTCCGGGGATCTCTTGGCACGTTTGACCACATAAAATGGGAAGGAGGAGAGTCTTTTAACTCCAGCTTATATCCCAGACTTACTGCGGAGAGCACCCATCTGTCTCTGATCGTGTCCCGCCAGGCCTCTGCGAACAACTGAAGTCTTCCCCCCACCCGATTGAGTGGGGTATTTGACTTGGGGGGAGGTTTTGTACCTCTCCTGACCCAGGGTTTTTTGTTACCCTGTGATTGTCCCTGACTCTTACCCCCGGGATTTGACCGAGGAGGCCGTCGGAACTGCTTCACAGCAGATGTCCCAGGGTCTGGAGAGGCAGGCCTCTTAAAAGAGGGACCTCTAAATCTCTTTTTAACCGGCAAGAGTGTACTTTTACCGCTAGAAATTTTCTGGATATATTTGTCCAGGTCTTCCCCGAATAAGCGTTCACCATGAAATGGGAAGCCAACCAGCAATCTTTTACAGGGAGCTTCAGCAGACCAGTTCTTGAGCCATAGAAGCCTACGCATATGTACTACAGACAGCGTAAGGCGGGAGGCCTGATGGATTGAATCCTTGATGGCGTCAACCGCAAAGCATAAGGCTCTGGGCAGATCAGCTAGGGCAAGGGCCTGCTGATCCGGCAAGTCCCTTAAGACTTGTTTTAACTGATCCTTCACCGCTTGGCAGACCCCAATAACTGCTACTGCTGGTTGTGTCACCAAGCTTGCTGTAGTAAAAGCAGATTTTAATAAGGACTCCAATTTTTTATCTATTGGGTCCTTGAACATTTGAACATTATCTACTGGACATGTCAGTGATTTGTTCACACAAGAGATGGCTGCGTCCACTGTAGGCACCCTCCATTTTCGGACGAACTTATCCTCCATGGGATAGACCACCGGAAATCTCTTGGGGGGAGTAAATATTTTATCAGGATGTTCCCAATCCTGGTAAATGAGTCCTTCCAGTAAAGGATGGATAGGAAAGGAACAAACAGTCTGGGGAGCTTTTAGTGACCCCAACGAGGAGACAGAAGTGGTTGATGGTTCCGCAAGGGGCATTTTAAATGCTGATCGGACCATATCAGTCAGGGACTGAACCCATAATCTTTCAGCATGTGATGCTGAAAATGGCTCTTCCACTGTTGATTCCTCTAGAACAGAATCAACCTCATCCTGATCCCCTTCAGGTAGGTCGATCCCTGCATGGGACTGTTGCTCCGCTAACAGGCACTCTGAAGGAGGAGACGGAGATCGGGTGCGCTTTCCCTCTGGCAGGGAAGCAGCGATCAATATTGTCAATCTCTCTTCCAGTCCTCCCAGAGCTGAGGAAAAAACCTCCTCTGTTACATACACAGGAGCAGGTGAACTGAGGACAGCCACAGTACCAGGTACTCCTGAGGGTTCTCTACGGGCACCAACCTCTGATTTTTCAGGGGAGACTGGTGCAGCCAAAGCATGCCCAAGATCCTCAGAGCGGACGGAGACCCCCTTTGCTTCCTGGGAGTCTTAGTCCCGGAGACTTTGGACGGCATATTCCTAAGCCCAAAGCTGAGGTATTCCAGCCGTAATACACCTCTTACTGAAAATAGTCTAGCACAATTGCTGCTATATAAACAGTTGGTGTCTACTAATGTGCCTTTCTATGGGGATGCCTGCATCAACCGCTTGCTGTATGCCTTCTTTAAATGTTACCAGCTCCGTCTCTGCACTCCATAGCCAGCTCACAACAAATAATTGTGCCTTTTGACATGCTGGGACGCCGGCACATGCGCAGAAGCGCTGCGGCGTGCACAGAGCGTCATCCGCCCCCTTTTCAAGCTCACCTCTATATATAGAGGTGCGTGCACACGCACGCGCGCGGGCATGTGCGCCTTCGGCGCTTCTTTTGAAACAGACTAGGGAGAGGAGCCAGGGTCCCTGTTTGCAGCAGGGCCCGGGGATGGACGAGCATTTGCAACATGACAGAGGAAGCAGTTTCCCTGAAGAGAACTCACCATCTGCCTGGACTTGACCTCAGAAGGAAACAGTCCACAGAAAAAAACGACGTTCCACAGCGGCCTCTAGTGGTTTAACACAGGTACCACGGTTTGTCCATTTTTTTTATTATTTTTTTTTCTTGACCACCATTAAAATTATTAAATTTTCTAGCAGTTTCAGGCATGCACAGATATTTAGCGGGAATACCGTTAGGTAACAGGCAGAAAGACATATTAGGCTTGGGGGTCCCCTCAATAGAACCAAGTTCCTGAGGGGCCCCCACTTACCTTTTCCCCGCCGCAGGACTCTGTTTGGTCCACAGGAGCCCAAACTTCACCTCTCACGGCAGGCATTGTACTTAAACCTTCAGGGACCGGGTTCCCAAGGATTCCACTCCCCTGGACCTGTATAGCACCCTGCACAAATAACATCTTGGTCGTGGGTATGACCAGAGCTCTGGATCCCAGGGTCCAGCCCTCCTAAGAGAGGCATTACAGGCAAAACCTTGCTCTTCTCTGCAAGGCCCGGGTACTGACCGTTTAGCTATGAAGCTTTTTTGGTCGGATCTGGAATAGCTTGCTGAAGCCCAAAAGAACCTGTACACAAGCCCAGATGAAAAACACATGTTAACCTTTGGCCAACACCTTAGACACTGGCAAAAAACGGAGGTACTCCCGGATGGGAGGGGCTTATATAGGGGAGGGTACTTCCGGTTTTGGAAGTTGCCAGTGCCAGCACCTGAAGGTATCTATATAACCCACATAGTAATGACTATGTCGCTCTGTGTCCCGTGATGTACGAGAAAGAAAATAGCGACGCTTTACCGCTGACGGCCCCAACGCCCCAGTGTGAAAGTAGCCTTACAATAAATGCATGAAGGTAAAAACCTGCTGCCTTTGCAACCTTTTTTTAGTGTATGTAAAGCACAGAGTCTAAGGGCAAACTGATGTTCCACCAAGGACCCCTTGACTGAAGTTTGGATGTAGCTGCTTGCTGACCCCAGGTCATGCTCCTGCTCACGTGGAGACTGGAACAAGAACCATGCTGTGGAGGGGACTTAATCCAACCTTAACTTTAACTAAACCCTTAATAAATAAAAAAATAAAAAATGTGAGCAGGCAGTTTTATATTGCAGAAGAAACATATTAGGAATGTGCTATTGATTGCAAACTGAGCTGCGCATGCATATATTCTCAGCAAGGCGCCAGTGTGCCTGGAAGAGTGACTCCAATGCACATCCGAGGGAGTCACGTCTGCCGGCCAATCAAGAGGCTGTAAACCTGGAACCAGTAAGAAGATCTCAGATGCAGATCCAACGATCACATGGCTGGAATGGGGTATTCTGCAGACTTTAGGTTTCATGCAGAGTACACCAAAGAAGGCTGGAAAATCAAACAGCAGCATACAGGAAGAAAGAGTGGACCAGACCGGGCAACTGTGGACCTCACTAGAGCAAGCGGGAACCAAGCAAAGATAACTGTCATGGATATGCAGCAGTGTTTGTCTGTCAGCTTACCTTCCTTCCCATGTGTTCATCTTAGAGGCCTGAGCCCTTTCACCTGGCTTCCTTTATAATCTCCTCCCAGCCTGACTCCACCCCAGGCCCTATCACAGAACACTATATTAACCTGTGCACTGCAAGCCTGCTTGGCTGATCAACGTGTTTGTTAGGCATTGTGTGTTTGGGTTCCTGCCTGCCGTGTGCTACGTCTGTCTCTCTGTTACGTTATTGGCTTGTCCCCGACCATCCCTGTCTGCTCGTGACCCTTGACCTTCGGCTAGTTCTTCGTTATCCTTGTCTGCTTGTGGCCCCTGACCTTCGGCTTGTTATTCGGTTCTCTCTATCGTGTGCTGCTGCTTCCCCTTATCCTACGGGGCGTGAGCTAGGAAACTCCAGGGGCCGCGACCTGGTCCCAGCCTGCAGCGTAACATCCTCACCACTAGAGGCCCTGGAGAAGACCAGCTGGGTCTTAGACTCCGCGCCCTGGGGAATCTTGGCTCTCGCTTCCGTTGGGATCCCGGTTGTGCTCCTCTGGTCCCGCTTTCCACAACCACCCAGTTTCCTATCCACAGAAGCCAGCCATAGGGTTCACTACCTCGCGGTGCACTCCTGTCCCCCTACGGTGTGCATCTGTCACCTGGCCACAGGTGACCCTGACAGTTTGATCAGCCATGAACCCGGCTGACATCCCGCTACCCGCGGATGATCCATTGCAGGGCATAGTTTGCAGACTTGAAACCCAGGAATCGAATCAGACTCAGGTGATGCGATTCCTCCAGGATCTGGCTTCTCGCTTCGAGCAGCTTCAGGCCTCCTTGGGAACCCTGAATCCGCAACCTCAAATACAATCAGCGGCTGCACCTATTGCACCAGTCGCAGCCACACACTCACTACAACTGCCAGCTCCGTCCCGTTTCTCTGGGGACTCCAAGGCTTGCAGGGGGTTCCTTAGCCAATGCACGATTCATTTTGAGCTCCAGCCCCAAAACTTCCTGTCTGATCGGGCTAAGGTAGCCTATATCATTTCCCTCCTCTCTGGTGAAGCTTTAGCCTGGGCAGCCCCTCTGTGGGAACTGAATGATCCAGTGGTTTCTAGCCTGTCTGGCTTCTTGAAACTTTTTCGGAATATCTTCGAAGAACCGGCTCGTGTCTCTTCAGCGGCCAGCGCCCTTTTACGTCTCCGCCAAGAGTCTGCTTCTGTGGGACAGTATGCCCTTCATTTCCGCATACTGTCGGCTGAGTTGAGCTGGAACAATGAGGCCTTAGTCGCAACCTTTTTGCATGGCCTGTCTGATAGAGTGAAGGATGAATTAGCAGGAAGAACCATCCCCACTGATCTGGCCGGCGTTATCTCCTTGTGTAACCAGATCGATATTCGCTTTCAGGAGAGGACCTTAGAAAAGCAACGCCAGCAGTCCTTGGTTCTTAGTCAGCCTGAGCTCCCCTCTCTTCGACCCGTAGAGCATCTCCTACCAGCTGAGGAACCCATGCAGCTGGGTCGGACCAGGCTATCCCCCGAGGAACGTGCTAGGCGCAGAACTCTTGGTCTGTGTCTTTACTGTGGGGGCAAAGGTCATTTTCGTGACACTTGCTCTCTTTGTCCAGAAAAACGTTCGGGTCCACTTCATCTGGAAAGTGGAGTATTGGACCCAGAAATATCACCTTCCCCTTCTCGTCTTCTGCTTTCTGTGTTCCTTCATGTTGGTGCTTCTTCTCATTCGGTCTCAGCATATCTGGATTCCGGAGCCGCTGGTAATTTCATGGACTGGGAAATCGCATCGTCCATGAGACTTACTCTTTTGCCCCTCACCACGCCATTGGTGGTCTTGGCGATTGATGGTACTGTTCTCCCAGGGGGACCTATCCGCTTCCAGACCCTCCCTGTTAAGATGTCGGTAGGGACACTCCACCAGGAGTGGATATCCTTCCTTATCTTACCCAAGGCCTCAACGCCTATAATTTTGGGTCTCCCATGGTTACAGCTCCATTCTCCTCATGTGGACTGGACTACTGGACAGATCCTGGCTTGGGGTCCCTCCTGTTCCTCGTCCTGCCTACCCAAGGTTGCCCCCTGTGAATCTGAGCCGGTCATTCATTCCAGGTTGCATAACCATTTACATTTCTCTGTCCCTAACCACCCTTGGACGCACAGCCAGGCTAGCTTGTCTACAAGTCCTGCAGTCGCTACGTCTTGCGATGCGATTCAGGTAGTCGCTACACCTGACTCAGCTATTCACTCTGCCTCTGTACTAGTTATGCCAGTCCAGCCCATGCCCAGTGAGCCTCCTACTTTTTCTTGTTCGGGACATTCTGCTTGTCCTTCAGCTATTCAGCTTGACTCCTGCGACATGTCACCTTCTAACCAACCTGACTTCAGGGTTCCACTGACATCTGCCCAGTCTGATGGTCCTGTGCAAGATGACCAGTTCCCCTTTAAGGGTCTAGGGGACCCCCCTCAGATTCCTGTTGATCCTCTCATGCCCTTGCTTATTCCTAGAGAGCCTTTGGTCCTCAATAGATCTTCTTGTCATCTCCCTACCTCATTTTCGGTCTCTGAGGATAATCTTAAGTATGAGGTTAGACAAGTTCTGGATTCTCGGCTCTGCAGAGGCATTCTTCAGTACCTTGTGCATTGGAGAGGTTTTGGTCCTGAGGAGGCGTCTTGGATTGCTGCATCTGATGTCGCTGCACCTCATCTGTTGAGAAGGTTTCATCAGAGATTTCCCTTTAAGCCTGGGTCCAGGCGGGGGAGGGCCCATAAGAGGGAGGGTACTGTCATGGATATGCAGCAGTGTTTGTCTGTCAGCTTACCTTCCTTCCCATGTGTTCATCTTAGAGGCCTGAGCCCTTTCACCTGGCTTCCTTTATAATCTCCTCCCAGCCTGACTCCACCCCAGGCCCTATCACAGAACACTATATTAACCTGTGCACTGCAAGCCTGCTTGGCTGATCAACGTGTTTGTTAGGCATTGTGTGTTTGGGTTCCTGCCTGCCGTGTGCTACGTCTGTCTCTCTGTTACGTTATTGGCTTGTCCCCGACCATCCCTGTCTGCTCGTGACCCTTGACCTTCGGCTAGTTCTTCGTTATCCTTGTCTGCTTGTGGCCCCTGACCTTCGGCTTGTTATTCGGTTCTCTCTATCGTGTGCTGCTGCTTCCCCTTATCCTACGGGGCGTGAGCTAGGAAACTCCAGGGGCCGCGACCTGGTCCCAGCCTGCAGCGTAACATCCTCACCACTAGAGGCCCTGGAGAAGACCAGCTGGGTCTTAGACTCCGCGCCCTGGGGAATCTTGGCTCTCGCTTCCGTTGGGATCCCGGTTGTGCTCCTCTGGTCCCGCTTTCCACAACCACCCAGTTTCCTATCCACAGAAGCCAGCCATAGGGTTCACTACCTCGCGGTGCACTCCTGTCCCCCTACGGTGTGCATCTGTCACCTGGCCACAGGTGACCCTGACAATAACGTTGCCTTGCAGTTCATAGAAGATAGCTGGGAAAGTCGATAACACTGTTTGAGATTTCAGTTCTGTGAATAGTAAGTTGTAAGGACACTGAGGACACTGATCAACACACAAAGTTTAAATGGATTCACTCTTAATACCATAACTTTGTGCAGAAGTCACACTGCTTTTCATTGCACTAGAAAATAATTACAAAATCCATCATAATACCAATTCAAGTATTAGCTAATGTAATCCACCCATGATTAATCCAATCCTGGAACAGGGACCTGACAGATTTAAGTCACATCTTTAATGTCACAGAACATAATATAAGAACATCAGTTATAGAGCAACGTCACCCTTAGGGTTGCCACCTCATCCCTTTAAACCCAAACACATATTAATTACACAGGTTCTGTGGCTGATTAAAGTGGTAATTAAACTCACTTGGTGCCTCATCTGCATTAAATTAGCCTCAGAACCTGTGCAATTCATATGTGTTCGGGTTTAAAGGGATGAGGTGGCAACCCTATTCACCCTTCTCTTAAAAGTGACAACAAAGGCACCTTTAGAAATGTTTAGTAATCACAATCTACTAACAGATACCTGTTGATAATTGCAGGCTTTTCATTCTTTGCATACTTTATTTTTCATTTCTTCCCCATTCTTCACACGATGCTCATTTTCACCAAGGACAGATTCAATTCATCTCCCTTTACTTCCTGAAACTCTAGAACTCTGGGTAAGCCTCCTGGAACATGTGACAGGAACTTCCCAGGATGCAGCTGTGGGGCCAAGGTTATATCACCAGTGCTTCACTAAACCAGGATGTGAAAATACATTATTGTAATTAAAAGCAAATAATAAGTTTAGCTTATGAATGTAAGATGATTTCATTTTCCTAAGGCCCCTTTCACACATACGGACCGTTCGCCCGTTTTTCATCCATCCGTTGACAGCTAAAAAATGAACATCAATGCATTCCTATGGAAAAACTGACTTAAAGCAGAGTTCCACCCTAAAGTGGAACTTCCGCTCATTGGATTCCTTCCCCCCTCCGGTGCCACAATTGGCACCTCTTGGGGGGGGGGGGGGGAGGGGACAACAGGATACCTGTCTTTGACAGGTATCCTTTCCCACTTCCAGGAGTCCGGATCACGGCCCGTGACGTCACCGCGGGGCTCCCTACTCCTCCCCTGGCCGCCGGGCCAATAGGAGAGAGGAGCGGGGCCTCGTGCATGTGCAGTAGGGTTCTCGGCATGAAGCCGAAAGGCTACACAGCTGGGTTCCCTTACCCACAATGGCGGCGGCAGCACCCGACAGCTGATGGCAAAAATCAGGTGCGGTGCCGACATCGCTGGACTCCAGGACAGGCAAGTGTCCTATTATTAAAAGCCAGCAGCTGCAATATGTGTAGCTGCTGGCTTTTCATTTTTTTTTTTGCCCAGAACACTGCTTTAACCACTTAAGCCCCGGACCATTTGGCTGGCCAAAGGCCAGAGCACTTTTTGCGATTCGGCACTGCCTCGCTTTAACTGACATTTGCGCGGTCGTGGCTCCCAAACAAAATTGACGTCCTTTTTTCCCCACAAATCTTTCTTTTGGTGGTATTTGATGACCCCTGCGTTTTTTTTTTTTGCGCTATAAACAAAAATAGAGCGACAATTTTGAAAAAAAGCAATATTTTTTACTTTTTGCTATAATATATTCTTCTACATATTTTTGGTAAAAAAATCGCATAATCGTTTATTGATTGGTTTGCGCAAAAGTTATAACGTCTACAAAATAGGGGGTAGTTTTATGGCATTTTTATTAATATTTTTTTTTTTTTTACTAGTAATGGTGGCGATCAGCGATTTTTATCGTGATTGCGACATTATGGCGGACACATCGGACACTTTTGGCACTATTTTGGGACCATTCACATTTACACAGCGATCAGTGCTATAAATATGCACTTATTACTGTGTAAATGTGACTGGCAGTGAAAGGGTTAACCACTAGGGGCTAGGAAGGGGTTAAGTGTGTCCTAGGGAGTAATTCTAACTGTTAGGGGGAGTGGCTACGAGTGACACGTCACTGATCGCTGCTCCTGATGAGAGGGTACATTCGATCAGTGACATGTTACTAGGAAGAACGGGGAGATGCTGTGTTTACAGTGACATCTCCCCATTCTTCAGCTCCGGGACACGATCGCGGGACAGCGGCGGACATCGAGTTCGCGGGCACAGTCACGGAGCTCACGGCAGGCTCACGCGACCACACAGCGGCAAATTTAAAGGGACGTACCTGTACGCCCATTTGCCTGTCCGTGCTATTCTGTCTACGTATATGTGTGTGCGGCAGTCGGCAAGTGGTTAATAGCGCCGGGAAGGAGCTGTCATTCGGTCCCGCTACAAAATTTAACAAAGGGAGGTCACCCAGTGATATCACCCGTGACACCACCCCCTTTGTTTAATTTAGTGGCGGGATCGAATGACAGCTCCTTCCCGGCGCTAGTAAGTATAGAAGAAGAAGAGACGACAATTAAGCTGACAATGACAGTGAGCCTCGGCAAGTGAGGGAGCCCATCTGTACAGACTGCTCCCTCACTATATGTACATCTCTTCTCTTATCCTGTCTTTCTCTGCCACGTGACTGAACTGATGAAACAAATGGAAGGCATGTGTGAAAAGGGCCTAAAACAGTAGTAACCAGCTGTAAAAAAAAAAAAAAACCTGCAAGACAATAGCATAATGTGCTAGTATGCATCGCACGCTAGCACATTATGAAATACTTAAACTTAGAACGAAGCTCCCGCAGCGTGCCCGGTCACCGCTGAGGGTGCTGACATGTTCCCTGTGTGTTTCTTCTAGGATCGCTGGCTCCGGCGCTGTAAGTGGTGGGAGCCCTTCGTTCTGGCAAGTTCCAGCAGGAAACAGTGGAGCGTATGCGCCGCTGACGTCAGCAGCTGCATGCAGGGTCTATATCTCCTAAACCTTGTAGGTTTAGGAGATATTCTTTTTACCCACAGGTAAGCCTTATTATAGGCTTAAATGTAGATAAAAACCACCAAGCGGGCAATACAACCGCTTTAAGGGCAGGTATTGATATGGATTTACAGTATGTAGAGCGCTGGGTAAATTGATGTCACTTTGAACACATATAATAATAATAATAATAATAATAATAAGTGTATACTGTATTTAATATAAAATACTATAATGCAGAACTCTCACAATACAAAAACAATGCCCTTATGTGCAGCAAACCTCGCCCACGATTACAAGCTCCACCCCCATGGAACTGAGGACCACTTTACCAAAATAAAGAGAATTAGCCAGTACTGGGAGTAACAATTATCTGAAACTGGAGACCAGAACACAGAGATTTAGTTATTTTAAGGTTCAATGTTGATAGGTTTTTGGTCTCATTGCTTACTGCCCATATAAGTCTATAGAATTACAAAATGTGCTTTAACCAGTTCAACTGCATGTCAATGGACCTGTCAATACTCTGAATTATCTCAGAAGTGTCTCAAATAGATGTCAAAGCATACTCTTCTACAGTGGCCCATAGGGCTTGTTACAGCAGCCTGCATGCTATAATGTATACACACTGATGTGCTTTGTGTAGGGGTGGAAAGGGGCAGTGCAATGCATTGTAACAACACATTTCACTTTTTATTAATTAATTTATTTTACTGATGCATCACAAAATGACATTTCTATGCGCTGTGGAGACACATAGTTATGTGCGTTGTGCTACATAAAAATGCAGGTCAACACAGCCCAACAGACATGGTGTGAAAAAGCCCTTAAATAATCAAATAAATGCACAAAAAAAAAAACAGATTTTCTATTTGTGTATATTATTGTTAAAGCAGATTTAAAACCCTAACTTGATGACATTGCTAAAAACATGGTGTATCATAAAAAACATACCTTTTTGTTCATAAAAAGCTGTTTTCACCATTTTTCCCATCCTAATGCTGGAATGTCTGCACAATGTGGTCGGCATTGGGTGACTGTAATGTCCAACAGGAGCCCAGGTGACAGGGTGATAGTACAGCTGAGCGATAGTTGTCCCCAAGCAACACAGGGAGTGCTGAAAAAGGACCTTCATGGCAGGATCACCATCTATTATTTAATGAAAGCTTCACATTAAAAAAAGATTGGAAATAACGGTTGGAATGACATTAACACGTTAAAGCGATTTTATTTCCATCACATGGATGACAGATGCTGACAGTACTTCAGTACAGCCAGTGTTATGATGTATTAAAGAGATGGATTTGTGAAAATCTACAGCTGGAACAATTTTATTTTCTTGCAGATCTATTAATGATGTCATTGCGGGCCTGGTATTTCAAAGAAAGCTTTGTTGATAGATGTGACAAGAGACTTGCTTAATGCTGACAAGAAAAAGGACAAGACATCAACATGGAATGTCGGACAGAATAAAACCGAATTATTACATCCCTGATTTACAGCAGTAAATTAGCAAGTGTTACTTATCCACTATTACTGGATATTTGTCACAGGGAACACCTAAGAGCTTGCTCATTCTTAAAACTTGAAATCAAACACAGAATTATTCAGCTTAGTGACAAATGACCTCTCAAATGCTATAATGAGGCTGAGGATATTACTGTAAAGACCATAATCCCCAGGCTATGATAGAGCCATCAGGATAACTACAGTGAAAATAAAAAAATCACTAGTTATGCAATATGAGGATATGTGTGCTGCATTTTATGTGCTTTCTTTTTTTTTAAGGAGAAGTACAGTCAAAGCTCGTTTGGCTGTACTTCTCCTGTGGATCACAGGAATGGAGATCGTTCTGCACTCCTGTGACCCATTTTCAGCAGAGAGAAGGCTAAAGCCTGCTGTCAGGTGACATGACAGAGCCGGTCCAGGCTCCGGAAAGATCGCAACCATATGTTTGGGATCCGTCCACATGCCTGGACCAGCACCCGGCTCAGCCGCTCAGCGAGCCGATGAGAGGCTGTGCCGGCTGCTCTCACCCCCTCCACAGCCCAGCACTCCAGTGGGTGCGGGAGGGCAGAACAGAGAGCTGGTGACTGACAGTTACCAGCTCTTTGCTCAAGGAGCTCTGAGAGCCGATCAATCAGCAGTGCTTGATCGCTCAGTTCTCAGCCTTAAGCCTCGTACACACGACCAGTTTTCTCGGCAAGAAACAGCAAGAAAACTGCTGGGAGAGTTTTTTGCCGAGAAAACCGTTCGTGTGTATGGTTTCTCGTTGAGAAAACTGCCGGGAATCTCGACGAGAAAAATACCTGCTCTCTATTTTCTCATCGGGATTCTCGTCAGCCTGTTTCCCGAGGAGAAAACCGTGTGTGTGTGTATGCTTACCTGTCTCCAGGTAAACCCGCGCATGCTCGATGAGACTTTGACGCATGCGCGGTAGCATACAAGGGTAGTGTAGGGTGAAGCAAGATGGCGGCGACGGCATCGAATGTGACGAGCGCATGTTCGTCGTAGTCAATGACATCACTGCTTTCTTGCCATTCAAAAGAACGGCGGTTCTTTTGAATGTGCGTGTGTACACAGGGCTTGGCAAGAAAATCTTGCCAGGAATGCCGTTGAGAAAAGCAAAGTTTTTTTTTCGACGGGATTCTCGCCCGTGTGTACAGGGCTTTAGATCCGGCCGAGGACAGCCACCTAGGTGAGTATGATTTAAAAAAATTCTATAGACTTTTAATGTGAACTGCAGCTGTACTCACACTGAAAGTAACTTTCCCAAAACTGAAATTTCAAAAACAATTTTCAGGTTTTTTTTGGAGAAGGGAAGGGTAAGAACATTTGTCTTGTATTGCTAAAATAGGAAGTGGTATGAAATATAATATGATGGTTAAAGAATGGGTGTCTGAATTAAATTATATTATGCATATGGAGGAACTGACAGCGAGCTTACAGGGGAAATATCCTAGATTTATAACCGAGTACCCCTCCCTCTCCCTTTTTTTCTTCTTTCGTTTTTTTTTTTGGTGTCTGCTAGTTACTTTAATGGTTTATGGCCTGGGGATGCAACGGCCTCGAGTGACTATAAAAGTCAATGGCAAATAGGCTCAAATTGTGTTACTGAGTTTGTTCACGAAGTTAAAGGAGAATTTTTGGCGTTAGATCTTTTAATGTTATTAAATGTATTACTGAATAATAATTAATTAAAGCTTCGACTTCCCCCCCAAAAAAATAAAATAAAGGGATTTTTATAACAGCTTACCTGTAAAATCCTTTTCTTGGAGTACATCACGGGACACAGAGCGACTTAGTCATTACTAATGGGTTATATAGATTACCTTCAGGTGTTGGCACTGGCCAATTCCAAACCGGAAGTACCCTCCCCTATATAAGCCCCTCCCACCCGGGAGCACCTCAGTTTTGTAGCCAAGCAATAAGTGTCCCAAAAAGAGGGGTGGGAGCTCTGTGTCCCGTGATGTACTCCAAGAAAAGGATTTTACAGGTAAGCTGTTATAAAAATCCCTTTTTCTTTTTCGTACATCACGGGACACAGAGCGACTTAGTCATTACTAATGGGACGTCCCAAAGCAATGCCAAATGAGGGGAGGGATACATAAGCTGGGCGCCATCAGGCATGAGGATCTTTTGCGGCCTGCAACACACTGCGCCCAAAGGCGACATCCTCCTGACTTCTAACGTCTACCTGGTAGAACCTAGTAAACGTGTGTACCGAAGACCATGTTGCGGCCTTACATACTTGAGCCAGGGAGGCCTGGTGATGCACTGCCCATGAAGTTCCAACTGCTCTTGTGGAGTGCGCCCTAACTTTGAACGGAGGCGGTCTCTTTCTCAAGCCATAGGCTTGTATTATGACCTGTCGAATCCACTTGGCTAAAGTAGATTTTGATGCTGCCTGACCCTTTCTGGGGCCTTCCGGCAGAACAAATAAAGAATCCGTTCTGCGAATCTGAGCAGTGGCTTTTAGATAAGCTTTAACTGCTCTTACTACATCCAAAGAATGTAATAACTTTTCCTCTACCGAGCTTGGTTTGGGGAAAAAAGAAGGAAGAACCACATCTTGGTTCAAATGAAACCTCGATACCACCTTAGGAAGAAAGGCTGGATGAGGACGTAATACTACTCTGTCCTTATGGACAACCAGATATGGCTCCTTACAGGACAAGGCGGCTAATTCCGATACTCTTTTAGCCGAACAAACGGCTACTAAGAAAATCAATTTCCTGGTGAGAAGAACCAAGGAAATGTGTTGTAATGGTTCAAACGGTTGTTTCTGTAGAACCGACAGAACCAGGTTTAAGTCCCAAGGACATATGGGAATACTAACCGGAGGGCTAATACGCATCACTGCTTGTATAAAGGCTTTGACTAGTGAATGCGAAGCCAAGGGCCTTTGAAAAAATATTGACAAGGCCGAAATCTGACCCTTGATAGTACTCAAGGCAAGCTTCCTATCTACAGCCCACTGTAGGAAGTCCAAAATCCTCCCTATCACGTACTTACGTGGATGCCATTTCCTGGCCTCACACCACGTAATGTATGCTTTCCAGATCCTATAATAGATCTGCCTGGATACCGGTTTCCTGGCATTGATCATGGTAGATACCACAGAATTAGAGAGCCCTCTCTTTTTCAGAATGTGGGCTTCAATAGCCAGGCCGTCAAACCTAGGGCTGGTAAGGAAGGGTGGCATATCGGTCCCTGCGACAGCAGGTCCGGACGATGTGGGAGGGTCCAAGGACTCCTCACTGACATTTTTACAATCTCCGTGTACCATGCCCTTCGGGGCCACGCTGGAGCCACCAGAATCACTGGTTTCTTTTCTACCCTGATTCTGCGGAGTAATCGCGGTAACAATTGTGGCGGTGGGAATGCATATATCAGCTCGAACTGATCCCAAGGGAACACTAGGGCATCCGAGCCGCAAGCTAGGGGATCCCTTGTGCGAGACACAAATCTGTCCACCTTTGCGTTGAATCTGGATGCTAGCAGATCTACATCCGGTGTTCCCCACCGCTGGCATATTGCCTGGAAAACCTCGGGGTGAAGAGACCATTCCCCCGGGCATAATTGTTGGCGACTTAGAAAGTCCGCTCTCCAATTTTCCACTCCTGGGATGAAAACCGCGGATATGGCTGGGACATATTTTTCTGCCCACTCCAGGATGCAATTTGCTTCCCTCTGGGCTGCACGACTCTTGGTGCCACCCTGGTGATTGATATATGCCACTGCCGTGGCATTGTCTGATTGAATTCTGACAGGGGACCCTTGGAGTTTGGATGTCCATGCTACTAGGGCATACCGGGCTGCTCGTATCTCTAAGAGATTGATGGGCAGGGCCTTTTCTGCTTCTGACCACTTGCCCTGGAGAGACCATTGCTCCAGTACTGCCCCCCAGCCTATGAGGCTGGCATCTGTAGTGACCACCTTCCAAGAAACCGGACTGAAGGGTTTCCCTCTTTCCAGATTCTGGGGCACCAACCACCAATGGAGGCTCTTGCGAACGGAAGGGGACAGGGACATTGGTAAGTCTAAAGCCTGAACTTTTTTGTTCCAGGCTGACAGTATGGCCCTTTGCAAATTCCTTGAATGGAATTGACCGTAGGGTACCGCTTCGAATGAAGCCACCATCTTTCCCAGCAGCCTCATGCAGAGGCGTATGGATGGTTTTCTTTTTGTACCCACTAAGTGGGTCAAATCTTTTAAAGACGACACCTTCTCTGGAGGTAAGAAAATCTTTCTCTGATTTGAATCCAGCCTTAGCCCTAAGTATTCCAGACTTTTGACTGGTCTTAGAGCTGACTTGTCCCGGTTGATAATCCAACCGTGATATTCCAGATACTCGATTGTCTTGTGAATAGCTACTTCCAGCTTTTCCACTGAGTGATCTATTAGTAGCAGGTCGTCTAGATATGCCATTATCGTTACACCCTGTGTTCTTAGATTGGCCAATAATGGGGCCAGAATTTTTGTGAACACTCGTGGTGCTGTGGCCAGACCGAAAGGTAAGGCTCTGAACTGAAAATGGCGCCCTTCTACTGCAAAGCGTAGAAATTTCTGGTGGGCCGGAAAGATGGGAATATGCAGATAAGCATCCTTTATGTCGATCGAGGCTAGCCATTCCTGCCCTTGTAGGGCGGTGGCCACCGATCGGATCGACTCCATCCGAAAAGTCCTGATATTTAGGAACTTGTTTAGCCCTTTTAGATTTAATATGGGCCTCACGTCCCCATTTGGTTTGGGGACTGTGAAAAGGTTCGAGTAAAACCCGAATCCGCTTTCTTCCAGGGGAACCTTCATGATTACACCTTGGAGCAATAGTTGTTCTAGTGCCAGAAGGAGGGATCCTCTCTTTTGGGGATCTCTTGGCACGTTTGACCTCATAAATTGGGCAGGAGGAGTGCCTTTTAACTCCAGCTTGTATCCCAGACTTACTGCGGAGAGCACCCATCTGTCTCTGATGGTGTCCCGCCAGGTCTCTGTGAGTGGGATTGAGTGGGGGCAACGCTTCATGCCTTGGGGGGAGGTTTTGTACCTCTCTTGATCCAGGGCTTCTTGTTACCCTGTGATTGTCCCTGATTTCTGCCCCCTGAATTTGACCGCGGAGGCCGTCGGAACTGCTTCACAGCCGATGTGCCCGGGACTGGAGAAGTAGGCCTCTTAAAAGAAGGACTTCTACCCTTGTTCTTAACCGGTAAGAGTGAACTTTTACCGGCAGAAATTTTCTGGATATATTTGTCCAGATCTTCTCCAAATAAGCGTTCTCCATGAAATGGGAAGCTAACCAGCAGTTTTTTACAGGGAGCTTCAGCAGACCAGTTTTTGAGCCACAGAAGCCTACGCATATGTACTATAGACAGCGTAAAGCGGGAGGCCTGTTGGATTGTATCCTTTATGGCGTCCACCGCAAAACACAAGGCTCTAGGCAGGTCAGCTAGGGCAAGAGCCTGCTGATCTGGTAAGTCCCTTAAGACTTGTTTCAACTGATCTTTCACTGCTTGGCAGACTCCAATCGCTGCTACCGCAGGTTGTTTCACCATACTTGCTGTAGAGAAAGCAGATTTTAGTAAAGACTCCAATTTTTTATCTATTGGGTCTTTGAACATTGGAACATTATCTACTGGACATGTCAGTGATTTGTTAACAGAAGAGATGGCTGCGTCCACTGTAGGGACCCTCCATTTTCTTATGAACTTATCCTCCATGGGATAGATCACCGGAAATCTCTTGGGGGAAGCAAATATTTTATCAGGATGCTCCCAATCCTGGTAAATAAGCCCTTCTAATAAAGGGTGGATTGGGAAGGAACAGACAGCCTGGGGAGCTTTTAGCGACCCCAGCGAGGAAACCGTAGTGGATGGTGCTTCCGCCAGAGGCATTTTAAATGCTGATCGGACCATATTAGTCAGAGACTGAACCCATAATCTTTCAGCCTGAGAAGCTGAGAAAGGTTCTTCCACTGTTGATTCCTCCATAACTGAATCAACCTCATCCTGATCCCCTTCAGGTTTTTAGGTCGATCTCTGTGTGGGGCTGTTCCTCCACTAACAGGCACTCTGAAGGAGGAGACGGAGATCGGACGCGCTTTTCCTGAGACAGGGAAGCAGCGATCAATGCTGTTAATCTCTCTTCCAATCCTCCCAGAGTTGAGGATAAAACCTCCTCTGTTATATATACAGGAGCAGGTGGACTGGGGACAGCCGCAGCACCAGGCATTCCTGCGGGGTTTCTACGGCTACTGACCTCTGAATTCTCAGGGGAGATTGGTGCAGTACAAGCATGCCCAATATCCTCAGAGCCCGATGGAGACCCCTTTGGCTTCCTGGAAGATCTATTTCCGGAGCGTCTGGACGACATATCCTTTAAGCACAAAGCTGAGGTATTCCCGTCGTCATACACCAATTTTGCTGGTAATAGTCTAACACAGGTGCTGCTATATACCAGCTGGTGTCCACTAAAGTGCCTTTCTATGGGGATGCCTGCATCAACCGCCTCTGTGTGCCACTGTTTGTTGCTAGCTCTGTTTGCATGCAGCTGACACTTGTACTGTGTCTTTTAACCATGCTGGGACGCCCGCACATGCGCAGAAGCGCCGCGGCGCGCATCGAGCGTCATCCACCCGCCCCGCCCCTTTTTTTCATAGGAGGCGCGTGCACGCGCCCGCGCGCGCGCCCGTGCGCCATTGGCGCCCTTTTCGAAATCAAACAGGGGACTAGGAGCCAGGGCCCTTTTTGCCGGAGGGCCTGTGCGGTGGATGAGCGCAGCAACAGGGCAGAGGAAGTGGATTCCCACAGAGAAACTTACCAGCTGCCTGGATCTTTTGACTTGAGAAAACCAAAGATCCACATGACAAGAAAAATGGACTACAGCGGCCTCTAGTGGTTTAACACAGGTACCGCGGTCCCTGTTTTTTTTTTTTTTTTTCTTGACTACTATTAAAATTTTACATTTTCAGTAGTTATAGGCAAACACAGATATTTAGCGGGAATACCGTTAGGTAACAGACAGAAAGACAAATTAGGCTTGGGGGTCCCCCAATAGAACCAAGTTCCTGGGGGCCCCCACTTACCTGATCCCCGCCGCAGGACTTTGTTTGGTCCACAGAAGTCCAAACTTCACCTATCACGGCAGGCATTGTAATTAAACCTTCAGGGACCGGGTTCCCAAGGATTCCACTCCCCTGGACCTGTATAGCACCCTGCACAGACAACATCTTGGTCGTGGGTATGACCAGAGCTCTGGATCCCAGGGTCCAGCCCTCCTAAGAGAGGCATTACAGGCAAAACCTTGCTCTTCTGCTGCAAGGCCCGGGTACCGACCGTTTAGCTATGAAGCTTTTTTGGTGGGATCCGGAACAGCTTACTAAGGCCCAAAAGAACCTGTACGCAAGCCCAGTGAAAACACATGTTACTCTTTGGCCAACACCTTAGACACTGGCAAAAAAACTGAGGTGCTCCCGGGTGGGAGGGGCTTATATAGGGGAGGGTACTTCCGGTTTGGAATTGGCCAGTGCCAACACCTGAAGGTAATCTATATAACCCATTAGTAATGACTAAGTCGCTCTGTGTCCCGTGATGTACGAAAAAGAAAATATATTGTTTACATATAATAAAGGGTGGTACAGACAGTCCACAGCTTACGAACAAGGTTAGTTCTTAAAGCGGAAGTAAACCCAATCGATTTAACAGTTTCAAAAAACAGTTACATTCCCGGCATGCCGGGAATGCTAACTGTCACATTGGTTGTGCTCTCAACCAAACTGTCAAACCATCCAATGGCTGGTGTCATAACTGATCACATGTGCAGCATCATGGCAGTTGAAGATTAAACAGAGGCCAAGATGGCAGCTTCCTTGCCTGAAAATGATAATAGGGTTTACTTCCACTTTAAGTTGAATTAGTGCATCTTAGTGAACACAACATACAGGGATATGGGAAATGATTATCGACACTGACACACACACATCTACACGGGTTGAACTGGATGGACTATTGTCTTTCTTGTCTTATTCAACCTTACCTACTATAAAACTATCAATTTGTACGTAAGTTGGAACAGGTACATTTTTTGATAGCATGGGGAAGGGTTAACTGGCTATGCAGTGATGTAGGAATGCTTTCAGGTGCACCGGACAGTATGTGGCAGCAAGATGGCCGCCTGGCGGTTTCCAGGAGCAACGTAACGTAAGTATGAGTCATATGTAAGTCAGATGTTTGTAACTCAAGGACTGCCTGGATGTATGTTAGATAGAAGACCCTGTAGCCCATAGACTATGCAATTTATTTCCTTCGATCACAGGTGGAAGGAAGAAAATTGCTCAATTTTCCCACTAACACCGTCAGTGTTGATGGGGGAATCCCTCTCGCAGTGCTATTGTGTTCTGCCGGCAGAACACATTTATCACTGCTGGTGGCTATAACCGCCAGCAGTGATCACACGAGAAAAAAGTTTGACAGGTTGGTTGTACTGAAGTTTATCAATGGATCAACTTCAGTACAACCAGCCCAGGGGCGGATCCAGAGTCTAGTCTCGGTAGGGGCACTACCAGAAAATATGTTTTTTTGGGGGCAATTTATCTGGGAAATGGCTGGTATTGGCGCTTCAATCATCACGGCACCATGGTTATTATGGTCTCAGGATGATTGAAGCGCATTATTTCTATTATTACATTGTAATATAAACTCACCATAATGCAGAATCAGTGGGAGCCCCGAGTGTGTCACTTGCCACGTCGCCTGCCACCAAATGCGGATTGTCACTTGCCATGTCGCCTGCCACCAAATGTGGATTGTCACTTGCTACGTCACCTGCCACACGTTGCAGGTTGTCACTTGCCACGTCGCCCGCCACACATTGCGGATTGTCACTTGCCACGTCACCTGCCACACATTGCGGATTGTCACTTGCCACACGTTGCAGATTGTCACTTGCCACGTCACCTGCCACCAGATGCGAATTGTCACTTGCCATGTCACCTGCCACCAGATGCGGATTGTCACTTGCCACACATTGCAGATTGTCACCTGCTGTGTCACTTTCCTGCTAAGGTGCTCTGTCCCAAAGTCAGGCAGCAGAGAGATGATGTAATCTCTCTGCTGCCCACGGCTGCCTGCACAGCGAAACTGCAAGGATGCAGGGTGGGCGCCAGGAGATGATGTCATCTCTCTGCTCCCATGCCTGCTGACTCCCTGACTGGCCAGCAGCGCTCACACACCGAGCCGCCCAGCTACCCCCCCTCTCTCACCCGCCCACTCACCGACCGAGCGCCCGCTATCTCGCCCGCGGAGCCGCACACTCGCGGAACGGCCCATCCACGGAATCGTGGAGCTGCCCGCTCTCACCTGCATTCTCGGAGGGGGCAATTGCCCCGTTGCCCCACCCTGGATCCGCCCCTGAACCAGCCTGCTCATAGATGGATTGAATCTTGGCTGACACCTGCTGCTGAACTGGCCAATATTTGATTCATCTATGGTCTGCTTAAGGGGAGGAGCTAGTGCCCCAAAGAGCTCAAAAAAGTTCAAAAACACAAAAAAGTTTTCTAGCTTTTTGTTTTGTTTACACAGTGTTTAAAAAAATACTATCTAGGAGGGTTTGTGAAAAAAAACCGCTTATGCTCAAAAAAGCTTAAAGAAGCTCAAAGGAGAAGCGCACAAAGAGCACAAAAAAGCACAAGCTTCTTCAAGCTGAAATAAAAGTTCAAAAGCCTGTAAAAGCAGCCCTTACTTAGGTAAAAGAAGGCTCATAAGTAGAGAGCTATTAGTTGTCAGCAAGATATATAAAAGTATATAATAATAACACTGTCATGTTATGTACAACACAAAGTCGCCTTTGTAATCCACAAACTTTGCATATCTATACATAGCAAAGCTTTTATGCATAGACTCTCCTGGGATAATATTTATAAATCAATAATTTTTCTGCTATTTTAGGATATGTCCTGCTTTGTAAGCCAGCCATTAAACCTCAGAAAGGAAATGTGGTTTAAAATGAATCATAAAGTTCCAAAGAGTTTCCTTTATATAAAGCCTTGAAGGTAAGGAAAGTAACAAACTGTCCGCTTTCACATATGTTTTCTTCCTCTTCAAGAAAGGCACTATCTGAATATATTGCACCAATCCACAGTGAGATGTAATATCTCTTATGAACAATAGTATCCCCATTACTATTTGGATTCTGCATCACACCCCAGGATATAGGGTAGTGCTGCACCCCATGCATTGTATCCAAAGGAGGTCTTTTTAATGCTCAAAATACAAATTATACATATGTAGGGTGTGATATTTGGGGTAATTCGCTCAGTGGTAAAAGCATGACTACATGGCAGTCCAAATTGTGGTTAAGGGCTTGCTGGCTCACTTTTTATTTTTTAAGTTATTGTAAAGGATTTTTTTTTTTATAAAAAATTATAATAATACATGTCATACTTGCCTACTCTGTGTAGTGGATTTGCACAGAGCAGCCCTGATCCTACTCTTCTCATGCCCCTTGTTGGTGCTCTGGGCCCCTCCCCCTTGCCAAGTGCCCCTATAGCAAGCCGTTTGCTGTGGGGGCACTCGTGCGTGCTCATACCCGAGCCGGCTCTCTGCGTCCATAAGACACAGAGAGCACGGCTCAGCCCCGCCCCCTGGCTGTGATTGACAGTACATCACTGGATCAAAATCGGGCTTAGGTAAGTACTAGGGGGGCTGTGGGGGAAGCTGCACACTGAAGTTTTTTTACCTTCATACATTCCGTGTGTAGCACACAGACCCTTTCCGCTCCATCCTTCTTAGCAGAGAAGCACACCTGCTACTTGCCCGTTGTCCAACTCCAGGTATGGAGAGGTGAGCGGTGTTAGATTTTTTTGGGCCTTGTGGCGAGTTACCTCCTCAGAGTGGATCCCCGGTCTCCCCGTTGTCTAGGCGGAAGCCCCTTTTGTAATAAAGCCAATGTCCACACAGGTGTAAAAAACCTAAGCAGCAAGGTTTAACCACTTGCCGCCCGCCCTATAACAGATTGACGGCGGCAAAGTGGTTTCAAAATCCTGACTGGACGTGATATGACGTCCTCAGGATTTTGAGCCGCTGCGCACCCCGGGTGCGCGCATCGCGGCGATCGTTGCTGCGGGATGTCAGTCTGACACCCCGCAACACCGATCTAGGTAAAGAGTCTCCGACGGAGACTCTTTACCACGCGATCAGCCGTGTCCAATCACGGCTGATCACGATGTAAACAGGAAAAGCCGGTCATCGGCTTTTCCTCACTCGCGTCTGTCAGACGCGAGTAGAGGAGAGCCGATCGGCTGCTCCTCTGACAGGGGGGGGTTTGTGCTGATCCATTATCAGCGCAGCCCCCCCGAGGATGCCCACTAGACCACCAGGGATGTCACTAGACCACCAGGGAAGCCCACCTATAGGTATTGCACACTAGACCACCAGGGATGCTAATTATATACTAAATGGATGCCAATCAGTGCCCACAATGGATGCCAATCAGTGCCCACAATGGGCACCACTGATTGGCAGGCATTATTGTTTGGCACTGATTGGCATCCATTAGTACAGTACAGTGCCACCTATCAGTGCCCATCCATGCCACCTATCAGTGCCCATCCGTGCCACCTATCAGTGCCCATCCATGCCGCCTATCCGTGCCCATCTGTGCCCACCCGTGCCGCCTATCTGTGCCCACCCGTGCCGCCTATCTGTGCCCATCCGTGCCACCTATCTGTGCCCATCCGTGCCGCCGATCGTTGCCCATCCGTGCCACCGATCGTTGCCCATCCATGCCGCCTTATCCGTGCCCGTCAGTGCAGCCCCATCAGTGCCCATCAGTGAAGGAGAAAACTAACTTATTTACAACGTTTTGTAACTGAAAGAAAAAAAAACTTCTTTTTTTTTCAAAATTTTCGGTGTTTTTTTTATTTTTTAGCAGAAACTAAAAATCGCAGAGGTGATCAAATACCACCAAAAGAAAGCTCTATTTGTGGGAACAAAATGATAAAAATTTAGTTTGGGTACAGTGTAGCATGACTGCGCAATTGTCATTCAAAGTGCAACAGCGCAGAAAGCTGAAAATTGGTCTGGGCAGGAAGGTGTATAAGTGCCCAGTATGGAAGTGGTTAATATTTTCTTGAAGCAAAACTTGGAAGAGAGAGAGAGAGTAGAAACGACAAGAAGGGGAAGGTTCAGGCACGCAACACTTAAGCAACACTCAAGCCTGAGTGGGTTTTGCTCACCCGGATAGTCCCTTTAAGAGCGGTCCTAGCAGCCGGTGTGGAGCACGAAACAATTACTTGCGATTTCCCTGGGATACGATCAGGAGATCCTCTGCCTCAGAATCCTTAAGTCCCGAACTTCCCGACCTAGTAATAATTGGTCCTTAGGTGCCAATGGGCACATTACCAGGCTTTTGGCGGATAGGAATCCTTCCCTCTGACAGGTAACCAGGCCTCTCCCGAGACAGTGACTTCCTCACTAATCCCCTTGGGACCGATCCTTCCCTGGCTTCCTCTCCTTCAGAGTGGGTCACCCCTCACTTGGGTACCCTGGGACTCCTCTTCGGGTGTAGGCCTCAGCTAAAGGTGCTGGGCCTACCTGCAGCGATGCAGCCTCAGGCTAAAGGTGCCCGGGGCTGGTACACACACGCACCCCTGGCCTGGAGGGCTGGGAGGCGCGAACTGCTCCCCGAATAATGGCGTCTGCCCCTTGTGTACCCTCTCCCAGCATGCACAGCGGGTAGGCCACGCTCACTGCACAGCCGCCGAGAGAGGACACCCAATGGTGTTGCAATATTCCCTGTGGTTCTACCTGAGCCGGAGATGACAGTGCCACCCACAGGCAACAGGGAACACTGCAGCCAGGCAATATCACACCAGAGCAGAAGCAAGTTTTTAGGAAATTAACAGTCTATTGGCTCAGACTAACCCCTAAATTTGAACATATCGCCCCCTAAATTGGGGAGGGCGCTACACGTGAAAATAACTTCCTTCAGCGTTTACAACCACTTTAACCACTTAACGACCGCCCACCGCCGATTTACGTCGGCAGAATGGCACCGACAGGCAGAATCACGTAGATCTACGTGATCGCCTTTGTGCAGTTGGGGGGTCCATCCGGACCCCCCTTCACTGCAGTGAGCGGCCGTTAAGTGTTCGGGAGCGATCAGGCATGAGGGGGCGGCCGCTCGATTCCGCCCCCCCCTCGCGATCGCTCCCGGCCAATGAAAATGCTTCCTCCGCCATGTGATGTAAACAAGGCTGGAGGAAGTGATGTCATCTCCCTCGCCGCGGTCTTTCCGTTCCCGGCGCCGAGCAGAGAAGAAGCAGGTTAGTGCACCAACAGTCCACTGACACGTAGGTACACATAGGCACACAAATCACCCCCCAGTCACCCCCAGATCACCCCCCAGGTCACCCCAAAGCCCCCAATCACAGTGTCACTGATTGCAGTGATCATTTATTTTACTGATCACTGCATTTAGTGTCATCTGTGATTGTAAAAAGTTGCAGGGCAGTTAGGATTAGGCCCCTTTAGGTCCAGGGTAGCCCCCTAACCCCCCCTAATAAAGGTTTAACCCCTTGATCACCCCCCAGGTAACCCTTTCACCCCCTAACTTCAGCGTCACTAAGCGATTGTTTTTCCGATCGCTGTATTCGTGTCGCTGGTGTTTTAGATAGGCAGTTTTTTTTTTTAGGTTCGCCGCAGGTTTTTATTAGTGTCAGGTACCCCCATATATTATTTTAACCCCCTGATTGCCCCTAGAGTTAACCCTTTCACCAGTGATCGCCGTATAAGCGTCACTGGTGTCACTGGTTAGCCAGTAAGTTATTTAGTTATTTAGGTTACCCGTCAGGTTTTTATATAGTGTCAGGTACCCCCATATTTAACCTAATAAAGGTTTTAACCCCCTGATTGCCCCTAGTTAACCCTTTCACCAGTGATCACCATATAAAGGTTACGGGTGACGCTGGTTGATTAGTTTGCTTTTTATAGCATCAGGGCACCCGCCGTATATAACCCAATAAAGGTTTAACCCCCCTGATCGCCCGGCGGGTGAGATCAATTAGGTTTTAGCGCCAGAGAGGGTCTGCGTCGCCCCAGGCAGTGTTAGGTTAGTGACAGTAACGCTAACACCCACGCGCAAAGCATACACCCCCCTTAGTGGTATAGTATCTGATCAGATCTGATCAGATCTATACTAGCATCCCCAGCGGTTTAGGGTTCCCAAAAACGCAGTGTTAGCGGGATCAGCCCAGATACCTGCTAGCGCCTGCGTTTAGCCCCTCCGCCCAGCCCAGCCCAGCCCAGCCCACCCAAGTGCAGTATCGATCACTGTCACTTACCAAACACAACACACATAACTGCAGCGTTCGCAGTGCTTGGTTTTTGGGGCCCTGTACGCGGCTAGGCTCCCAAAAGCCACATGTGGTATCCCCGTACTCAGGAAAAGCAGCAGAATGTATTTTGGGGTGCAATTCCACATATAACCATGGCATGTGTGAGCAATATATCATTTAGTGACAACTTTTTGTACATTTTTTTTTTCTTTTTGTCATTATTCAATCATTTGGGACAAAAAAAAAATATTCAATGGGGTCAATATGCCTCTCAGCAAATAGCTTGGGGTGTCTACTTTCCAAAATGGGGTCATTTGGGGGGGTTTGTGCCATCTTGGCATTTTATGGCCTTCAAAACTGTGATAGGTAGTGAGGAGTGAAATCAAAAATTTATGCCCTTAGAAACCTTGAAGGCGGTGCTTGGTTTTTGGGGTCCCGTACGCGGCTAGGCTCCCAAAAAGTCCCACACATGTGGTATCCCCGTACTCAGGAGAAGCAGCAGAATGTATTTTGGGGTGTAATTTCACATATGCCCATGGCATGTGTGAGCAATATATCATTTAGTGACAACTTTGTGCAAAAAAAAAAAAGTTTGTCATATTCCCGCAACTTGTGGCAAAATATAAAATATTCCATGGACTGAACATGCCTCTCAGTAAATAGCTTGGGGTGTCTACTTTCCAAAATGGGGTCATTTGGGGGGGTTTTGTGCTATTTTGGCATTAAAAGGCCTTCGAAACTGTGATAGGTAGTGAGGAGTGAAATCAAAAATTTGCGCCCTTAGAAATCCTGAAGGCGGTGCTTGGTTTCCGGGGTCCCGTACGTGGCTAGGCTCCTAAAAAGTCCCACACATGTGGTATCCCCGTACTCAGGAGAAGCAGCAGAATGTATTTTGGGGTGCAATTCCACATATAACCATGGCATGTGTGAGCAATATATCATTTAGTGACAACTTTTTGTAATTTTTTATTTTTTTTTGTCATTATTCAATCACTTGGGACAAAAAAAAAAAATATTCAATGGGCTCAACATGCCTCTCAGCAATTTCCTTGGGGTGTCTACTTTCCAAAATGGGGTCATTTGGGGGGGTTTTGTACTGCCCTGCCATTTTAGCACCTCAAGAAATGAGATAGGCAGTCATAAATTTAAAGCTGTGTAAATTTCAGAAAATGTACCCTAGTTTGTAAACGCTATAACTTTTGCGCAAACCAATTAATATACGCTTATTGACATTTTTTTTACTAAAGACATGTGGCTGAATACATTTTGGCCTAAATGTATGACTAAAATTGAGTTTATTCGATTTTTCTTATAACAAAAAGTAGAAAATATCTTTTTTTTTCAAAATTTTCGTTCTTTTTCCATTTATATCGCAAAAAATAAAAATCGCAGAGGCAATCAAATACCATTAAAAGAAAGCTCTATTTGTGGGAAGAAAATGACGCAAATTTCATTTGGGTACAACATTGCATGTCCGCACAATTTACAGTTAAAGCAGCGCAGTGCCGAATCCCAAAAACAGGCTTGGTCCTAATGGTCCGAAATGGTCCGGGGCTTAAGTGGTTAAACAAAATAAAAGATTCTCTTGTTAAAAAAAAAAACGAAATAAAAGTTCAACAGGAACAGTTGTCCATGCAGAGTATCAAAAACAGGGAATTAAATAAATTTCAAGCCACCTGTCTGTCTCTTCAGCAGTGCAGCTGCTTAGGCCCCAAACCTTGGCTTCTGGTCAATTCCTCAGACCATCTTACATAGTACCTCTGTGTTCATTCAACTTTCCCAGCTCTCCTGGCTCTTTCAACCTTCCCAGTTGCAGCACCCTGCTGCATGGGCCCACTCTCTGACCTCTCGATAGGGGATCTCCTGACACCATGGGCTCTCCTACTCCTCAGAGACCTCCAGATTATTTCTATTCCCTGGACTCACCTAGTCATCTTGACTCTCTCAGACTCGCCTCAACTCTCTCAGCCCTATGGACAAGGAATCTCTCCTTTCCATAACAGTGTTCCTCTCTGCAGTGGAGCACACCGGTTTCCTAATGGGAGCCCTGAGCTATGCCCAAGTCCTTCATTATGGGTTGTGTGCACCTTCACCCACAGCCTGCCAGTCTCCAGCCAAACCTGGACACTGGGTTAGAGATTTCTTCCCTCCCAAAACACTTCAATGTCTCCAAATTTTGGACCCCCACCCAGTAATAAAAAATATCCGGAGAAAGCTCTGCATACGTGTAAACCCGGTATCACCTCTACATCAATTTTCACAGTGGCAGGACCTCACTCTGTCACAGGGTATTATAGACAACTGCATGTGTGCAATAAGTTCCAGAAAGACAATTTGATGCAACATAAAAACAGTGCACACCAGGACCAATGTTTGATTGTGTAACAGTGTGTATCTTTATCAGTATATCAAAACACAATGCTCCTTAAGATGTATTGAACTCCACGTTAGGCAAACAGTAGTAAGACCTGTAATGACATAGGAACAGCATTGTCTCCTGCAGGACAGCAGGTATTTGACTCACCCAGAAGTGTTGGATAACTGCCGTGTCTAGAGATCTGCAACACAGCGGAGTGTCAAGACACAAGCCCCTGGGAAGGTAACTATATGACTATTACAACAGAAAAAAGGGTGAGATAGCGCAAGAATCAACCAAGCAATGTCTCTAGTAAGTTAGAACAGTCCATTAATGAGAAATCAATACATGGGATGGGGGAGTGAAATATAGTCAATACGGGTATGTACTGTTGGCAGCAACCATGAGAGTAGAAGCACAACTCTGGAAAACAAGACAGAATAAAAACAAGGTGCGCCAGACTCAGTGCAGCATTTTGAGATTCGTTTAATAGAACAAACAGCCAAATGGCTACTCACAAGGGGAAGATGATATCAGGCATATAAGTGTTATGGGGTCCGGAGTCACTGTGCGGTCCGTGGTGTAGAGGCAGGGGCGTCACTAGGGTTGGTGTCACCCGGTGTGAAACAAATTGGTGTCACCCCCCTCCACCAACTATAGTCCCCCTTCAGTACAGACCCCCCTACCTCAGTACAGACCCCCCCACTAAGTACAGACTCCCTTTCCTCAGTATAAACCCCCCCATTAAGTACATACCCCCCTCCATCAGCATAGACCCCCTCAGTGAAGCCCCCCTCAGTGCAGCCCCCCTCCATAAGCATAGATCCTCCTCAGTGCAGACCCCCCTCTCCATAAGCATAGACCCCCCTCAGTGCAGCCCCCCTCCATAAGTATAGATCCCCCTCAGTGCAGACCACCCTCCATAAGCATAGACCCCCCTCAGTGCAGACCCCCCTCCATAAGCATAGACCCCCCTCAGTGCAGTCCCCCTCCATAAACGTAGATCCCCTCAGTGCAGGCCCCCCTCTCCATAAGCATAAACCCCCCTCGGTGCAGCCCCCCCTCCATAAGCATAGACCCCCCTCAGTGCAGACCCCCCCTCTCACCTCCCATATCACCCCCTAGGCTATAGCTATATATATATATATATATATATATATATATATATATATATATAGCAGCTATGTCCAGGTCCCAACCCCCCTCCCTCGGTTATCAGACCAGCACAGGCTAGACATATACACTTCTCCCAGTCCCACACTAGGTCTCAGGTGTAACTGGGTGGCGTACCGACACCATGGCAATCCCCCCCCCTCCTCTCACTTCGGGCTCGGGCCGGCGGTGGTCACCCCTCAACACAAGCTGACACCCTCCCAGCGCTCCTGCCCGTTACAGCACCAGCTTGGGGCCAGGGCAGGCGGCTAGGCAAACAGTAGAACATACATACACACGAGATAGTTAGTGACACACATGTGACAGGCTCAGCACGCAGCACGCAGCAGGAAAGTAGGAGGAGGAAGGACACACACACAGACCAGGTCAGCGCGGCTGCGGCGCTGGAGATGTTCCGGCTGGGACAGCTGAAAAAAAATGCCAGAGCCCTCCTCACCCTCAGAAGAGTCGGGATGGTGTCAACCCTCTAGCGAGTGTCACCCGGTGCGGACCGCACCCCCCTAGCAACGCCACTGTGTAGAGGAGCTGTGTCCCAATGTTGAAGATGACAAGCCGCTGGATTTAATTTTATGTCAACTCCAGGAACAACCTCAGTCTTTAGTCCACACTCTCCAGCTGGCCAGTGTTAAGGCCCAGTTATACTGTTGGTGCGCATCAGAATAGCCTGCAAGCAGCAGTAAGGCTACTAAATCACTGTATGGACAGTTCCTAAAGAGCTCACTCTCTCTAGCAGCAGATAATAAATCCCCACAGTAGCAGCTCACCATCCAGTCACAAACAGCGATTAGTCCACACTCTGTTCTGCACTCAGATGACCGTTTGTCGGCACCCCTAAACTCAGCACTCCAGATTCCGCTCAGGCCATCAACATGCAGCAGTGGTGGTGGATACTGGACACTGATGAGCACTTTCTGTTGTCCCTCATGTCAAAAAAGAAGCAGTGTCCTGTTCAGCCTGAGAAAATGCAGCTCTTTCCCCTTCTTCTGGCAATCTCTCCTTGATAAATGTAGATCAAAAGCTCTTGATTAGAGTGCAGTGGTTCTCCTCTGGACTACAGTTCCAACAGTGCAGTGCTGCCTGACTCAGTCTGTTGAACTCTTCCTGCTCAGCAGCTCCATCCTCTTGCATATATAACGGGTAACCAGTTAAGCACCACAGAGCAGCAGCTACAAAGTATCTGCAGCCAGTGTTTCTCTCCATTCTTGGCCAAGCACCTGGCTACATTTATTTTATTGGTTGAACTAGATGGACTTGTGCCTTTTTACAACCTATGTAACTATTTTGGGGACCTTGAAGTGGACCTACACCTTCCCCACCAACTTTCTGTTTTACCATTCCTAACCCCCTCCTCACTAAAAGCAGATATTTGTATTTTTCTGGATTCTTACCTAGGCAAGATTGACATATTCGTTGCCCACAGCCGCCTGCAATACTCACATCAGGCATCTCAAGAAGCCTCGGGGTACTCTACAGTGTGCCATCAGAGGCCGATTGCAAGAACCAGGAAGAGACAGCCGACCCCCTGCGGACGCACCACAGTGCATGCACATCATTAGCAAGCCAGCTGCAAGAACCTGGAAGATATAGCTGGCTCATGATGACATTAGAAAAGAAGACTGCGGCACAAGGTTGGGTGTGCAGTGGCAGATCTCTACAGAACACCACTGGATCACTGGGCACGTCAGTATGTTTTTTCGTATAACCCAACGATAAAAGGTAAAAGTGTATGTCAAACAAAAACATTTTTTTTTTTAGTTATAGATAAAATGTGGACGGCTGAGAAACCTTGTCTGGTTTTTACTGCTATCTGGGGCTCCAGTAGAAAAATTTACCATCTTTTTCTGTAATACTGACATTTTACTAGACAAGAAGGGAAGGGAAAAGGGGAAGTCTTTAACAGCAGCACAAACAGTAATAAAACGTTGTTTTTTTTTTTGTTTTTTTAACTCCTATCAGATTTCTTTGTCCAGTGTCCCTGTTGCAGATCTTCTCTTACTTCCTGTTTGGAAAAATGGAGCCCTGGAGAGCAGTAAAACCTTAAAAGGGGTTTTAATCCTCCCCCCGCTTTATCAAAAATTCTAACTAAAGTTTTTGGCTTAACACTTTAGTGAGAGTAGAGCTGCACGATTAATCATTAAAAAATCGTGATCTCGATTCAACCTCCCCCCCCCCCCTCATGATCTCTATGCAGAATTTCCAGATTCATTAATGTAACAAGTGTAGAGACTTCTCTGCTCACTCAGCTGTCAAAAGAAAAAAAAAACAGGCAGCCTGTCAAGTTTATCACAACATTGTCTGTGGTGGTAGATAACTACAAACATTGTAACTTTTCTTTTTAGATCAAAGGAATGAACTTTGGCCTGTAAATGAGGGAAGTTTAACCACTTAAAGACTAAACCTTTTTCTGACACTTGTTTCTTACAAAGTTATTTTTTTTTTTATTTGTTTTTATTGGAGATTTTCAAATACAAAGACATACAGAAATAAATAATACATAAAAAAAAAAAAAAAGAAAATAAAAAAAAAAGAAGAGAAAAACAAAACAAAGAAAAACATTGCTCAGGCACGTACAACGTCCTCATAGAACAGGTGCATACAGCATATCATGGCAATACAGACAGGGCTTCACAGTATATAGCATAGCAAATGTATGTCCACTACGTCTCAATAAACGGCTATGCATATCATGCAACACATATCAGCCAGCAATTTCCGGTTCTGCCAACCATGTGCGCCATACCCTATCATATTTCAGAAAACACCCTCTGTTGGCATATGTGTCTTTATAAAGGGGAAGTCTGGCGTTCACCAAGCGTTTCCACTGTAACACTGAGGAGGTGGGCATGGCAATATTTTTGCGAGCATAAAAGAGCAGGAGGCTGACCAGAATACGTCCGGTAGATGATGGGACAACAGGTTCAATGATTCCCAAGAGACAGACCTCCATCTTCAGTGGAATGGAGGTCGAGGCCACCCTATTAATTAGGTCTAATACCATGATCCAGTATTGTTGGATCCTGGGGCACTGCAAGAAGATGTGGGAGAAGTCGCCTGGGGAGGCGCTGCATCTCCAACACTCCGACGAGTGCGCAGGGTCCATCTTATTGAGTCTATGTGGGGTGAAATATGCCCTATGTACAATCTTGTACTGTACCACCCTATCACGGATGGATACCAGGGATCTAAAAGGTAGATCCCAGACATCATCCCAGTCATCAGTGTCTAGAGTGGGGATGTCCCTCATCCAGCTGGACCACAGCCTGTCAAGGGGCGGGAGAGACACATGGAGCAAATATGAGTACAAATGTGATGTGGGCTTTTCCGCACAGTTAGACCGCAGTGTTCTCTCCAGCTCCGACTGGGCCACGATACAGGAGGAGTGCGGGAATTGTTTGTGCCTCAAATGCATGGGACAGCTGACAATATCTAAAGAGGTAGTGGTCAGGCAGATTGAAATTGGAGGAAAGGTCCGAAAAAGGAAGTAGGGCATTATGCGATACTATGTGTGATAGAGTTTTAACACCATGTTTTGTCCACGCATAGGGGTCTGGGAGGTTGTAAAAATGTGATAGGCTGGGATTCAACCAGATCGGGGCGTTAGGGGAGATCTCCTGTGGTTTACATTTTTTGACGGCCAGGCCGGCCTTCCACGCTCGCAGGGTGGTGAGCATAGATGGGGTCAGAGCAGTGGCGGTGCGTCCATAGAGGGTGCTGGAGCGCCGCCCCCTCTCGCTCCCGCACCGCCACTGAAAGACAATACACAGATTCATGCATTGCATGAATCTATGTATTGTCACCGCTGCCGCGCTGCCCACTATTCATATGGCCGGCCTCCTGGTGAGCGCCGGCCATATGAATTAGAGCGGCGGCCGGTGGTGGGTGGAACTTGGAAGTGCCTATCACAGCCAGCGGCTCTGATAGGCTTTCCGAATACAGCTCTCAGGCTGTATTCGGCTTCCAAAAACTCCTCCCAGGTACGCACGGGGGTGCGTTCCTGGAAGAAGACTGTGTGGAGGTTTCAGCCAATCAGGTTCACCGGATCTGGTTACCGGTAACCTGATTGGCTGAAGCGACATCGAGGGCGGGAGAACACATCGAGGACGGCGCGGACCGAGGAAGGTAAGTGCAGGGCTGGGGGGGGGGGACAGGCTGCATTTGGGGGACAAACTGGCTGAATATGGGGCACAAACTGGCTGAATATGGGGGACAAACTGGCTGAATATGGGGCACAAACTGGCTGCATTTAGGGGGAACTGGCTGTATATGGGGGACAAACTGGCTTAATATGGGGGGGGCTGGCTGAATATGGGGGACAAACTGGCTGAATATGGGGGGAACTGGCTGTATATGGGGGACAAACTGGCTGAATATGGGGGGAACTGGCTGAATATGGGGGGAACTGGCTGCATTTGGGGGACACGCTGGCTGCATTTGGGGGGAACTGGCTGTATATGGGGACAAACTGGCTGTATATGGGGGCACACTGGCTATATATATGGGGGCACACTGGCTGTATATGGGGGCACACTGGCTATATATATGGGGACAAACTGGCTGTATATGGGGGCACACTGGCTATATATATATATATATATATATATATATATATATATGGGGGCACACTGGCTGTATATGGGGGCACACTGGCTGTATATATATGGGGGCACACTGGCTGTATATGGAAACAAACTGGCTGTATTTGAGGGGGCAAACTGGTGGCGTTTGGGCACAGTGGCTGCGTTTAATGGGCACAGTGGCGGCAATTGATTTTTTTTTTTTCCGTTTGCGCCCCCCCAAAAAATTTTGAGCACCAGCCGCCACTGGGTCAGAGGATAAGGAGCGCGGGGGCCCAGATAAAGTAGAAATTGGAGGGCTTCCAGTGAACCCACCACTGTGGCTTCAAGCACAGTGGATGAGTTCGTCCTGTCCGGCTGTAGCCACCACGCCACAGTTACCAGCTGTGCGGCGAGGTAGTATTTATAGCAGTCAGGAAATGCCATGCCAACCTGCGTTCGTGGTCTCATCAGTGTTGTAAGCTTGTATTTAGGTGGCGAGGGCCCCCAGATAAAGGCAGAAAAAATTTGGTTCAGTTTCTGAAAGAAGGATTTAGGGATCCATTGTGGGGATTGGCGGAATAGGTAAGTAAGCTTAGGGACAATTTTCATTTTAAGTAGGTTCACTCTCCCCCAGACGGGGGGGGGGTAGATTACTCCAGGACTTAAATCTGGATTGGGCCTCCAGGGGCACCGGGGTCAGATTCAGCGAGACATAGTCAGAAGCCATGATGGAGACATGGACTCCCAAATATTTGAAGGATTCAACCCATTGGAGGGGATTCCCCGATAGGGAAGTGGAAGTGGCCTCACGGTCTATCGGAAAGAGGAGGGACTTGGACCAATTAACCCTGAGCCCAGTGACCGCAGCGAAGGTGTCATGTACCTGGTTGGAGGCAGAGATGCCGAGAGGGCTCCCCTTGCGGCTGAGTGCAGTACACCTCTGAGGTTGGGTACAGAGGGTGTAGTGCCCAGAGAAGCACAGGTTGCCAGATGGGTCCAGGAGAGCAGAGCTGGTGGGATCCTGAAGAACACCGGTGGATGCAAGACACCGCTCAAGGAGTAGTAGTGGCAGCCAGGCTGGGGGTCAAACCCAGTATATCCAGCAGGAGGAAGTAGCAGGTTGCAGGAACGGAGACAAGCCAATGGTCTGGTAACAGGAAACAGGCAGTAACAGAAGACTGTGGCAAAGTCCGTAGAACAAGCCGGGATCAGGTGAAGGAGAAGGCAACAGGTCAGTAAGGCAAGCCAAGGGGTCAAACCAGAAGAGCAGATCAGACAGGTCAGAAACAAGCCGGGTCACAACAGGGAATCCAAACAGCAGTTTAACAGAGTCTCAGGAACACAGGAAGGCTGACGACCATCAAGCAATGAGATGGGCTCAGTGGCAGTCTTATATAGGCCAGCAAGTGGCTGCATCTGTTGTGTGCGCCGTTTGACGCGCCCGCCTGTTGGTTCCATTGCGCATGTGCGTGCGCCCGTTGGTTCCATTACGCATGTGCGTGTGCCTATTCACGCCGCTTGCGGCAATGCGCACAGGGATGTGCTGGAAGCGGCCATTACCAGTACTGGCACTATTGCCAGTTCTCCTACGGCCGTTTCCCTGACAGAAGGTGTCAAGGACCGATAATGCTCCTTGTAGTGACGGACCTGCATCATTTAGAAAAAGCAGCATGTCGTCTGCGTACAAGGCTACCCTCTCCTCCAGCTGCCCCACACGGAGACCTTTAATGTGCGGTGAAGTGCGTAGAGCCTCAGCCACCGGTTCTATAGCCAGGGCGAATAGAGCCGATGAGAGAGGGCAGCCCTGTCTGGTTCCTCTAAAAAGCCTAAATGGGACAGTCAACCCCCCACCCAGACGCACCAAGGAAGTGGGACATTTGTAAATTATCTGAAGCCAATTGATGAATACTATAGGAAAGCCCATTCTACGCAGGGTTTCCCACAGGAAGGGCCATTCAACCGTATCAAAGGCCTTTTCTACATCTAGCGATGCCACCGCCCGTGACCCTGGGTTGAGATGTTGGGCATGAATGTTAGTGAAAAGGTGTCGCAAATTAACACCAGTCGATCTCCGGGGCATGAAACCCGTTTGATCCGGGTCGATCACTGAGGGCAACATGCGATATAACCTAAGGGCCAAGAGCTTAGTTCAAATCTTGAAATCAGTATTAAGAAGTGCCATGGGTCTGTACGAGGCACACGAGGTGGGGTCCTTAGGGGGTTTGTAGATCAACGTCAAATGAGGCATGATACATAGAGGTGGGTAGGCTGCCGTTGGTCAAACATTCAGTGTAGAGCTGTGCCAACAGGGGGGTCAGTAGACCCAGGTGTGCCCTGTAGAAGTCTATCGGGAGCCCGTCCGGCCCAGGGCCCTTGCCAGGGGGAAAGGAGCGGATGGCGTTCTGAACCTCTAGTGCCGTGAAAGGTTGGACCAGGGTCTCCCTCTCGCTGTCAGAGAGCCATCCAAGCACCAACGGGTCCAACAGGGCCCGTAGCATCTCAGGCTGGAAATCTGAGGGCAAACTGGAGGAGTACAGACTGGTGTAGAAGTCATTAAAGGTCTGCAGGATGTCAGAGGGGGAGGAAACCGTCCCACCCCCCAGGGCCTGTAAGGATGACACCAAAGTGAGAGGCTGGTCGTGTTGGGCCATCATGGCCAGGAGACGGCCATTCCAATCACCTTGTTCAAAAGCTCTCTGTTTGCCTTTGTATGTTTCAAGTCTCGTGACTTCCGTCAAATGTAACTGCAGGTCCCTCTGAGCCGCCATAAGCAGGTCAAAGTGAGCCGGGGTGGGGTCTTTACTGTATACATCAGTATGATCGGTAACCTTTTGCTCCAAATTGAGAGTCGCAGCCGAGTGCTGCCTCTTTATACTCGCAATGGACGAGATGTACTGGCCCCTAGTATATGCTTTGAAGGCATCCCAGGTAACATCCGGAGGGGAGGAACCTGCATTGTGTTCCCAGAACTCCGCCAGTAAGGGGGGTAGATTATCCGAGAGATCCAGGTGGGAGACCCACTGAGCACCCAACCTCCAGAATGCAGCATTCCGGGAAGCCGGGGAGCGGAGAACCACTGCCAAGGGGCTGTGATCAGACAGACTGCTCGGTAGATAGACAGCCTCCAACACATCCGCTAACAGTGCGGGGTTGGAAAACGCCAGATCTATCCGCGATGCAGTCTTGTATGATGCTGAGAAACACGAGTATGCCCGTGTATCAGGGTGCTTCCACCTCCAGATCTCCACCAGACCCACCGCCTGAGCCCAGGCTGACAGGTCCAGACAGTGCCTCTTGGGAGGCGCGGGCCTATCTAGGTCTGGTGACAGAGTGGCATTGAAGTCACCCATCACCAAAACCTTACCAGGGCAGAATGGCGTCACCCTTTCTAGCACATCATACAGTAGACCAGGTGAAAAGGGGGAAGGAATGTACAAATTTACAACTATATACCTTTGCGACCACAATGTGAACACTAAAATTACAAATTTACCCTGAGGATCGGTGTGGACCTCTTCAATTACACTGGGGAAATGTTTGTGAATAAGGATCGATACACCTCTAGCATATGTGGAATATGTGGCATGTATTGCTCTCTGAATCCATGTTTTTTTAAGAGTCAGGATTTTGCCGCCCACAAGGTGGGTTTCTTGGAGGAGTATAAGTTGGGGGGAGTGGGATTTTAAATACTGGAAGAGAAGGGCACGTTTGAACTTAGAATTGAGGCCCCTGTCGTTCCAAGAAAGGATGTTAAAGGAAGGAGGCGGGCGATCAGCCTTTGGGCATGTAGGGAGTGGAATAGAACGAATTAGCTATATTCACCCTAATGGACCTTAGAGGCGGCAAAACCTCTGTTGCATTGCATTGAACATTGACAGCACCCGAGCATACTACATAAACTAAACATAGAAAAGAAAGTAAACCAAAAACAGACATAGAAATCACAACTAACAGTAAACTACCCAGGCACCAAGTGCCTATCCTACTATGTCCCATCCCTCCGCTAAACATGCGGGGGGGCGGGAATAGTCTTGAACCCTTAACAAAAACCTGTGGATTAGGTGGTGTAAATGAGCCCCGAACTAGGGCCCCCACACGGCCGGAGCCAGTCAACTCACTCCATTACCAGACAATGTCCCAGGGAGTGGTGATAGTTGGTGCTAACACTGGCCACCAGCAACGGGGGGGGGGGGGGGGGTATAGCAGTCTCAAACTGTGGTGAAGAAGTTGTGTGCGTTCAGTTCGGAGCGCTGAGCAAGCTGACTCCTGCATAGGAAAAAAAAAGAAAAATAGAAACCTGGCAAGGTTCCATAGTGCAGACATGTTCTGACCCGCAGGAGCAGAGGAGACAACGGGGATCAAACCCAGGGCCAGGGATCTTCCCCCCGGAAAGTATGAGCATCAATTTATGACAGTCCAGCAGCAGGGGAGGGGGAGGATAGCAGCCGTGACCCCCCGGGAGAAAAAAGAGAAAAACAGTGCATCTCACCCCATGAATAAAAAACAGGGGTAGAAAATAAAGGGGAAACAAGGGGCAACTGTGCAGAGGGTGTCAAATACTTGCGGCTGGGGAGGTCATCTACCGGCCATCTAACCAGGACATCGCCGCCTCCGGATCAGTGAAGAATCTTGTGCGGTCGCCATCGATAACGCAAAGTTTGCTGGGATAGAGCAGGCTGAACTTGAGGCCTTTATCTCTCAGGCGCTTCCTTACCTCGGTAAAGGTGCGGCGGCGGTGTTGAACCTCTGGAGAGTAGTCAGGAAAGAGCATAATGTGAGCGCCATTATAGTCCAGGTCACGTTTCTCCCTGGCAGCTGTCAGGATCCGATCAGCCGGAGCAAGAAGGGCCTAGGTGGGTTACCAGGGGGCGGAGGCGTAAGGGGGACTCTGTGCGCCCTTTCTACCACAAACGTAGGAGGCATGGCAGGCAAATCTAGGAGCGAGATCAGGAAGGCCTCAGTGAATTCCGCAGGCCTCATGCCCTCTGCCTTCTCAGGGAGGCCCAGGACACGGATGTTGTTCCTCCTGAGCCTATTCTCTGTGTCAATGGACTTGTCCTGTAGGGCTTTAACCTGTAGCTGTAAGGCATGGAGTTCCCTAGAATCCGCCCTAGTAGAATCCTCTAGCTGGGAGATGCGGCCCTCTGCCTCAGTGAACCGGGCCCTAAATTTGTCCATGTCATGGCGGATCAGGCTGACATTCGCCACTAGGTGGTCTATCTTGACCATCACTGAGTCCCGACCTTCCTTGATCGCTGCAAGGAGCTTGGCATGAGAGGCGGCCTGGGATGGGGATGGATCAATGTGGGAAGGAGAGCAGGCAGACATAGCTGGATCTCCGGGCCTCATGGGCAAGATGGCGGCCGCGGACCGGGCAGCTGTCGCTGAGGACGAGCGGAGCTTACCCGGAGACAGCTGGGATAGCCCCGGGGTGGTGGATGCCTTCTTCCGCCCCAGGGTGTCAGGTAAGTGGCTGCTGTGAGGAGGAATCCGCGCTGGAAATAGTTCAGGATTCAGGCAGGAGCGGAGCTCAGCGGTCACGCGTCCTCTCCTGTTCACATCCCGGCCACGCCCCCCTTACAAAGTTAAAATCATAATTTTTTGCTAGAAAATTACTTGGAACCTCCAAACATTATATATATATTTTTTAGCAGAGACCCTAAGGAATAAAATGGTGATTGTTGCAATATTTTATGTCACACTGTATTTGCGCAGCGGTCTTTCAAATGCAATTTTTTGGGGAAAAAGAGCACTTCAATGAATTAAAAAAAAAACTAAACAGTAAAGTTAGCCCAATTGTTTTGTATAATGTGAAAGAGGATATTATGCAGCGAGAATCGTGCTCTTTATTCTAAGAAAAAAAAATTGTGATTCTCATTTTAGCCAGAATCGTGCAGCTCTAAGTGAGGGGGTCATTTTTATCTATCATTATCGATGATCTAATAATAAAATATGAATTGCTCAGATTTTTGACAAAATAGGATATTGTTCCCAGTATTTAATGTGACTTTAAAGGGGAGTTCCAAAAAGTGTAGCTGCTGGCTTTTAATAAACAGACACTTACCTGTTCCACTGTCCAACGACGCGGCCGCCCGGAGCTTCGCTCCTCTCCCCTGGCGCCTCCATTCTAACTGTGGGCACCCTGCCGTGACAGCTTTCGGCTTCACGGCCAGGCACTCACTGCGCATGCGCGAGCGGCGCTTCCTGAGTGGACAGGCGATCGCCTGGGACCTGTCACGTGTCCCAGGTGATCGCCTACAGGGAGGGGCCACCTTAGGCGATATGACGAGTCGCCTAAGCGGTCCCTGGGCAGAAGGAGGAAGTCCCACTCCTCCTGAAGCCCCCATTCCCCCCCCCAAAAAAAATTCTGCTTTAATGGAAGGCGCTTTGGGGTCTGTTAACTTTTTACAGTGACCAAAAAATAGTGAGAAGTGGGGAGATGTGTGCCTTGGGGAATCTTGTGACCGGTCTGACACGTGGGGAAAGCTTCTGGGAATATTAAACAGAGATGTATAAAGTCTATCTTGTGTCGTCTTCACTTCTGCTTGTGGGGATAATGTGATGCTCGCTCCACTGCCAATTTTCTGTGGGAAAGTTCACTGCAGTTAAGGCTCTCCAGAGCCCATATGTTTTGACTGAGACAGCAGAAATTTCTGGCACCTACTTTATTTATTTTACCCTCTTTAGACTATGGCTTGTCGGTCTTGCAAAAGTTCAGTCTGGGAGCATTGTTCTCTGTCTGTTAAATTGCTATGATTAGAAAGATGGAGAATTTTTTTTATTTAAACTTCACTTCTGTATTCCCATATGACAATAAAGTAGAACAGAAGGCATTTTTTTTCATTTTTGATGGAGTAAGGGAGAATGAACTCTTTTTAGTTTTTTTTCTGCCATCTGTGTCTCATGGGGGAGATTTTCTATCCTGTGTCCACAACAGGAAATGAGAGGAAATCCCTCTCATGCCTCGTACACACGACCGCTTTTCCCCGACGAGAAAACTGCCATGATAGCTTTTGGCCGGGAAAACCGGCCGTGTGTATGTTTCATCGCAGTTTTCCCGACAGGAAAACTGCCGGAAAAAAAAGAGAACCAGCTCTCTTTTTTCCCGTCAGGAAAAAATCCTGACGAGAAAACCGGTCGTCTGTATGCTTTACCGAGGGGAAAAAAAACGTGCATGCTCGTAAACAATTCGACGCATGCGCGGAATCATAAAACGTAATTTTGTCGGCTCGTCGTAGTCTTTGACGTCACCACGTTCTTGACATTCAAAAGTTCAGCGGTCTTTTGTGTGACCCTGTGTATGCAAGGCAGGCTTGAGAGGAATCCCATCGGGAAAAGCATTGTTTTTTTTCCTGCCGGGAAAACCGGTCGTGTGTACGAAACAAACTGAGAAAAATCCCTGGTAGTCCCCAGAACTAGTGTCCACATTGTACGATTTTCCCTCTATTCCTGTTCTTATGACAACTGAAACTGGTCACCAGGACAAACAGAGGGTGAATCCGAATAATGGGGACACAGACAGCAATAAAAACCTGACAAGTGTTTGAATCCCTCTCTACTTTATTCAAAACTAAAAACAGGAGTTTTAGCTTAAAGTGATACTAAAGGTTCGTTTTTTATTTTCTAAATATGTTCCTTTAAGCTAGTGTATTGTTGGTTCACTAACCCTTCCCTACGTTTTCCCTTGTAATTTTTTCTTTTCCTTGAGTGAAGTTGTAACTTCCTGTTCCTCCTCTGTAAGCTTGCCCCATCATCCCAGCCGTTATGGCTGGGGGTTACTAGGCGTGCTCGCCCCCTCCCTTGGGACTACATCCCTGCGGGGAGACGCGGTGTGCGTTCACAGGCACGGGAGCCGGGGGCGTGTCTAAGATGCTGTAGCTCCGCCTCCCGTGCCTTGTTATTGTATTGAGTGATCATCTCATCAGCACATCCCCGCCTTAACTCCACCCCCTTGTTTGCTGAATCGAAAGTGGGACTTAGGTTCGTCGGCTAGGCTTGTTCTCGTTATGTGACACTGCGAAAAAGCGGCATTGCGCATGCCGCTAAACCTCAAGGGAATTGTAGTTTCTTTGATGCCGTGACGTAGCTGAAAACGTGGAAGTTTAGGACAGAATACAGAGAGGAAACGAGGAAGTGGTGAAAACGCATACTTATCTAACAGGTAACTAAATCATTTAGGCAGAAATAACAACCATATTCACGATCTATATAGCACAGAGATCACATATTGCCAATTTTTTTTTTTACCTTTACAAACCCTTTAAGCCCCAGCTTTGAAATCGTGCTACTTCAGAGTGATTTTGAAGCTGCAGATCAGTGCAATTTGGACCTCCAATTTCATTGCGGCTCATTTAACAGAAGTCTAAGCAAGTCGCAATGAAATCCCTAAAAAGTAGTCTAGGAACCCGCAATGGGATGTGACTTAAGCGATTTAGAACTGTCAAATCACATGACAAATCGCACAGCTTGAACCAGGGCTTAGTGATACTTCGACACACTGATGTCTAACAATAGATTCTAAACATTGTCTTAGCTATGCAAAACCATAAAAAAAAAACTTTTGGCTATACACTTTCAGTGTATGCACACTAAGGGCTTTGCTGTGCTCAGTCATCACGAATCTCTGTAATATGTATATTTTTCTAAATAGATTCTAGGAAAAAAAAAAAAAGTGTTGCACTTATAAGTATTTTCATTACATAATTAAATGTTGTTGAGTTAAAGCTGTAGTAATGTCATGAATAATAAAAAAAAGCATTTTAGCACAATATGAAAGACTTACCTTAAAACAAAGCCCTCCAACGGCATGCCGTCACCGCCGCCGGGGCTTCCATCCTCACCCGGTCTTCCTTCCGGGTTTGTGGACCGTCATTCCCGTGCGCATGCTACAATCGTGGCCCTGCACTCTGAATGGACGCACCCATCCATTCAGATTGCAGTGTGCATGCGCTTGTGATGTCCCTGGCTGCTACAAATGGGAATATCTCCTAAACTATGCACATTTAGGAGATATTTCTTGTACCTACAGGTAAGCTTACCTGTATGTACTAGTGATCAAGCGGTGTTTACTACCACTTTAACTGCTTAAGGACCGCCCCACGTAACTATACTGCAGCAGGGCGACCCTTAAGCGCGAAATCACGTAACTGTACGTGATTTTTTTTCTTTGGCTTTGGGGGGCGCGTGCGCACCCCCCAGAGTCCAGCTCACGCTGTGTTTGAACACAGCGGGAGCCAATCAGCGGGTTCATCGGACAAACCTGCCGATCATTCCGAGAGAGGCAGAATGGAGGTCTGCCTATGTAAACAAGGCAGATCGCTGTTCTCCTAGTAAGGAAGACAGAGATCTTGTGTTTCTGCTAAGCAGGAACACAGATCTCTGTCGTCCTACAGTTAAACCATCCCCCACACAATAAAGGCTCATACACATTTTTTAGCAACGATCACTGTATTGGTGTCACTGGTCCCCAAAAAGTGTCAGTTAGGTGTCCTATTTGTCCGCCACAATGTTGCAGTCTCTCTAAAAATTGCTGATCGCTAGTAAAATTTTTAAAAGTCCATAAATCTATCCCATTGTTTGTAGACGCTATAACTGTGTTTTATAGCAGAAAGTGAAAAATGAGGGTGTTTTTTTTTTCAAAATTGTCAGTCTTTTTTTGTTTACAGCGCAAAAAATAAAAACCGCAGAGGTGATCAGATAGCACCAAAAGAAAGCTCTATTTTTTGGGGGGAAAAAGAAAATTTATTTTATTTGGGTACGTATTGTCAGTTAAAGCAACGCAGTGCCGTACCGCAAAAAATGGCCTGGTCAGGAAGGGGGTAAAACCTTCCAGAGCTGAAGTGGTTAATGAAAGGTAGCAACATACAGACATTCAGACCTCCATGCAAGCTTGATGTAATACATAGAATCAGACAGTAGATATAAAAAAAAATTAATAAAAAATTTAACACAAGTATAAATGTTCCTGAGAGCTTTGAAGTTTTCATCTTTCTTTATGCATGTGATCCATAAGGGAAGGGCCAATCTGCTGAATGCATACCATAATAAGAGGATATCAACAGGAGGAAAGTGGCAGTGGGTCTCAAGTGGCATAATTCTTGTACCCAGCCTTTAATAGGAGGAGTGGAGGGGTATCTTACATTACATGGTATAATAGTGTTTACCGCTGCCAGGAAAAAGCATAGACCGTGCCAGTAAATGTGTAACGCGATGCTCTCCGTTGCAACTTACTGGTATTTATTACCTCTAGTAGAGATCACAGAACTTCCTCTTACAATACCTTCATTTACTTTTCTTTCCAGAAGGATGGAACCATCTTTGGTTAGTAATCATCCAGGGCCAGCATCTACTTCTGGGCTGGGTTGCTAACTCAGGAATAACACAATCAAGTAGATCCTGGTGTCTGTGTAGTTCTTGGCTGTGTTCACAAATGTCTGACAAAAAAATCTAATAAGACCCTCCCCTAAGCTCAAAAAACAGTATTATTTAACCATTTCAGACGTTTTGTGAGACCAGCAGCAGCTGAGAGAGCATCAGTGTACTTGTATTTAGCGTGTCACTTGCCACATGCTGTGAATTGTCCACTTGCCACAAGTTGTGGATTGTCCACCTGGCCACGTCACCTGCCACAAGTTGTGGATTGTCCACTTGCCACGTCACCTGCCACAAGTTGTGAATTGTCCACTTGCCACGTCACCTGCCACAAGTTGTGGATTGTCCACTTGCCACGTCACCTGCCACAAGTTGTGAATTGTCCACTTGCCATGTCACCTGCCACAAGTTGCCGATTGTCCACTGGCCACGTCACCTGCCACAAGTTGTGGATTGTCCACTTGCCACGTCACCTGGCCACAAATTGTGGATTGTCAACTGGCCACGTCACCTGCCACAAGCTGTGGATTGTCCACTTGCCACGTCACCTGCCACAAGTTGTGGATTGTTCACAATGCAATGCAATGCAAGCAATTAGATTTTTTTTATATATTTTTTTTTAATGGTTTTTCATCATTTGCCATCATTTTTGAGATTTCTAATGTAAAAAAATAGGTCACCTTTAAAAACACTTATAAACGAAATCGTGGCAAAACGCTGGTACCGTGTTTAGCCGCGTTTTGCGTCTGAAACGTGGAAGTTTTGCGTCTGAACCCATTTTTTTGCTTTCAGAAAAACAAGGTTAAACTCAACTGCATATAAACGGCAATAAACGAGACAGGGTACATGGTCACATAGGATAACATTGAATGAGTTCAGGGGCAGTTGAAAAAAGTGTCCAACTGCCTCTGAACACGCGTTTAACAGAGTCCCGTGTGCATGAGGCCTTAAAAGGTTTGACCTCATATTATATAGTTTTGGTAAATCTGAAGACAAAAAGGCAAATGATACTGTTGCTCAATATTGGGACATGTCAAGAATTAATTTATGCACACTTACTGCAATGGTTCACTTTAAAGCACATGGACTCATAAAACTTTCTAAGAGGACACATCATATACAGGCTCTTTCAGGTTCCTGCATGTTGGGATGGATATCCCCTAAAGCACATGGACTACCCTGAAAAAACTTTTTTACTCCATCATGCAAATACCGTAGTGGCCAGCTTCCTTGGTCGTTGCAGCCCCTTCCCTACCCCTAATAGTTTAGTGAGACCAATCCTTTATATTGATGGCCAATATTAAAATGGATACACACAGATGTGGTATAAACAAACACTCTTTCCCATTACACATGATTATGTTTTAATGAGTAAGGAGCATGCTCAATAAACAAGCAGAAGCACACATACTCATGGGTTATGTTTCTTATTACAACACTAAGGCAGATCATGTTGTTATAGAAGATGTAGCTTACCACTTACGTTAAGCATCTACAAGGCAGAAGCTATTAATTTTATTATGCGGAGGGAGGAATTGACCTATAAACACAGAAATTGCCCCAAAAAGTTTAAAAAAATATGGTCCAGATGGTCTCTGTCCTGACTTATTATTGGCATACATGGTAAAGTATTGTATGGAAAGTCCATCGTTGTATTGGGAGGTCTCACATGAAATTACCCGATAAAAAAAAAAAAAAAAAAAAAAAAAAAAGCATCTACAAATGTAAAAAGGTAAGAATTTACAATAAAATGTAATAAAAATCTTACCCTAAATCTTCCCACACAAGACCAGTCCCCTGCAGCACCTACACTCCCAAACTCTAGCGATCTTGAGCCCTGACATCAAGCCCAGAGCAGGCTCCATAGACCCTCTCTGCAAGTCAAGATGTCAGGAACAGTCCACCCGTGGATTGTAGGGGAGCACCACTTGCCGGTGGAGCAGAGGAGCTGGTGAGTATAAAGCCTCGTACACACGGTCGGACTTCCATCTGACTTTTCCGTGGATTTTTGTCCGAACGGAGTTGGTTGGGAACACCCATAGCATACACACGCTCGGACTTTTCTGCAAACTTTCTTAAAACTTCTTACAACGTCACGTGTTTTTTATGCTCTTTTCTGATCTTTACTGCCACCCTTTGGTCAACTTCTGCTATTGTTGGTTGATTTTAACATTAGCTGTTTTGTCCATCGGACTAAAGTCCGATGATTATCTGTACACACGGTCGGACTTTGCTCCATCAGACTTTTGTTGGGCAAAAGTTTGTCCGTTTGCAGACCCAACTTTTGTCCGATGAAATCCAAAACCAAACGAAAAAAGTTTGTCCGATGGAGCGTACACACGATCGGATTGTTGGTCCAACTTGCTCAAAACGAAGTTTGTTGGGCAAAAGTCCGACCGTGTGTACGGGGCTTAAGGCTTTCTCCTCTCCCCTGAACAAAACAAGCACCTAACCCTTGCAGTGTAGGCACAGCCCCACTGCAAGGGAAAACGTATTTTTTTTATTTTGCGAAGGCCGCAATGGTTTACTTTTTCGTGCTTTTTTTTCACCTGGTTATCTGGCCAGTAACACATTTCCGGTCTTAGGGTGTCCCCACTCTGGATGGAGGAACAACCGAGACACCTTTGGACAGAAGCATTGTCTATCTAGGGAGAAAGTAATAGTGGATGTACTAGCAGATTTAGAGGGACTTGACTAAAAAATGAAAGCCAAACTCCAAATAAAAGTTTTTACATAAGTAGTTTTGGGGATAAAGGTTTACGTAAATGAATAAAAAAACTGACAATTGTAAGCTCCCCTGTCAGTTTAAAACGGTTTGTCTCAACCACCCAACTTTTGTTGCAAAGCTTAGTCTGTTAACCAAAATTGAATAATAACAGACTTACTTGCCAGATCACCAAGTGAAATAAAAGAAAAGAAAATGAATGCAGCCACCACATCTAAGAACTGGTAAGCTGCTAAATAATACATTTCTTGTTTTTGGACTTAAAGGATAAGTTCACGTTTTGGAACATGTTCCAGCAGCTGCAACCTTTCACCCTCCCAGTGACAGCGAGTGGGCATCTTCTCCGGGCGCCCGCTGTCACGGTTTTAAAAAAAAGCTGTGAATGGAAAACTACAAATACTGTCAGCCTTTGCAGCTGTCGGCTTCTAGTTCTTAATGAATTACCATGGTCCTGTTGAGCTCTTCAGGTAGGTTCATTGTGTTCTCCTGTCAGTGTGTATTTGCCTGTCAGGTTGACAGATACCCTGACAAGTCTGCAGGAGTCCGGCAGCAGATTGCAGGTGCAAATGCTTTACAAGCGCAAAGTAAAAAAATTAAATAAATGCACTTTTATTACCTGCATAACGATGTGCACTGTAACGGGAGGGCCCGTGGAACCCAGAAGTTCTTAGAAAGTATGAGCCAGAAAATAGTGGACATTGAGAATATGTCTTGGATTGCTTTAAAATGGGTCTGTGGTGTTAATCCACAATGTTCCCCAGGATATCTGTAAAGGACTATTTACTGGTTGTTTGATTCTGAACTCAACAGGTTAATTGAGAAATGCGGATATGTTCAACTCCAACCACCTGGATGCCTGTTGTAATGTTAATGAATCCAGACTGACTTCTGGAGACTCTTTCATTGTGGTGATGTGGATTGGAGCTTGGTGGACAGTCTGGCTGCCTATTATGGGATGTTTAAGTGTCTTTCTGTGAGGGGGGGGGGGGAATCACTCCAGCAACCCCTCCTGCTAAGACTGTTTACTGAAGGAGAAGTTTGAACACACCTGACCTGTATCACCATTGCCATTGGACAATTTAACCCGCCCTGTTTCGCAAGGAGGGGAGGGGAGTGTTTTGAAGAGAAGTGTGTTACCATGTGCTTGCAATAAAGATTCTTTGGAACCTCAACACAGAGCGTTGTCTCGTTTGTGGAGGGAGAATTATTTGTATGGCGTCTTATTCGGCTGGTTGGGGTGTCTGGTAGCTGGCGTGTGTTCGAGAATGGAATATCCTAAACAACGTTAACCCCTGTCATTACATGCACTTACTATTCTTTTTTAAAAGATGAACTTATCCCTTAATAATTAATTGAAGCCCATCGGCACCCTATCAGAGTCTCCTTGTGCTTCTGCCCTGCCTTGTCTAAGCTCTCCTTGGACCCTCAAATTTTCCAGCAGATATTAGCAGAAAGAAGCAAAGCTGATAGTCAATTGCTCAAACGCATGGTTAGGGCAGGGCTGGCGTTAAACACAATTAGCTTTTTAAATTGAGATTGCTTACACTGCACAAGGCCATTATCACTGCCCAGGGACAAGGCTTTGCAAAAAAAAGAAAGAAAAGAAAAAAGGAAGCACTCAGAAGTCATGAACAGTCTTGGTACAGAGGAATTATAAGATTGGATTTCATAGATAATTAAATATGAATGGTCACTTTAATGGGTTGAGATGGCACTTAAGCCCGCCATACATGGATTGAAATTTGGCCAGTTCAGCAGTGACCGGCCACATTTCGATACATGTATGGGCACCCTGGTGTTACAAAAGTCGATCGATAACCTTGTGCGCAACCAGCCTGTAGGGTTTTTCCCAAACGATTAGTGCCACCAGCTGTAGCCAGTAGCACTAAAGATTGTGTTCTGCTGGCAGAACACAATAGCGCTGTGAGAGGGATTCCCACATTAACAGTGACTGTGTTGATGGGGGAATCAAGCAATTTTCACTCCTTCCACCCAGGGTGGAAGAAAAGAAAATTGCATAATCTATGGCCTGCCTTAGGTGTCAGTCTTAGATGAGCTCTTTTAATAGAGCAAGATGCAATATGTAGAGATCATTAATCCACATTAAGCAATAAGGTTTCATAGATTTTACTTTTCCAAATTGATGAAGTTTTCTGATTGCAACAGGATACCACATTTTGTAATAAGTAGTGATGATATCCAAGGACCCCAATACGCTGCCAGGCTAGAATTACCTTGAGACATGGGTCAGGTAACTCATACACTAAATAAGAAAAGGTCTCCTAGCTCCTACTTACAATCCAGTTTAATTGCAACTTAAACTAAAAAGGCAAGCAGATCAATTATTCACGCTGTATTGATTTTCTTGTAGCACCTTCACACAGAGTTTTCAGGCAGCAACCTCGTGCTTCTGCAAACTCCATACAGAACATAATTTATTTATCGACATCAGCATAAATTATATAGTGCTGTAGTAAACCAAAATAGTGTATGCACAGGGCTAAGCAAACATTTGTAAAAACAAATCTTTACTAAGCAAATGAAATGTATCATAATGACACTAAAGGCACCTTCTAATGTGCAACAAAACACATCAAACAGTTTCTGTTATAACACAGAATCTCATGCTCAGTAATGCATTCGGCCCACTTCTTCCTTCAGCAACAGCTACCACTTGTTGTCACAGTCACTGCAAGGGAGGGTTGTGTAGTCGCCTGTCAACCATGCAGATATGAATACATCTCAGAATGTGCTGTCTTCTACAGTTGCTGCATTCAAGCTCATCCCAAAGACACATCTTGGGTCAACCATGGTTATGTTGTAGTTTCAGTCAGTATTCACAGGACCAGACAAGTTTTCAGGTCTGTCAGCATGAGGCGATTCCAAGATCATTCACAATTCAATGATCGATGCACTTAACCTGCAGCTGGGCTCCTATCTTGCTTCAAGCTGAGCCAGAACTCAGAAGGTACTTGCTTACCAAGCATAAGAGGTTCTCGATTTGGATCTCTGTGTTATATGCCATATACTGTAGCTAAGAGTGCAATGCACCCTGTGCATGTTTGCTCCTTGTACCTCAGAGCTATTCATTGTTATACTGTGGGTTAGTAGAATGCTACTAGGGCCCAGGTCCTGGATATCTATGTCTCAAATGTAGTGGATGTTTTTCATGACACATCTTGTGCTATGATCCAACCCTTGTACAACCTGCCTTGAAAAGTGCAAAACATCTCAGCCAAGTGGCTTCTTGTCATAATACACCTCAAAAGGATGCCTGACAAGACCCTGGGATGAGTGGTGAAACCTCTTTCCCGTAACTAAACAAAAGCAGTCGAATAAAAAAAAAAAAAAAAAATTGAAAAGACACCTCTAACCATGCTATACAGCACAGATGGACGAATCTCCCACTGTAGCTTTTGATAGCTGTCCCAGCCGGATGTCAATGTACCGGAACATCGGCCACATCTGGCTGGATGTAGCTGCTGTTTGGTCAACAATTTTCAACCTGGCTCCTTCAATTTTTCAACTGAGGTACTGTATGACGGGTGGGAAGTGGCCGACCGAGCCACCAACTAAGCAAATTTTGGCTGCTTCATCAGAAACTGGTTGAAATGCACATTGGGTATGGTTAGCTTTACCAACACAGATAAAGCATGCAGTAAGCAAAGTCAGAGAAATCAAAACTCCAAACTTTTTTTTTAACTTAACTGTAACTAGCATCCTTAGAATGAGGTAAGCAATGGCAGTCTCGGTTTCCATTTTTTATTAGAAGTTTTCTTTATGCCTGGTGATCTACTAATAGCAGCTTTATTTCTACTGCTATTTGGTCTATTAGTAGATCACCAGGCATAAAGAAAACTTCTAATAAAAAATGGAAACCGAGACTGCCATTGCTTACCTCATTCTAAGGATGCTAGTTACAGTTAAGTTAAAAAAAAAGTCCTGTCCTTGCTGGAAACACACATATTCAACAGCAGCTTTATTTCTACTGCTATTTGGTCTGTTGAATATGTGTGTTTCCAGCAAGGACAGGCCTTCTCATTTTGGTGACTACACAGAGACCTACATGTTGAGTTAGAACTTAAAGTGGTTCTAAAGGCTGAAGGTTTGTTATCTTCATGCATCCTATCCTGAAAAAAATCTGTGTGCTTCTTCCTCCCCTAATACTCACCTAAGCCCCCTCTCGATCCAGCTATGTGGACGAGAGCCTCAGCTGTCCTGGGACTCCCTCTCCTCATTGGCTGAGACAGCAGCGGGAGCCATTGACTGCCACTGCCGTCAATCACAGCCAGTGAGCCAATAAAGAGAGCGGAGGGTGGGGCCAAGCTGTGGCTCTATGCGTCTTTTAGGCGCATAGAGCAGGGCTCGGGAGCGACCACGCACCAGTACCCCCATAGAAAGCGACTTGCTATGGGGGGCACTGGTCACGGGGCAGGAGCGCCGCGGGGGACCCAAGAAAAGGAGGATGGGGGGGGGGGGGCTCTGTGCAAAAAGAATGCAGAGCAGGCAAGTATGACACAACGTTATTTAAAACAAAAACAAAAACAAAAAAAAAAGCCAAGTCTTTAATACCACTTTAAGCAGGGATCTAAAAACTCTTATATATAATCAAGTAGTGAAACACTGGGACACAACTTTCTAAGTAGAACAGTTCTTACAGCCCATAGAAATAAATAAGCAGCTAATTTTTAAAAGATAAGTAACTGCATTAGTCTATTTCAAATTAAATGCTTTCCATTTGCTCAGACAGTACAAGGTGACAATGTCCCTCCAAAGGGTCCCCCGTGCCCCCTTATACTCACCTTTTCTGTGCTCTTTTACAGCTTCTTTTGCTCCGCTTCTCACCCAACACTGAAATTAGCTGTGACCTGCTCCATTGTTATGGTCCCCAAGCATAGCATTCAATCACTGTCACATGACCAAGAAAGCAATGTCATCTTTCCCTCCGTCACGTAACAGTGCTCAGGCCTAGCAATTGGCTGCTAGGCCTGAACACAATTACAAGGGAGCAGGTCACATGCTTCTCCAGACCCGGATGTGCCAGGTATTTTCATCGGCTGCAGTGGAGCAAGAGGCTGCAAGTGAGCATACGAACGTAAGGGGGACATTTTGTAGAGACAGTCACTTTGCCCTACATGGACAAGATGACAGTCTATCTTTAACAAAGAACACGTATCATTAAGCTAAAAAGACCCAAGATTAACAAATTTATATTTACTCAAATAATTCAACTTTAAGTGACGTTAGTAAGTCATAATGTAATTAGAAGATGTATTTGTGAGGAGGATTTATAATCAGTCTAATAAGTTTATAGAAGTGATTTTTTTTATAAAATACACATATGAAAGACAATTGTGTACACACAAAAATATAAAAACACGTTTCCTTTAAAAATAAACCTGGCTTTATTAAAAATTCAGAACGGCAAATACGAAGATCTGTAAGGCCCCAAGTCACACAGGCTTTGGCTGGCTGAAAACCTATTGAAGCCTCTTAAAAGAATGTCCAAAGTCACAGCCACCATTGCACATTGCTTGTGTCCACCTGAAAGGTGCTCCATCTGATTTAAGAAACCTCCTCAAAGCTTAATGAAAGTTTATAAGTGTTTGCTTTACCTATGTCCTTCCACTGACATTTAAACATTAAAACCATTTTGAGATAGGCCTAAGGGTTTCTTTAAGTGGCTGCTGTGTCATCTTCTTATGTGGGTTAACAGGTGATAGATATGGAGTAAAAGACAAAAATAAAAATTGGTGGAGGGACGCAGAGCGAGAGATGCTTATCGGTACATTAAACCACTGGACCCCCTTCTTCAATTAAACCAGCCAGTGGGTGAATCATTCCACCACAACCACCCAAAACTTTATTTTTGAATGGTTTGCACCTTTAACATTCTTCATCCAACAGTCAGCCTGTTATTTATTTCACTTTCTGTTACCACCATCTTCTATCACTTTTGTGGATATTTTGCAAATTGTTCAGTCAATTCTTAAGTCGGTATTCAATATTTTTTGTGCCATCGTGTGTGTGTGTGTGTGTGTGTGTGTGTGTGTGTGTGTGTGTGTGTGTGTGTGTGTGTGTGTGTGTGTGTGTGTGTGTGTGTGTGTGTGTAATAGGATTTTTATAACAGCTTACCTGTAAAAATAGGATTTTTATAACAGCTTACCTGTAAAATCCTTTTCTTGGAGTACATCACGGGACACAGAGCGACATAGTCATTACTAATGGGTTATATAGATACCGTCAGGTGCTGGCACTGGCAACTTCCAAAACCGGAAGTACCCTCCCCTATATAAGCCCCTCCCATCCGGGAGCACCTCAGTTTTGTAGCAAAGCAATAAGTGTCCCCAAAGAGGGGCGGGAGCTCTGTGTCCCGTGATGTACTCCAAGAAAAGGATTTTACAGGTAAGCTGTTATAAAAATCCTATTTTCTTTCTCGTACATCACGGGACACAGAGCGACATAGTCATTACTAATGGGATGTCCTAAAGCAATGCCAAATGAGGGGGGGGGGGATACACCATATATAAGCTGAGCGCTATCAGACATGAGGATCTTTTGCGGCCTGCAACACACTGCGCCCAAAGGCGACATCCTCCTGACTTCTAACGTCCACCTGGTAGAACCTAGTAAACGTGTGAACTGAAGACCATGTTGCGGCCTTACAGATTTGAGCCAGGGAGGCCTGGTGATGCACTGCCCATGAAGTTCCAACTGCTCTCGTGGAGTGCGCTCTAACTTTGAACGGAGGCGGTCTCCTTCTCAAGCCATAAGCTTGCATAATGACCTGTCGAATCCACTTGGCTAAAGTAGATTTTGACGCTGCCTGACCCTTTCTGGGGCCTTCCGGCAGAATAAACAAAGTATCCGTTCTGCGAATCTGAGCAGTGGCTTTTAGATAAGCTTTAACTGCTCTTACTACATCCAAAGAATGCAATAACTTTTCCTCTACCGAAGTAGGTTTGGGGAAAAAAGAAGGAAGAACCACATCTTGGTTCAAATGAAACCTCGATACCACCTTAGGAAGAAAGGCTGGATGAGGACGTAACACTACTCTGTCCTTATGGATAACCAGATATGGCTCCTTACAGGACATAGCTGCTAATTCCGATACTCTTTTAGCCGAACAAATGGCTACTAGAAAAATCAATTTCCTGGTGAGAAGCACCAAGGAAATATGCTGTAATGGTTCAAATGGTTGTTTCTGTAGAACCGACAGAACCAAGTTTAGATCCCATGGACATATGGGAATATTAACCGGAGGACTAATACGCATCACTCCTTGTATAAAGGCTTTGACTAGTGAATGCGAAGCCAAGGGCCTTTGAAAAAATATTGACAAGGCCGAAATCTGACCCTTGATAGTACTCAAGGCAAGCTTCCTATCTACAGCTCACTGTAGGAAGTCCAGAATCCTACCTATTACGTACTTATGTGGATGCCATTTCTTGGCCTCACACCACGCGATGTACGCCTTCCAGATTCTATAGTAGATCTGCCTGGATACCGGCTTCCTGGCATTGATCATGGTAGATACCACAGCATTAGAGAGCCCTCTCTTTTTTAGAATGTGGGCTTCAATAGCCAGGCTGTCAAACCTAGGGCTGGTAAGGAAGGGTGGTATATCGGTCCTTGCGAAAGCAGGTCCGGACGACGTGGGAGAGTCCAAGGACTCCCCACTGAAATTTTACAATCTCCGCGTACCACGCTCTTCGGGGCCACGCTGGAGCCACCGGAATCACTGTTTCTTTTCTACCCTGATTCTGCGGAGTAATCGAGGTAACCATTGTGGCGGTGTGAATGCATATATCAGCTTGAACTGATCCCAAGGGAACACTAGGGCATCCGAGCCGCAAGCTAGGGGATCCCTTGTCCGAGAGACAAACCTGTCCCCCTTTGCGTTGAATCTGGATGCTAGAAGATCTACATCCGATGTTCCCCACCGCTGACATATTGTCCAGAAAACCTCGGGGTGAAGGGACCCTTCCTCTGGGCCTAATTGCTGGCGACTTAGAAAGTCCGCCTTCCAATTCTCCACTCCTGGAATGAATACCGCAGATATGGCTGGGACATATTTTTCTGCCCATTTCAGGATGTAATTTACTTCCCTCTGGGCTGCACGACTCCTGGTGCCCCCCTGATGATTGATATATGCCACTGCTGTGGCATTGTCTGATTGAATTCTGACAGGGGACCCTTGGAGTTTGGATGTCCATGCTACTAGGGCATACCGGGCTGCTCGTATCTCTAAGAGATTGATGGGCAGGGCCTTTTCTGCATCCGACCATCTGCCCTGGAGAGACTATTGCTCCAGTACTGCTCCCCAGCCTATAAGGCTGGCATCTGTAGTGACCACCTTCCAAGAAATCGGACTGAAGGATTTCCTTTTCCAGATTCTGGGGAACCAACCACCAACGGAGGCTCTTGCGAACGGAAGGGGACAAGGACATTGTAAGTCTAGGGCCTGAACTTTTTTGTTCCAGGCTGACAGTATGGCCCCTTGCAAATTCCTTGAATGGAATTGACCGTAGGGTACTGCTTCGAATGATGCCACCATTTTTCCCAGCAGCCTCATATACAGGCGTATGGACGGCTGTCTTTTTTGTACCCACTAAGTGGATCAAATCTTTCAAAGACAACACCTTTCCTCGAGGCAAGAATATTTTTCTCTGGCCTGAATCCAACCTTAGCCCCAAGTATTCCAGACTTTTGACTGGTTTTTAGGGCTGACTTGTCTCGGTTGATAATCCAACCGTGAGATTCCAGATACTTGATTGTCTTGTGAACGACCACGTCTAGTTTTTTCACTGAGTGGTCTATCAGCAACAAGTCATCCAGATATGCCATTATCATTACACCTTGTGTTCTTAGATTGGCCAATAAAGGGCCAGAATTTTTGTAAACACTCGTGGTGCTGTGGCCAAACCGAAGGGTAAGGCTCTGAACTGAAAGTGGCGCCCTTCTACTGCAAAGCGTAGAAATTTTTGGTGGACTGGAAAGATGGGAATGTGCAAATAAGCATCTTTGATGTCGATCGCGGCTAACCAATCCTCCCCTTGTAGGGCAGTGGCCACCGATCGGATCTACTCCATCGGAAAGTCCTGATATACAGGAATTTGTATAGCCCTTTTAGAATTAATATGGGCCTCCCGTCCGCGTTTGCTTCGGGACTGTAAAGAGGTTTGAGTAAAACCCGAACCCTCATTCTTCCAGGGGAACCTCCATAATTACTCCTTGGAGCAATAGTTGTTCTAGTGCCAACAGGAGGGACTCTCTCTTCCGGGGATCCCTTGGCACGTTTGACCTCAAAAATGGGAAGGAGGAGAGTCTTTTAACTCCAAACTGTATCCCAAACCTACTGCGGAGAGCACCTATCTGTCTTGATCGTGTCCCGCCAGGTCTCTTGCGAACAACTGGAGTCCTCCCCCCCACCCGACTGAGTGGGGGCTTCAATGAATTTAACTTTGGGGGAGGTTTTGTACCTCCCCTGACCCAGGGTTTCTCATTACCCTGCTACTGTCCCTGTTTTTTACCCCCGGGAATTGACCGAGGAGGCCGTCGGAACTGTTACACAGCCGATGCCACAGGGACTGGAGAAGCAGGCCTCTTAAAGAGGGACCTCTAACTCTGTTTTTAACCGGCAAGAGCGTATTTTTACCGCTGGAAATTTTCTGGATATATTTGTCCAGGTTTTCCCTGAATAAGCGTTCACCATGAAATGGGACGCTAACCAGCCATTCTTTACAGGGAGCTTCAGCAGACCAGTTTTTGAGCCATAGGAGCCTACGCATATGTACTATAGACAGCATAAGGCGGGAGGCCTGATGGAGTGAATCCTCTATGGCGTCAACCGCAAAGCCTAAGGCTCTAGGTAGATCAGCTAGGGCAAAGCCTGCTGATCTGTCAAGTCCCTCAAGACCTGTTTCAACTGATCCTTCACTGCTTAGCAGACCCCAATAGCTGCTACTGCTGGTTGTATCACCAAGCAGATTTTCATAAGGACTCCAATCTTTTATCTATTGGGTTCTTGAACATTTGGACATTATCCACTGGACATGTCAGTGATTTATACATACAAGAGATGGCTGCGTCCACTGTAGGGACCTTCCATTTTTTTTTTTTTTTTTTGATGAACTTATCCTCCATGGGATAGACCACCGGAAATCTCTTGGGGGAATAAATATTTTCTCAGGACGTTCCCGATCCTGGTAAATGAGCCCTTTCAGTAAAGGGTGAAGTGGAAAAGAACAAACAGTCTGGGGGCTTCTAGCGACCCCAACGAGGATACAGTAGTGGTTGATGGTTCCGCAAGGTGCATTTTTAAATGCTGATCGGACCATGTTAGTCAGAGACTGAACCCATAATCTTTCAGCTTGAGATGCTGAGAAAAGGTTCCCCCACTGTTGATTCCTCTATAACAGAATCAACCTCATCCTGATCCCCTTCAGGCAGGTCGATCCCTGTATGGGACTGTTGCTCTGCTAACAGGCACTCTGAAGGAGGAGACGGAGATCGGGCGTGCTTTCCCTGACAGGGAGGCAGCGATTAATGTTGACAATCTCTCTCTAATCCTCCCAGAGCTGAGGAAAAAAACCTCCTCTGTTACATACACAGGAGCAGGTGAACTGAGGACAGCCACAGTACCAAGTACCCCTGCGGGGTCTCTACGGTCACTTACCTCTGAACTTCAGGGGAGACTGGTGCAGCAGAAGTATGCCCAAGATCCTCCGAGCCCGATGAGACCCCCTTCGCTTCCTGGAAGATTCAGTTCCGGAGCTTCTGGACGGCATATTCCTAAGCCTAAAGCTGAGGTATTCCAGCCGTAATACACCACTTTTACTGAGAATAGTCTAGCACAATTGCTGCTATATCACAGTTGGTGTCTACTAATGTGCCTTTCTAGGGGATGCCTGTATCAACCGCTTGCTGTATGCCTTTAAATGTTGCCAGCTCTGTCTCTGTACTTCATAGCCAGCTCACTACAACATTGTGGTTTTTTTAAAACTGCTGGGACGCCCGCAGAAGCGCTGCGGCGCGCACAGAGCGTCATCCCCCAGGCTCCGCCCCCTTTCCCGGCTCACCTCTATATATAGAGGCACGCGCACGGCCACGTGCGCCTTCGGCGCTAATTTCAAAAAATGGTAACAAGGGACAGGAGCCAGGGCCCCTCTTTGCCGCAGGCCGGGGGATGGACGAGCACTGCAACATGGCAGAGGAAGCAGTTTCCTATAAGAGAACTCACCATCTGCCTGGACTTTGCTCTGCTGAGAAGAAGCTAGTCCACATGACAAGAAAACATTCCACAGCGGCCTCTAGTGGACAAACACAGGTACCGCAGTCTAATATATTAAATATATATTTAAAAAAAATTTTTTTTTTTTTTCTTGACCACCATTAAAAATTATTACATTTTTTTTAGTAGTTACAGGCATGCACAGAATTTTGCGGGAATACCATTAGGTAACAGACAGAAAGACAAATTAGGCTTGGGGGTCCCCCAATAGAACCAAGTTCCTGGGGACCCCCACTTACCTGTTCCCCGCCGCAGGACTTTGTTTGGTCCACAAAAGCCCAAACTTCACCTATCACGGCAGGCATTGTAATCAAACCTTCAGGGACCGGGTTCCCAAGGATTCCACTCCCCTGGACCTGTATAGCACCCTGCACAGAAAACATCTTGGTCGTGGGTATGACCAGAGCTCTGGATCCCAGGGTCCAGCTCTCCTAAGAGAAGCATTACAGGCAAAACCTTGCTCTTCTCTGCAAGGCCCGGGTACCGACCGTTTAGCTATGAAGCTTTTTTGGTCGGATCCGGAATAGCTTACTGAGGCCCAAAAGAACCTGTACGCAAGCTCAGTGAAAAACACGTTTCTTCTTGGCCAACACCTTAGACACTGGCAAAAAACTGAGGTGCTCCCGGATGGGAGGGGCTTATATAGGGGAGGGTACTTCCGGTTTTGGAAGTTGCCAGTGCCAGCACCTGACGGTATCTATATAACCCATTAGTAGTGACTATGTCGCTCTGTGTCCCGTGATGTACGAGAAAGAAATCCTTTTCTTGGAGTACATCACGGGACACAGAGCGGCATAGTCATTACTATGTGGGTTATATAGTTTACCTTCAGGTGCTGGCACTGGCAACTTCCAAACCGGAAGTACCCTCCCCTATATAAGCCCCTCCCATCCGGGAGCACCTCAGTTTTGTAGCAAAGCAATAAGTGTCCCCAAAAGAGGGGTGGGAGCTCTGTGTCCCGTGATGTACTCCAAGAAAAGGATTTTACAGGTAAGCTGTTATAAAAATCCTATTTTCTTTCTCGTACATCACGGGACACAGAGCGGCATAGTCATTACTATGTGGGATGTCCTAAAGCAATGCCCAATGAGGGGGGGGGGGGGGGGGGGGTACACCATACATAAGCTGAGCGCTATCAGACATGAGGATCTTTTGCGGCCTGCAACACACTGCGCCCAAAGGCGACATCCTCCTGACTTCTAACGTCCACCTGGTAGAACCTAGTAAACGTGTGTACTGAAGACCATGTTGCGGCCTTACAGATTTGAGCCAGGGAGGCCTGGTGATGCACTGCCCATTAAGTTCCAACTGCTCTCGTGAAGTGCGCCCTAACTTTGAACGGAGGCGGTCTTCTTCTCAAGCCATAGGCTTGCATTATGACCTGTCGAATCCACTTGGCTAAAGTAGATTTTGACACTGCCTGACCCTTCTGGGGCCTTCCGGCAGAATAAAAGTATCCGTTCTGCGAATCTGAGCAGTGGCTTTTAGATAAGCTTTAACTGCTCTTACTACATCCAAAGAATGCAATAACTTTTCCTCTACCGAACTAGGTTTGGGGAAAAAAGAAGGAAGAACCACATCTTGGTTCAAATGAAACCTCGATAACACCTTAGGAAGAAAGGCTGGATGAGGACGTAACACTACTCTGTCCATATGGATAACCAGATATGGCTCCCTACAGGACATAGCGGCTAATTCCGACACTCTTTTAGCCGAACAAATGGCTACTAGAAAAATCAATTTCCTGGTGAGAAGAACCAGGGAAATATGCTGTAATGGTTCAAATGGTTGTTTCTGTAGAACCGACAGAACCAGGTTTAAGTCCCATGGACATATGGGAATATTAACCGGAGGGCTAATACGCATCACTCCTTGTATAAAGGCTTTGACTAGTGAATGCGAAGCCAAGGGCCTTTGAAAAAATATTGACAAGGCCGAAATCTGACCCTTGATAGTACTCAAGGCAAGCTTCCTATCTACAGCCCATTGTAGGAAGTCCAGAATCCTACCTATTACGTATTTACGTGGATGCCATTTCTTGGCCTCACACCAGGCGATGTACGCCTTCCAGATTCTATAGTAGATCTGCCTGGATACCGGCTTCCTGGCATTGATCATGGTAGATACCACAGAATTAGAGAGCCCTCTCTTTTTTAGAATGTGGGCTTCAATAGCCAGGCCGTCAAACCTAGGGCTGGTAAGGAAGGGTGGTATATCGGTCCTTGCGAAAGCAGGTCCGGACGATGTGGGAGGGTCCAAGGACTCCCCACAGACATCTTTACAATCTCCGCGTACCATGCTCTTCGGGGCCACGCTGGAGCCACCAGAATCACTGGTTTCTTTTCTACCCTGATTCTGCAGAGTAATCGAGGTAACAATTGTGGCCGTGGGAATGCATATATCAGCTTGAAATGATCCCAAGGGAACACTAGGGCATCTGAGCCGCAAGCTAGGGGATCCCTTGTCCAAGAGACAAACCTGTCCACTTTTGCGTTGAATCTGGATGCTAGCAGATCTACATCCGGTGTTCCCCACCGCTGACATATTGTCCGGAAAACCTCAGGATGAAGGGACCATTCCCCTGGGCATAATTGTTGGCGACTTAGAAAGTCCGCCTTCCAATTCTCCACTCCTGGAATGAATACCGCAGATATGGCTGGGACATATCTTTCTGCCCATTTCAGGATGCAATTTACTTCCCTCTGGGCTGCACGACTCCTGGTGCCACCCTGATGATTGATATATGCCACTGCCGTGGCATTGTCCGATTGAATTCTGACAGGGGACCCTTGGAGTTTGGATGTCCATGCTACTAGGGCATACCGGGCTGCTCGTATCTCTAAGAGATTGATGGGCCGGGCCTTTTCTGCATCCGACCATCTGCCCTGGAGAGACCATTGCTCCAGTACTGCTCCCCAGCCTATAAGGCTGGCATCTGTAGTGACCACCTTCCAAGAAATCGGACTGAAGGATTTCCCTCTTTCCAGATTCTGGGGAACCAACCATCAACGGAGGCTCTTGCGAACGGAAGGGGACAAGGACATTGGTAAGTCTAGGGCCTGAACTTTTTTGTTCCAGGCTGACAGTATGGCCCTTTGCAAATTCCTTGAATGGAATTGACCGTAGGGTACTGCTTCGAATGATGCCACCATTTTTCCCAGCAGCCTCATGCACAGGCGTATGGATGGCTGTCTTTTTGTACCCACTAGGTGGATCAAATCTCTCAAAGACGACCCCTTTTCTTGAGGCAAGAAAAGTTTTCTCTGGTCTGAATCCAGCCTTAGCCCCAAGTATTCCAGACTTTTGACTGGTTTTAGGGCTGACTTGTCTCGGTTGATAATCCAACCGTGATATTCCAGATACTCGATTGTCTCGTGAACAACCACTTCTAGTTTTTCCACTGAGTGGTCTATCAGCAACAAGTCGTCTAGATATGCCATTATCGTTACACCTCGTGTTCTTAGATTGGCCAATAATGGGGCCAGAATTTTTGTGAACACTCGTGGTGCTGTGGCCAGACCGAAGGGTAAGGCTCTGAACTGAAAATGGCGCCCTTCTACCGCAAAGCGTAGAAATTTTTGGTGGGCTGGAAAGATGGGAATGTGCAAATAAGCATCTTTGATGTCGATCGAGGCTAACCATTCCTCCCCTTGTAGGGCAGTGGCCACCGATCGGATCGACTCCATCCGGAAAGTCCTGATATGTAGGAATTTGTTTAGCCCTTTTAGATTTAATATGGGCCTCACGTCCCCGTTTGGCTTCGGGACTGTAAAGAGGTTTGAGTAAAACCCGAACCCCCATTCTTCCAGGGGAACCTCTATAATTACTGCTTGGAGCAATAATTGTTCTAGTGCCAACAGGAGGGATCCTCTCTTCTGGGGATCCCTTGGCACGTTTGACCTTATAAAGTGGGAAGGAGGGGAGTCTTTTAACTCCAATTTGTATCCCAGACTTACTGCGGAGAGCACCCATCTGTCTCTGATCGTGTCCCGCCAGGTCTCTGAACAACTGAAGTCTTCCCCCCACCCGATTGAGTGGGGGCAACCCTTCATGCATTTGACTTTGGGGGAGGTTTTGTACCTCTCCTGCTCCAGGGCTTCTTGTTACCCTGCAATTGTCCCTGATTTTTACCTCCGGGATTTGACCGAGGAGGCCGTCGGAACTGTTTCACAGCCGATGTCCTAGGGACTGGAGAAGCAGGCCTCTTAAAAGAGGGACCTCTAACTCTGTTTTTAACCGGCAAAAGTGTACTTTTACCGCTGGAAATTTTCTGGATATATTTGTCCAGGTCTTCCCCGAATAAGCGTTCACCATGAAATGGGAAGCTGACCAGCAATTTTTTACAGGGAGCTTCAGCAGACCAGTTTTTGAGCCATAGAAGCCTGCGCATATGTACTACAGACAGCGTAAGGCCTGATGGATTGAATCCTTTATAGCGTCCACCGCAAAGCATAAGGCTCTAGGTAGATCAGCTAGGGCAAGAGCCTGCTAATCTGGCAAGTCCCTTAAGACCTGTTTCAACTGATCCTTCACTGCTTGGCAGACCCCAATAGCTGCCACTGCTGGTTGTGTCACCAAGCCTGCTGTAGCAAAAGCAGATTTTAATAAGGACTCTAATTTTTTATCTATTGGGTCCTTAAACATTTGGACATTATCCACTGGACATGTCAGTGATTTATTCACACAAGAGATGGCTGCGTCCACTGTAGGGACCCTCCATTTTTTGACGAACTTATCCTCCATGGGATAGATCACCTGAAATCTCTTGGGAGGAGTAAATATTTTATTTGGATGCTCCCAATCCTGGTAAATGAGCCCTTCCAGTAAAGGATGGATCGGAAAGGAACAAACAGTCTGGGGAGCTTTTAGCGACCCCAACGAGGAGACAGAAGTGGATGATGGCTCCGCAAGGGGCATTTTAAATGCTGATCGGACCATGTTAGTCAGGAACTGAACCCATAATCTTTCAGCATGTGATGCTGAGAATGGCTCTTCCACTGTTGATTCCTCTACAACAGAATCGACCTCATCCTGATCCCCCTCAGGTAGGTCGATCCCTGTATGGGACTGTTGCTCCGCTAACAGGCACTCTGAGGGAGGAGACGGAGATCAAGCGCTTTTTTCCTGTGACAGGGAAGCAGCGATCAATGCTGACAATCTCTCTTCCAGCCCTCCCAGAGCTGAGGAAAAAACCTCCTCTGTTACATACACAGGAGCAGGTGAACTGAGGACAGCCACAGTACCAGGTACTCCTGAGGGTGCTCTACGGTCACTAACCTCTGATTCTTCAGGGGAGATTGGTGCAGCCGAAGCATGCCCAAGATCCTCAGAGCCCGATGGAGACCCCCTATGCTTCCTGGGATTTTTAGTCCCGGAGTTTTTAGACGGCATATTCCTAAGCCCAAAGCTGAGGTATTCCAGCCGAAATACACCACTTACTGACAATAGTCTAGCACAAATGCTGCTATAAAACCAGTTGGTGTCTACTAATGTGCCTTTCTATGGGGATGCCTGCATCAACCGCTTGCTGTATGCCTTTTTTAAATGTTGCCAGCTCTGTCTCTGCACTCCATAGCCAGCTCACAACACATAATTGTGTTTTTTTAACATGCTGGGATGCCCGCACATGCGCAGAAGCGCTGCGGCGCGCACAGAGCGTCATCCCACAAGCTCCGCCCCCTTTCCCAGCTCACCTCTATATATAGAGGCGCATGCACGCGCACGGCCACGTGCGCCTTCGGCGCTCTTTTTTGGAAAGGGAAACTAGGGACAAGAGCCAGGGCCCCTTTTGCCGCAGGCCGGGGGATGGACGAGCATTGCAACATGGCAGAGGAAGCAGTTTCCCACAAGAGAACTCACCATCTGCCTGGACTTGCTCTGATGAAAAGAAACTAGTCCACATGACAAGAAACGTTCCACAGCGGCCTCTAGTGGATTAACACAGGTACCGCAGTCTATATATATTTTTTTTTTCTTGACCACTATTAAAATTACATTTTTTAGTAGTTACAGGCATGCATAAATACTTAGCGGGAATACCGTTAGGTAACAGGCAGAAAGACATATTAGGCTTGGGGGTCCCCTCAATAGAACCAAGTTCCTGAGGGGCCCCCACTTACCTTTTCCCCGCCGCAGGACTCTGTTTGGTCCACAGAAGCCCAAACTTCACCTATCACGGCAGGCATTGTAATTAAACCTTCAGGGACCGGGTTCCCAAGGATTCCACTCCCCTGGACCTGTATAGCACCCTGCACAGAAAACATCTTGGTCGTGGGTATGACCAGAGCTCTGGATCCCAGGGTCCAGCTCTCCTAAGAGAAGCATTACAGGCAAAACCTTGCTCTTCTCTGCAAGGCCCGGGTACCGACCGTTTAGCTATGAAGCTTTTTTTGGTCGGATCCGGAATAGCTTACTGAGGCCCAAAAGAACCTGTACGCAAGCTCAGTGAAAAACACATGTTACTTCTTGGCCAACACCTTAGATACTGGCAAAAAACTGAGGTGCTCCCGGATGGGAGGGGCTTATATAGGGGAGGGTACTTCCGGTTTTGGAAGTTGCCAGTGCCAGCACCTGAAGGTATCTATATAACCCACATAGTAATGACTATGCCGCTCTGTGTCCCGTGATGTACGAGAAATATATATACATACACACACACACACACACATATATATATTCCCCCTCTAAATAATTTTCTGTATACCGTATTTTCCGCACTATAAGGCGCACCGGATTATAAGGCGCAGTCTCAATTACGGGTCTATTTCTGTACTTAACCCATACATAAGGCGCACTGGACTATAAGGCGCATGCTAAAACATACGGTCTACAAAAAGAAATTTAACGGAAGCAAAACAGTGAGTTTAGTTGAACTTTATTCTACTATTTAACAATACACTCACATTATTTTTCAGTCTCGTTGCCAGGTGGCTGTTAAGCAATGATGCCGGCTTTTGCAAAAGCTCGGACAACAGTTAAAGCAGATACCTTGCTAACGTGCTGTACATATTACGTAATGTTCTCTGACTGGTTTATCGCTGCCAGCGTACGTAGTGTACGTATTACGTCCCTGTGTCAGTGGGAAATGGTCCGACAATTAACCAAGCGGAGTGCTTGCCAAAGTCGCACAACAAAATTTTTACAGATTTTGGAACTCAGTGCACACATAAGGCGCACCGGACTATAAGGCGCATGGCCGATTTTTGAGAAAATTTTAGGCTTTTAGGTGCGCCTTATAGTGCGGAAAATACGGTATATGTTCAGCCCTCCAAATCCCACCAGTGGGTTGTCAACCAAACAAATGCATGAAGAAATATATAACACTGAATGGCAAAGGGTTTTAATGGCAAGTTTATATATTATACTAGGATGTACCTGTAGTGTTGTAGTAATAAATGTATATCAGAATAATGTCTGAGAAAGGAACTCTTTCAAGCTGTGTGGCCTGGATCAATCCATCAGACATTCTTGTAAATCGACATAAAGAAATGGGTCAAACGGACACTTTAAGAGGTAGTTCTTTCTAGGGGCACTATGAACTCCAGTGTTTTCTTATCCTAAATGTTTTCCTAAAGTGCAACTACAGCCCTTCCTCACTCTATACAAAACTATTGAAAAATAGACTTTGGTTGGAGTTCTACTTTAGCATTAAATATACAAATAATGTTCCTAGAATTGCTAGTACACAGCACTTTACAAAAATAACAAACAAGTGAAATGACAGAAAACCATTAAGCTTAAAACTGATATAACGTTATCATGGAGCACACAAGGTCCTCAGAATTTATGTGGTTCCTAAAAAGCAAGTACCAGTTACCTGAAAACTTGAGATACATAAAACGTATCAGAATAGCTTCACAATGAAAGCTAAAGTCTTATTGGCTGCTACAGACCACACCTCCACTTGGCCTTTGATCAAGTTGGTATAAATTCACCCCAATTGTATGCAGTGGTCACAGTCAGAACCATCCTGCGATATGGAAGCAGTACATCCAATGATATGTAAAAAAAAAAAAAAAATCCTGTAAATTCTTTGCAACTTTAACTCACAATATGTGATCAAAACAAAGTTACTCCTCAGGTTTATTTTTTGATGGCTTCCGAGTTGTGGGGCTGGCAGGAGGCTCATTTTCCTTATTTACTCTCTTCACTTTCCCCCTGCCTTTGGAAGAAAAGGTCAGCGTGGCCTTGTTGAATTCCAGAGAGAAAACCCCCACGTCCCCATCAAATCGGTTTTTAGCCACTTGCAGATGTCTCTTTCCTGGACCACTTGCCAGCTTTCGGTCCTGAAGGATCATAATATTATCAGCCTCCTGACTGGCCTGGAGCCAGAAAGAAAAAAGAAAAAAAAAACACAACATATTTTAAAAATATAATCTCTGACAACACATAAAACCTGGGCTCAATTCACAAAACACAAAAAGAGAGGGATCCTTTTTTTTTTTAACTACAATTATTTTCAGGTTAGAGCCAGAAGTTTTAAAAATTACTATCATGTGTCTAAAACTAGAGATCCTTATCCTGGTGCTAATGCTTTGCAATTTGAGTCTAATGTCAGTAAAGACTGTAATCAACTACATCCATTTTACACCATGTGTCAGCCTTTGGAGCCCTTAAAGTCTAAAAACGCCTTTTCTAGACAATAGCCCATGCAGTTCAAGGGGGCCCCAGTAGATACTAAACTGAGCAGCTTTGTAAAATGTTCACTCGTTTTAATTTCTCACCTGTAGAAGACGTGTCAGGCCATTTCATGTGGCTCTCACACCCAGAGCTTTTTCTCAGCTGGAATGTGTCAGAACTGTGTTCCACCACTGTTGGCTCTTGCCCTCCGTTCCCCACTGTTACTTGTAAAACACAGAAGCCTTCTCTGTTTACAAGGACAGCTTTCTTCTCGGCGGCTCACACATCCCTGCCTACCCTGCATTTACAGCAGGGACAAGGGAGATGTAGATGCAGGTGCCATGTGGGATGGGGCTTCACGTGGTAAGCTTCACTGTGAACACCATCTGTGCCTGGATGCATGGACCAATGAACTCCCTACAAGCGAGAGAAAGAGATGTGGACAGCATGTGAAAGTGCTGAACTGCCCTGCCTTGTTGCTAGGAAGTGAGAACTGTTGATTTTCGACCCTGTAATGCTGGAGGTAAGTGTCCAACAGTTTACATATCCAATCAACAAGGCAGTAACATGCTTTTACAAAGCTGCGCAGTTTTTCAATATCTTTTGGGGCCCCTGGACTACATAGGCTTTTTTCTGGGAAACTTTAACTTTCTCTGCTTTAACCACTTGACCACTGGGCACTTTAACCCCCTTAATAACCAGACCAATTTTCAGCTTTCGGTGCGCTCACATTTTGAATGACAATTACTCAGTCATACAACACTGTACCCATATGAAATTTTTGTCCTTTTTTTCACACAAATAGAGCTTTCTTTTGGTGGTATTTAATCACTGTTGGGTTTTTTATTTTTTGCGCTATAAGAGAAAAAAGACTGAAAATTTTGTAAAAAAATGATTTTTTTTTCGTTTCTGTTATAAAATTTTGCAAATTACTATTTTTTCTTCATAAATTTTGGCCAAAATTTATACTGCTACATATCTTTGGTAAAAATAAGTACAAATTGGTGTATATTATTTGGTCTTTGTGAAAGTTATAGAGTCCACAAGCTATGGTGCCAATATCTGAAAATTGATCACACCTGAAGTACTGACGGCCTATCTCAATTCTTGAGACCCTAACATGCCAGAAAAGTACAAATACCCCCCAAATGACCCCTTTTTGGAAAGAAGACATTCCAAGGTATTCAGAAAGAGGCATTGTGAGTTTTTTGAAGTTGTCATTTTTTCCCACAATTCTTTGCAAAATCAAGATTTTTTTTTTCTCTTTTTTTTTTTTTTTCACAAAATTGTCATATTAGCAGGTTATTTCTCACACACAGCATATGCATTCCACAAATTACACCCCAAAATACATTCTGCTATTACTCCCGAGTATGGCGATACCACATGTGTGAGACTTTTACACAGCGTGGCCACATAGAGAGGCCCAACATGCAGGGAGCACCTTCAGGCGTTCTGGAGCACCCAGGCCAATTCTGACATTTCTCTCCTACATGTAAAAATCATCATTTGTTTGCTAGAAAATTACATAGAACCCCAAAACATTATATATATTTTTTTAGCAAAGACCTTAGAGAATATAATGGTGGTTGTTGCAACTTTTTATCTCGCACGATATTTGCGCAGCAATTTTTTTAACGCGTTTTTTACGGAAAAAAAATGTTTTGTGCTTAAAAAAAAAAAACAGTAAAGTTAGCCCAATGTTTTTGCATAATGTGAAAGATGAAGTTACGCCGAGTAAATAGATACCTAACATGTCACCCTTCAAAATTGCACACACTCGTGGAATGGCGCCAAACTTCGCTACTTAAAAAATCCCCATAGGCGACGCTTTAAATATTTTTACTGGTTACATGTTTTGAGTTACAGAGGAGGTCTAGGGCCAAAATGATTGCTCTCGCTCTAACGTTCGCAGAGATACCTCACATGTGTGGTTTGAAAACCGTTTTCATATGTGGGCGGGACTTACGTATGCGTTCGCTTCTGTATGCGAGCTAACGGGGACAGGGGCGCTTTAAAAAAAAAAAAAAAAAATTTATTGTTCATTTTACTTTATTTATTTTAGTTTGACATGTTTTTCCGCCCCAAAATTTTTTTTGATCACTTTTATACCTATTACAAGGAACGTAAACATCCCTTGTAATAGGAATATGGCATGACAGGTCCTCTTTACAGTGAGATATGGGGTCAATAAGACCCCACATCTCACCTCTAGGCTGGGAAGCCTGAAAAAAAAACAACAATCCTGGCTTTGATCGTAGCGGTGAGTCGGTAGAAGCACCGGAGGGTGGCGGGGGGCATCCCCTCTCGTCTCCCATAAGAATGATCAAGCGGCGGAACAGCCACTATGATTGTTGTTATGGTGTAGGGAATCGCCGGCTGAAAAAGCTGATATCTGAATGATGCCTGTAGCTGCACCCATCATTCAGATATCCCCGCACAAAGTCAAGGACGTCATATGACGGCCGGCGGGCGGGAAGTGGTTATTGCAGAGTATTGCGGACTATGGCAGGGTATTGCGGACTATGGCAGGGTATTGCAGAGTATTGCGCAGGGTATTGCAGAGTATTGCGCAGGGTATTGCAGAGTATTGCGCAGGGTATTGCAGAGTATTGCGCAGGGTATTGCAGGGTATTGCGCAGGGTATTTTGCAGGGTATTGCGCAGGGTATTTTGCAGGGTATTGCAGAGTATTTTGCAGGGTATTGCAGAGTATTTTGCAGGGTATTGCAGAGTATTGCACCAGGGTATTGCAGAGTATTGCACCAGGGTATTGCAGAGTATTGCACCAGGGTATTGCAGAGTATTGCACCAGGGTATTGCAGAGTATTGCACCAGGGTATTGCAGAGTATTTTGCAGAGTATTGCGCAGGGTATTTTGCAGAGTATTGGCAGGGTGTATTGCAGAGTATTGGCAGGGTGTATTGCAGAGTATTGGCAGGGTGTATTGCAGAGTATTGCACAGGGATGGCTGAGCAGGGATGGATGGATGGCTGGATCTGTGACTGCAATTGTCACAGATCCAGCCCACAGAGCTGCTGCTGCCATCCGCTCCCTCCCCCTCCCCTCTCACACTGTACCGATCGGTACAGAGAGGGGAGGGAGGAACCGGCGTCATCAAATGACGCCGGTCTGTTTACAAGTGATTGCTCCGTCATTCGACGGAGCGATCACGTGGTAAACGGCCGCTATCAGCGGCGATTTACCGCGATTCGTGATCCGCCGGGTCCAGAGGACCCGGCGGTCACGGAGTTTCCCGTGTGCGCGCCCCAGGGGGCGCGCGGGAGCGCGATTCTGGGAGGACGTTATATAACGTCCTCCCAGAGTTAAGCAACCACCTTGTCGACGTTATTTGTCGGCAGGTGGTTGTTAAGTGGTTAACTGCCATCTTCTTGGTATACAAAGATACATACCATAGTAGTTATATTAGTAGTTTCAGTCTTCAACTATAAGCAACAGATCTTTTCATTGCCTTTTAGCCTCAGTAAATAAACTGTATAAAACCCAAGAGCAAAAATGTTATACATTTTAGCTTAACAGTCCTTAGATGTGGTGGCTGCATTCGTTTTATTAATTGTATAGCCTTTATTTTAATCTGTTGATCCTGCCAGTAACATTTGCTGCCCCAGAGTGACAGTGCTCACTGTATGAATTTCTGTACTGTAAACTATGGCGCAGCATCACTGACACCTTAGGACAGAAAGTCTATGGTCTACAAAACACCTCCACTTCTATATACCATGGGGGGGGGAGGTGCTCTGTAGACAGGGCTGTTAATGTCTAAGATTTTAGGTTAGTATTGTCCGCTCGCTAGATTTCTGTCAGGATTGACCAGTAATTTTTCTTCAGAACTGGATTAAAAAACCAGAAGAAAACTGGTCAGGGAGGTTGCCAAGAGGCACACAGCAACATTAAAGGAGCTGCAGGAATATCTGGCAAGCACTGGCTGTGTGGTACATGTGACAACAATCTCCCGTATTCTTCATATGTCTGGGCTATGGTGTAGAGTGGCAAGACGGAAGTCTTTTCTTACCAAGAAAAACATCCAAGCCCGGCTAAATAAAACACACATCTGAAGTCTCCCAAAAGAACATGGGAAAATGTGCTATGATCTGATGAAACCAAGGATAACTTTTTGGGCCATAATTCCAAAAGATACGTTTGCTGCAAAAACACCACTGCACATCACCAAAATAACACCATACCCACAGTGAAGCATGGTGGTGGTAGCATTATGCTTTGGGGCTGTTTTTATTCAATTGGAACAGGGGCCTTAGTCAAGGTAGAGGGAATTAAGGACAGTCCGAAATACTAGATATACTTGACTATTATAGTCAATATTGGCACAAAACCTTCAAGCTTCTGCTAGAAAGCTGAACAAGAAGAGGAAATTCAGCATAATGACCCAAAGCATACATTCAAATCCACAAAAGAATGGCTTCACCAGAAGAGGATTAAAGTTTTGGAATGGGCCAGCCAGAGCCCAGACCTGAATCCCATTGAAAATCTGTGGGGTGATCTGAAGAGGGCTGTGCACAGGAGAAGCCCTCGCAACCTGACAGATTTGGAGTGTTTTTGCAAAAGAGGAGTGGGCAAATATTGCCAAGACAAGATGTGCCATGCCGATAGACTCATACCCAAAAAGACTGAGGGCTGTAATTAAATCAAAATGTTCGTAAGTCGGAACAGCATGTGCAGAACAGCAGATACAATGTTTTACGTTGTTCCGTCGAATGTGCCCGCCGTCTAAAAGTGGCCGCGCATGCGCAGAACGGCAGATGCGTCACGCATCCTCCCGTTCGGAAGTAGGAGTCGTTCGCAAGTCGGATGTTCGTAACTCGGGGACGTCCTGTAGTTTGCAAGTGGATAATACCATGTCAATATCAGTTTTATATACTGGTTGCATTTAGGGCTCATTCAGATGGCAAATTAGTGCCATCCTCCATGCAGAGTCGCTGGCAGATGCATGTGCATCCACCTCAGAGCTGCATGCAGGCAACCCATGGAAATGGATGCGCATGCAGCATCGGAAAAGACACAATCACATATCAATTTGACATGCAGGCAGGAGTGGTTGCACAGAGACTCTGCATTCCTATCTGAATACTCACTCCTGCCCGCATGTCAAACTTTGATATACAATTGTATCCATGCTGGTACTGTGTGTACATCCACTTACATGGGCTGCCTGTACACAGCTCCGAGGTGGATGCACACGCAACTGCCAGTGGCTCTGCATGGAGGATGGCACTAATTTGCTGTGTGAATGAGCCTTAAAGAAATACATTTCTTAAAGTTCACAACAGTGGCACTGAAATCTTTGTTTTTTTCCTATTACTTGCTATGCACCAAAATCATGGCATCCTGACAGCTCTCTAATCTAACCGCACAGCAGGTGTTTTTAAACGGTTATAAACAAGACCAATGTTAAATTTGGTGAAAGCTTAACTGCACATTTAATGTCCCTTGAAATAGATGGTTTGGCCCAGCTTGTCCAAAACAAACTATTTACTGCATTAAGCGGTGCACTTGTGTGAGCCATTAACTGTATGTAGCCTTAGCTACATAGAGTATACATCGCTGTGCTTCGGCAATGAGACAGACTTCCCATCCTGCTCCCAGAACAAAATTGAGTCCGGCTGAGTGGTGCTCAGCCATTCACAGTAAGGAATGTATTTTTATGAATGACTACAAAGCTTCCTCTAATTGGCTGAGGCGAAGATCATGATGTCATCCACCCGCCTCTCCACCTCAGCCAATTAAAGGAAGCTTTGTAGTCATAGAATGAAAAGCTTACAGCGAATGTTTGAGCAGCACTCAGCCCAACACAGTTTTATTCCAGGAATAAGACAGGAAGTCCGAATCCTGCTATAAAAACACAGAGCTATATACTTTATGTAGCTGAGGCTACATACAGTTAGATAGTAAAATCTATTTTTTTCCTTAATTAAAATAACAAACATGTTATACTTACCTGCTCTGTGCAGTGGATTTGCACAGAGCAGCCTGGATCCTCCTCTTCTAGGGTCCCTCTTCTGTGCTCCAGACCCCTCCATCCTGTCGAGTGCCCCCACAGCAAGTAGCTTGCTATGGGGGCACCCCGAGCAGAGTCGAAGATTCCTGTGTCAATTCAGACGGCCAAACCCCCTCTATCTCCTGATTGGGTGACTGATTTTGACAGCAGCGGGAGCCAATGGCGCCGCTGCTGTGTCTCAGCCAGTCAGGAGGGAGAGACTCGGACGGCCGACACACTTGTGGACATTGAGCTATGAATAAGCACTAGCACAGTGCGAAACATGTCAGACATATTTTTTTGACCTGTGTACCGTTGTACAGTGTGTATTTTGGATTCCTTATTTTAAAATAAAGGCTTTTATTTTTGAGTGCTGCAGTCCAGAAGACTTTTTCGTTCCTCTCCACACTTGTGGACATTGCTGGACAGAGATGGGGCTCAGGTAAGTATTAGGGGGGCTGAGGGCGGCTGCTGCACACAGTAGGCTTTTTATCTTAACCACTTGACCACTGGGCACTTTAACCCCCTTAATAACCAGACCAATTTTCAGCTTTCGGTGCTCTCACATTTTGAATGACAATTACTCAGTCATACAACACTGTACCCATATGAATTTTTTGTCCTTTTTTTCACACAAATAGAGCTTTCTTTTGGTGGTATTTAATCACTGTTGGGTTTTTTATTTTTTGCGCTATAAGAGAAAAAAGACTGAAAATTTTGTAAAAAAATGATTTTTTTTTCGTTTCTGTTATAACATTTTGCAAATTACTATTTTTTCTTCATAAATTTTGGCCAAAATTTATACTGCTACATATCTTTGGTAAAAATAAGTACAAATTGGTGGATATTATTTGGTCTTTGTGAAAGTTATAGAGTCCACAAGCTATGGTGCCAATATCTGAAAATTGATCACACCTGAAGTACTGACGGCCGATCTCATTTCTTGAGACCCTAACATGCCAGAAAAGTACAAATACCCCCCAAATGACCCCTTTTTGGAAAGAAGACATTCCAAGGTATTCAGAAAGAGGCATTGTGAGTTTTTTAAAGTTGTCATTTTTTCCCACAATTCTTTGCAAAATCAAGATTTTTTTTTCTCTTTTTTTTTTCTTCACAAAATTGTCATATTAGCAGGTTATTTCTCACACACAGCATATGCATTCCACAAATTACACCCCAAAACACATTCTGCTATTACTCCCGAGTATGGCGATACCACATGTGTGAGACTTTTACACAGCGTGGCCACATAGAGAGGCCCAACATGCAGGGAGCACCTTCAGGCGTTCTGGAGCACCCAGGCCAATTCTGACATTTCTCTCCTACATGTAAAAATCATCATTTGTTTGCTAGAAAATTACATAGAACCCCAAAACATTATATATATTTTTTTAGCAAAGACCTTAGAGAATATAATGGTGGTTGTTGCAACTTTTTATCTCGCATGATATTTGCGCAGCAATTTTTTTAACGCGTTTTTTTACGGAAAAAAAATGTTTTGTGCTTAAAAAAAAAAAAAAACAGTAAAGTTAGCCCAATGTTTTTGCATAATGTGAAAGATGAAGTTACGCCGAGTAAATAGATACCTAACATGTCACCCTTAAAAATTGCACACACTCGTGGAATGGCGCCAAACTTCGCTACTTAAAAAAATCCCCATAGGCGACGCTTTAAATATTTTTACTGGTTACATGATTTTAGTTACAGAGGAGGTCTAGGGCCAAAATGATTGCTCTCGCTCTAACGTTCGCAGAGATACCTCACATGTGTGGTTTGAAAACCGTTTTCATATGTGGGCGGGACTTACGTATGCGTTCGCTTCTGTATGCGAGCTCACGGGGACAGGGGCGCTTTAAAAAAATATATATTTTTTTTATTGTTCATTTTACTTTATTTATTTTAGTTTGACATGTTTTTCCGCCCCAAAATTTTTTTTGATCACTTTTATACCTATTACAAGGAACGTAAACATCCCTTGTAATAGGAATATGGCATGACAGGTCCTCTTTACAGTGAGATATGGGGTCAATAAGACCCCACATCTCACCTCTAGGCTGGGAAGCCTGAAAAAAAAAAAAAAAAAAAAAAAAAAAAAACAACAATCCTGGCTTCGATCGTAGCGGTGAGTCGGTAGAAGCACCGGAGGGCAGCGGGAGGGGGGGACATCCCCTCTCGCCTCCCGTAAGAATGATCAAGCAGCGGAACAGCCGCTATGATTGTTCTTATGGTGTAGGGAATCGCCGGCTGAAAAAGCTGATATCTGAATGATGCCTGTAGCTGCACCCATCATTCAGATATCCCCGTACAAAGTCAAGGACGTCATACGACGGCCGGCGGGCGGGAAGTGGTTATTGCAGAGTATTGCCGGGCATTGCAGAGTATTGCGGACTATGGCAGGGTATTGCACAGGGTATTTTGCAGAGTATTGCGCAGAGTATTGCGCAGGGTATTTTGCAGAGTATTTTGCAGAGTATTGCGCAGGGTATTTTGCAGAGTATTGCGCAGGGTATTGCGCAGGGTATTGCGCAGGGTATTGCAGAGTATTGCGCAGGGTATTGCAGAGTATTGCGCAGGGTATTGCAGAGTATTGCGCAGGGTATTGCAGAGTATTGCGCAGGGTATTGCAGAGTATTTTGCAGGGTATTGCGCAGGGTATTGCGCAGGGTATGGCAGAGTATTGCGCAGTATTGCGCAGGGTATTGCAGAGTATTGCGCAGGGTATTGCAGAGTATTGCGCAGGGTATTGCAGAGTATTGCGCAGGGTATTGCAGAGTATTGCGCAGGGTATTGCAGAGTATTGCGCAGGGTATTGCACAGGGTATTGCAGAGTATTGCAGAGTATTGCACCAGGGTATTGCAGAGTATTTTGCAGAGTATTGCGCAGGGTATTTTGCAGAGTATTGGCAGGGTATTTTGCAGAGTATTGGCAGGGTATTGCACCAGGGATGGCTGAGCAGGGATGGATGGATGGATCTGTGACTGCAATTGTCACAGATCCAGCCCACAGAGCTGCTGCTGCCATCCGCTCCTGCCATCCGCATCAAATGACGCCGGTCTGTTTACAAGTGATTGGTCCGTCATTTGACGGAGCGATCACGTGGTAAACGGCCGATATCGGCGGCGATTTACCGCGATTCGTGATCCGCCGGGTCCTCTGGACCCGGCGGTCACGGAGTTTCCCGTGTGCGCGCCCCAGGGGGCGCGCGGGAGCGCGATTCTGGGAGGACGTTATATAACGTCCTCCCAGAGTTAAGCAACCACCTTGTCGACGTTATTTGTCGGCAGGTGGTTGTTAAGTGGTTAATGCATAGAATGCAAGGAGATGGGATATGTAGTCATTCTGTAGGCAGTCATGGGACTGTCTGATGTTTACAGTGTGCACGCTCCTCACTGGAAGTTTGGAAAAGTGGTGCTGGGGGACAAGGAAGATGCAGCTTGTCAGCATTTAAAAACATTCTGTTATATGTTTGCAGGTTGGACCTAATAACATTAATGGTAAAATATAGGAAGGTTTAAAGTGGTAGTAAAGTCTACCTAAGCCTAGAATAAAGGCTTACCTGTAGGTACAGTGAATATCTCCTAAACTTGCGCTGTTTAGGAGATATTCACACCGACTACAGCCGCGGCTATGACTCCTGCGTGCATGCGTAAGAGTTAAATCATTGTGGTTCGGCCAATCAGACGGCCAGAGCACCCAAACCCCCGAAAGAGGACCGGGTGAAAATGGAAGCCCTGTCAGTGGTGACAGTGCACAGCTGAAGTGCTTTGTTCTAAGGGGAGTATTTAATAATGTGCTAGTATGCAATGCATACTAGCACATTATGATATTGTCTTGCAGGGGTTTTTTTTGTTTGTTTTTTAAACCTGCGGTTTACTACTGCTTTAGCACTACTACCAATTAACACACAGCGCAGCTTTGTTCAGTAAACACAGATGCACCATAATTTGGCTAATCTAATGTAACTGGGATGAAGCCCGTTCCTGTAGAGAGACATTTTACTATCCATAGCTTACTTCCTACCTGGTAATTCTAAAAAAGGACATTGCAATCAGCCTCTGAAAAGCCTTCTTAGTCTAAAGTGGTAAACCCAGTCGCCTCACAGCAACCATAAATACTCACATTTAAAGACAGGTGTGGGCAAATGAACAAATTAATTCCGGATGAAAAAAGTGCGGTTTAAAAGCCAAAATCCTTCCCTCCACTGGCACCAATAAAGGAGTTTATAAGTCCTTTTTAATTCTGTATTCACTGGCTCCATATGTTTGGCACTGTTACCTCTATGTGTTAAGTAACTGGTGTTTCACATTCACTTGTATATTATGGTCCCAAACAGATGATCGACCTACTTTTGCAGAGCCAAAAATAGATGATGTCTGTAATTCCTTGTCATCATCTTCTTTCCGGGGGTGAATGACCAGAGTCACATGACAGCCATTATCTGTGGCAAATTTCCTGAAAGCACCAATGATGTAGTCCTGCAGTGCAAATCTGGAAGACACGTGTTAAAATTTAGCTGGGGGACAGAATTAATCAAAAACCATCATCTTCCACGGTCTGCACAAAGAGTTTATTTATACATACAACATCTGCACAGAAATCACTGCACACAGCTTAAAGCAGAACTCCAGACAAACTTTTTTTTGTTTTGACTGAGTAGAAACGGGTTAGATCCTGTGTCAGTTGTTATGATGCTATCTGTGTCTGATGTAGAGATCTGCCCTCATGTCCTATCTTAGCGACATTCTGGGCATTGTTGTGAGCTGAACAGGAAAAGGACCTTCTGCTAACTGAAATGGCCCAGCTGTTGACAAGTCAAGAAGTCAGAGTAAGACCACTTTCACACTGGGGCGGTTTGCAGGCGCTATTGCACTAACAATAGCGCCTGCAAACCGACCCTAAACAGCGGCTGCTGTTTCTCCAGTGTGAAAGCCCAAGGGCTTTTTTACACTGGAGCGGTGCGCTAGCAGGACCGCTCCAAAAGTACTGCTAGACGCATCTTTGGAGCGGCGTGTTTACCGCTCCTCCACTGCTCCTGCCCATTGAAATCAATGGGACAGCGCGGCTATACCGCCAGCAATGCGCCTCTGCAGAGGCACATTGCCGGCGGTATTAACCCTTTTTCGGCCGCTAGCGGGGGTTAAAACCGCACCGCTAGTGGACGAATACAGCCGCAATTCCGACGGTAAAGCGCCGCTAAAAAATAGGATTTTTGTACTCACCGTAAAATCCGTTTCTCTGACATCCATGGACTGACACAGCTGGATACTGTAAACGTGTGGGTATATGTCCCTGCTTGCAGGAGAAGATCTAGGCAGAATGTTAGAAACATACATTCTAGAACAAGCCAGAGCTGAACAGCCCCGCCCAGGGGGGCGGTCCCTCTGGACATTACCCTCCCACCTGTAGCTAGCAGCCTCAGTTCGTAACAAAGCAGTACAAACCTTAAAAGGAAGGGTGGGTGCTGTGTCAGTCCATGGACGTCAGAGAAACGGATTTTACGGTGAGTACAAAAATCCTATTTTCTCTTATCATCCATGGACTGACACAGCTGGATACTGTAAACGTGTGGGACGTCCCAAAGCAGTATCAGAAGGGTGGGAGCAGTAGTAAAGGAACAACCAAAACTTCACTCCAAACAAGCAGAGCTCCTCAACGGAGGAGTTGCAACATTAAACAGCGGCCTGCAACACTTGGCGGCCGAAGGGAGCATCCGAAGATGCAGCCACATCAACCTTATAGAATTTTGAAAAGGTATGGACGGACGACCAGGTCGCCGCCTTGCACACTTTTGCAACCGATGCTTGATGTCGGAAAGCCCAGGAGGCACCAATTACCTTGGTGGAATGCGTCGCAACCGGAAAGGGAGGAGCCCGCCCCTTAAGGGCATAGGCCTGTATGACGGTCTGCCTGATCCACCTAAAGACGGTGGCAGACGACACCGCTCGGCCCTGTTTTGGACCAGAGACAGACACAAACAATGAGTCAGACTTCCGAATGGAAACAGTAGCAGACAGGTACACCCGTAAGGCTCGTACCCATCTTAATGTATGAAGCGCGAACTCTCAGGGATGCGAAGAGTGAGGACACAAGAACAATGTCCTCCTTAAGGTGAAAGGCTGAGACCACCTTTTGAAAAGAAGGACGGACGTGGGCGCAACACCGCCATATCCTTATGGAGGACCAAGTAAGGCGACTTGCAGGACAAGGCCGCCAACTCAGACACCCGTCTAACCGAAGAAATGGCCACCTTCTGGGACAAGGTCAAGAGAGGAATCTGATATTCTCAAAGGGATGTTCTTGGAGAACCTACATGAATCAAATTCAGATCCCAAGTAGGGAGAGGAGGCTTGACAGGGTGGATCACATGGCGAACCCCCTGCACAAAAGGTGCTAATCAAGGATTGGCCCGGTAACGGTCGTTGAAAAAAAGACAGCCCGGGCCGAAATCCGACCGTCGATGGTATGCAAGGCCAGCTTTTGGGTCACACCACGCTGTAAGAACAGCAAAATCCTGGGAACGGAATACGTCCGCGGACGCCAATCAAGCTACTCGCACATAGCGATGTAAGCCTTCCAGGTACGGTGATATATCTTTCTGGAGGAAGATTTCTGTGCCAACAATATAGATGAGATGACCGAATACGAGAGACCTCGGTCCCTCAGCACCTGGCTTTAAACAGCCATGCCAATAAGGCCAAGGACTTTAAAGCAGGATGAAGTATGGGATCATGAGACAGAAGGTCCACCCCAATAGGCAGTCGCTAAGGAACGTCTGCGACTAGCTGAAGTAGATCGGCGTACCAATGTCGCCTTTCCGGAGCAATGAGGATCACCGGAATGGCCTCGGCCCCTACACTGCGAAGCAACAACAGTAGCGGAGGGTAAGCATATATCAGGCGATACTGCCCCCACGGGCCACCAACGCGTCTGCTCAGGGGTCCCTGGACCTGGCCACAAATCTTGACACCTTACAAGTGAGTCGAGAGGCCATAAGGTCCACATCCGGTGCCCCACCTCCTGTAAAGGAGGTGGAAACACCTCCGGATGTCAGGACCATTCCCCTGCAATGCACACGGCCGACAGGACCGTCCTGCAGTGAGATGTATGAAAATCCCAAAGAGACTCCGCAATGTATCGGAGAAGAGAGGCCCCGGCTCACGGGGTGCCTCAACTTTTGGCCAAGAAAGGGAACTTGACAGAGCTTCCCTTGAAACTCGGTCAGAGGACCAGTAACTCAGCCTCCACAGGTGGCGCAAACCCACCCTGGGCACAGAGACCCTAAAGGCTAAAGCAGTTGCAGTGCACCTGCTGGTCGACTGATAGATGAAGCAGAGGCTTTTGCCCAGTCATTGAGCTACAGAAACGCCAGAGACGCAGCCACCAACGGGCGTAACGCTAACCTCAGCCTGGCGAACAGTCCAAGCCAGCGCTTCTGATCACCACTGAAGGCAGGTGGAAAGTGGTACCCCTGATACCAGGGATCCTTGTGACAATACTCCATCCAGCAGCTACCCCACTGATAAGTGCTGATTGTACAAACACATAGTTTATACTGTGTATTGCGTCAAAACACGCAAATAGAGTGTGGGAGGAAACCCACCCAGCCACAAAGAGCATAATACAACCACATACGGCGTATGTAGTTTAGTATGTGTGGATAAACCTATTAAAACACGTTTATACTGTGCCAGCGACGAAGGCGCGCACATCATCGGGGCTTGGACGGAAACCAGCCACACAGACTGCGTACACGACTGTGTAGGTATGTTAGCCTGCGAATAAACAAATTGCACCTGTTTATACTGTGCATAGCGCTGAAAATGCGCACACCATTGGAGCGCGGGGGAGAAACCGGAGCACCCGGATGAAACCCACGCAGACTGCATACGCATACCGTGTAGGTACTATAGTATGTGTGATAAACATTTTGCACATGCTTATGTGTGCATAGCACCGAAGGCGCGCACACCGTTGGCGCGTGGGAGGAAACCGAAGTACCCGGAGGAACCCCACGCAGACCCAGAGAACACAATACATACAACTACTGTGAATGTATTTAGTGTTGTGTATAAACATAATGTGTATGTTTATACTGTGTATTGCACCAAAAAGGCACGCATGTCATGTAGTGTGGGCGGAAACTGGAGGAAACCCACGCAGACTGCACAGACACACCGAGTAGGTATGTTAGTATGTGGATAACAAATCGCACAAATTTAGGCTGTGCATAGCGCCGAAGGCGCCCATACCATTGGAGTGTGGGGGGAAACAGGAGTATCCAGGGGAAACCCACACAGACGCAATACACAGACAGTGTAGGTATTATAGCATGCGTGATAAACATATGAACATGTTTAAACTGTGCAGAGGGCCAAAGGCGCACATACCGTCAGAGCGTGGGAGGAAACCGGAACACCCGGAAGAAACCCACGCAGACAGCACACAGATACCGTGTAGGAATGATAGCATGTGAATAAACATATTGCACATGTTTATGCTGTGCATTTCCATTGGAGCGTGGGAGGAAACCGGAGTACCCGGAGGAACCCCACGCAGACAGTATACCCATACTGTAAATATGTATAATATGTGCAATAAACATATTGAACATGTCTATACTGTGCAGAGAGCCGAAGTGCACATACCATGAGAGTGCGGGAGGACACCAGAGCCCCCGGAGGAGACCCACGCCGACCCAGAGAGTATAATACATACATATACTGTGAATGTATCTAGAGTCGTGCATAAACATATTGTATACGTTTATATCGTGTGTGGCACTTAAGCACAGCATTGGAACGTGGGGGGAAACCCACGCAGACACAGACACCAATAACACATACATACACTGTGAATGTATCCAGTGTAGAGGTATAAGATGAGTTTAAATTATAGCGCAGAGGCGCATAATCTTCTCTGTATCATTCCAACCTGCTTAACTGTGCTGCCGAAGCAGCATGCAGGTAACAGGTAACCTCTGATCCCCAGACCGTGGGCCTGTCAGCGCTCAGAGCGTTCCCCCAGGAAAAGGCGGGAAACCACAGGTGCAGAGACCCTGTTGTTGCCTCAGGATATCACACAGAAGGCTCACAGGGACTAGAGACATAAATGAATAAAGTCCCCCCCATGATGCACCGACCGGGGGGGGGGGGACACACACACTGTGTACCACTGTATCATCCATGCTGCTCTTGACGCAGCGTGTGAGGAAAACAGTGAGGAAGCTGTGTAAAAGAAAAGCTTGAAGGAACCAAGGGAAACAGCATCCACCTGAGGTACCACAGCCACAGCATCCAGCTTGAGAGTGTTCCTCACATCATCGAGTTCACTTACAAGCGCCCTGTCATTCACTGACACAGAACTGGAGTCTTCCTCACAAGGGAATGTCCTGTTCAAAAACATTAAAATATTCAGAGCTAGGGTCCTGAGCGGCAGTAGCTAGGCCCATATCTGAATCAGAGCACTCCTCCACTAAAGATTTTTGTGGGGAGAGGGGGCTTTATAGCTCCCTTGCGCTCGCACACCGCTTCCATTCTGACAAGGAATGATTCCAGGACTGCCGACAACTGGTCCATAGGGACCGCAGGAGCACTGCCAGTTGCCTCAGGCAGGTGTGGAGAAGCAGGTGTATCAGACTCCATATCGCCACCCTCTGAGACCTTATACACTACTACAGTGAATATACAGTCCAACCACTGGCTACGCTGAGGCTGAGGAGGGGATACCCAGAGGACTCACCAACCCTTAAGAACCGCTCCGTTCTGCTGAAGAAACCGCGCTGTGAAGCAACTGTGAGGAGATTAGCGCCGCAGCGCCGCCGCTAGAGGCCGAAACTAAAAGCGCGCAGCTTCAAGAAAATGGCCGCAGATATAACTGCGCCATTGAACCACGGCAAGATGGCCGCTGAGCGCATTATTTAAAAAACAACCAGCGCTAATGGCGCACACAATAAGTCTCCACCTCACACACCAGAACACTGCTCCTCTTCCCAGAGTCCACTAACAGACATGAACGCACCCAGCCAGGCCAGAGTGACCCCCAAGCACCCCCACAGCACAGCACCAGTACAGGGTGCAGAGAGCAGCATAACAGGGGGAGACAGGGAGAAACCGCCCCATATAAAGAAACACAGCCAGCATGTACTCACCTGCAGCAGGAGAGACTACTTACCCATCCCAGAGGGACCCACTGACTTGTTTCAGACAGACCTATCACAGAGCAGTACTGCGTAGCTGTTGGCCTGGTCCACCACGAAGGATACAGTCAGTCAGGTACTGTTCAATCCTGAGAGGATCGCGGGAGCATAAAAGCAACCCAGCCACCCCTGGAGTCATGGGGCATGTCGTGAACTGAGTCTCACGCACACAAGGCGAGGATCAGCACGCTCGATGGTCGGACAGGGAAGACTACGAGGAAACCAGTGTACCCAACTTGTTGCCTAGCCGACAGTTGATTGAAGGTCTCAAAAATAAAATAATAAAATTCCCAAAAGAAATAAAATTTAAAAAGTAAAATCTTCCAGGAGACTGGCTCCTGAGAGCCACGTCTTCTCCTTCTGCTAGGCAGAAAAAAAACTGAGGCTGCTAGCTGCAGGTGGGAGGGTAATGTCCGGAGGGACCGCCCCCCTGGGCTGGGCTGTTCAGCTCTGCCTTGTTCTAGAATGTAAGTTTCCAACATCTAACATTCTGCCTAGATCTTCTCCTACAAGCAGGGACATATACCCACACGTTTACAGTATCCAGCTGTGTCAGTCCATGGACGATAAGAGAAATAGCGGCGCTTTACCGCACCTCCCGCCCCAGTGTGAAAGGGGCCTTAATCTCAACAGAGAAACATTAAGAAAAATTTAAAAAGGGCTCTTGCTGACCGCCTAATGCATAGGTTTGGCAATAGGGTGGGCAGGCCTTAACCATGTGCCGCACATATGCGTTCATGGTGCACCACGTTCTGTGCTGACACACACCCAGCATACTCATGGAGCAACTTCACTGTTTACGATCGGGAACCAGAGAGAGGGGCTCCCGATCAAGTGACCGCTGTGACAAGCGATCACAGCAGGAGGTCGCAAGGGACTAAAAAAGGGATTAAAGTGCATCTCTAGCAAAAAAAAAATTAAATATTTTTCCTAATTTAAAATAGAGTGAAGAAGGGTTAGAGCCACTGTTGAGTTGTTATTGCTATCTGCCTTGGGGGATTCACCTCTCTATTTGTACTATGACAAAAGTTGCAGAGAAAGTGGGGGGAAATCCGATATTTTGGAGTTTTCTCTAGAACAAGAGGAAAGGGAAATCTTTTGATGGGGACATATGCTTCAGAGACATCTAAAAGTGAAAACCCTCCTTGCATTTGGACAAAGTTTCTGACTTCCTGTTGGGTCTCTGGTACAGAAAGTCAAGGGAAATTTCCCCAATGACCAACAGACAACAAAAAAAATAATAACCTGGTCAGGGTTGTCAAGTTTTGGATACACTTTAATTTCTCCTTGTGCTATCCAAAACTAAAAGAAGCATTCACAAGTTAATTCCTCCCAAGTTCTTTTTATAAAGTGAACCTGTCCTTCGACCATGCAGGGCACATTATTAGGGTCACCTAACACCAGCCACTGTTAGCTGCTTATACTTCCCTTCTTCATTCACTCTGGGAAGTGACATGACATACTGAATATGCCAGGGAATGCATGTGTCTCTCCTTTCTTCCTCATGACAGTGCTGGTTTTTGGCATTGGATGGCACCTCAGGAATACAGCACTGTCACATGGGGGCAGAGGAAAAACCTTCTGCCCTGTGTATGCTCCAAGTCACAATCTTCCTATTCTCCCTTCTGCAGGTGAATGTGTACTGAAGGGAAGTACAAGAATAGGAGAAGCACAGGTTCACTTTAGACTAGTCACCTAAGATCAGTTACAGATTTAACAGCAGGCAACCGCAGACTATAGGTTAAAACGATTTATAGAAGGTATGAAGATGTTCCAGTGGACATTTTGAAGCAGGCAACATCCTAACTGGGTGCCAGCAAAGTAGATGGGTGGGCAATGTGGTCCTCTTTAAAATTATGATGTGTACACCACTGAGCAAAGTTTTGAAAACACTGCAATAACATAAATTTAATCCCCTTTTTTCCTTTCCCAAAAATAGGTTTTAAAAAGTGGACCTTTTCCCTCAAAACCTTAAAAGCACAGGACACCTCAGCTCAGCATGCTAATCGCTGAACACATGGTTGTCCTATGTAAAGTATAAGTTATTTATGTGAACTTATATTTTAATTCCTTTTACTTTCTAGTTTTCTGGGGCCCCAGTGACATAGGCAGTGCCTCCCAGATGCTCCCACCCCTCTCCCTGCCAAGGCTAGACCACCAGTGCCCCCCAAGGAGTTCTTATGTGTAAACTGTAAAATCTTGCAAGTTCCCAGGAGAAAAACTTTTTTCTCCCCACAGATGAATCCATGGCCACATATAAAGGGTAATAAACAGTGCCAGATCTCATAAAGCATATGCATGAGATTCAACACAGATGTCATCTTTGGGCTGGTGCAGACAAGGAAGAAAGCTGACCACCAATGGCTTTTTTTTAAATGGCAGTGCAGGTCTTCGAGCAAATGGTGGCGTGCAATAATAAGCATGTTTATGTGTTTTGCTATAGTCATTTCATTGGTGTTGGTGGTTCATTGGGGGGGAGGGGGAGGGGGTAGGGGCAGAACTGCTTTAAACACACAAAATAGAGAACATATGAAATTGAAAAACTCTTCTTACTTATCAGTATGCAGCTGTTCCTGTCCCATCATGAACTGCAGATTATCAATGATCACATGGCCAATGTCATACATGTACACTGCATGCTTCATTGTGTCAATCACAGATCTGGAGATATAAAAAAAAAAAAAGGGTAAACAATCAGACAGAACGCCAAGCAGAAAATAAGCCATTTAGCAGCAACTGTACACAGGAAGCCACATAAAGCTGGTTTGGTAAATCCTATGTTTAACTGGATTACAAGATGTTAAGACAGACACATTCAGTGCTGTGGAATGAAAAGGTTCTGGTTGAAAATTAGAAACACCAAATTTTAAAACTGACCTGGAGTGGTTGAGATATAAATATGATTTGAATTATATAAACCAGTCTTAACCCTATGAGCCAAATCCTGAAAAACATTAGGTACCAGTGTAACTATTGGGTTTGTGTACATGAGCAACAGACAAGTCAAAGACAAGGAATGCAAGGGCATACTGCTCAGTGCATTCCAATTTTAAATGCATTCCACACCCTTAAAAATACTTCACAAATGCATGTCAGAAGAAAGACACAAAAAGCTGTACACTTAAATTATAAGAAGGCGCTGTATCTGGGGGGTATGTAGGAACTCTGTCCAATAGAACCCAAGTTTTCTGAAATGTTTCACTGTAATGCGAGGTCTTCCATTCACATTGTGTGGTTAATTCATAAGAACCAGTGTTCCATAGTGGGAAAGGGTTGTTTCCACAAGACTAGAATAAATCCCTTGCTACAATTAGGAGTTCTCTATAATCTACTCAGGGCCGGCCCTACCATGGGACCCAGGCGGCACTTTAAGTGGGGTGGCGCCAAGGTCTTCTTTTACGCAGGGCAAATGTCCCAGGCCTAGTCACTGTTTTGGGGCCCAAAAGAGCTGCCACTGTAGCCCACGCTGCCTGTACATTCGGGGCTGCCCCCACGATGCCTGAAGTCAACATGGAGCCGGCGGGGCCCGGAGCGCCGCTCACTCTCAGACGCCGCCTCAATGCAGTCTGCATGGAGAAGGCCGAAGCTGCAGGAGCACCGTGCAGCCAAGTACTGGGAGCAGCAGCGCTGACATCCCCGGAGTGTAGATGATTGGATGTGGAGTGAGCTGACTGGTAGGTAGGTCCTTCTCCCCAATGCGATGGCTGCCTGTGGATTGTCTGAAGAGGCGGCATGGATAGGCTGCACTGGTGGGCACTGTTGAGGTGGCACTGATAGGCTGCACTGGTGGGCACTGATGGACATTGATGAGGCGGCACTGAGGTGACACTTATGGACACTGATAGGCTGCACCGATGGACACTAGCCTATCCGTATACTACCCTAGCCTACCGGCATATCATCCATGGGTGCAATTTCATTCTTGGACCCAGGCAATGTCTTGGGCCGGCTCTAAATCTACTGTAACCAGAAATCAAACATCTCCTCACATGTTCACTGATAGGATGTGCCATTAACATCTTCTCTTTGCTTACTGTACCACCAATCAGGCCTCAACTTCCAGGGTGGGTCTGAATCTGACTAGTCTCAGAAGCTTCCTATTACAACGCTTTGTTGCTGTATGGGTGATACAATAACTGGCATGCAGTGGGTGTGTTCGGGAATCTCCCTTCAGAATTACAAAATCATTCAATAACCCAGATCAGACAAAAAATGTTTTTATTCACCACACAGGTTATATCATTTGATCCAAAACACAAAAAATAGGATTTTTATAACAGCTTACCTGTAAAATCCTTTTCTTGGAGTACATCACGGGACACAGAGCGGCATAGTCATTACTATGTGGGTTATATAGATACCTTCAGGTGCTGGCACTGGCAACTTCCAAAACCGGAAGTACCCTCCCCTAAATAAGCCCCTCCCATCCGGGAGCACCTCAGTTTTGTAGCAAAGCAATAAGTGTCCCCAAAGAGGGGTGGGAGCTCTGTGTCCCGTGATGTACTCCAAGAAAAGGATTTTACAGGTAAGCTGTTATAAAAATCCTATTTTCTTTCTCGTACATCACGGGACACAGAGCGGCATAGTCATTACTATGTGGGATGTCCTAAAGCAATGCCCAATGAGGGGGGGTACACCATACATAAGCTGAGCGCTATCAGACACGAGGATCTTTTGCGGCCTGCAACACACTGCGCCCAAAGGCGACATCCTCCTGACTTCTAACGTCCACCTGGTAGAACCTAGTAAACGTGTGTACTGAAGACCATGTTGCGGCCTTACAGATCTGAGCCAGGGAGGCCTGGTGATGCACTGCCCATGAAGTTCCAACTGCTCTCGTGGAGTGCGCCCTAACTTTGAACGGAAGCGGTCTCCTTCTCAAGCCATAGGCTTGCATTATGACCTGTCGAATCCACTTGGCTAAAGTAGATTTTGACGCTGCCTGACCCCTTCTGGGGCCTTCCGGCAGAATAAACAAAGTATCCGTTCTGCGAATCTGAGCAGTGGCTTTTAGATAAGCTTTAACTGCTCTTACTACATCCAAAGAATGCAATAACTTTTTCTCTACCGAACTAGGCTTGGGGAAAAAGGAAGGATGAACCACATCTTGGTTCAAACGAAACCTCGATACCACCTTAGGAAGAAAGGCTGGATGAGGACGTAACACTACTCTGTCCTTATGGATAACCAGATATGGCTCTTTATAGGACATAGCTGCTAATTCCGACACTCTTTTAGCCGAACAAATGGCTACTAGAAAAATCAATTTCCTGGTGAGAAGAACCAGGGAAATATGCTGTAATGGTTCAAATGGTTGTTTCTGTAGAACAGACTTAACCAGGTTTAAGTCCCATGGACATATGGGAATATTAACCGGAGGGCTAATACGCATCACTCCTTGTATAAAGGCTTTGACTAGTGAATGCGAAGCCAAGGGCCTTTGAAAAAATATTGACAAGGCCGAAATCTGACCCTTGATAGTACTCAAGGCAAGCTTCCTATCTACAGCCCATTGTAGGAAGTCCAGAATCCTACCTATTACGTACTTACGTGGATGCCATTTCTTGGCCTCACACCACGCGATGTACGCCTTCCAGATTCTATAGTAGATCTTCCTGGATACCGGCTTCCTGGCATTGATCATGGTAGATACCACAGGATTAGAGAGCCCTCTCTTTTTTAGAATGTGGGCTTCAATAGCCAGGCCGTCAAACCTAGGGCTGGTAAGGAAGGGTGGTATATCGGTCCTTGCGAAAGCAGGTCCGGACGATGTGGGAGGGTCCAAGGACTCCCCACAGACATTTTTACAATCTCCGCGTACCATGCTCTTCGGGGCCACGCTGGAGCCACCAGAATCACTGGTTTCTTTTCTACCCTGATTCTGCGGAGTAATCGAGGTAACAATTGTGGCGGTGGGAATGCATATATCAGCTTGAACTGATCCCAAGGGAACACTAGGGCATCCGAGCCGCAAGCTAGGGGATCCCTTGTCCAAGAGACAAACCTGTCCACTTTTGCGTTGAATCTGGATGCTAGCAGATCTACATCCGGTGTTCCCCACCGCTGACATATTGTCCGGAAAACCTTGGGATGAAGGGACCATTCCCCTGGGCATAATTGTTGGCGACTTAGAAAGTCCGCCTTCCAATTCTCCACTCCTGGAATGAATACCGCAGATATGGCTGGGACATATCTTTCTGCCCATTTCAGGATGCAATTTACTTCCCTCTGGGCTGCACGACTCCTGGTGCCACCCTGATGATTGATATATGCCACTGCTGTGGCATTGTCCGATTGAATTCTGACAGGGGACCCTTGGAGTTTGGATGTCCATGCTACTAGGGCATACCGGGCTGCTCGTATCTCTAAGAGATTGATGGGCAGGGCCTTTTCTGCATCCGACCATCTGCCCTGGAGAGACCATTGCTCCAGTACTGCTCCCCAGCCTATAAGGCTGGCATCTGTAGTGACCACCTTCCAAGAAATCGGACTGAAGGATTTCCCTTTTTCCAGATTCTGGGGAACCAACCACCAACGGAGGCTCTTGCGAACGGAAGGGGACAAGGACATTGGTAAGTCTAGGGCCTGAACTTTTTTGTTCCAGGCTGACAGTATGGCCCTTTGAAAATTCCTTGAATGGAATTGACCGTAGGGTACTGCTTCGAATGATGCCACCATTTTTTTCAGCAGCCTCATGCACAGGCGTATGGATGGCTGTCTTTTTGTACCCACTAGGTGGATCAAATCTCTCAAAGACGACCCCTTTTCTTGAGGCAAGAAAATTTTTCTCTGGTCTGAATCCAGCCTTAGCCCCAAGTATTCCAGACTTTTGACTGGTTTTAGGGCTGACTTGTCTCGGTTGATAATCCAACCGTGATATTCCAGATACTCGATTGTCTCGTGAACAACCACTTCTAGTTTTTCCACTGAGTGGTCTATCAGCAACAAGTCGTCTAGATATGCCATTATCGTTACACCTCGTGTTCTTAGATTGGCCAATAATGGGGCCAGAATTTTTGTGAACACTCGTGGTGCTGTGGCCAGACCGAAGGGTAAGGCTCTGAACTGAAAATGGCGCCCTTCTACCGCAAAGCGTAGAAATTTTTGGTGGGCTGGAAAGATGGGAATGTGCAAATAAGCATCTTTGATGTCGATCGAGGCTAACCATTCCTCCCCTTGTAGGGCAGTGGCCACCGATCGGATTGACTCCATCCGGAAAGTCCTGATATGTAGGAATTTGTTTAGCCCTTTTAGATTTAATATGGGCCTCACGTCCCCGTTTGGCTTCGGAACTGTAAAGAGGTTTAAGTAAAACCCGAACCCCCATTCTTCCAGGGGAACCTCTATAATTACTGCTTGGAGCAATAATTGTTCTAGTGCCAACAGGAGGGATCCTCTCTTCTGGGGATCCCTTGGCACATTTGACCTTATAAAATGGGAAGGAGGGGGGTCTTTTAACTCCAATTTGTATCCCAGACTTACTGCGGAGAGCACCCATCTGTCTCTGATCGTGTCCCGCCAGGTCTCTGTGAACAACTGAAGTCTTCCCCCCACCCGATTGAGTGGGGGCAACCCTTCATGCATTTGACTTTGGGGGAGGTTTTGTACCTCTCCTGATCCAGGGCTTCTTGTTACCCTGCAATTGTCCCTGATTTTTACCTCCGGGATTTGACCGAGGAGGCCGTCGGAACTGTTTCACAGCCGATGTCCTAGGGACTGGAGAAGCAGGCCTCTTAAAAGAGGGACCTCTAACTCTGTTTTTAACCGGCAAAAGTGTACTTTTACCGCTGGAAATTTTCTGGATATATTTGTCCAGGTCTTCCCCGAATAAGCGTTCACCATGAAATGGGAAGCTGACCAGTAATTTTTTACAGGGAGCTTCAGCAGACCAGTTTTTGAGCCACAGAAGCCTGCGCATATGTACTACAGACAGCGTAAGGCGGGAGGCCTGATGGATTGAATCCTTTATAGCGTCCACCGCAAAGCATAAGGCTCTAGGTAGATCAGCTAGGGCAAGAGCCTGCTGATCTGGCAAGTCCCTTAAGACCTGTTTCAACTGATCCTTCACTGCTTGGCAGACCCCAATAGCTGCCACTGCTGGTTGTGTCACCAAGCCTGCTGTAGCAAAAGCAGATTTTAATAAGGACTCCAATTTTTTATCTATTGGGTCCTTGAACATTTGGACATTATCCACTGGACATGTCAGTGATTTATTCACACAAGAGATGGCTGCGTCCACTGTAGGGACCCTCCATTTTTGATGAACTTATCCTCCATGGGATAGATCACCTGAAATCTCTTGGGAGGAGTAAACATTTTATCAGGATGCTCCCAATCCTGGTAAATGAGCCCTTCCAGTAAAGGATGGATCGGAAAGGAACAAACAGTCTGGGGAGCTTTTAGCGACCACAACGAGGAGACAGAAGTGGATGATGGCTCCGCAAGGGGCATTTTAAATGCTGATCGGACCATGTTAGTCAGGGACTGAACCCATAATCTTTCAGCATGTGATGCTGAGAATGGCTCTTCCACTGTTGATTCCTCCACAACAAAATCAACCTCATCCTGATCCCCTTCAGGTAGGTCGATCCCTGTATGGGACTGTTGCTCCGCTAACAGGCACTCTGAGGGAGGAGACGGAGATCGAGCGCTTTTTCCCTGTGACAGGGAAGCAGCGATCAATGCTGACAATCTCTCTTCCAGCCCTCCCAGAGCTGAGGAAAAAACCTCCTCTGTTACATACACAGGAGCAGGTGAACTGAGGACAGCCACAGTACCAGGTACTCCTGAGGGTGCTCTACGGTCACTAACCTCTGATTCTTCAGGGGAGATTGGTGCAGCCGAAGCATGCCCAAGATCCTCAGAGCCCGATGGAGACCCCCTATGCTTCCTGGGATTTTTAGTCCCGGAGTTTTTAGACGGCATATTCCTAAGCCCAAAGCTGAGGTATTCCAGCCGAAATACACCACTTACTGACAATAGTCTAGCACAATTGCTGCTATAAAAACAGTTGGTGTCTACTAATGTGCCTTTCTATGGGGATGCCTGCATCAACCGCTTGCTGTATGCCTTTTTTAAATGTTGCCAGCTCTGTCTCTGCACTCCATAGCCAGCTCACAACACATAATTGTGCTTTTTAACATGCTGGGACGCCCGCACATGCGCAGAAGCGCTGCGGCGCGCACAGAGCGTCATCCCCCAAGCTCCGCCCCCTTTCCCAGCTCACCTCTATATATAGAGGCGCGGGCACGTGCGCCTTCGGCGCTCTTTTTTGAAAAGGGAAACTAGGGACAAGAGACAGGGCCCCTTTTGCCGCAGGCCGGGGGATGGACGAGCATTGCAACATGGCAGAGGAAGCAGTTTCCCACAAGAGAACTCACCATCTGCCTGGACTTGCTCTGATGAAAAGAAACTAGTCCACATGACAAGAAACGTTCTACAGCGCCCTCTAGTGGATTAACACAGGTACCGCAGTCTATATATTTTTTTTTTTTCTTGACCACTATTAAAAATATTACATTTTTTAGTAGTTACAGGCATGCATAAATATTTAGCGGGAATACCGTTAGGTAACAGGCAGAAAGACATATTAGGCTTGGGGGTCCCCTCAATAGAACCAAGTTCCTGAGGGGCCCCCACTTACCTTTTCCCCGCCGCAGGACTCTGTTTGGTCCACAGAAGCCCAAACTTCACCTATCACGGCAGGCATTGTAATTAAACCTTCAGGGCCTGGGTTCCCAAGGATTCCACTCCCCTGGACCTGTATAGCACCCTGCACAGAAAACATCTTGGTCGTGGGTATGACCAGAGCTCTGGATCCCAGGGTCCAGCTCTCCTAAGAGAAGCATTACAGGCAAAACCTTGCTCTTCTCTGCAAGGCCCGGGTACCGACCGTTTAGCTATGAAGCTTTTTTGGTCGGATCCGGAATAGCTTACTGAGGCCCAAAAGAACCTGTACGCAAGCTCAGTGAAAAACACATGTTACTTCTTGGCCAACACCTTAGACACTGGCAAAAAACTGAGGTGCTCCCGGATGGGAGGGGCTTATATAGGGGAGGGTACTTCCGGTTTTGGAAGTTGCCAGTGCCAGCACCTGAAGGTATCTATATAACCCACATAGTAATGACTATGCCGCTCTGTGTCCCGTGATGTACGAGAAAGAAATAATACACTTCAGTAAGAAATAAAATACTAAAATATTTATATATATTATATATACACACACACACACACACACACACACCATTTAGACATTTTCAAGAAATTGCAGTGCACCTTGTCTCATTTTTAGTTTTTAGCCTTTCCAGAAGTTTGCTAGGCTGCAAAGTCCAATACAGAGTGGACTTTGCTATCTAGCTCACTAGTCACATAGCAAATGGCATCCTCCAAACTTTACTGTTTTTATAATTATTTACTGCTATTTTCATTTTTGGGAACAGTTATTTAGTTTATTGAAAACTGTTATCAGCATTTTACAAGCCTTTCTGTTGCCCTGTTAAAAACAAAAAAAAAACATAACATAATATACAATCTGAGGGGCAGGGAGAAGTATACCGTAGTAGGATAATGAAACACAGAATCTCTCACTAATATAATACAATAAATCTTTGAGAAAACAAAAACCCCCAATAACTTTATATATGGTAATGCACTTGCTAATCTAATGTGTTAAAACTCACACAAAAAGTAAAATAAAAAAGGGGGCAATGATTCTTAGATAAGGTTCTATATATCTATTTATGGACAACTCTGTCTGGTGTCTTACTTGATGTTTTGATGTCCGTGGAAGGTCATAAAATAAAGAGACAGCTCCTCAAATCTGTCTGCCCACTCATCATACATGTCCAGCTGTTCTTCCAGACGCAGCAGAGAGAATTGGGTCAGCATGACTTTGGCCAGACGCACGTTGTTGAGTTCAAAACTCCCCCACAAGGTGTTAACCCCCTGAACGCACAAGTCCAAAGCATATTCACTTATGAATGTTGTTTTTCCACTGCCAGTTGGGCCTAGAAAAAAAAAAAAAGTAAAACGGAAAGTCAAATCAATAATAATGTAAAACACCACCACAGATGCAAAAAAATGGCTTTATCACTGCCATCTAGTGGCATTACAGTAGAAGTCAACTTAAAGCAACTCATTTAGCCATCTGAACTGTTTGAACAAGTTTGCCAAACAACAGATTTCATGCCATTTCTACTTTTGCAAATCTGCTCCTAAAGTTCTCATCTACGTAAGCTGCATCTGTACGTAGAAATGACCACCTTCTGTTGATCTCAAGTAGTACAAACAAAAGCAATTTTCTTGTTGTTAAATTCTAGATATTGAATTTACATGTAATTTAACAAGAATACAGTCAAGGAAAAATCCCTAAAAATAAAATAAAAAATAAAAAATGCATCAAAGGATTAAAATGGCAAAAATAGGTTGTGGTTTTTCTATTCTCATCCATACAGAACTTAAAGTGATTGTAAACAATCACCTTGTAAAACAACTAATTTGGTTTAAATTTGAAATAAAAGCTAAAACGTGTGCATAGATATAAGAAAAACATTATAAATTCCTTTTCTTAATAAGTTCCCTCTGTTCTCATCTGCATAAGAGCTGAGGGGGAGGAGAAGCAGCAGCACACTGGTCTTCCCAGTGAAAGGCTGTGCTAGGGGGGTGGTTTAGGGAACGGACCACGCTGTGCTCTCCTGCTTAGTGTTTAATAGGAAAGCAGAGGGACTAGCAAGAATAGCAGGGATTTCACACAAAGGAAAAAATACAGGAGAAGGAACAAATGTTCCCAAAAGGCAAAATAAGAGCAACAGTCTAAGGGCTCAAGCACACTGCAGCTCAAAAAAATAAAAATAAATGAAAAGCCGCTTTTAAAAAAGGCATTTGAGCTTTTATTTCAGCTTGAAGCAGCTTGTGCTTTTTTGTGCTCTTGTACACGGTTTTATTGAGCTACTTCAAGCGCTTTCAAGCTTTTTTGAGCATAAGCATGTTGATACTTTTGGAAACATTGCCCTCTGAGACCACTCTATCTTTCCTACCTTCTTTTTCTATTTCAACATTTTCACCCTTCTTCTCTTTAGCGGATGAAGTCCTCCATACTCTACATCTCTCTATAGCAGCGGTTCTCAACCCGGGGGTCGCGAAAGCTGGCCGAGACGGACCCGAAATTACTGTGTACGCCGGAGTCTGTCCGTCTCGGCCAGCAAGACGTCACTTACGGGAGAGGAGAGCCCGTGCGGAAATTACGTTCCGGTGCCGCCATCTTGGTACTCTCGTCCGCAGTAAGGCTACAGTTAGAAGTTGGCAAGCGGACATCTTTATACACCCACCAAAGTCTTGCAGTTTACACATATTTTTACCAGGAAACTGAGAATATATACTATATAAACCTTATATAGTATGTAAGCTCAGTTTACTGGTAAAAATAAGTGTAAAATAAAAGACTTTGGCGGGTGTAAAAAGATTTCGCTTGCCGACTTCTAACTGTAGCCTTACTGCCCACGAGAGTACCAAGATGGCGGCGAAGTCACTTCCGGTTAACACAATAGACGGGTTGCTGATGCTGACGGAACACCTGAGGGACTTCGGCTAGTCAGGCACTAAAAAACGGTAATTAAGGCATTTTTGTACTGTTTGTCACAATCAAAGCGGTGCAATCAATACATAGATCATGATTACATAAGTCTGACATGACTGTGCAAAAAAAAATTGTGGAACAATACATCTTATTTATATATAAACGTCCCAGTTGGTTCCTCAAAAATGGTTATTCCATGCCAGTGCTAGATACATGTTTGGGTGCTATACACTTTGTATATCTAGCACTGGCACGAAATAACCACTTTTGAGGAACCAACTGGGATGTTTATATATATATATAAATGATATGTATTGTTCCATAATAATTTTTTTCTTGCATAGACACGTCATGTTGGACTTAAAGCGGAGGTCCACCCTGAAAAAATATTTCTATTAAAAATCCTAAAAAAAAAAAAAAAAAAAAAATTAATAGAAAAAAATAAATAAGATTATACTCACCCTAAATGCCTGTTGCTATGCGGAAGTCCCCTAATCTGCCTCTAATGTTCCTCTTCTCGTCTGCGGTGGGTCTCCTTCCGCTTCCTCTTCTTGTGAATGGGCCGCGCTGCCTTCTGGGAACTGTGTATCCCAGAAGGCAAGCCGCCCATTTACAAAGCGCCGTGCGAGTGGCGCATGCGCAGTAGGAAACGGGCAGTGAAGCCTTACGGCTTCACTACCTGTTTCCCTTACTCAGGATGGAGGAGCCGGGACCTGCCAGCAGCGATCGAGCGCCGTGGCGGGACCGACATCGCGGGCGAGTAGGACAGGTAAGTGCCCTTGTCAAAAGTCAGCAGCTACACTGTTAGTAGCTGCTGACTTTTTTTTTTTTGGTGGCTGCACCTCCGCTTTAAAGCAGAGTTCTGCCCATTTTTTTTAAAGTCAGCAGCTACAAATACTGCAGATGCTGACTTTTAAAATAAGGATACTTACCTGTCCGCAATGTCGGCACCCAAAGCCGATCTGCCTCTCGGCTGCTGCCGCCGCCATCTTTGGTAAGGGAATAGGGAAGTGAAGCCTTGCGGCTTCACAGCCTGGTTCCCTGCTGCGCATGCGCGACTCCCGCTGCGTGATCCCACTGGTCCCTGCTGTCTTTTGGGACCTGTGTGGGACAGAGGGGGCACCGGACGTGGCGTAGATAGCCGCGGGTGGCTCGGCTATCTATGCCCGGAAGTGGGAGCGAAATACCTGTATTAGACAGGTATCTGCTCCCCCCCTCCCCCTGAAAGGTGCCAAATGTGACACCAGAGGGGGGAGGAATCCCAAAAGCAGAAGTTCCATTTTTGGATGGAACTCCGCTTTAACATCATCAATCAATAGATTGTGAATGAATAACAGAAGAAGCATATGATTTATAATATTTTACACATAGGTTGGCGCAGTTATTCTTGTGTACTAATAAAAACCTATATGGTGTCACTAAAGTGCTTTGTGCAACATATTGGTAAAGGGATCTTCTCCCATGAACAATATAGATCACAAACAAGAGGTGCTCTGTGCTGGCAGTTATCTTGCCCAAATATGATTTAACAGCGCTTTTCTGGTGGGAGATAGTGGCTCTTTAGGTGGGTCCTAGTAGTTCCTATAATGGTCTCCTCTTGTCTCTGTGCCACTCACCCGGGGTCAGTGTTATACACTCCGCACTCCTCTCCCCGATACACAGTGCCGGCCCAAGACATTGTGCTGCCTGGTACCAAGAATGAAATGCTGCCCCCCCCTCCAAAAAAAAAAATCCCGCCCATCAAAATGCCCCCACATTCATTATTTTATGTCATGATAACTAAAGTGGACCTGTCATGGCTCTATACATGTGTATAGGAGTATAAAGAGGACCTGTTATGGTTGTTTACATGTATATAGGAGTATAAAGAGGACCTTTTATGGCTCTATACATGTATAGGATTATAAAAAGGGGACCGTCATGGCATTATACATGTATAAAGAGGACCTGTCATGGCTCTATACATGTATAAAGGAGTATACAAGTACATGTCATGGCTCTATACATGTATATAGAAGTATAAAGAGGACCTGTCATGACTCTATACATGTATGTAGGAGTATAAAGAGGACCTGTCATGGCTCTATACATGTATGTAGGAGTATAAAGAGGACCTGTCATGGCTCTATACATGTATGTAGGAGTATAAAGAGGACCTGTCATGGCTCTATACATGTATAGAAGTATAAAGAGGACCTGTCATGGCTCTATACATGTATAAAGGAGTATAAAGAGGACCTGTCATGGCTCTATACATGTATAAAGGAGTATAAAGAGGACCTCTCATGGCTCTATACATGTATATAGGAGTATAAAAGAACCTGTGCGTGGCCGGCGGCCGAAATGCCAGCCGGCCACCTACGATCGCTCCACAGAGAGCCAGAATGGGGATCTGTCAATGTAAACAGACAGATCCCTATTCTGACAGGGGAGGAGAGACAGATCTGCTGTTCCTAGTGATTAGGAACAGAGATCTCTCTCCTCCTCCAGTCATTCCCACCCCCCCCCTAGTTAAAAACACCTCCCAGGGAACACATTTAACCCCTTCCCTGACAGTGACATTTACACAGTAATCAGTGCATTTTTATAGCACAGATCGCTGTATAGCTGTCAATGGTCCCAAAAATGTGTTAAGTGTCCGACCTGTCCACCGCAATGTCGCAGTCTACCCAAAAAAAAAAAAAAAATCGCAGATCACTGCCATTACTAGTAAAAAAAATAATAATAATAAAAATGCTTAAAGTGCATTATTTCTATTATTACATTGTTATATAAAATAAAATAGTTAAACTCACCATATTACAGAATCAGTGGGAGCCCCGAGCGTGTCACATGCCAACGTCACCTGCCTTCAGATGCGGATTTTCACTTGCCGTGTCACCTGTCACCACATGCGGATTGTCACTTGCCACCTGCCACACATTGCAGATGTCACCTGCCTGCCACACGTAGCTGATTGTCACTTGCCACCTGTCACACATTGCGGATTGTCACTTGCCACAACGCCACCTGTCACACATTGCGGATTGTCACTTGCCACACATAGCAGATTGTCACTTGCCACGTCACATGCCACACATAGCGGATTGTCACTTGCCATGACGTCACCTGCCACACATAGCGGATTGCCACTTGCTGTGTCCCAGAGTAAAGGCAGGCAGCAGAGAGATAATGTAATCTATCTGCTGCCCGCACAGTGGGGGTGGAACTGCAGTGATGCAGGGCGGGCAGTGAGAGATGATGTCATCTCTCTGCTCCCCCGCCCGCTGATTGGCCAGCAAGCCCGATCACCTGCTGACTGTCCCGCCCGCTGACTGCTCCCCTGTTCTGCCCGCACACTCCTTTTACCTGGGCCCAGCGCCCAGGTGAATGGAGCGTGCGGGAAGAACAGGTGGAGCGGGCTGGCTGGCGGGCAGGCGTCAATTTGCCTCACAGTGGAGCGGGCAGAACGGGTTGGCAACAATTTGCCTCACAGTGCAGCTAGCGGAACGGGCTGGCTGGTGGCAATTTGCCTCACAGTGCAGGCAGGGACGGTGCTAGGCAATTTGGCGCCCTAGGCAAGACCAGTTACGTGCCCCCCCCCCAAAAAAAATGTCCCTGCGTCCATCATATGTGATGTGCACCAGTAACTTTAAGGGGGTGGGGTGGTAGGAAGCTGGCAGGGTGGGGGGGGTGAAGATTACAGGGGGTGGTAGGAAGCTGACAGGGGGGATGGAGATGACACGGGTGGGTGGTAGGAAGCTAACGGGGGATGAAGATTACAGGGGATGGTAGGAAGCGGACAGGGAGGATGGAGATGACACGGGTGGGTGGTAGGAAGCGGACAGGGAGGATGGAGATGACACGGGCGGGTGGTAGGAAGCGGACAGGGAGGATGGAGATGACACGGGTGGGTGGTAGGAAGCTAACGGGGGATGAAGATTACAGGGGATGGTAGGAAGCTGACAGGGAGGATGGAGATGACACGGGTGGGTGGTAGGAAGCTGACAGGGGGGATGGAAATGACACGGGTGGGTGGTAGGAAGCGGACAGGGAGGATGTAGATGACACGGGTGGGTGGTAGGAAGCGGACAGGGAGGATGGAGATGACACGGGTGGGTGGTAGGAAGCTGACAGGGAGGATGGAGATGACACGGGTGGGTGGTAGGAAGCTAACGGGGGATGAAGATTACAGGGGATGGTAGGAAGCTGACAGGGAGGATGGAGATGACACGGGTGGGTGGTAGGAAGCTGACAGGGGGGATGGAAATGACACGGGTGGGTGGTAGGAAGCGGACAGGGAGGATGGAGATGACACGGGTGGGTGGTAGGAAGCGGACAGGGAGGATGGAGATGACACGGGTGGGTGGTAGGAAGCGGACAGGGAGGATGGAGATGACACGGGCGGGTGGTAGGAAGCTGACAGGGAGGATGGAGATGACACGGGGTGATAAAATGTATGACAGGCCTCAGAGGTAGGGTGGTGGGATGCCAGGAACAGGGGGATGACGAGGAGCATGATGATGACAGGAGACAGTAGGTGACACCATGACATCATAGCATTAGGGCTGTGTGTGAGGTCATCAGCGGCTGGTAGCAGGGAAGTTCGGGCCCCCTCGTTCAGGGAAAATAATTTTACTGTTGGGGGTCCCCACAACTTGGGAAATTTCATCAAGGGGTCACGGCACTAGAAAGGTTGAGAACCACTGCTCTATAGCATGACAGACTGACAGCCTCACGGCTTATCAGGTGAAATTGTATAATAATTCACTGTCTCTCTCTATAGTTTTTGGCTTGGTCGCCTCACTCTTCTGTTCTCTCAGATTATTGCTTCTTCAGAATGCTATACCTTTTCTCAAGGAACACCTGAACATTACCTTAATATGGTGGTTCAGCTTACCTACTGGATTATCTTACTCACTTTTACTGCCCTTTACCCCACTTTGGATTTGAACCCCGAGTTATGGTCGGTTTTACCATAATCTATCAGTTGGTTTTCTTTTTGTATATCCATGCTCCGTATTAATAAAAACCTTTGCAAAAGAAAAAAAAAAGAAAAAAAATACAGAAAATTTGTAGAAAATAAATAAATAAAAGAAAATAAAAAAAAAAAAACTTATGTTTTTCAGAGTTTCTGTTATAACATAATTTTGCAAATAATCATCTTTCTAAATAGAATTTAGGACAAAATATATTCTGCTACATTTCTTTGGTACAAATAACCCAAATCAGCCGTTTCACAGTGATTCACTTAAAAATGTGATATGCGTTTTCAAAAACACATATTGCATTTTTAATGCCCAGCTTGAAAATTTAACATAACGCTTATGCATTTTGCATTTGTTTTCAATGAGAAAAAAAAACTGACATGCGAACCCAAAAAGTGCATTGACTATAAGGCTTCATGCCCAGACGTTTTTAACAGCTGCGTTTTTTACAGCTTAAAAACGCCTGTCCTTGTTATTGTAAATTAAAAAAAAAAAACGTCGGAGCTAAAAAAACGCGACCGCGCGTTTTTTGACGCTCGTGTTTTTTTCTGCCTAACTCCGACGCTGAGGAACGCACTGGTCCTGGGTTTTTTTTACAGCTTAAAAACGTCTATGCTGTTTGCAGCTCAAAAACGTCTAGGTGGGCATGAAGCTATAGACTAACATGGACAGGCGTTTTTAAGCTGTAAAAAACGCGGCTGTAAAAACGTCCGTGGGCATGAGGCCTAATAGAACGCTTCTGGTGCGTTTTTAAAACAGGGCATCAAAGATGCAGCAAGCAGGAATTTTTAATAACGCAGCATACTATTAAAAAAAAAAAATCGCAGCACAGGAATGTGAACAGATAAGAGTTTAAAGGAAACGATTTTTCAGGAGCTTTTGTCACACTGGAAAGGTGCCTTTTACCATGGCAAATGCGCACCAGGGTGAACAGGGCCTGCAAACCAACAGACATCAAGAGATCCAACAAATTCAACTCCATGCCACTTTGTAGTCTGTAGCCAGAAATATAGAATCTCTGCCTCTGCATTGTAACAGAGCCCTCCATTACCATATGGTAAAAAAAAGACACCTTTAAGCAACTCTTGCCTGGCATATGATCTTGAAAAGGTACCTTATCCATATGTGATAGACAGACTTTTTCTAGATGTACATGGGAGACAAAGGTTCATTTGCATACAATAAATTGTGTCAACATTACCCTCAATAAATCAATCATGTGAAAATTGTATGTTAGCTTATGTTATCTGAACTTGATTGCATCATTGAAGTCAATATCTCAACTCCTTTAGTAAATCAGCCCTATTTTGTGACAAACCACCAGCGCACAGTACCACAATCATCAAATGCAACTACAAACAATGCTAGAATGCAAAATGTAGGACACTTCTCACATACCTGGTAAACTGATGAAAGCAAAATAACACTTTAAAAGCATGAAGAGTGAATCTAATATCCAGAAAAATTATCTTTTATTCTACACTAGTTCAACATAGAAAATCAGAAAGATTACCAAAAGTCAAACCTTCAAAACCTGAATCTGCCCCAGGGAATTACAAGGACTTCAATGAACTGGGCCTGGGCTTTCCATTGAAGTGAATAGGTGGGCATGTGTCAGTACAGCAAGATTTCTGCCAGACGCGGTGTCTCTAGCTGGGTCAGTGTAAAGTTCTGCGGAAAGCACTGTGGGTTAAAGTGTTACTAAACCCAGGACCTTGCATTCACTATATCTGGTCTCCTACAGTACACAGAACATAAAAATGCAAATATTTTAGTAAATATAAACTGCTAAATACCTTTTCTCATCAGCAGTATATAGCAGTCTTGTGACTTCTATCAAGTGTTCATTCAGCTCTGACTGTCCTATGAGGCTGCATGACCCCTGACTTTGTCTGGACAGTGCTGATCACATTGTTAGGACTGAGTTTGTCTGCTGGTGGCTCTGTGATGCTCTGTGAAAAAAGCTGCAGTTTTAGTGTCCACCAGCAGGCGTTTCCCAGCAGCCAACAGCTCCACCTGGCCACACCTGCTAAGAGGGTGCTTAAAGTGTAAGGGGAGCTTAGGACCCTTGTACTCACATTTGGACAGATCTCAGGGTTTTTTCATCAACTGGGAGAAATCGGTGTTGATGCCTATACATAAATCCCTTCCAGACTGCGTGAAACAAATTAAAATTAATCACAAAATCAGGTATTTAGGTATCAAGGTAACACGAAAAGTGGGGGACTATATAGACTTGAATCTTAGACCTGATCAGGGGGGATGAGGAAGGGGGTCCAGTGAAAGTTCACCTTACAGATTTTCGGTAAAGGTGAACTTACCCCTGCGGCAGGCTGGCAGCGCTGCCCAAATCGCAGTATCTGTACGGGGCTCGCGCAGGCACAGTTGCTAGCGGCGAGCTCTCGCTGTGGGAGTGTGCCCGCGGGTTGGGCAGACTCGGTGTCCGCCGGCGACCCGCGATCATCTAATACAGAGGCAGAATGGGGGTCTGCCAGTGTAAACAAGCGGAACCCTGTTCTGACAGGAGACATGTCAGAGATCTTCTGTTCCCAGTGATCAGGAACAGTGATCTCTGTCATGTCCCAGTGAGCCCACCCCCCTACAGTTAGCACACACCTAAGGAACACACTTAACCCCTTGATCGTCCTCTAGTGTTAAAGGGTTTGTAAACCCTCTTTTTTTTTAAATAACAAACATTTCATACTTCCCTCCACTGTGCAGTTCGGTTCGTGGCCCCAAACCTCATCTTCTGGGGTCCCCTGGCAGCTCTCGTGGCTCTTCCTTGCACCGTATAACCCCCTAGGAGAAGCGCTCTCCTGGGGGGGTTACCTTGCGTGCGCGCTCCCGAGTCCAGAATTTGCATCTATAGACACAGAATGTCAGATTCGGCCCCGCCCCCAGGTCATTGGATTTGATTGACAGCAGTGGGAGCCAATGGCTGCGCTGCTATCAATCTATCCAATCAAGAGCCGAGAACCCCGGGCAGAGAGCTAGAGTGCGTCTCTGTCGTGGGATCGAAGGGCTCAGGTGAGTAAAAACGGGGGGGCCGGTCACTGTCAAATGTTTTTTTACCTTAATGCATAGGATGCATTAAGGTAAAAAAACATGAGGGTTTACAACCCTTTTAACCCCCTTCACTGCCAGTGTAATTTTTACATTGATCAGTGCATTTTTATAGCCATTACTAGTAACAATTTTAAAAAATAATAAAAAGTCCCTAAATCTATCCTATAGTTTGTAAACGTAATAAGTTTTGTCTAAACCAATCAATATATGCCTATTGCAATTTTTTTTACCAAAAATATGTAGAATATATATCAGCCTAAACTGATGAATAAGTGTGTTTTTTTATATATGTTTTGGGATATGTATTATAGCAAAAAGTAAAGAAATATTGTTTGCTTTTTTTTTTCAAAATTGTCGCTCTGTTTATAGTGCAAAAAACTTAAACCGCAGAGGTCATCAAATATCGCCAAAAGAAAGCTCTGTTTGTGGGAAAATCAATTTTGTTTGGTTACAGCGTCGCACAACCGTCAGTGACGTATCACAAAAAATGGCCTGGTCATTAAGGGGCAAATCCTTCCGGTCCTTAAGTGGTTAAGTTCCACATTTGCTGCTGCTCCTTGCCTCAGTGTTTTGGCTGCTCCTGCTTTCATTCTGTTTGTCGTGCTGCTGCCTGATTGTAGCAATTTCCTCTTGATCCTTCCCTGCATCCAGGATCAGCCTCAGTTCGTAACAAAGCAGTACAAACCTTAAAAGGAAGGGTGGGTGCTGTGTCAGTCCATGGACGTCAGACAAACGGATTTCACGGTGAGTACAAAAATCCTATTTTCTCTTATCGTCCATGGACTGACACAGCTCTCATACTGTTTACGTGTGGGACGTCCCACAGCAGTATAAGACGACAGGTAGGGGAATGATTTTTACTCCTCACCTCCTCCAGCCCAGCTAAAAGCAAGCAGAGGACATCCGCAGCATTGGCAGACACTGAGGAGGTAAGCTGCTTTAACTCATCCCTGGATGACGCCAGGGAGTTGCAAGATTCCATTACTGACTTCCCTACTCTGAATCAACCAGTTATGGACATAACACTTAAAGACATGCTGGTTTCCCTACGTTCTACTGTGCATGCTGATATAATGGCTATTACACAGCAATTTAAATCAGAGGTGTCTGCAGTCACTAAAAGAGTGTCGCATATTGAATCCAAAATGGGGGAATTCACATCTACTTTTAATGAAATGGTTGATGCTCACAATGATGGAGATGACGAAATATTGCGAATAAAAACCAAAATTAGCTGATTTAGAAGACAGATCTAGGCGAAATAATGTTAAAATCCGAGGGATCCCTGAATCTGTCAAACCCCCAAAATTTAAGGATTATTTCCTCAATCTACTGAAAGCAGCGCTCCCTGATGCTCTGCTGGAGGAGCTTATCATTGACCGCATACACCGACTACCAAGGTCCAAAAACATTCCCTCTCCTCTACCCAGGGACACTATAGTTCGGATCCATTTTTACCATATAAAAGATCAATTCATGCCATCCATAAGACACCTAGACAACCTACCTCCAGACTTGCAGGAACTGTCCTTTTTCGCTGATCAGCATTTACCATGCAACAACACAGGCAATTAGCCACCATCACCAAACCCGCTGAACAATCACCACATCACCTACCAATGGCTATACCCTACCAAACTGTTGGTCACAAAAGATGGCACAACATACGTGATAGCCAGTGTCAAGGAGGGCCTCCGACTCATGGGAGACTGGCAAATAATAGCCCCGAACACAACTGAGGAGGACCTACCGCACTCACCTCCATCAACTCGGGCCAGCTCAGATGCTGAAACAGGCTGAACAACACCTAGGTAGTAGAGCTGCAGGATTAATCGTATGAGAATCGCGATTTCGATTCACCCCCCCGCACGATCTCGATCTTGGATTACCGCGATTTTCTTAAATCCCCGCCGGTTCCACGTAACCAGCGTGGAACGCAAATGGATCATAGAGCGTGATGCATTGAAACTGTTTCCGCTCTGCTCGCACACAGCCCCGCCTCCTCCTAACCCTGCACTGTGATAGACTGAATGCGGGTCCAATGCTGGAATGTGTTCTGTCTATCACAGCGCGAGGTTAGGAGGAGGCGGGGCTGTGTGCGAGCAGAGCGGAGACCGTTTCAACATACAGGCGGTGAGTTGCTTTCTAGGAGAAAATGTGTGCTGCCTTCCGTCCTCCCCTCTCCCCCCTACCACACTTTGCTGGCTCTGTCTTTGGGACTTGGGACTCCGTTGTCGTCGTCCGGTCGTCGTCCTCCCCCCGCCGCTGAGTCTGTCTCCTCTCTTCCATTCTCAGCTGTGACAGGGCTACAGGACAGGACTACTGTTTTTGGAAGTGAGAGGGTCAATAAAGAGAACCTGTCTCCTCCAATTGCTATCACACAGGGAATTGTTTTCTCCTGTGTGATAGCAATAAAGTTAAATGAAAAAAAAGATTTAAAAATAAATAATTAATTTAATAAAATAAAGTAATTAAAAAGTAAAGAATAAGAAAAATATTAAAAATAAGAAAATTATGCAAAAATAAAAAAAAAGTAAAAAACGACAAGCAAATTATTTTTTTTTTTTTAAATTTACCATTTTAAAGAATCGTGAGAGAATCGTGATCTGTGTTCTAAGCAAAAGAATCGCGATTCTCATTTTTCCCAGAATCGTGCAGCTCTACTAGGTAGCTACAGTACCTCATTCCCTGGAGGCCCAGGAGAACGCTACAAAGTTTGTTTTCTATTACCTTCCAAGTTATAGCGGTTAATCTTCCGCACAGATTCTTAACGGAATCGCTCGTCTTCTTAACCGGGTTTGTTTCCCGTTTTTTCCCTTTTTTTGTTTGTTTCTCTTTAATTGTTCTTTCCAAGCAGGACTTACTCTGAACGATCTTCCAGTGTTGCAAAGGGACTACTTCTCCTAGCTCCACACCCCTGCTTGCCACCACATCAACAACACCGGACTCATCATCAGGTAACTATAGGGCACAATAGCTCATTTTTTTCTTCATATATAGAGCAACACTACAATCCTTCTCTACACGTCAGCAATGGCGTTCAACATTGCATCTTTTAATGTGAGAGGTTTGAACAGCCCTCACAAAACAGGTCTTTAACCCAGAAATGTCTAAAGCCTCTTTTCCACCAGAAATGTTGTCGGACACAATAGTTACCCTACCCAAACCAGCTAAAGAACCTAATACTCCACAAAATTTCAGACCAATTTCTCTTTTGAGTGTTGATGTTAAAGTGTATGCCAAGTTAAATGCTAACAGACTATCGAAACTTATCAATCCTGACCAAGAGGGATTTGTGCCTGGCCGCCCAGCGAATGATGCAACTAGGAGAATGATCAATCTCATTCACTTAGAGCCCATTCACACAGGGGCAACTTTGGATCCGACTTCAAGTCGCCCCAGGTCGCGCTGCATGAGAAAATCAATGTAAGTGAATGGAGCCGTCTTAATGCACACTACTACAGTTGCTCCGACTTCAAAAAAGGTCCCTGTACTACTTCAATCCGACTTCTAGGCAACTGCTAGACGACCTGTACCCATTGATTTCAATGGAAGTCGCTCAGAAGTCGAATCCCCTGTCTTAACAGGAGCAACTTTCCAGGAAAAGAACATACATTTCTCAGGCAAACCTCTCCCTCCTTCCCACAGAGCCGATTCTTGTTTGATTGGCCACTGGAATGTCTCCTGTCCTGGAGGCAACTTGAAGTTGCCTTGTAAGTAGCTCCAGGTCACGCTGTGATTCATACTCAAGTCGTGTCCAAGTTGCCTTGTAAAGTCGTGCTGGAAGTCGTGTTGCCTTTGTGTGAATGAAGTCTTAGCCGAGAAATCAAAAAAGACTTCTCTGCTTCTTACTTTGGACGCAGAGAAGGCCTTTGATAGATTGCACTGGGGATACCTAGATAAGGTCCTAGAGAAATTTGGTTTGATAGGACCGATCCAAAAAGCTATACTAGCATTGTACGCTTCTCCCTCGGCTTACGTTTTCACAGAAGGCATGTTCTCAAAAAATTTCCACATAACCAATGGGATCAGGCAGGGATGCCACCTGTCCCCATTACTATTTGCCCTGGTTATGGAACCCCTGGCGGAAAAGATCAGATCTCATCCATTAATCCGGGGTATCCCTTCTACCATAAAATATCACTATTTGCAGATGATGTCATATTGACATTATCTAATCCATCTGTTTCCCTTCCAGCAGCTCATGACACACTCCTTTTATTCAGTAAGGTGGCCTACTATAAGGTCAATACCTCTAAAATGAAGTATTCTGAGCGTAGCAATCGATAGAGAAACAAAAATGTGGTCCTCAGAATCAATAAATTACTTGGGAATCCACCTGACCTCCCCTCTCTCTAATCTCTATAAGATCAACCATGTTCTGCTAATCTCAATATTCCTACAAGAAATATCCAGGATCCAAAAACACTACATTTCCTGGACTGGCCTCCTAGCGGCATATAAGATGTTATTACTACCAAAAATTACTAGGGTTGTCCCGATACCACTTTTTTAAGACCGAGTACAAGTACCGATACTTTTTTGCAAGTACTCGCCGATACCGAATGCCGATACTTTTTTTTAATCTCATGTGAAAGTGCACGTCAGTATTTTTTTTTTTTTTTTTACAATAATTTTTTTTTTTTTTACAATTTTTTTTTTTTTACAATTTTTTTTATATATTTATTTATTTTTTACAATGCTTTCTTTTTTTAAGGGTGGGGGTGGACCGTGTCAGTGTGTTTTTTCTTCTATTTTTAATTTATTTTTTACAATTCATTTCTTTATTATTTCTTTATTAAATTTTTTATTTTTTTTATCAGCCCTGTTGGGGGGCTTTGGTGAGATATCAGGGGTCTTAACAGACCTCTGACATCTCCCCTTTGAGACAGGGAAAGGGACTAGGGACACAGATTCCCCGGTCCCTTTCTCAGCAGCCTCAGCTGCGCTGATAATGAATGGAGAGGAGACAGCGGCTTCTCTTCATTCATAAACTGAAACATTGTAAACACAGTTTACGATGTTTCAGTTATGTGAATGGACAGAGTCAGTGATGACTCTGTTCATTCGGAACAGTAAGGAGCCGGATTTACCGGCTCCTACCTCCGCTCTCCATCCTGACAGTAAGAGGGGGTGGAGGAGGAGAACGGAGGGGGAAGGCAGCACGGAGGGAGACAAGAGAATGGAGGGGGTCACAGAGGGAGACATGAGAATGGAGGGGGACACGAGACCGCAGCATGGAGGGAGGAAAACAGCAGCAGAACGGAGGGGGGCTGGAGGAGGATGCGGGGACAGTCAGCGGTGATCGTGTGTGAGTTACAAGCACTGATCACCGCTGATTTCACTACAGCAGCTGAAAGCCGCGGGGGGGGGGGGGGGAGAGGCGGAGAAACGGCTGTCAGACTTTTAAATATATACAGCGGTGATCGGTGCTTGTAACTCTCCCACCGCACTGATCACCGCTGACTGTCCAGGTATCGGGTGAAGCATCGGGAGCATTTGCCCGAGTACAAGTACTTGGGCAAATGCTCTGTATCGGTACCGATACCAATACTAGTATCGGTATCGGGACAACCCTAAAAATTACTTACTATTTCAGGGCACTTCCGATCCCCCTACCCTCGTCTTTTTTCACGACCCTGCAAAGACACTTGTCTAAATTTGTATGTGCAGGAAGTAGAGCAAGATTTCCTCCAATTCTAGAGGAACTACAAAGCAGTGGGTGGGATAGGCCTTCCAGTTCTAAAAGACTACTATAAGGCAGCGATTTTGGATCAACTTAGAGGCTGGTTTGATTTTACCGATATTAAACCATGGTGTCAATTGGAACATGCATGGCTGTCCCCCAACTCACCTTTATCGCTCCTTAACGCACACAACTTGCAACATACAAGAATCACGATAGACCATCCTACCATACAAGCCTCTACTCAAGCTTGGGTTTACTCTTCCTTACACCAACATTCCCATCCCATTAGAAGCCCTTAAATGGTTAATTCCTAATATATCCCTGAATCAATGGCTGAGAAAAGACATCCACTTCCTACAAGACCTTATAAATTAATGACAAACTGATGCCCTTCACAGACATTCAAACTAAATATCACATTCCGCCCTCAGAGTTCTTGACATATACCCAGCTCTCCTCATTTTGCCAGCAACTGAAAACTGCCCACGTTAATATTTCCACAAACCTGCACTCCACTAACCCAAAAGCGAAAGGTATATATCTCTGATATACGACATAACTCTAAATCAACTTTTTTCAAATATAGCCCCCTAATTAAGTGGGAAAAAGAATTAGGTAAAACGTTTTCGGATAAACAATGGCTCTCAGTGATCAAGAACATTCGCCAGTTCTCACGTTGCTCAAACTACGAAGAACTAGCACAAAATCTCCTGTTACAATGGCATTTTACTCCATATATAGTTGCAAAATTCTCTGACGCTAACTCAAACCTATGCTGGAGGGGGTGTGGACGGGTGGGTACACTAACTCACATGGTTTGGGCTTGTCCCCACCTCCGTAGCTTCTGGTCAGAAATATTCAAACATATCAAAGGTTACTGGGGTCTTTATACGTCCCAATATTGAACAAGCTATACTAAGTATTAATATGTCGGAGTATCCGTTGTTGGTTAGATCAATAGCAATGCGCATACTCTTCGCTGCAAGATCTGTAATGACGAGCAAATAGAAAACCGAGATCCCCAGCTTGAGGGAAGTTATCACGAAAGTCAATATTGTTGCACAATTTGAAAGATTGTTGGCCTACAGGGATAGTTCCTGTTCTAGATACGAGTCCAATTGGTCTGTATGGAACTCCCTGAACCGTTCGCAGTAAGTGTCCCTATTTCTGTTTTATCCTTCGTTTTCATCCTTTTGTTTTAATATACCTCAAGATTTCTTATTCGGATATCAAACTATGATAGTTTACCCAACGATATTACAATTGAAATCCGAGTTTACGCTCTAACTTACCTTACGGATTCAGCAACTAAGGATACCTATATGCTCTAATCTATGTTTGTAGTCAGAGTCTTCGAATAAGAAATGCGATAACCTTAACAACCAAGGCCTGAGGTGTGCCTTGGCCTAGCTGGTCAGTATGGCTGAAAAGAGGGCATACCCTGAATGTAAGAATAAGAAAAATGTACAATGAGTATAAGTATGTATGAAGGGAATGTAAGAATAAGAAAAATGTACAATGAGTATAAGTATGTATGGGGGAAACAGGTGGGTGGGAACCCTGAAGTGATGCCAACACATGACCCGAACAGGGGAGGAGGATTAAGTACCCTCAGACTCCTCCCACAAACCCAGGCTAGCCTCCGGCCAGCCTTTACACTTGTAGTCAGAGTCTTCGAGTAAGAAATGCGATAACCCCAACAACCAAGGCCTGAGGTGTGCCTTGGTCTAGCTGGTCAGTATGCCTGAAAAGAGGGCAAAAAGACACATATTTAGGTGAAGAAGGGTGGTAACAATCCATCAAGTAGAGTAGCACATGCCCGGATGGCAACAGTATAAGTATCCGCTATGACAGGAGAAATCCACAACTTGTGATAGAAGGAACCCCCTATTGAATCTGTGAAGCAGCCCAGAACTCAACTAACGTCCCGTGAAAGATTGGATTGAGCCCGATGCCCAAGACAACCCAGACATGAAAACTAACTGCTTGTGATGAGAGGATGCGTGGGGGAAATGGAGCAAGGGCTGACCCGAAGAGCCCCTGCAAAAGATGGCAGAGAAGATCGAAATACTTCAAAAACGGAAACCAGTGAAGTAGCTCTGTGAAAATCCCCCTACCCCTACTTGGTATGGGGAAGTGAGAGGGTGAGTTGCAAAAATGGAGTCTGAAGTGCTGGATACCTGATGGATAGGTTGATGGATAAGGCCAATGCGCTAAGGCAATAGCATTATTAAACATGGAAAACCATGCCAGACACACAGAACACTGGTCCCACCTGATAAGATTGGGTCATGCTTCTGCCAGTAACCTGACAACCGAGTCTGAGTCCTGAATGCACCAATTGGCTTGTCCTATCAACAGCAGGACTGATGGAAGTGAGTGCAAGGAAAGTTGATATCGGTGTGGATGCCAATACAAATCCCCCCCCCCCCCCAACTGTAGCAAGTGCTGAATCGTCAGACCACGGACGAGTACCTTGATGAAAATCTATTCGCAGGAAAGAGCAGCCAGAAGTAACAAACGATATTGGAACTAGCCACTGGCACCTTGAGGCCCAGCCCCCCACCTTCAGAATGACGGTAAAGAAACCAGACCAGACCAAGCACCCCTGGAAAATGCTGCCTCTAGTAACTTGATTGGTGATGAAAGCACGACCATCTGCTAAGCCAAGATACTTCAACAAAACCTGATGATCTGGCGACGAGGCCCACGTGCAGGCCTGGAATACTTCCAGCAGGGCTGTCAGAGGACAGGGGATGGGAGATTCCAACACCACCCCTGACAAGGAACATACTTGGCTCAGACATATAAAAAACCAGAAGGCCTGATAGACTGGACCCAAGGGGATGCTGACCTAGCCTGCAGGAATGGAAGAAAAGCAGGAGCTGGGGGTGCGGTGACACCCTGCCTCTGAGTGCGCGAGCTTCAATTACCTCCCTCCTGACTTGCAACCGTACCAGGTAGCGGAGAGCATGTTTGGCCCACATGAATCTGCATACAAGAAAAAATGCCTAGAACATGTACCAGCTGGTAGATGAGAGTAGCTGGGACGAAATTGGAAACAACCGAAGCGTACCGCCGATCCCTGTGCCAAACTCCGCCGAGTGCTGAAGTATGGACTGACTCCTTAATGACGGGGCGCTACCTTGCACTAAAACCCCCATGTGGTTGCAAGGATGAACGTGAACTAATCATTTACAGAGACGTGTGGAAGGCCCAAGCTAAGAAAACACAAACTAGAAAATATGACACCAGACATGAAACAACAACGCCCCTCTGCGCCTACCTAAGTACCAGAACATGAACAGAACATCAAGACCACTGCGCGTGAAAGATGCCGGCGTGTGCCCGGAGGAGTGGGTGGGTGGATGGTCCCCCTCTCCCCTCTTTCACTCGAAGGAGTAAGTGGGTGGATGGACGCCCCCCCCCCCCAGTGTGAGCCCGTGAAGCAGACAGGGAGGAGGAGCGGGCGGCCCTGCAAAGATGCCGGCGTGTGCCCGGAGTGGGTGGACGTCCCCCCTCCCGCTCAGCGTGAGCCCAGGAAACAGACAGGGACAGCCCCCCCCCCCAGGAGAAGTAGGCAGCCCTGCAAAGATGCCGGCGTGAGCGGGTGGAGGGCATGACTTCCAAGTGTGTGTATGGACGGCTGAACGGGCGGGTGGCCTCCCCTCTCAGAAGCCAGCATGAGCCCAGGAAAAGAATCTGGATGGGCGGTGGCATCCCCTCCAATGATGCCCGGTGTGTGCACCGGGAGAGGTATCGCCATGAGACTGGTGCAGCTGGCCGCTGCTCTGCCAAAACCGGAAGTAATCCTGAAGTGACGCCAACACAGGACCCGAACAGGGGAGGAGGATTAAGTGCCCTCAGACTCCTCCCACAAACCCAGGCTAGCCTCCGGCCAGCCTTTACACTTAACCCTTTTCTTTTGTTTAAGAATAGAGTGCTTATTGAGATGTTGACCTCAGTTGTTCCCTCATAATCTGAGAAAATGTAAGTGCTTTAATATGTACCAACCTTATATGTCTATGTTTGAAAAAATTCAATAAAAATCATTTGAAGAAATCCCTGCTTCCATGCGATAAGGTAATCTAATGGGAGTGGTTTCATAATTATCAACCAGCTGCTGCACCTGCAAAGCTCTGAGGAAAATTGCATGCAGGGTCTGCATCGCTTTAGATGTGATTTCCTACTGGGAATATCTCTCCAAAAATTTCATTTTTGTTGCAGGGAATGCCAAAAATCTGGACTTGAATCTTAGTGCAGACTTCTGGGAAAATGAGTGAGCCAATCACACAAGCAGGAAATTACATATGGGGGGGGGGGGGTCGTTCTGTACACCATTTGTGTACTGAACACCTCCAGGTAGCCATATTGCATTTTACAGAAAATTACAGAGCTGCAGATTGAAAAGGAAAGGTAATTTTTAAATAACATTCAATTACTAAAATGAATTGTGCCGCAATTGTATATGCTGTATTATTTTATTTGCTATTTTTCTTCAGCACAAAAGTGGAGTTACCCTTTAAACTATATGACCTATGTGTAATCCTTGGGTACCTATAAAGTCTGCTTACCTCAATTTCTAATTTCTTGGATGTATTTTTACAGCTCAAATTATATTTCTATATCTTACCTGTAAATACTGTCAATTCGCCTTTCCTGTGTCCCTTAAGCAGCTTATTTAATTCAGGAAATCTGTCCCACTTTACTCCAGCGACTTGCTCAGCATTTTCCAGCTGACCAAACACCTCCTCCCTGAGTTGGTGGAATGAAATGATAGACTTGTGACTGGCTGGGAGAGAGCTTTTCAGGATCTTATTTAAATTAAGTCCAAGATTAAGTGCCTGCAGAGGGCTGGGCTGCCGGTCTCCTGGTCGGATCAATGAGCACCTCTTAAGGCTGAGTTTTTGAGAAAACAATTTGGAAGCCTCCCAGGCACGCAGATCATCACCAAGCCACAGAATAATGCGTTTAAACTGCTCAAGATATGGTAAAAGGACTGGGGGTAAGCAGCTTATGCCTCGAGGCAGTGATACTGTGGTTACACCTGTTGCTTGGTGTAAGGCTAAAGAATCTACTTCCCTGCTGGTGATCACAACGTCTGTGTCCTTCTTTCCCATTACAGAAAGGCCAAATAAATTCTGATAATGTGAAGGCCGTGGGTAAAAAGTTTCAATGTAACTGACCGTATCATCCTGGCATACAGCTGAAAGTAGTTTTAAACCTTTCACAGTAGAATCCCTTGGGCTATACCATGGAAACACCAGACTTTTGGTAGGTTGGAAACATTTTACCGCAAACTTCTTCAGTGTAGTATTGTTAATTTTAGAGATTCTGAACATTGCCTTTATAAGCTGAGAATACTCTTCTTCAACATCATGAAACCAAACTGCTTTGTTCCAGATCCGGGACACCTCCATATCATTAAAATGTCTTTCCCCAGCCTCAATATCACTGTCCCCCAGGAAGGTGACCATGGTGTCAGGGCTCAGGATGGAACAATCCTCTTTGCTGAGCAGCTCCATGCTGTCTTTAAAGTCATCCCAGGTACCTTCCAGCAATGTTTCCTTGCAGAGAAAGCGCCCAGTGGTCTTATCAATGAAAAGGTTGTTGCCTTTGTTGCACGTAAAAGGGCTGGGGACATGCAGGCAGCTGTAGCCATCAAGAAAGGAAATGCTCTTTGCCCGGAGGTACTGTCGGATTTCAGTCACAGTCACTGGTGCTACAGGGGCATCCAAGATTGTTAACAGATCTTTCTGAAAATGCCTACGGGAAAAGCCTGCAAAAGAAAGTGTCCCTTTCCAAGCAGTCCCATAATTTAATCTGAACTTCCCAGCACAGGAAAGGAACTGATGATCTGTAATCTGGAATGGAGGCCCAGAGACTAGTCTGTAGAAGGCACATCTCATCATCGTGGATGGCAACATGGTTGGTTGCCCAGAATAATCCTTCTATACCCTACAGAGAGGGCTCAATCCGTACATCCTCACTTAAGGATCTGACAAGGAATCACACAAAAAGATGCATGTCTGCAGAGGGCATCGCCATGCAACTAATCTTCCAAACACCTTGGCGCCAAGCACATCATCAGAGAAGACCCAAGTCAGTTATAAAGGAAATCTTGGTTTAGATGAAATAATTGTGGGGTGACTGTTCATACCATGGTCATTCTACCCAAGCTAACACATAGGGTTGCTGTCCTCTGCCCATAGTCAAGATGTCAGCTTGACATGGTCATTAAAGTGAAAATGAGACTTCCAGGTTGATAGCAGTGATCATCGTAGAATGAAAGAAGAACACACATCAATGTTGGCTACTGAAAAACAAAAAACTAATTTTAGTGCAGGTTTACACACACTTACCAGTCCTTAAATATAGTGGCTGTTTTAGTTTTCTTTTTTTAAACTTTTTTTTCATTTATTTCCACCTAGTGATCAGTAACGTGTTAGGGTGACAACATTTTTTGGCTGTATTGTATTTGTGGAGGAGTGTCACCTTAGGATAGACAAACTTTTGGGGCTACAGAACACATCCCCTCTTCTCCACAATATGAGAGTTGGGGGGGGGGGGGGTTTGTAGTCCATACAGATAGCAGGGAACGATGACTCTTGATAAACGTCAGCAGAGAATAAAATTCTCAGCTCATATGATTTCTAGCATGATCAACAGATTTTATTTTCACTCGTAGAAGAGATATAATAAAATGCTTTCAATGGTATATTTACCAGACCAAAAGGGAGCAAATAAGAAATGTTCATTGTTAGGATTTATATACAAAGTTTCTTCTGCACTATGCCATGTCTTTCCATTCCTCAACCACACTTATCTGTTGTAACTTGCCTCACTCTCTTTCCCTAGCATGTCTGCCTTGCAGCACTAGGGTCCTCGGTACGATTCCCAATCAGGACACTAGCTGCATGGAGTTTGGATGTTCTTCCTGTGCTTTTGAGAGTTTCCTCCCACACTCCAAAGACATGCTGGTAGGTTAATTGGCTACTGTCTAAAGTGGTCCTAGTATGTGCATGCATGTATGTATACGTGAGGTAGGGACCTTAGGTTGTACGTTCTTTGAAGTCAGGGCAGGATGTGACTGTATAATATGTAAAGCGCTGTGTAAATTGTTGGCGCTATATAAATACCCAGACAAAATAAATACCTTGAGGGATAAAGTATTTGATCCCCTGCTGATTTTGTATGTTTGCCCACTGACAAAGAAATGATCCGTATATCATTTTAATTGTAGATTTATTTTAACAGTGAGAGACAGAACAACAAAAATATCCAGAAAAACACATTTCAAAAAAGTTATAAATTGATTTGCATTATGAGTGAAATAAGTATTTGATCCCCTATCAGCAAGCTTTCTGGCTCCCAGGTGTCTTCTATACAGGTAACGAGCTGATATTAGGAGCACTCTTGAAGGGAGTGTTCCTAATCTAAGCTTGTTCCCTCTATAAAAGATACCTGTCCACAGAATCAATCAGATTCCAACCTCTCCATCATGGCCAGGACCAAAGGGCTGTCCAAGGATGTCAGGGACAAGATTGTAGACCTACACAAGGCTGGAATGGGCTACAAGAACATTGCCAAGCAGCTTGGTGAGAGGGTGACAACAGTTGGTGTGATTATTCGCAAATAGAAGAAACACAAAACTGTCAATCTCCCTCAGTCTGGAGCTCCATGCAAGATCTCACCTCGTGGAGTTTCAATGATCATGTGAGAATGGTGAGGAATCAGCCCAGAACTACACGGGAGAATCTTGTCAATGATCTCAAGGTAGATGGGACATAGTCATGAAGAAAACAATTGGTAACACACTACGCCGTGAAGGACAGAAATCCTGCAGTGCCTGCATAGTCCCCCTGCTCATGAAAAGCACATGTACAGGCCTGTCTGAAGGATTCAGAGAACTGGGTGAAAGTGTTGTGGTCAGATGAGACCAAAATCAAGCTCTTTGGCATCAACTCGCCGTGTTTGGAGGAGGAGGAATGCTCTCTATGACCCAAATAACATCATCCCTACCATCAAACATGGAGGTAGAAACATGCTTTGGGGGTGTTTTTCTGCCAAGGGAACAGGACAACTTCACAGCATCTAAGGGACGATGGACATGTACCATAAAATCTTGGGAACCTCCTTCCCTCAGCCAGGGTATTGAAAATGGATCATGGATGGGTATTCCAGCATGACAATGACCCAAAACACACGGCCAAGGCAACAAAGGAGTGGCTCAAGAAGAAGCACATTAAGGTTCTGGAGTGACCTAGCCAGTCTCCTGACCTTAAAGTGGAGCTCCACCCTAAATAGCAACTTTTGCTATTTGGAACCCTCCCCCCCTCCGGTGTCACAATTGACACCTTTCAGGGGGGAGGGGGGTGAAGATACCTGTCTAAGACAGGTATTTTCACCCACATCCGGAAGTCCTCTCTCCGGGAATCTGCGGGAGTGACGTCACTTCCCGCAGACTTACCTTGGTGTTCTGGGAGACACTCGGCTCCCAGAACACAGGAGCACCAATCAGAACGGCGCAATGCGACTCGCGCATGCGCTGTAGGGAACCAGGCATGAAGCCGCAGGGCTTCACTTCCTGGTTCCCTCAGCGAGGATGGCGGAGGGAGCAGCAGAGCGATGAGCGATCGCTCGTCCTTTGCTGCAGACGTCGCTGGACTCCAGGACAGGTAAGTGTCCAAATATTAAAAGCCAGCAGCTGCTGTAGCTGTAGCTGCTGGCTTTTAATATTTTTTTTTCTGGCGGAGCTCCGCTTTAAAGCAGAGGTCCGCCTAAAAAAAAATAAAAAAAAAAAATTTAAAAGCCGGCAGCTACAAATACTGCAGCTGCTGACTTTTAATATATGGACACTTACCTGTCCAGGGCGCCCGCGATGTAGGCAGCCGATGCCGATCAGTCGCTCTGCTCCTGCCGCCGCCATCCTTGGTGAGGGAATCAGTCGCGCTGCGGGTGCTCACTGGTCCCTGCTGTCTTCTGGGACCTGTGTCTCCCCAGAAGACAACGGGGGAGGACAGTGTAGGCGCAGGAAGTGGCGTAGGTCACCGCGGTGATCTATGCCAGGAAGTGGGAGCAAATACCTGTATTACACAGGTATCTGCTCCCTCCTCCCCCCTGAAAGGTGCCAAATGTGACACCGGAGGGGGGGGGAGGATTTCAAAAAGTGGAAGTTCCATTTTTGGGTGAAACTTCACTTTAATCCTAGAGAAAATATGTGGGGGGAGCTGAAGGTTTGATTTACCAAACGTCAGCCTTGAAACCTTACTGACTTGGAGAGGATCTGCAGAGGAGTGGGACAAAATCTCTCCTGAGATGTGTGCAAATCTGGTGGCCAACTACAAGAAACGTCTGACCTCTGTGATGGTCAACAAGGAATTTGCCACCAAGTACTAAGTCATGTTTTGCAAAGGGGTCAAATACTTATTTGACTCATTAAAATGCAAATCAATGTACAACTTTTTTGAAATGCGTTTTTCTGGATATTTTTGTTGTTATTCTGTCTCTCACTGTTAAAATAAACCTACCATTAAAATTATAGACTGATAATAATTTCTGTCAGTGGGCAGACGTACTCTGCATTACCATAAAAAACATTCCAATACCTGCTACTCTCCCAATCCCTAAGCACCTACCTCTGTCCTCTAAAGCCTCGTACACACGGTCGGACTTCCATCGGACTTTTCCGTGGTTTTTTGTCCGAATGGAGTTGGTTGGGAACACCCATAGCATAAACACGCTCGGACTTTTCTGCAAACTTTCTTAAAACTTCTTACAACATCGCGTGTTTTTTCTGCTCTTTACTGCCACCCTTTGGTCAACTTCTGCTATTGTTGGTTGATTTTAACATTAGTTGTTTTGTCCATCGGACTAAAGTCCGATGGTTTTCTGTACACACGGTCGGACTTTGCTCCATCGGACTTTTGTTGGGCAAAAGTTTGTCCGTTTGCAGACCCAACTTTTGTCCGATGAAATCCAAAACCAAACGAAAAAAGTTTGTCCGATGGAGCGTACACACGGTCGGATTGTTTGTCCAACTTGCTTAAAACAAAGTTTGTTGGGCAAAAGTCCGACCGTGTGTACGGGGCTTTACACTCCAACACTGCTGCACTCTCTTCCTGGTCTCACAGGAGACTCAAAGCAATGAGAGACATTTACTCCTGCTGCTGTCAATCAAATCCTGTTACGAGGGAGCAGGGGGTGGGGCTGAGGTGCGCTGTGTGTGTCTGTCTATGGATGCTCACAGCCTGGCTCAAGAGCATGCCCTCATAGCACACAGCTCTTTGCAATACTGTTGTACAAAGCAGATATCAGAACATCTTTTTTTTATTTAAACAAAAGAAAATGACCATTAATATAACTTTAAAGGGTAACTCCACTTTTGTGGAGAAAAAAATATCACAATAAAAATAATATTGTATATACAAGTGCAACACAAGCCATATTGTATTATAATGTTAATAAAAATGATCTTTCCTTTTCAATCTGCAGTTCTGTAATTTTCTATATAACCCCAACCCCCCCAAATTTAATTTCCTGCTTGTGTCATTGATTTTCCCAGAAGTCAGCACTAGGATAATTATCAGATTTTGGGCATACCCTGCATCATAAATGTCATTTTTGGTTTGATATGAGATGCTCTTAAGGGGATACAGGCCCCGACACTTTCCTCTTTAGAACCCTGCAAGTGCAGCAGCTGCTTGATAATTATGAAATCATTCCCATTCACACTCACTTTGCAGATGGACACAAACAGCTACCGTATTTATCGGCGTATAACGCGCACAGGTGTATAACACGCACCCCAACTTTAAGATGGAAGTTTCAGGAAAAAAACTTTCCACAGCCCCCTGCGTATAACAGGCAAGCACAGTTTACCCTCTATTTTCAGGGTAAAAAAGTGAGTGTTATACGCCAATAAATACAGTATTTCTTTAGAATAGCAAAAAGGTAGGAATCTGCAACAAAGTTTGTTAAAATCCCTGCAATGTACATATGTATTTTTCTCAATGAAAGTGGAGTTACTCTTTAAGCCCACTCTGCCTAAGGCTGCTTTCACACTGAGGCGCTTTACAGGTGCTATAGCGCTAAAAATAGCACCTGCATAGCGCCTCTCCTCTCACTTCAGTGTGAAAGCCTGAGGGCTTTCACACTGGAGCAGTGCGCTGGCAGGACAGTAAAAAAAAGTCCTGCAAGCCACATCTTTTCAGCGCTGTGGGAGCGGAGCATACACCGCTCCTAAAGCGCCCCTGCCCATTGAAATCAATGGGAAGCGCGGGCGATTTTAACCCTTTTTTGGCCACTAGCGGGGGTTAAAAGCGTCCCTCTAGCAACCGAAAAGCACTGCTAAAAAATAGCGGCGCTTTACAGCCGACGCCCCAATGTGAAAGCAGCCTGACTCATCATAGTCCTGCTATTTCTTTTCCAACTGTCTTGCTTAATTCCTTAAAGCGGAGTTCCACCCTAAAGTGGAACTTCCGCTCATTGGATTCCCCCCCCCTCCGGTGCCACAATTGGTATCCTTGCCCACTTCCTGGAGTCCGGCCGCAACGTCACCGTGGGGCTCCCTCCTCCTCCTCCCCTGGCCGCTGGGCTAATAGGAGAGAGGTGCGGGGCCTCGCGCATGCGCAGTAGGGTTCCCGGCGTGAAGCCGAAAGGCTTCACTGCCGGGTTCCCTTACCCACAATGGCATCAGCTGCGGTGCCGACATCGAGGGACACCAGGACAGGTAAGTTTCCATTTATTAAAAGCCAGCAGCTGCAGTATGTGTAGCTGCTGGCTTTTAATTTTTTTGCCCGGGGTTGCCTGGAACACCCCTTTAACCCCCTAGAGCCACCACCCAGGGTCTGCTCTGCAGAGCAATTAACATCTCATCTCACCACCCAGGGTCTGCTCTGCAGAGCAATTAACATCTCATCTGTCATCATAGCAGTGTCTGCCAAAAGTGAGGTGTGCCATGCAGACAATCTGCCGACGTGTCACAAGTCCAGAGAGAGGGGGCCACATGGGAAGTTGGGGGACAGAAGAAATCAGTGACTTTGACTGGGGGGGGGGGGGCCGCAATGATCAGAGGTCTGCATGATCTCCCTGCAGGACAGATCCCAGGTACTGGCTGAGACAATTATATAAGGACAGACATTATTATTATACAGGGTTTATATAGCGCAGTTCTTTACAAAATAAAGGCAGACATTACAATTTGGTACAAGAGGAATCAGAGGGCCCTGCTCATTAGAGCTTACAATCTATGGGCAAAGGATATTTATTTATTTCCAAACCAAGTGATGACAGACAGGGCAGTGTCACATACCCCCCAAAATCCATGCCCTGAACCCCCAGATATTAGAACTGTGAACATAGCAGGATTAAGAAGGGGCGGTGGGCATTATTCCTACCTGTTAAAGTACCATCAAGAGACCATTTATTGTTTTATTAGTCATTTATATAGCGGTAACAATTTACACAGCGCCTGAGGTATATTGTACATTCACATCAGTCCCTGTCCTCACACACACATCCCAGGGCCAATGTATACAGGAGACAATGAACCTATCAGCATGTCTTTGGAGTGTGGGAGGAAACCAAGATAAGCACAGGAAGAACATGCAAACTCCATGCAGACATTGTCCTTAGGAGCAGCCTGTAATGTTTTGCAATAAATACACAACACAGCATCCGGGCCACACCATTGTAATTGTCCTAGGAAACGTGCAACATCAAATGTCATCAATCATCACCCTCCATGTGTATCCCTATCTCCTCCACTCCACATTTCTCACCTCCTCCCCTGTGCTGTGCGCCTTTCATCGGTGCAATGCTCCTCTCCGTACTCCCCGGCCATGCCCTGCTCTATACACACCTCGTGTTTACATCCCAGACACTAGAGAACTCCTCAATGACAACTAACATGCAGTCCACAACCCCGCCAATGCTCTCATAACACAACTTCCGCTTCCGGTGAACAGTGAGAGAAGGCACGCATATTACCTTGTCTACGTACTCGCTCTCGCGCGCGTTCTCGCAATTTAGGAAAATCTGGCTCATGCGCCGTGTTCTCAAACGCCCTGCTGGTCGCATGGCGCTGTAGCTTCAGCTTAGTTTTGGGGAGCAAGTCTGCAATTTGCTGTGTGCTTGTTCATTAGCGTCCTCAGGGTACTTTTATAATAAAACGATCAAAATATAATGTCATGGATGGACAGCTCCACCCCTTTAACCACTTCAGCCCTGGAAGGATTTACCCCCCTTAATGACCAGTCCATTTTTTTGTGTTACTTTAACTGACAATTGCGCCGTCGTGCACCGCTTTACTGAAATAAAATGGATGTCCTTTTTTTCACACAAATAGAGCTTTCTTTTGGTGGTATTTGATCACCTCTGCCTTTTTTATTTTTTGCGCTATAAACAAAAAAAGACCAACAATTTTGAAAAAAAAAAATATATTTTTTACTTTCTGCTATAAAACATATCCAAAAATAAAATAAAATGTCTTCATCAATTTAGGCCAATATGTATTCTGCTAAATATTTTTGGTGAAAAAAATCCCAATAAGCGTATATTGATTGTTTTGTGCAAAAGTTATAGCATCTACAAACTATGAGATATTTTCATGGAATTTTTATTTATTGTTTACTAGTAATGGCGGCGATCAGCGACTTATAGCGGGACTGTGATATTGCGGCGGACAAATCGGACACTTTTTAGGGACAAGCGACACCAATTCAGTGATCAGTCCTAAAATAATCAACTGTCACTGTACTACTGACACTAAGGTGCTTTTAGTAGGGGAAGACATGGATCCTTGTCCCTGCTTTGCAGGAACACAGGATCCATGCCTGCCCTACTGACGGAACGGCAATCTGCCTTGTTTACATAGTAGGGTTGTCACCTGTCCGGGATGCACGCGGACAGTTCGGGTTTTGAATCATGTGTCTGGGTTTCAGTCCACCTAAAACCCGGACACGAGGAAATTTGGAGTGTAGCCTCATATTAAAAAGCATAGAAATTCATAACAAAGTACCATCATCCGGATTACTATAGAGAACAGGAGGGGGTAGGGGGAAAGGGAGTAGCTGCTGAAGCTAACCCTGTAGCGTTCCCGCCCATATGAATTAATGGACTATCTCGGTACTGATAGAAAACAATATACATTGTAATGTAAAAAATAATTTATTACAAGTAAAAGACAGAACATATATACAGTTAACATTTTAAAAGGGAAAAAACAGATACTCAGGGTTCCCCGAAGGGATATCTGTGATTTGGTGATTTGCAGATTATAGATTGGTCAGGGTCTCTACTAGTTTCGCGGTAAACCGCTTCCTCAGGAGAGCCAATCTATGGGACAAATAATACAGTAAGAAACACAAAATATAGTTAGAAAATTAGTAGGATATCAGCATATAATACGTACTGTATTTATTGGCGTATAACACTCACTTTTTTACCCTGAAAATAGAGTGTAAACTGTGCCTGCGTGTTATACGCAGGGGCTGTAGAAAGTTTTTTTTCCTGAAACTTCCCTCTTAAAGTTAGGGTGCGTGTTATACGCCTGTGCGTTTTATACGCCGATAAATACGGTAAGTAGCAAACATAGCTCACCCAATGAATACATGGTCACGTGCGGACCCAGGCCGCCCAACTAGATTCCCCCCGCGGCGGACAAGGGGAATTGTGCGTAGATCTCTAGATAAAAAGCATAATGTTGGTGGAAAACCAAAAACAGAACTTCATGGGTACGTTTACCCCCCCCCCCCGCCTCGGTTTATGCATTACCCTGCTCCCGAGGCCATCTGTACGGATACTTGAAGTACATACCTTTTGCTGGTTAGTTACCAGTAATACCAGGCTTATATATCTTTGTACCCTTCATGAAGCCTTGTGCAGCTGCACCAGCCGGCGTCCACAATTTCCACCTGTCATTCTGCCTCCACAATACCAGGAGCTTCTTGCCTTCCTGGTCATGGCCCTATAGTCAGCTCCTGACGCAATTGCTGTGGTAAGTTACAATTCTATTCGATCCCATGCCAAATGGTTCCACTATTCAGGGTTCGGGCACTTCCCCCCCCCCCCCCCTTTATTCTCCTCTCCCCCCTTCTTTTCACCCCCTCCCCGCACTTCCTCTCATCCTTCCTATCTATTTCTTCCCCCCCTTCCCCTCCCCCACCTTTCCTTCGATACCCTCTCCTCTTCCCCCTCCCCCTTCTTTCCTTCATTTTTTCCCCCTCCCTCCCCTCTTCTTCTTCCTCCTCCTCATTTCTAAGTGTTCATCCTTCTCCCCTTTATCTTCTGCCCCCTCCCCCTGCCCCCCCTCCCCTCCTTCCTTTCCCCCCCCGCCTTCCTACCCAATTCTTTTCCCTCCCTTCTCCCCCCCCCCCTCTTTCCCTCCCCTTTCTTCTTCTAATTGCCCCCTGCCCTACAACTGGCCATGGATTCTGTATTTGGTTTTCCACCAACATTATGAGATCTACGCACAATCCCCCTTGTCCGCCGCGGGGGGAATCTAGTTGGGCGGCCTGGGTCCGCACGTGACCATGTATTCATTGGGTAAGCTATGTTTGCTACTTACGTATTATATGCTGATATCCTACTAATTTTCGAACTATATTTTGTGTTTCTTACTGTATTATTTGTCCCATAGATTAGCTCTCCTGAGGAAGTGGTTTACCGTGAAACTAGTAGAGACCCTGACCAATCTATAATCTGCAAATCACAGATATCCCTTGGGGGAACCCTGAGTATTTGTTTTTTCCCCTTTAAAATGTTAACTGTATATATGTTCTGTCTTTTACTTGTAATAAATTATTTTTTACATTACAATGTATATTGTTTTCCATCAGTACCGAGATAGTCCATTAATTCATATGGGCGGGAACGCTACAGGGTTAGCTTCAGCAACTACTCCCTGAAACCTGGACACAATCTTCAGACAGTAATGTAGCTTCAGACAGTGCCCTCCTCCTCTCCTCTCCTCCAGAAGACTCCTGGGATGTATGCCATCATTTGCCTAGGCCTGGAAACCATAAAGTAACCAAAGAAGTGTAAAAAAAAGTTTTAAACAAGTAAATAGGATATAATTTCTTATCTATTTACCAATGATAGCAGCATGAGGATTAAAAATAGTCAATGCTGATTGAGAGAGTGAAGTTCCGATTTTACACAGCGGCTGAGGGGTTGGTACGAATAGGTGGTTGATTTTTTTTTGTGTGTTTTTTGGAATGCTGTTCCCTCTCACCAACCACCTACCTACAAGTGGACATGCTGCCACTTAGGTGAATATATATTGCCATGGCATTACCACCTACTGCCCACACACTTAAAAGAGAAGTATGGGTTTGGGCTTTTTTTTTTTGAATAATACCTACCTAGGTGGATGCTGCATCTGTCCCCCGGCGCCTCTGCACTGAGAACCGAGTGATAAAACACTGCCGATCACTCGGTTCTGACAGCTCCCCGAGCAGAGAGCTGCTGACTGTCATTCACAGCTCTCTGCTCTGCTCCCTCCTCGCTCGTTGAAAATAAGAAAATATCCCGCAATGGGATGAGACTTTAGAGGTGACATGAACACCAAATGGTTTAAAAATGTATACATTTTATTACAAACATAAGAAAAACTTCAATAAAATGTCTATGCAAAGACAATACAAATATAAACATGAATCACTGTACGACATATCAGATACTTGTGTAGCGGGCCTCACTCTCCCTCTCCGCTTCTATCGTCGCCAGGTTGGCTGGTGTGGTCTAGGGGTACCTGGGAGAGTAGAGTGCAGGAACACTACGCCAAGCTCTCACCTCGTATGTGTATGAGGGTTGAGCAAAGTCACTTAAATTACCTCCGGGTCTGCTCACTGCATACGAAGCTTCCGCTTGTTCCGTGGAAATGTGTCTGCCAGTAATAGGGCCCCACACCAATTAAAAGTCCAACACTCTTTTATTTCTCCATTGCAGGGTGAACATAATAGTTGAACTTTCAGTAACGGACAGACAGGGGTGTGGATACGAGTAGGCCCAGGCACAAATTAATTCTCCTTTTCCTTTGCAAGCGAATAGGCCTGGCGCACGGTCTCTGCCACCGACCGTGAGATTGGTCACTGCCACCGACCGGGTGAACTGTTGAGGCCCCTGCCACAGGCCTAATAACTCAGGTCGGTGGCAGAGACCTGCTGACTAGTTGGACCGCTGCCACCGGTCATTGAACAAGAACCACCTTCCTCTATGAGCTTGGCCCCTGTTCGGGAAAGATATCCCTCCGTGCGGTCTCCAGAGGTTCACCTGTCACTGGCAATATGCTGCACCAGGTCTTCGGATGAATCCCTCCTCCGGTCCCTTACGCCTCTGGATTCGGGTGCCCAACACCCGGGGCACCCTAGGACAATCCCTCCCTGGCGGGACCCAGCGGAAGGTACTGGGCCCCAGGCCTCCGGCCGCGTACCTCACCCCAGACTGAAGGTGTCTGGGATGGAACACGAACTCCAAGTGTCCAGGCCTAGGCCGCCTAGACACTGACCGCGGACAGCAGCCCTCAGGCTGAAGGTGCCTAGGACTCGAACCTCGTGGCGAAGATGTCCGCCCCCTTTATACCCTCTCCCAGCAAGCACAGCGGGTTCCCCGCCCCGCCGCACAACTGCTGCGAGAGGTCAAAAAGGGCACGGCACTGCGTTGACGGTTCAACCCCAGCCCAAAGTGACAGCGCCACCTGCTGGGCCGCAGAGAACTGGTCATCACTGATGTCTTCACCAGACCCAAACACTCTGAAAAGTATATATCTGCTACACTCTCCCCCTGGTTATTGGACACTGGTCCCCAGTGTCTGGAGCAAACCATGCCCAAAAGGGGCCGACATAGCCTGATCCAGAAACCGACTAAAAAAATTCCAAAAACATAAAAGTTTTTGAAAAAACTAACTAAACAGTTGTGCCTGAACCTGACATGAAAGGGGAGGGAAGGGAAACAACAACACATAACAACAACATTTGAAATCACATGTTCACATAACATTTTTCCCCACCCATCCTGGCTAAGACCCACCCCATTCTCAGTGGTCTTGATGGGATGCTCACCTGCAGAGGGGAAAAGAAATGTTAAACACACAAATCCCTGACACATATGTTCGTGTGAGAACGAAAAAAGAGAAATCCTTTCCTTCTATAAGTGTGTGAGTGAACAGTGAATATCGGTGTGCAACACTGCCACCTGGTGACAGTGCCGCGGTAACTGCACTTGTTGAAGATTTCTTTTTCCTATCTTCTTCTGTAGCTCTAACTACCCCAAAGTCCATGATCACTTTGTGGGATGGTAGAATGAAGAACAAACAACGCCAACAGTCATTCAATTCCTCCAAAGAGCACAAACACCCATTAACTCGGGTACAGTAACTGGGTTTTCCGGGAAAACAACCCTGAAAAGTTCAGCAGCAACAAGGTAAAGCAAGAACAGAGTCTTTTTTTTTCTCCTACAAATAGAATTTTGGGTGCGGCAAGACAAGGGGTTTTAAGTGCTGGTCCATTGTCTCTACATGGTATTCGACATTCTCCCCCTCTTTGCATCGAATCAATACCTTGTCTGCGTGGATGTGCCGACCCAACATCCATTCTGCCTTGCAGTCCTTGAACCATTGAGAGGCTTTGGGGGAACACGCGAGGTACCTGCGGGCATGTGGGACCTGAATGTGCGTCCACACAAAATCGTTGTACCAGCGTTCCCGACTGACTTCCACTTCATACAAAAGTTCCTTGGGTAAGTACGGGTACTCCCACCCGTACTCGTTAGCAACTTTTTGGCAGAAGAAGGGCTGTAGTCTCGCCAGCGGAGGCATAGTGGCCCGGTCTCCCTCACCCGGTAGGACAATGGCGTCCGGGTGACGAGGTGCCTTGATCACCTCCATTCTGGGCATAGGCGCCCGCATCAACAGCCTCTTTTCCCCGGTGCTAGATGCAGGTGGCACCGGAGGTAGAAGGGCAGACTGGGGACGGGATCCCTCCTCAGGCGCTGGTGCCTCCACCCGGGGTGTACTATCCCCTGTAGACATGGGTGGATCCCTGACTCTGCGGGACGAGGAGAGAGGCATCTTGTCCCAGCCCTTCTTAGCAAAAAGTTAGTCTATGACGACGTCGTCTCCCGGATCGGAGAGCGACTCCAGGTCGGAGGTGTCACACTCCTCCGCGGGCTGGTAGCCTGTAGTGGAGGCTGAATTGCTACCCCCCGCGGGCACACAGGGCCGTGAATCCCCGACACCTCCGCCCCAACACCAAGTCCCTCCGCCCCGCTTACCTCGGCCCAAAGTTGAGAAGGGATGTCCAGGACTCTTCCGACCGGATCCATCCGGGCCGGGCGTAGGCGAGCAGGGTGATCCACCACGACCGCTGGACGGGGCAACCAAGCCGGTCTTCTTCTTTGGCGGTGGACGCTGGGAAACAGTGGCGACCGAGTCAGCATCCTAGGATTTTTTCCTGTATCTCTGTGATTGCGACCTCCCCTGCGGTCGCTGCAGTGCGCACAGGGATGGCTGTCAAAGCAGCGATTCCTCCTTCTTGAGTGGTGTTGCCTGTTGCGCGGTTGAGGTGGATGGTTCTGGGTTTCTCGATATGTGATTCCACCTCAAATAAGAATTCTCCGCAGGCCTCGCAGCGCCAGAACGGCTTTAGCTGACACACCAGTCCCGAACAGCCGGGACAAATCAAACCCAGGGCCTCAACGTCCATGCATGAGTACAGGGCGAATCGTCCCCGGGGTTTTAGCCGAATCCCCGTATCCGTTATCGGAGCAGCAGTAGTAGTCAGACTCGTGGTAGTAGGATGAAGTGGAATCCACGATGCGTTACTGAACATGGTGACTCTCTGCTGATCCATTGCGCACTGCATTGTTGGCGCCAAAGTCCCCACGTGTAGTCCTTCACACGATTGGACTCCTCCCCTCTTGCGCCCCAGTTCTCCTTTCTCCTTCCCTGGATCACACCCACAAACTGAGAAGGGAAGGTGTGCCTCGTGGCGAAGATGTCGGCCCCCTTTATACCCTCTCCCAGCAAGCACAGCGGGTTCCCCGCCCCGCCGCACAACTGCTGCGAGAGGTCACAAAGGGCACGGCACTGCAGTGACGGTTCAACCCCAGCCCAAAGTGACAGCGCCACCTGCTGGGCCGCAGGGAACTGGTCATCACTGATGTCTTCACCAGACCCAAACACTCTGAAAAGTATGTACCCGCTACACTTGTAACATCTCTGGTGTACACAATGCGTTTCTGGCTTGAGCGCCTTTCTTCGGGGGAATTTAACAAAGAGAGCTGTAATCGTATAGTAAATTTTTTGACATCTTGTGAGTTCATAAACTTTGATAAAAAGACCTAGACAAGGTCAATAGACACATGATAAGCCAGACTGGCGAGATGGAGAAATGCCTACCCCCAGACAGAGGATGACCCTGTGTAGGTTCACCTCAGATTAGGCCACAATTAGAAGACATCAAAGATTGTTTGGCCTGAAATGTTTCAATTCTCAGTTTGAGTAAGAATGTCCTTGGTCTGAATGTAACAGCTTACAATCTCTGAAGATTCCCTTCAGTGAGGGATCTCCCCTCTGGTCACCAGCTCTTAGTTTAGTGTATATGATGTCTTGTCCGTCGCGGCTCATGGAGCGCTGGACTGTGGAGGGGCGGCTGGCTCAGGCTCTCAGCGGCTTGCTGAGAGGCTGAGCTAGGTGTTGGTCCAGGCACCTGGCGGATCCATTCCATTGTCGGGACCGACTTATGTGACGTCAGCAGAGAGCAGACTTCAGTCCACTCTCTGCTAAAAGCGGGTCACAGGAGTGCAAAACTAACTGCACTCCTGTGATCCATAGGAGAAGCCCAGCCAAACAAGCCTTGGCTATACTTCTTAAGTGTAAAATACAGCTGGAGGATGCCATTCACAACGCAGCATGTTACCAGCCTTCTCCGACCTTTCAAGTCAATAGGATCAGGAGGCAAGCCCCATCCAAAAGCTTGGCTTGCAGTTGCAACATAGTACCCCATTATAAATTGCTGTGCAGAATAAAGAAAGGCAATAACCACTTGTCAACTACGCTATAGCCGAATGATGGCTACAGCACGGTTGTCTGGTTCTGGGACACTGTCATATGACGGCGTCCCGTGATCACGCCCGTCACATGCCTGCTGCTGGGCGTGGGCAGCATGCTCTGTGATCACCGTGACCTCCAATCACAGCTGATCATGGAGGTAAACAGATGCCAGTGATCGCCACTCCTTTCCTCATGCTGTCAGCATGAGGATTGGAGAAGAGAGACGATAACCAGCATCTCTAAAAAGGACATGTACACTGATAATCAGGAAACTGATCATCAGTGCAGTCCAACCAGTGCTGCCAATCTGTGCCCACCAGTGCTGCCAATCTGTGCCCACCAGTGCTGCCAATTTGTGCCTTCCAGTGCCTCCTCATCAGTGCCGCCCATCAGTGCTGCCTATCAGTGCCTATCAATGTCAATGTGCCTATCAATGTCAGTGCCACCTCATCAGTGCAGTCTGTCAGTGTCCATCAATGCCACCTCATCAGTGCAGCCTATCAGTGTCCATCAATGCCACCTCATCAGTGCAGCCTATCAGTGCAACCTATCAGTGTCAATCAATGTCCATCAGTGCAGCCCCATCAGTGTCCATCGATCCACCTCATCAGTGCAGCCTATCAGTGCCCATCAGTGCACCCTCATTAGCACACATCAGTGAAAGAGAAAAATTTCCTGTTTGCAAAATTTTATAACAATCTATGAAAAGGTTATTTTTTTTTTCAAAATGTTTGGTATTTTTTCATTTACTTTAATAAAAAACCCCAGTGGTAATTAAATACCACCAAAAGAAAGCTCTATTTGTGTGAACAAAATTATAAAAATTTTGTTTGGGTACAGCGTAGCATGACCACGCAACATGTTCTAATTTTTCTCGTCGTTTTTTCTGCCGTTTTTCTCAACGAGAAAAACGACATAAAGCCCACAGACGATCGTTTTTCTCGGCGGAAAAAAAAAATGTCATTTTTCCCGACGGGAAAAATGATCGTGTGTACGCGGCATGAGAAGTAAATTAAGGTGCTTGCAAAGCATTGATACCTGCTGAACTCTGCAGGCAGTGTTATTTTTTTGACACAGGGCAACGCTAATGCTGCTGCGTGTGCACTTACACCTGCTACCGGTTTTAACGATTGTGGGTGGTGTTGATAGGCAGTTGGCAAGCTGTAAAAACATGACCCAGTTGCCTATTTTCACTGCCTGTCTGAATGAGGATTTTTTTTTTTTCACATATCTAAAAATAAAAGTAAAAAAAGACCCCTAAAAAACAGCCATGTTATACCACAATCTGAAAAGCAATCCACCACTTTTGAAATACCGCAAATGTAAAAAAATGTAGAATTATAGGCACATTTTTTATTTTTATTTTGGATAGAGCAAGGGAGAGTTAAAACACCTGTAAAAAAAAAGTTTGCCGTCTGTGTGGCATTGCAGAGATTTCCCTTCACTTCCTGTCCCATGGCCAAACAGGAAGTGAGAGGAAATCCCTGCAAATTAAGGGAATTCATTGAGGCCCGCCAGGTCACCGGAACTAGTGTCCCAAGTGGAAGATTTCTCCGAAGTGTAATGGTCTGTACACACGATCCGAATATCGTACGACAGATCGTACAACTTTTTTCGCTTAATAGTCGCAAATAGAAATTGAATAGGTTATTAAAGTCATGAAAATTTTCGTACGACAGGAAAAAAAATTCGGAAGTAATGTCATGTGTTGTAATGTATTTTCGGACGACAACTATACTGACTAAACGAAAATCGTACGATCTGGTATCGTACGAGGAAAATTTTCGTGCTTGTCCGATCGAATAATATTGGATGAACTGTCGTGATCGGCTCTCGAAAGTAGTGTACACACGATCCGAAAATCGTACGATTCTTCCTCGGACGACCGTTTTCATCCGATATTGGGATTGTGTACATGGGCCATTAGCAGGACAAATAAAGAGGGTGAATCTCCCAAATAGGGGCACAGAGAGCAATAAAAGCCTGACAGGTGTTCTAATCCATTTTCACTCCATTCAAAACTAAAAAAAAGATTTAGTTATATTTTAATTGCTTGCTTTGAGGCTGGAAAGTGAGGTGTTGGCAAATTCACGTGAAGGTGATAATGACCACCTCAGATTCCAAACCAAACCTTTGTCATCTCCAATTTCCAGCCACAAAGCAAGCAATTAAATACATTTTGTACAATGAGCCCTGAAGGGGGGGGCCCTCTTCCCCCGAAACGTGTTGGATGTATTTTATTCAATAAACTATGTATATACTATTTCCAAGCTATTGGACCTTTTATACCAGGCACTCCTCACTTTACACCTATAAGCAGATAATGTGTTGAGCAGTCCAATTATCGCGATCAGACAGGCAGCTGCCGGAGAGAAGAATTAGGCCATTTTTTCCCGGGACTATACCGCTCACCATAGACACTATAATCTGATTGTGGATATGCTCATTTTAAATGAGATCCATTTGTGTTATATGTTTATTATTACTAGTTACACTTCCATATTGTTTTCTGTTTTATCCAATTTTGTCCTTTTTTTTTACATATTAGTAAATATTTTATGAATTATTTATACTTATAAGTTAATATAACTGTAGCGGCCTCCTCACTCCCCTCTCTTTCTTCAGCTCGTCTGTCTCTTGTCTAGGGGTATCTTTTAGAGGGGAAGGGAGCGGGGACACCACGCCTGGCCTTCACCACAGGTGTCAGTGTGGTATAAGCAAAGTTCTTTTACCTTTGGGTCAGTGCTGTGCACCTGGAGCCTCCACCGAGAGTTACCTTGAACAATGTCTGTCAGGAAATGAGCCCCACACCATTAAAGTTCAACACTCCTTTATTCTTCTTGAACGAACACAATCAGTTGAACTCCCTTAGTAGAAACAGAACAGAAAAGGAGGTGTGGATGCGAGTAGGCCCAGACACAATGTGTTCTCCACTTTCCTTCCTGAAAGTGGGTTGCAGTCTCCGAGCGAGGGGGGAAATTTCCTTCCAATCGGTCTCCGATGAGAGACTCACCCGTCACAGGCAATATGCTGTACCAGGTCTTCGAATGAGGAGCTCCCCCCGGTCCATTACGCTTCCCGGATTCGGGTACCCACTCCCGGGGTCCCCTAGGATCTCCTTCCCTCGCGGAACTCAGTGTTGGGCACTGAGCTCCGGACCTCCATCTGAGTACCTCACACCAGGCTAAAGGTGCCTGGGATGGAACACGACCTCCGACCGTCCTCTAGGCCTAGGCCCGCCTAGAGAACCAACACGAACCACCGTCCACAGGCTGAAGGTGCCCTGGACTCCGACCCCCGTGACAAAGACGGCCGGCCCCTTTATACCCTCTCCCAGCAAGCATGGCGGGTTCCCCGCCCCACCACACCGCTGCCGAGGGAGGACAAAAAGGAGGCACAACACACAGCAATGATTCAACCCCAGCCCAGGGCGACAGCGCTACCCGCTGGGCTGCAGGGAATTACACATCACCAATGTCTCTGTCAAGTTCAAATTTACACCCGGGAAAGTACATACCCGCTACATAACAAATAAAAAAAATAAAAGTAAGATATCATATATGTTTTAATGTGTGTTTTGTAGCCCTGAAGAAGTCCTGCTGAGATCTTATACTCTTCTGCCACCCCTCTGTCCTGCGGCGTCATGTTTTTTGTGACACCATCAGGAGGCTGCGGACACGCCTCCAGATGACGCACCGCTGGGCTCATCCCCTCCTCAGTTACTGAATGAAAGGTTGTGCCTCATCTGATATCAAGCTGATAGGAGCAGATCAAACGCATATTTGCTGCTATGCTCATGCTGCCATGTGTATTTGATCTGCTCCTATCAGCTTAATACTTGGTGGGGACTATATGTCAAATGCCGACAGGACTTGACCTGTTATTGGATGGATATTTTTGCAATCTCAGCATTGGCGCCTACTTTTGCATCCTATATCCATGTCAGATTACTGCACAATAATTTTCTGAGGATATACAGTGGTACCTTGGATTACAAGCATAATTCGTTCCAGAAGAATGCTTGTAATCCAAAGCACTCATATATCAAAGAAAGTTTTCCCATAGGAAATAATAGTTCTGCCATGGTGTTCTGACTGAGCAGTCTCCAATAAAAGTTCTTGTGGATGATTCCAGCAGTGTGCGACCCTCCTTATCAACTGGCACATAAATGTATTAGTCTCATGATAATTATTATCACGAGAATGAAAATAATTCAGCTTTAACTACTAGATGCCAGTCTATAGAATATTTTTCCTTCCCCGGCCTGAGTAAGCACCTTGGTATGGAAAACACTGACTACTGCCGAGGGCCACACAATAAATGTCAAAGGGTTCACAAGTTGGTAACCAGGGGCTGCCTTGGATAATGGTCGCCAGATTGGGTGTCTCCATTGAACGATTTCCCCTGTCGTCCTGTTCTTCTGACCGTTGTAAAATGTTGGATTTCTCATCACTTTATATTCCAGTGACAATGGTCACCAGGACAAACAGAGAAGGTGAATCTTCCCAGTGTTGTCACTGACAGAATAAAAACCCCAATAGGAATTTTAATCCACCTGCAGTCTCAAAATGTTTTGGCTATATATATATATTTTAAGTGAACCTGCTTCTTTATCTGCCTCTGCTAGAATGCTAAATGGGAGTTATAGAGAACAATTTTTTATGCCTGCAACACATTTCTGTGCAATGTAGCGCATGCGTCAGGCATTGACTCTCATCGACACATGAAAGCTTACGAAGAATGTGTGACAATGCATGGGCATGGGCAACCTACACTAATGCTACAAGGTCGGGCTAAACATTACAAAGAACCTGTACTTTTGCAATTAAGTGCAGAAACGTACATCTCCCAATACTCCCCACTTTTTGGGGGGTTTTCTGTAGCATCACAGTAAAAGTATTCACAGAATTCAAATATAACTTTGAAAATAAATAAATACACAGTATATATATATATATATATTGTGAGGGGGTTAGCTCGGCAGCGGGTGTGTGTGACCCCCCGGGATGGGCTCCCCACACAAAACAGGCCCAGCAAACGGAGGTTGTGGTTTTCAAAATCAAAAAGGTGCGGTTTATTTTCTATTTACAGTGACAAAACACAGCAAAGCAAAAGAAACATAAACAAAATAAATCCTGGTCAAGTTGACCTCTGACTAAACATACAGGTTTCCTAACTAACAACTGGGATCAGCCTAGTGCTGTCCTAGTCCCTAAGTCCCTGGTTTTAAATGTCCAAGCAAATAGCCACACAGGCTTTGTCTCACCGCACAGGGGTTCACTCTCCCTAGACAGTCCACACAGGTCTGGTTCCAGGCATGAGCTAACATCTAATGAAGCTGGGAGTTCTTATAGAGGCCTAAATGAGCTGACAAGCTTCAGCTGGTCTCATCAACTCCCTGTCTGCACGACGCCCAGCACTCTCCCTAGAGGTATGAGTCATCCATGAGCCTACTAGCCTCAGCTGGGCTTATACAACTCTCCACCTAGTTGTATAAGTCGGCGTAAAGCCTGAATCTGGGCGAAATATATCTACCCCCCTGGATGCAACCAGGTGACTTTACCTTCCTGCTGTCACATACCCCCCCCTCTTGTTTTAACCTCGGGGTTGGAACACCAGCAATCAGGCATTCATGTACTCGAGACAAAGCATCCACATTCCCCATTTGAACGCCAGGGCGATGCTTTACTGTGAAGTTGAATTCCTGGAGGGCCAGGAACCACCTATTCACTCTTCTATTTGTTTCCTTGTTTTGAGCCATCCACTTTAACGGAGCGTGATCCGTAACCATGTCAAAGTGCCTACCTAGCAGGTAGTACCGAAGGGAATCTAGAGCCCACTTCACCGCTAAACACTCCTTTTCAACGGTGGCGTAATTTACCTCATGGGACTTCAACTTCCTGCTGAGGTAAATGACTGGGTGCTCTTCCCCGTTCCAGACCTGGGACAATACTGCTCCTAACCCCACATCTGACGCATCACTTTGTACGACAAAGTCTTTAGAGAAGTCGGGTGAGTACAACACTGGCTGGCTACATAAGGCTTGTTTCAAGAATTGGAATGCTGCCTCAGCCTCGGGGGTCCATTTAATCATGACCGACCCTTTCCCCTTCGTCAGGTTGGTTAGGGGCACAGCCTTAGAAGCAAAGTGGGGAATGAATCGCCGATAATACCCAGCGATTCCCAGAAAGGCTCGTACCTGCTTCTTGCTGTTGGGACGTGGCCAACTCTGGATGGCCTCGACTTTGTTGAGTTGGGGTTTTATTACTCCCCTCCCAATGGTGTACCCAAGATATTTGGCCTCCTCCTGCCCAATGGTACACTTCTTGGGGTTAGCCGTAAACCCCGCTTCCCGAACAGAGTCCAGGACTGCTTGCACTTTTGGCAGATGTGAGGCCCAATCTGTGCTATGGACAATTACGTCATCCAGGTAAGCCGCAGCATACTTCCGATGGGGCCTCAGCATCTGGTCCATTTTCCGCTGGAATGTGGCCGGCGCATTCTGTAACCCGAACGGCATTCTTTTATATTGGAACGCCCCGTCTGGGGTTACAAATGCGGTTTTCTCTTTGGCCGACTTGGCCAGGGGGATTTGCCAATACCCTTTTGTGAGGTCAAGAGTCGTCATGTATCGGCTGTTCCCAGCCGGTCGATCAACTCATCTATACGTGGCATGGGGTAGGTGTCAAATTTTGTAACTTTGTTCAACTGACGAAAATCGTTACAAAATCGCCAGCTCCCATCCGGTTTAGGCACCAACACGATGGGACTAGACCAATCACTTTGGGACTCCTCTATCACCCCTAAGTTCAGCATTTTCTGTACTTCCTCCCGTATTGCCTCCCGTCGGGCCTCTGGGATCCGATAGGGTTTTAACTTCACCCTTTCACCGGGCGGGGTAATGATGTCATGCTCTACCCCAGATGTTTGTCCCGGCAGCTCAGAGAATACCTCCTTGTTGCGAAGCACAAACTCCTTAACCTCCTGTTGTTGGGGTTGTGACAAGGTGGCTGCTATTCCAACCTCAGGAATCACGCAACCAGTTTGAGCTGGTGACCAAGTGTCTGCGACTAGGGACTCTCTATCCCTCCAGGCTTTCAACAGATTAACGTGATAGATCTGTTCGGGCTTTCGCCTTCCTGGTTGTCTGACCTTGTAATTCACTTCGCTCACTTTTTCCATTATCTCGTAGGGGCCTTGCCATTTGGCAAGGAATTTACTTTCAACCGTAGGGACAAGTACCAGTATCCTATCCCCCGGGGAAAAGGTACGGGTCTTGGCTCCACGGTTGTACACTCTCTGCTGTGCTAACTGCGCTTGGGCCAAATGTTCCTTCACGATGGGCATTACCTGTGCAATTCGGTCTTGCATCAGGGCGACATGCTCAATCACACTCCTGTGGGGAGAACTCTCTTTCCCAAGTTTCCTTGGCAATATCCAACAGCCCTCTTGGGTGTCTCCCATACAGTAACTCAAAGGGGGAGAATCCCGTAGAGGATTGGGGCACCTCCCTAATAGCAAACATCAGATAAGGAAGTAGACAGTCCCAATCCTTTCCATCTCTATCCACCACTTTCTTCAACATTTGTTTTAGGGTTTTGTTGAATCTTTCAACCAGCCCATCGGTTTGGGGGTGATACACAGATGTACGTAATTGCGTCACTTTGAATAATTTACACAGCTCCTTCATAACCCGGGACATAAAGGGTGTACCTTGGTCCGTAAGCAGTTCTTTACAAATACCCACCCGGCTAAACACAAGAGATAGCTCTTTGGCTATGGTTTTGGCCGAGGTATTTCGGAGAGGGATCGCTTCTGGATAACGGGTGGCATAGTCCATTATAACTAATATGTACTGGTGCCCCCTAGCGGACTTGATTATAGGACCTACCAAATCCATGGCGATCCTCTCAAACGGGACCTCAATGATGGGTAGAGGGACCAGCGGGCTACGGAAATGTGGCATCGGGGCCGACCTCTGACACACAGGGCAGGAGGAACAATAATTTTCTACGTCCTTCATCACCCCCGGCCAATAGAATCTCTGTAATACCCTCTCTCGGGTTTTCTCTGTCCCCAGATGACCTCCAAGAATGTGCCCATGGGCCAACTCCAACACCAACTTCCTGTAAGGTTTGGGCACCACAAGCTGCTCAACGGTTTCTTCTGCCCTTTTTGCCACCCGATACAGTAGGTCCTTCTCTACGCTGAAGTATGGGTAAGTGCAGGTATTATCTGGGTTCACTAACTCGCCATCTATTTTCACTACGTTTTCCCGTGCCTTTATTAGGGCGGGGTCTTTCAACTGTTCTGTGGCAAAGTTTTCCCTGTGAACCTCAAGATCAGAAAACTCCACAGACGGTAGGTTTTCGTCTGAGGAGGTGGGCTCCTCTCCAGTTTCTTGAGTCTCCCCTGCCAATACTGATAAGGGAAATTCCGGAGAGTCCTCACCACTCTCAGGGGAGTTCTGGCTATCACATTCCTGGTACATAGGGGCACCAGTGAGGGGCTCAGGATCATCCCACAGTTCCCAGAACTTCGGAAAATCCCTTCCCACAATGGCGTCATGCGGTAACTGAGATACTAAGCCCACTGGATGAGAGAGGGTACCTTTGGGGGTCTCGAAACACACTGTAGTCACTGGATACTCTCGGGTGTCCCCATGCACACAAATAACAGCTACCTTGCTATTCCCAGAGACCTCTGTTTTAACTAACTCAGCCTTTATCAGGGTCACAAGGCTACCTGAATCCAGCAATACCACAACATTTCTACCATTAACACACATTTTGCATAAATGTTTCTCAGTTCCTCGAATGGCAGTGCATGCGACTGTCGCACACAGCGACTGACGTCTGCCCGTCAGAAAGTCACACTGCATGGGTTCCTCCACAACCGGGCAATTGGCTGCAATATGTCCCGCTTGCCGGCAGCGGTAGCAAACGATCCTTTATGCCGCCTCTTGAGCCGCTGATTTCCCAGGCTGTTCTCGCCAAACTTGGGGTAGAGCTCCCACCCTCTCACTCTCTCCACCCTCACCCCTTGGAATCCTCTTATCCGCCCCTGGGGATGGTCTGGTCTTAGGGTGGAAAGTCCGAGTGTCTCTGGAAGAGGCCGTCAGGTTCTCTGTAGCCAAGTATTTCTCCACACGATCCACAAGACCATCGGCCGTCTCTGGGTCTCCATGGCTTACCCACTTTTGGATGGCAGTAGGAAGAGCTCTCAAAAACCGATCCATTACAACACGTTCCACAATCTTTGGTGCGGACAAAGTCTCTGGCTGTAGCCACTTTCTGCTCAGGTGAATGAGATCATACATTTGAGACCTGGGGGGTTTTCCAAGCTGGAAAGTCCAGTTATGCACACGCTGAGCCCGGACAGCCTGGGTGACACCCAGCCTTGCCAATATTTCAGCTTTTAGCATCACATAGTCTTTTGCTTGGTTAGGCTCTAGGTCATAGTAAGCTTTCTGCGATTCACCAGTTAACAGAGGAGCCACCAGTCCAGCCCACTGCTCCTCAGGCCACTTTTCTCTTTCAGCGGTCCTTTCAAATGTGGTCAAAAATACCTCTGGATCATCCTCTCCAGTCATTTTTGTCAATAAACGACTCACCCCAAAGGACGCGGTATTAGTGGGACGGCTTTCCTCACTGGTCTGCGGACGTTGCTGCATTACTGCTTCCATCTGTTGTTGTAGTCTCTGCTCTTGCTTCTGCAACAGGTCTATGAAGCGGGCCTCAGATTGCTGCTGGGCTCGTTGCTGAGCCTCCAGACTCTGTTGCAAAGTTGCGTTTGTCTGCTGCTGGGCTGCAAGGCTCTGTTGATGAGCTTGCTGCTGGGCTGCGAAGTTCTGTTGTTGAGCTGCAAGGCTCTGTTGATGAGCTGCAAGGCTCTTTTGCAAACCTGCATTTGTCTGCTGTTGATTGGCATTTGCTAGAGCCAGCTGCTTCAGTATCTCCTCCATGCTGGCTTAAAAAAAAACTGCCCGCATTCTCCACCAACTGTGAGGGGGTTAGCTCGGCAGCGGGTGTGTGTGACCCCCCGGGATGGGCTCCCCACACAAAACAGGCCCAGCAAACGGAGGTTGTGGTTTTCAAAATCAAAAAGGTGCGGTTTATTTTCTATTTACAGTGACAAAACACAGCAAAGCAAAAGAAACATAAACAAAATAAATCCTGGTCAAGTTGACCTCTGACTAAACATACAGGTTTCCTAACTAACAACTGGGATCAGCCTAGTGCTGTCCTAGTCCCTAAGTCCCTGGTTTTAAATGTCCAAGCAAATAGCCACACAGGCTTTGTCTCACCGCACAGGGGTTCACTCTCCCTAGACAGTCCACACAGGTCTGGTTCCAGGCATGAGCTAACATCTAATGAAGCTGGGAGTTCTTATAGAGGCCTAAATGAGCTGACAAGCTTCAGCTGGTCTCATCAACTCCCTGTCTGCACGACGCCCAGCACTCTCCCTAGAGGTATGAGTCATCCATGAGCCTACTAGCCTCAGCTGGGCTTATACAACTCTCCACCTAGTTGTATAAGTCGGCGTAAAGCCTGAATCTGGGCGAAATATATCTACCCCCCTGGATGCAACCAGGTGACTTTACCTTCCTGCTGTCACAATATATATATATATATATATATATATAGCGGGTATTTGAATTTGTAAGGACTCTGGTGGTGTGAAGTTCCCTGGGGTCTCTGGGTGGCGCTGTTGCCTTGGGCCCGAGCTGAACATACACCGCGAACCGTGCCTTTTTGTCCTCCCCTGGAGCTGGTACAGCGGGGTGGGGAACCCGCTGTGATGCAAAGGGAGAGGTCATAAAAGGGGCGTAGGCCCTGATTTTGGGAAGAGAGTCGGAGGACGTGGCCGCACCCAGGCACCTTCAGCTTGGGTGCTGGCGTTCCGGTGTTCCAGGCCTAGGCGCCCTTGGTCTAGCTGGAACAGAGATGGAGTCCATTCCAGGCACCTTTAGCCTGGGGTGAGGTACTATGGTGGATGCCTGGGGCTCAGTACCTTCGACTGAGTTCCGCAAGGGTGAGGAATCCGAGGGGGCCCTAACGCCTTGGGTGCCCATGTCTGAGTTCGTGAGGACTGGTGCACAGTAACTTCTCCGAAGAGTCCGGCGCAGCATCGCTGGTGACGGAGAGGCCTCCATTTCTCCCTTGGACGGATTTCTTCCTCTGACAGGGGCAAAGTGAGCGAAGGTAAATTCACGTTCTAAATTACCTAGTCAGTGGCAGTGACTATCCACCACTGGTGACAGCACAGTGGGCAGCAGCAAGAAGGGAAAGGATTGTGCCTCGATCTGTTTCCCCATTATTCAAAAGGAGAAAGACTGTTTTATTGCTTGGCAAGAAGAATAAAACTGAGTTGTACCTATTCACTGTGTGGAACTTGGGTTACTAAGCAAAGGAGCCAGGGACGAAGGACTGGACTTGGCTCTAGGACACCTACACAAAAGCCCAATCTCTGGCCTTCACCTCCTAGTTACGGGAGGACATGGGCCGTGGTGTGTATCATCTCTCTCTCCCAGGTACCCCTAGACAACAGCCATATAACCGATAGAGCAAGGGAGAGAGGTGAGGCCGCTACACGTGGGGGCTCGTCCGGGATATGTGTATGGTGTCTGAATTTGAACTTTGCTGCCCAGAGGAGTTCTGAGTAGGTCGGCCATATTGGCCAACGCGCCACGAGGCAACTCACAACTGCGGAGTTCGTGGGCGGGGCAAGGGAAAAGCCCACGAACAAGTGCAGAACGTGGGAGGAGTCTGGCATCGTGGAGGTACGCACGAGGAGATTCCGGCGCGGGTGGGTCAGTGCACAATGAAGCAGCAAAGAGAGAGGATGGCTTTTAAGGGCTCTGTGGATTTCTGTTCCTTCCTTCGCGGATATGTCTTCTCTGGCTGCTCCGATCATGGATACGGGGATAAGACTAAAGCCCTGTACACACGATCGGATAACCTATGGATTTTCGTCCGATGGATTTGACCATCGGAAATCCGATGAAACTGTTTTTCATCAGTCTTGGCCACACACCATCAGTTTAAAAACCGACGGCAACAAAACGACGGCACGTACAAAACGTACGACGTGCTATAAAAGGGCCGAACAAATCTAATGGCGCCACCCCTTGGGCTGCTTTTGCTGATTTCGTGTTACCGCGTGTTAGTAAAAGTTTGGTGAGAGCCGATTCGCGCTTTTCAGTCTCCGTGCTTTGCAGATCGTTTCCTGGTGTTCAGTTTGTGCTTGTGGGTTTGTATTTGTAATTCAGTGCGTGCAGTCAGGTCGTTACTGCCTTGCAGTGCCTTCTTGGCCATTCGCTTCCTGTTTTTCAGGTCGTTCTTCTCAGGCCTTGCTGTTCCACGGTGCGTTCTGTTTGAGTGCGTTCTGACCAGCCGACCGGTTTAAAACCATGTTTGAAGTGCGTTCTCGTTCTCGAGCTCGTGCTGGCTTTGGGCTTGGTGTTGCAGTTAACACTGTAACCCGAGTTCAGTCTGTGAACAGGGTGAGGAGGAGTTCATGGACTAAGAATTAATTGCTCTAGCGGGACCAATTCTCTCATATGCCTCTGCTGCGGGAAATCCATGAGAATAATCCTGATGATTTCAGGAATTATCTCAGGATGACGGACCCCGTATTTCACCGTCTGTTGGATTTGCTGTCCCCCTATATCACGAGGCAGGACACTGTGATGCGCCAGGCCATCACTGCCGAGCAGAGGCTTATTGCCACGTTGAGATACCTGGCGACTGGGAGAAGCTTGCAGGACCTCAAGTTCTCAACAGGCATCTCCCCCCAGGCTCTCGGGATCATTATCCCTGAGACGTGTTCGGCCATCATTCAAGTCCTGCAGAAGGACTATATGAAGGTAATTTTTCTCCTCTAACCTCACATTATATGTTTTGATTGTTTTTGAATCTTCTTATTTTTTCCCTCCTAACCCAAATTTGCCTGTTTGTAATATCCTGGTAATGTCCCCATTTTCCCCATGCATTTTTTGACCTGTAAAGGCCTTTTTGGGCCCTCCATGCCTATTTCCCTTCACTAACCTCTCCAGCATGCTATCGTGGGCGCAAACCCAGCTAGCCTTCTATTTTCCTTTTCCTTTTTGTGGGGTCATTGCCCGCGTAGTTTGACAACCCTCCCTCCCCCCCTAAAGATGTTACCAATTTTTTAGTTCTCAATCAAGCTCAGCAGAGTGGTCGAGCCTTTTTTTGGATCCCCCACAATCACCTTAGGCCCCCCCCCCTTAGTTTATTTTAGAATGTCCACTCAGCGGGGGTGAGGCATCTGCTAAGTGGGCCTTTGTTTATTGGTAGGAAATACTCCCCTAAATAATAATGTTAGAATGATGTTGGTCAACAATGTTTTTGTGTGTAATCTGCTTGCACTGTAAACATAAACCGTACTAATGTCTTCTTTTTGTTTGACTCCACAGTTCCCTAGCACACCACAGGAATGGCTGACTGTGGCCTCCCAATTTGCCCAGCGGTGGGATTTCCCCAACTGCGGAGGGGCAATTGATGGGAAGCACGTCCACATAGTGCCGCCACCCCCGTTCGGGGTCATACTATTTTAACTATAAAGGTTTTAATAGCATAGTGTTAATGGCGGTGGTGTCGGCACGGTACGAGTTCCTGTATGTAAACGTGGGGAAGAACGGCCGGATGTCCGATGGCGGAGTATTCGCTAAGACGGAGTTCGCTCACCGTCTGCAGGCTGGGGGTCTTGCACTGCCTCCAGATGCAGAGAACGTGGAAGGGCTACCGTTCGTTTTCATCGCGGATGAAGCTTTTGGACTAGGACCACACCTCATGCGGCCGTTTCCCCAACGCACCCTCACCCCGGAGAGGAGGGTTTTTAATTACCGGCTGGCCAGAGCCCAGAGAGTTGTGGAGAATGCCTTCGGGATAATGGCCAGCCGGTTCCGCCTGTTCCAGACAGCTATCAATTTGGCGGATTATAAACTGAACAACATTGTGTACTGCTGCTGCTTGTTGCACAATTTTTTAAGAAAATACTCCACAAATTATGTGTCATCAGTTGGGTCTGAGGCCGGTCCCTCTGAACTGATAAATCTGACCGGCCTCAGCACTGCCCGTACTGGCTTGGCCCCCCAAAGTGCCCGTGAAGTACGTCAGAAATACGTAGAGTACTTCACGGGTAGGGGGGCCATCGCAATGCCAGACCACATCTGAACTTTGATGTTACCTTTTTTAAATAAACAAAAATATTTGATTTACTACAAACTTGTGTTGTCATTCTTTGATTTGTGGTTTATGTGTCTCCCAGGTTCTAGTAGTGCCAAGTGTATTTCTCCTTATTAGTAAATAGCCTCCAATCTCAGAGGTAAAAACACTCATTTTGCATCTTCAGAACTGCTATTGAGCATAGAAACAACAAGGCACACCTTTTTTCGACTTCCCCAATGTTTTTATTGATTGCAACACAGTTTTTTTTTTTCGAAAGATTTTTTTGGGGTGTTTTGTGTGTCTTTTTTGGCAGAAACATGCATGGGTCAAAAGCCACATTTTTATCCATTAAAAAGTAATAAAATAACACAGTGAAAAATACAAACAGGAGATGGGGTGATGTTACCCCTGATGCATCCCAAATGTGAAGAAACACACTTTCTTTTTGGGGCTCAAATGGGTATCTTCAACATGATCCCATGGCTAAGGTAAACATGTGCTATCTGCCATCATGGGGGATCAATGGACGTGCTTTGGGGGTGAAAACCCTTCCTCTCCCCTACTTGAGGAGGGAGGAAGAGGTTGCACCCCCAAAACAGGGGCATAGATATCCTGTGACGGTAGATAGCACATGTTGAGTCTTCAGTGTGTGCATCTTCACATTTGGGCTGGCGGAAATCCCATAGAAAAATTCCAACACATAACAAAACACACAAAAAGGGGGGGGGGGGGGTCACACTATTCTCCCCAAAATATCTATTATGTTTTTATATTTTTGCTCAATCACAATCATTCTCTTTCTCATAATGTCCATTTCACTACTGCATTCCATGATTTCCTGAATGATTATTTTTGCGCTGGCACTCGAGAATGGAGGATTTGGACTTCCTGACACACCCCCACGTTCAGTCCCTAAAAAGAAAAAAATATTTTAAAACTATGCAGGCCTACATCTGTATTTACCTTGAAGTTGTGGTGACAGACACTGACCTGTTGTGCTGATAAGCTCCACCTCTCCTTCCTCCACCTCTCCTTCCTCCACCTCCACTTTCTCCCCCTCCGCTTCCTGAACCTGCTGAACTTTGTCTGCTTTGGGATCTTCAGGGAGTTTCTGTGGTGTTGGGTTCCTCGTCTCATGAGCATGGTGTCCTCCCAGTCTCCTCTCCCCTATGGGAATATAAAAAAAATGTATCCTTTTAGCCCACAGACTTTTTAGGCCTGAAAATGGATTCTCAATGTTTTAAAGTGGGGTCCAATTGATATTTGGCCCTGAGTTTCAAGATGAACATATGAGATCTTGCAAACTCAACAAAGCAACATGTTGTTTTGGAGGACACTCACAAATTCACTTGGATAAACACCAAGGTATCCACTGGACCACCTGTGTGTGACACCGTTAAGAAATTTGGTCATGTGGCCCAGAGTATAGTATCTTGATGAAGAACAAAAAAGAGTACACAACTGCTGGAGTGTCATCTCCTTTACCCAGAATACAGTTTATTCTTTCATTCACATTCTAAATTTCCTTACAACACATCATCTAGCCAACAATGTGTAGATAAACATTGTTGAAGTAAAATGAGGCATGCCCACATGTAGTTTACGTGCATATGTGCCAAACATGTTTGGGGGAAGAGCAGCAATTTTTTGTTCAACACATTTAGCAAATAAGTGGACTCTCCACTTAACAGAAAAGTTGAGATTTTAAAATGTGAAACCAGTCAAGCCAAGCACATGGTGCAAAACATGGAAGAATACATATTACAATGTGAAAGAACACAGTAAAATAAACTTACTTTTTTCAATGCTTTTTATAAGCTTCCTATACTGCTCCGGCTCCCTGAGCTTCAGGTCTGACCACCTTTTACGGAGTTGTTCCTTGGATCTCCTGACCCCATATTTTTTATAGAGAGTCTTCGCAACTTTGTCCATAATTTGTGACTTCCGGAGATTAGGGGTGTCGTATGGGCCATGCTTGCCGTCGTAATCCTTCCTCGGCAGAATGTCCACCATCTCCGCCATCTCAGAAAAAGACATATTAGTCGCCTTGTATCTTTTTTGACTGGATCGGGACGTTTCCGCCTCCGGGCTTTCCTCGTCGGTAATTTCAAGTAAAGAAGCCACCTGTGTCTGCGACATGTCACCGTCTCACACTGTGCGCCGATCGTTAAGGGGCGGGGAAATCCTGGAAAAGTCCGTCATGGGCGGGCGACGAGGGCGGAGTTACACGAATGCGCAGGGTATAAAAAGGGGAAAGAAGTTATTAGGGATGCGCGGAGTAAGGACGACCGGAAGTGAACCAAGGAAGTGAACTAAGGTAAGAAGGGAACTCGGGCCTGCAGTGGCCTATAATGGTTCATGATTGTAAAGGGCAATATTGTGATAAGTTGAGGAGAATCAATTCTGATCCTTTACTTTTTTTTGATTTGTTTTTTACTTGTTGTTCAAAAAAGATGCAGAAACTACGAGAGCCGGAGGTGATGCTGATTTTTATAGAAAAATATAAGGAACAGCGCAACCTGTGGGAACTGAAACACCCAGCGTACCACAAGAGTGATGTACGTCAGGCAACTATTACCAAGTTAGCAGAGGATATGAAGCCATGGATCCCAGATGCAGACTACACTATGATCAATAATAAAATCAACAACCTGCGTAATTCCTATAAAAAAAAAATACAAGGAAGTGCGCCAGTCAAAGAGATCAGGAGCAGCAGCCGACGATGTAGTAAAGCCCAAGCTGTGGTACTACAGACATCTTCAATTTCTGGATGACCAGATCGAGGCCAGGGAATCTATTTCCAGCCTTCCCTCAACCCTTCCTTCCACCCTTCCCTCCAGCGTTCCTTCCACCCTTCCCTCCACCCCTGCAGAGGCGGAGGAGGAGCCTCCCGAGCTAGAAGAGCCAGATCTTCACATCTTCAGCCCGGTATAGTATTTTTGATCATAATTATTGTCCACTAAGTAATATTGTGTTGAACTGTTTGGATTAGCCATAAATGATATCACCCCCCCCCCCCCCCAAAAAAAAAAAAAAAGACAGGAAAGAGATCAAAATTGTGTGTGATAGATTCCCCAAATAATCAAATTTTTCATTTTCTTTTAAAAACAGGATGAGGCAAGCCAGGAGGAAGAGGGTCAGGAGTGTGGCAGGCAGGAGGAGGCAGGGCCAAGTGGGACTCAGCAGGTCCCCAGGCCTAGTGGCAGCACTGTCTCCCAAGTGGCTCCCCTCCACGTCAGACCGCCAAAACAACGGCGGATGACACAAGTGGAGGAGGAGTCACTAAAGATGATTCAGGAGGCTGCTGCTATCATGAGGGCCCCCCTCAACCCTACGGAGGGGTTTAGCACCTATCTGGCGGATAAGTTGCTCAGAATGGAGGCGGGACAACGGGCCCTTTGTGAGCACCTTATATATATGGCCGTACACATGAGGGCGAGGGGGCTGCTGACTGAGGCCACCCATATCTCGCAGCAGGCCAATCCCTCTCCTCCTTCTCCTCCTCCTCCTGCCACATCACCACCCACAGTGGCCCAGCCTGCAAGGGTGCGTGGACGGGGCCGTGGAGAGAACGCTGCAGAGAGGCGTGGAAGGAAGGCTACAGGGAAGAGCAGGAGGTGATTCCCTGGCCTCGAGCTGCTCATCCAGAAATTGAAGGTTGATGGAGTACCACAGCTTGGGATGATGTATGTCTTTGGCTGCTGCTCCTGATTTCATGCTGTTGTTGATTTTATTATTGATCATAGTCAGGTCTGCATTTGGGATCTAATGACTTTATATTCTCTGCTAATTTCTGAATAGTTGCCCTTCGGTTTTTGTTTGTTTTTTGTCCGAAATATAGGGAAATTTGATTTCAGCCAACATACATGCCTGATGTGTTTTTTTTGGAAGTAGCAATAAGATTTCATAAATACAATGTGTAATTAATGTGCAATGTGTAATAACAAGGGACACCAACCTCCATGAGTAAAAAATAAAAATAATATGTTGTTCTGAGAAATTGACACACCAAAAAATGCACAACAAATTTAAAGACAAAAACAAAAAAAAAGGTGTAATTTGTGAGGTCGGCCTTGAAGAATTAAACTAATTATTCCTAAGATCACAAGAAAGAAGAAAGACATACGTTTGTCAGAACTCAGGAGAAAGATCTGCTGCCAAAATTACATTTTAAAGACCGTTCTAAAGCAACAAAACATGCGCTGCATTAAACGAAGCAATAACTTGCAGAATGACGAATGTGCTCTCTCCATTAGGAACGCTAGTTTTACCAGAACGAGCGCTCCCGTCTCCTAATTCAGTCTGAGCATGCGTGGGTATTTTAACCGATGGACTTGCCCATAGACGATCGGAAAATCCCATCGGTTTTTTATCCATCGGAAAAATTTAAAACAAGTTCTATTTTTTCCATCCGATGGAAAAAAGACCGATGGGTACCATACACGATCGGTTTGTCTGATGAAAACCATCCACCGGACGGTTTTCATCAGTTAAACCGATCGTGTGTACGGGGCTTAAGGCCTGTAGAGACATGGAAGCCCTCGGTGTGATCTGTCCCGGCCGTTCGGGACTGGTGGTCCAGCTGAAGCCGTTTGGGCGCTGTGAGGTCTGCAAAGAATTCCTCTTCGAGGTGGAACCATTCACTGAAAAGCCTCGGGCTTTCCACCTCAACTACCTCACAGGGACTGCCACTCCGGAGGGAGAGATCGATGCTGGTGCGTTCCCCATGCGCACTGATCCAGGCGAAGTGACTGCCCAAACAGAGGTGAAAAGAGAAAAATCAGAGGATGCTGCCTCGGTCACCAGCAGCTCCCTGCTCCGGCCACCGAAGAGGAAAGTCGGCCTAGTAATGGCCTTGTGTGGTCGTGGAAGAGCTTCGCCCCACTGCTTGCCTGGCCTGGATGGCTCCGGTAGGAAAAGTCCTGGACATCCCTGTTCTTCAAAAGGCCCAGGTGAGCCAGGGGTTGGGACTGTCTGTGTGGTAGAAAGTGGCGGTAGCCCACAGTCGGTAGAGGCCGTCAAGGGGGATAGTTCCGTGACTGGGAATTACCTGCCCGCAGAGTGCTACGACACCTCTGACCTGGATTCATTGTCTGACAATGGCGATGATGGGGAGATAGACGAGATCTTCCAACAGAAGGGATGGGACAGGATGAAGCTACCCTTGGCCCGTGTTACGAGGGACCTGCCTATGTCTACTGGAGATAGTACACCTCGGGTGGAGGCCCCGGCGCTGAGGGAGGAAGCTAGTCCTCTGTCTGGAGTTCCCCTTCTTGATTCAACATCCATTTCACCTGCTCCTGTTGCGGGAGTGCAACGTCAATCACTGCGGGCTCCTAGGCCCAGGTCTACTGAGGTGGTGAATGCACCTCCCCATCCAGAAGCGATCGTTCCACCCGGAGAAGGAGACCAAGCTACTATGCCACCTTTGTCAAGGCTGCAACGTCTCTTTGGCCAGAAGGTTGCTCAGGAATATGGGTAGGAATACCCGTATCTGCCTCGGGAACTGCTCTATGAGGTGGAGGTCTTCCGAAAAAAATGGTATGATGCCTTTGTGTGGGACAAACTGAAGGTACAGCAAGCACGGCGATACCTTTCCTGTTCACCAACGGTCACCAAGAAGTTTCAGGACTGTAAAGCTAAGTGGATGCTGGGAAGACACATTCATGCGACAAAGTGGTGATCTTCCGCAAAGAAGAAAAAAGTGTTGAGTACCATGTGGAGGCTTTTGATGATCGTTTGAAGCCTATATCATTGCCTCATCCAAGGTTTTACCTGTAAGAGAAGAAGAGAGAAAAAGACTCTCGTTTGTTTCTTTTCATTCCTGGCTGAACTTTCCAGAGTGCCTTTTCCAGAACGCAGAGACTGTGCCCTCGTTTTTTTTTGTATTTGGGCAATCCTACTCTTTGGAGATATGGGAGCTGTTTTTGGTTGTTCTCCCTTTTCTTCTTCTGACACTCACAAGAATCAGTGACTTTGGGTTTTAGATAGTGTAGGGTCACAGAGAAAATGTTCAAGCGGAAAGTTCATCTGGAAGTAATGAGTGTCTTGACCGCGGCACTGTCACCAGGTGGCAGTGTTGCGCAACGATTGTTTGTTTTTTTGACATTATGCAGCACTTATTGGAGTGAATGGGTTTCTTCTAGGATAGACTCATTCAATCCAAGCAACACACATGTTGGTAGGATGTGTGTTCTTTTCTTTCCCTCTGCAGGAGATTCGTCTGTCAAGACTACAGAGAGTGGGTGGTCTTCAGATAGTCAGTGGGAGGAATGTAAATGTGTGAGATGTTTAAAGTGTTTTATTGAAAAGTTTTATAGTTGTATTCCTTTCCCATTCAGGTCGTGGCACAATCCAGGGTTAAATTGTGTAGTTGGTTTCTGGGCTGAACTTATGACACCACCTTTTGTGGAGTGTGAGTTTGTACCAGACACTGGGGACCAGTGTCAAATCACCAGGGGGAGAGTGTAGCGGGTATTTGAATTTGCAAGGACTCTGGTGGTGTGAAGTTCCCTGGGGTCTCTGGGTGGCGCTGTTGCCTTGGGCCCGAGCTGAACATACACCGCAAACCGTGCCTTTTTGTCCTCCCCTGGAGCCGGTACAGCGGGGCGGGGAACCCGCTGTGATGCAAAGGGAGAGGTCATAAAAGGGGCGGAGGCCCTGATTTTGGGAAGAGAGTCGGAGGACGTGGCCGCACCCAGGCACCTTCAGCTTGGGTGCTGGCATTCCGGTGTTCCAGGCCTAGGCGCCCTTGGTCTAGCTGGAACAGAGATGGAGTCCATTCCAGGCACCTTTAGCCTGGGGTGAGGTACTATGGCGGATGCCTGGGGCTCAGTACCTTCGACTGAGTTCCGCAAGGGTGAGGAATCCGAGGGGGCCCTAACGCCTTGGGGGCCCGTGTCTGAGTTCGTGAGGACTGGTGCGCAGTAACTTCTCCGAAGAGTCTGGCGCAGCATCGCTGGTGACGAAGAGGCCTCAATTTCTCCCTTGGACGGATTTCTTCCTCTGACAGGGGCAAAGTGAGCGAAGGTAAATTCACGTTCTAAATTACCTAGTCAGTGGCAGTGACTATCCACCACTGGTGACAGCACAGTGGGCAGCAGCAAGAAGGGAAAGGATTGTGCCTCGATCTGTTCCCCATTATTCAAAAGGAGAAAGACTGTTTTATTGCTTGGCAAGAAGAATAAAACTGAGTTGTACCTATTCACTGTGTGGAACTTGGGTTACTAAGCAAAGGAGCCAGGGACGAAGGACTGGACTTGGCTCTAGGACACCTACACAAAAGCCCAATCTCTGGCCTTCACCTCCTAGTTACGGGAGGACATGGGCCATGGTGTGTATCATCTCTCTCTCCCAGGTACCCCTAGACAACAGCCATATAACTGATAGAGCAAGGGAGAGAGGTGAGGCCGCTACATATATATATACTATATTACCAAAAGTATTGGGACGTCTGCCTTTACACGCACATAAACCTTAATGGGATCCCAGTCTTAATCGGTAGGGATCAATATGGAGTTGGCCCACCCTTTGCAGCTATAACAGCTTCAACTCTTCTAGGAAGGCTGTCCATAAGGTTTAGGAGTGTGTCTCGCTCATCCATGTCTTTATGGACCTTTGTGCACTGGTCCAAATCATTTGGAGGAGGGGGGATTATGGTGTGGGGTTGGTTTTCAGGGGTTGGGCTTAGCCCCTTATTTCCAATGAAGGGAACTCTTAAGGCGTCAGCATATCAAGACATTTTGGACAATTTCATGCTCCAAACTTTGTGGGAACAGTTTGGGAATGGCCCCTTCCTGTTCCCATACCTCCCAACTGTAGCAGGGTCTCCTTTAAGGCCCCTGGACTACGTTACCCAGAACCCCGTTCGGCACCCAGGGTGCATTTGGCCACCGCAGAGACTCATGGGTGGGGCTATAAAAGAAGGGGGCAAAGCTAAGCTCGGTCTCTTTGGGACACCGCGCTGCAAGCAATAGGACTCCCTGTGCGGATCCGCTGCTGTGAAAGGCCTGAAGCCGGGGCCTTGCGTACCTTCCAAAGAGCCTTCCACCCCACCGCGGAGCCTGGGTGGCACCTGTTCCTGTTCAAGTTGCTGACATCAGTTGGACCGGAGACCCGGCCGTTGGAGAACACTGTGTGCGGATACACAGAAGGTGGAAGCGCGTCCGGAGGGGTGAGCGAGCACTTGCTCACTACATTAGCTGTACTCTGTTGGGTCTAGTGACTGCCTTGGCCTTTTTTCCTTTTACATTTACTATCCCACCGGAGACTAGCGGGGGAACTGAGTTGCATAGTCTCCGGTGAAGTGTTCTCATTTGTGAATTACCCTTGGATTACAAATATTGTTTCCTGAAAGTGCACCACCGTTCAAGTTGCATGCGAAGAAATTGTTTTCATAAGGGACTGAGGTTTATCTGCGTCAGGCCTGACCAAGGGGGGTTAAAACTTTATTAGGTGCGCCATACTGCGCATAAGGAAATAAGGATAGTTGCACGTGGCGGGTGATCACTCTGCACTATCGCTTATGAACCTGTTTATTGCTGCAGGGCTCTGCATGTATGTTATGTGATGTGTTTAATCCTGACCTTTATACTAAAGTAAATCTAGTTATATTTTAACACCCTTGCATCAGTGTTATTCTTGCAGATAGTAGTTACCTATCAATACTGCCAGATTGTGTATAATCAGGTATAGACCGTTACAAGGTAATATTCCCTAGACTAACTGTGCCAGCAGGGGTTGAGTAGATTGTCGGGGGTTGGTGGTGCTGTATACAGGGCCCGAAACAAAAATCCAGCGGCTCTCTTAACTGGGGGTAGCGCTACACAACATTTTGAGATGGGAATGAGGGACACCTACTAACAAATGTTTGTAGGCATAGGACATGCTCGCTGCCACACCCCCTTAAAGGAGAATTAACCAAGAAAAAGGTTAATTAAATCCACAAGGACTTTTTTTATCAATACTATTCCTTTATACTGGCTTTTAAAATGTACAAATGCTGCAATTTATAAATTGGATGAAAGGTTTAGCACTGGGAAACACTTTTTGAAAGATAAAAAGTGCATTTTATATACAACTATATAGATCAGACCAAAATGAGGGACAAGAGGAGTGACGCTCCGGGCAGCCGCATCGCTGGACCGTGGAACAGGTAAGTGTCTGTTTATTAAAAGTCAGCAGCTACACTTTTTGTAGCTGCTGACTTTTAATAAACATAAAAAGCCTGGAACTCCGCTTTAAACTCTGCACCTCCCACCCCCTCCCTTGAGGTTGAATGACGCTGGACAATAGTTATAATACTTCTAATAATAACAATAATAATAATAGAGATGTGGATGCTAGTAGTGTATTTGGGAAGGTTGCAGTTATGAGAGGTTCCAGAAGATGGCACTGTATCCTCAATTGTAATTATTTCTATGAATGGATCATTTAAAAAAAAAAAAATGCCATACTGCTCTGTAAAAGCACGTTTTTGGGTATAATTTTTCACATTTCTGTTTCTAAATGTATGCTTTCTATGAAGACGAACACAAAACACTAATATTTGTAGATTAACGTGTCCGATTGTCCCAGCTTGTGCAAGGAAAGACATAAGCAGCACAAACTTTTTCAGAAGGCAAGTCTTTAGACTTGTTAAAGACGTAACATATAACAGAAAGAAAAAGTGACAAATTTTGCTTCCTTTAGGCAAGATTCACACTTTTGCAGTGAATCTTAGCGCAATATTTTCAAGTAACTTGTGTTATGCATTCTGAATGGCACCCCAACACACTTGTGATGCAGCAAACTGCAACGCACACTAGTATACTGCATAGCATTGCTAATAATAGTGCATGCACCTTTTTGGTGCATTGTCTTAAAATGGTTATTTATATGATGAAAATACATTTAACTCTATTCGTACAGTGATACTAAAGTCTTGTTTAAAAAAATAAAAAACAAACATGTTAGAATTACGTGCTCTGTGTAGTGCTTTTGCACAGAGCAGCCTGGATCCTTCTCTTCTCGGGTCCCTCTTTGGCACTCCTGGCCCTTTTCCTCTTGTTGAGTGCCCCCACAGCAAGCAGCTTGCTATGGGGGCACCCAAGCTGAGCCGCTACTCTGTGTGCCCTTTCAGACACGGAGCTGCGGCCCGGCCACGCCCCCCTCTCTCTCTCTCTTAATTGGCTTACTGACTTTGACTGACAGCAGCGGGAGCCAATGGCGCTTCGCTGCTGTCTCAGCCAATAAGGAAGGAGCGTTCTGGACATCGCTGGATCAAGAGGAGGGCTGGTGCACACAGAAGGTTTTTTTATCTTAATACATAGAATGCATTAAAGCAGAACTTGAGTCATTTTTCATCTTTCCATCTATTAAATCTTGTTGTTTTATCTTTGGATAGTAAAACATTTTTTTCTGCCAATAAATACCTTATACAGCCAACTTCCTGTTTCTTGTCTGGTAAAAAGCCTAGGCTTATGACATCGTGCACAGCTCTCTCTCACTCTCATGAGAGTTTGCCAGGAAGGGAGATGGATGAGTCATAAGAGGGCCAATTAGTGCTGCAGAGCTGGAGGGGTGCCTGTGTGTGTCTGTGTAAATCCAGGAAGTGAACAGGCAACAGCTTCAGCTGCCCACAGTTAAAATGATTGCAGTCAGATTCAGTGGAGGGAGATTAATGCAGCATATTTGGCAAGTGCAGAACCACAGTACTGTATATATAAAATAATATGCAAAGTGGTTGGAGGGAAGCTTCAGAATGGCAAAGATGTTTTTATTACAAATTATGTAAGCAGACTGCAGTTCCTCTTTAAGATAAAATACCTTTTGCCCTTACAACCAGTTAAAAGCTTTGTGTATGTACATACAGTACATCATCAATCCAGTATTTTCTTTTCTACTGTCTTTACCTTCCAGGTAATCAGACTCCCATTTAGCATTCTAGCAGTGGCGGTTGACTTCGAATTCAAATTCTCCAAAAAATGTCCAATCAGATTAGAAAGTGGAAATTTCCTTCTCAGTGCTTAGAATCCAGCCCCTTTTTATTCCTGTCTGCATGTATGTTTTCAATCATACCTGATCATGGTGGAGAAAGGCAAATATAATTTTTTTGTTTTTTTGTCTAGCATGTGTGAGGTCCTATTGGCTTTATGTTTAGATTTTAACTTTTAGACCTCCGGCTGCTGAGTAATGAGGGACTGTCCAGTCAGAACCACCACAAATATTTCTCAAGCAGTGTAAAGCCTCATACACACGATCGGACTTCCAACCAACTTTTCCGTGGATTTTTGTCCAAAGGGCGTTGGCCGTTAACTTGGCATGCATACACACGACAGGACTTTTTCAGCCAACTTTCACCAAATCACGTGGTTTTTCAGCTCTTTACCGCCACCCTTTGGTCAACTTCTGTATTGGTGTCTGATTTTTTGTTTTGGTTCTGAGCATGCGTGTTTGTACTTTGGACTTAAGTCCGATGGACTTGTGTACACACGATCAGATTAGCCGATGTAGGACTTTTGTTGCTGGAAAGTTTGTCTGTTTGCATAGCGAACATATGTCCGATGAAAAACGAAAAAGTTTGTCCGATGGAGCATACACAAGGTCGGATTTTCCGCAAAAGGTCCGTAGGGGGTTTGTTGTCAAAAAGTCAGATCGTGTGTATGGGTCTTTACATAAAAACCATTTACTCTTTCGTCCATGGACCGACACAGCTTCTCTATTGACAAAGTGGGTATTATCCGTTAATTAGGAGTGACTAGGCAGAAAAACTTGTAAAAAGTGTTGCATCACACCTTCTACAGTCCCTGGGCGGACCCTCTGGGTATACCCTCTCAGTCTGCATCTTCGCAGATCAGTTTTTTTCTGTCTAGCAAGGAGTAGGACATGGCTCCCTTCGGGCCCATTGGTCCGGGGAAAAAAGATATATATATATATATATATATTATTATTTATTTTTTTTGCTACATTTGTTGTTTCCTGCGATCTTCGATCAACTGCCGACTGGGTGACAGGCTGGATCCTCGATCCTTGTAGTCTCCCCAGTTTCGGCCATCGAGCGTGTGCCGACCCTAGCTACGCGCTGGGTTTTCCACGACATGCCCGTCGCTCCACGGGTGGCCGGTGAGCTTACGCTCCAGGGCCTGCATCGGACCGCTCAGCTTCGGCTGACCTTACGGCCGAGTCGCAGCAGCCTGGCCGGTGAGCTTACGCTCCAAGGCTTGCATTGGACCGCTCAGCTTCGGCTGACCTTACGGCCGAGTCGCAGCAGCCTGTCCGGTGAGCGTCATGCTCCAGGGCATACATATGATCGTCCCTTCTGGGTCCAATCACAGCATGCCTGGCCAACAGTCACCTTCCGTGCGCGGACGATGATCTGTTTGGAATGTCTTCCAGCAGAATACATGCAGGATAGGTAAGTAAAACTCCCCTGCCTCGGCTGGGTGATTTAGCTGGACATTCCTGGAGAGATCAAGTAAGTGGTTGTGGCCCCTTTCTTCCCTCTCTCCCTGCCTTTCCCTCCTCCCTGGGCTTCTAGCTAAAGGTTGCTGGGTGCTGGGGGTCACCTAGGGGGTCCCACTGGAGCGGGGCTGGCTGTAACTAACATTTAAAAGAAATGTCATTTTTTCTTACCTGTGTTTGTGTCCTTCCTCCTCCATGCTGTCGGCGGCCATTTTGAGGTGGTCCATGCTAAGTTTGGCCTCTTGTGACTGCCCGGCGGCCATCTTCCTGTGGTTCGGCCACACCCACTGGCCCCTATCAGCTGATCGGCGGCCATGTTTGTCCACCCTGTATGCAGATATTGCCGTTCGGCGGCCATCTTTTTGTGGGCTATGGCTGCTTGACCTCTATCTTCTGTCGGCGGCCATTTTCTTAGAGCCCACATTATTTTCCATACAGACGTTTTTGGCAACCATTTTTCGAGAGCCTCCGGCCTCTAGGGTGCATTACACTGGCGCGAAAATTCACACAGGAAGTGCTGATAAAAGAAGCAGACTGACACAGCAGCAGAGGGACAGCATCACAGGCGCAGCATAGCAGTACCTATCCAGGGTGGTGAGTCCTCTGGGTGACCCGGCCTCTCTGCAGCACAGGAGGGTGGCCTATTGATATCTTGCCTGGAGCCCTGTGAGTGTCAGCGTGTGGTCAGCATGGCATCTGAGCCAGATGTCTTCTCCCCTGAAACACCAGATTTAGCAGCTGGTGCCCCTGAGGTGTCTATGAACGCTATGACTGCAATCCTAGAGGCGTTTGCTGCCAGGGTGGAAGCAGCACACGGGAATACAGGGGGTAGTAAACGCCCCATCCCCTGCAAGCTTCTAGGGATAATTCTGGTGCAGAACCAGGTCCAGCTACGGCTCGGGGCCCAGATTCTGACGCATCAGAGACTGCAGACCGTGACCGGACAGTGAGAATGACTCAAAGTCCAGGTCAGTACGCGAGACGGCTTTGGTATCTGACCTTATTACTGCAGTGCGGGATATGCTAAAATTGGAAAATACTGCAGAAGCAGCAGAGACTCCTGTCCACTTGGGTTTCATAGACCTGCCCGCACTGCTAAGGTGTTCCCTTGTGTGTCTTTTGATAAACTCTTATACAAGGAATGGGAGAACCCACTGAGGGTCTTTACAGCCCCAAAGAGGTTTGCGGTACGGTACCCCTTTTTGAGGAGAGTTTTCTGAAGAAATGGACCTCTCCCCCCTATAGTGGACCCTCCGGTGTCCAGACTTAATAGAGCCACCACAATTCCTGTAGAAGGGGCTCCTGTTTTCAAGGACCCTGTGGATAAGAAGGCTGAAGCACTCGCTTGCTACCTATACTCAGTGGTAGGCTCGGCAGTACGCCCGGAATTGGCGGGGCCCTAGTGTCTCACACACTTACTGAATGGGCAAGATTGCTACTCCAGGGGTTAAGGAGCGAGATGCTCCTCCTGATGAGATAACATTGGCCGACCTGTTGGTCCAGGGCCTTAGGTTTGTCTGCGAGTCAGACATGAATACTATTCCCCTGCTGTCTAAAACTTCGGTTTATGCAGTAGCAATACGCCGCCTGATCTGGCTAAAAGGCTGGTCTGCGGACCAGACTTCCAAGAAAGCCCTGTTGGATCTGCCTTTTAAGGGCGACAGACTTTTTGGGGCTTCTCTGGATGACATCATCAAGGATGCCACAGGAAGTAAAAGCACTTTGCTTCCCCAAATTAGCAAGGATAAGGGGCCACACCAAGGGCAAGGGCCCTCCTTTACTGCACACAAGTGTTTTTTTCGTCCCCCTAGGGCGACAGGGAAAAGACCCCAGGCCGATAAAGCGCCTGCCCAAGGACAAAAGCGTCCCTGGTCCCGCATACCCAATAAGCCTGCGGACAAATTTGCGTCCGCATGAAGGTCCACCCCCACCCAGCTCTCGGGTGGGGAGACGTCTTCGCAAATTCGCGACTCAGTGGACAGCACTAATCTCCGACAGGTGGGTTTGGGAAGTAATCTCCTCAGGCTACAAGATAGAGTTTCTCTCTTGTCCACCGGACAGATTCAACACCTCCAATCTCCAGCTACTACCGACCCGTCGGGAGGCCCTGTATGGGGCGGTCCAGGTTCTACTGGAACGCGGGGTAGTTATTCCAGTTCCAGAACTGGAACGGGGTTTTTACTCAAACCTGTTCATTGTGCCGAAGAAGGAGGGGGTTCGTCCAAGCTTAGATCTCAGAGCCCTCAATTGCTTTGTGAAGGTACAAAGTTTTCGGATGGAGTCGGTTCGATCTGTAGTCACGGCTCTCCATCCGGGGGACTTTCTGGCCTCCTTGGACATCAAGGACGCATACCTGCATGTCCCCATATACTCCAGACACCAGAGGTTTCTGCGATTTGCTATCGGGAAGGACCACTACCAGTTTGTGGCCCTCCCGTTGGGCCTTGCCTCAGCACCCAGGACGTTCACCAAGGTGCTCGCTCCGATTCTGGCACTTCTAAGACAGCGGGGTATCGCTATCACAGGCTACTTATACGACCTTCTGCTGAAGGCCCCTTCAAGCTCAGAATTAGAGGTAAGCGTGTCCATTACCTGTCAGACTCTTCGAGACTGTGGTTGGATACTAAACACGCAAAAGTCAGTATTGGTGCCCACTCAACGCCTAGGGTACCTGGGGTTGATTCTGGATTCTTCAGAGGCAAAGGTATTCCTCCCTGTGGAGAAGTTGCAGACCCTCCGGGCTGCAGTACGGCAGCTGACTTCCAGGAATTGGTCGTCACTCCATTTTTTGCATGCGAGTGTTGGGCCTCAGGGTAGCCTCCTTCGAGGCGGTTCCATATGCTCAATACCACACTCGAGTGTTACAGAAGGAAGTTCTGTCCAGATGGAACAGATGTCCATCATCTCTGGATTATCAAATCCAAGTGAGCCACATAGTCAGGAGATCCCTGGTATGGTGGCTGACAGCACCGGCTCTAATGGCCGGGAAGTCATTTCTTCCGGTTTACTGGATAGTGATCACGACGGACGCCAGCCTTACAGGTTGGGGGGGGGAGTCTGGGGTGTTCAGTCGGCGCAAGGTCGCTGGACCCCAGAGGAAGCCCTCCTGCCGATCAATGTCCTGGTAATCCGGGCGATCAGGCTGTGCCTCTTCAAATGGTCTCAGAGGCTGCAAGGGCGTCCAGTCAGGATCCAGTTAGACAACGCCACAGCAGTGGCATATGTCAATCATCAAGGAGGAACAAGAAGCTCAGCTGCAACATCGGAGATCGCTCGCATCCTGAAGTGGGCAGAGAGGAGCGTACCGGCACTGTCGGCCGTGTACATTCCGGGTGTGGAAAACTGGCAGGCGGACTACCTGAGCCGCCAGATGCTGGACCAGGGAGAAGGGTCCTTACACCCGGAGGTGTTCCAACTCCTCTGCCAAAGATGGGGCACACCAGACGTAGATCTTCTGGCTTCCCGACTCAATCTGAAGGTATTGAGATTTGTGGCCCGGTCAAGAGACCCATGGGCAGACGCAACGGACGCGTTGGTAGCATCGTGGGGTCAGTATCGGCTAATCGATGCCTTCCCTCCCTTAAGGCTTCTTCCTCTTCTGCTCCGCAGAGTGGAGGCAGAGGGAATTCCAATGATCCTAATCGCTCCAGATTGGCCTCAGCGTCCTTGGTACGCCGATCTAGTACGTCTGGTAGCAGACGTCCCCTGGCGCCTACCACTACGGAAGGACCTGCTATCGCAAGGTCCCATATTCCATCCTGCTTTACAGTCATTGGCTTTAACGGCATGGCTGTTGAGAACCAGGTACTGAGAGACCGGGGCCTGTCAGACTCAGTAATCTCTACTATGAGAAGTGCTCGAAAACCGTCCTCTAGGAAGGTCTATCACCGCACTTGGAGGGCCTACATCTCCATGTGTGAGGAAATGAAATGGCATCCGCGTACCTATTTGGTTTCCAGAATCCTGCTGTTTTTACAGCATGGGGTGGACCAAGGGCGTGCCCTAAGTACGATTTAAGGGACAGATATCTGCCCTGGCTGTCTTTTTTCAGCGACCCCTGGCGACTCACTCTCTCGTGAGTACATTTGTGCAGGGGGTCCGACATGTGGCCCCTCCGGTCCGTCCCCCGTTACCTCCGTGGGACTTGAACCTGGTCCTCTCGGTGCTTCAGAAGGCACCGTTTGAGAATATTAGAGATATTCCCCTGTTGACACTTTCTCAGAAAGTGGTCTTTTTGGTGGCTGTTACGTCAGTTAGACGAGTCTCTGAGCTGGCAGCCTTGTCCTGCAAGGCTCCCTATTTGATTTTCCACAAGGATAAGGTGGTGCTGCGGCCGCAGCCTTCCTTTCTTCCGAAGGTCGTTTCGGCTTTTCATCTCAACAAAGACATTGTACTTCCATCCTTGTGTCCTCAGCCGTCGAATCCTAAGGAGTCGGCGTTGCATTCCTTGGACGTTGTCCGAGCTTTGAGAGTATACCTATCTGCTACTTCCCTGTTTCGGAAGTCAGACTCACTGTTTGTTTCGGTGGCTGGTCCCAAGAAGGGCCAAGCAGTCTCATCGGCCACCATCTCTAGGTGGATCCGACAGATAGTAATCCAGGCTTACGCCTTAAAGGGTCAGGCGCCCCCCTTTCCTGTCACGGCGCATTCGACCAGGGCAATAGGTGCCTCTTGGGCTTTCCGACATCAAGCGTCTGTTTCCCAATTATGTAAAGCGGCGACTTGGTCGTCCGCACACACTTTCACAAAATTCTACAAAATTGATGTAGGTGCATCTTCGGATGCCTCTTTTGGCCGCAAGGTTTTGCAAGCGGCTGTTTAGAGTTGCAACTCCTCCGTTGGAGGAGTGCTGTTTTGTGTTTGGGGTGAAGTTTATTTTTATGCTGTTACCACCCCTCGTTTTTTCTCTGACACTGCTTTGGGACGTCCCACTTTGTCAATAGAGAAGCTGTGTCGGTCCATGGACGAAAGAGTAAATAGGATTTTTTACTCACCGTAAAATCCTTTTCTCTGAGTCCATGGACCGACACAGCACCCACCCCTCCTTTTAAGTTTGTACTGCTTTTTGACGAACTGATCTGCGAAGATGCAGACTGAGAGGGTATACCCAGAGGGTCCGCCCCCTGGGCGGTACTGTAGAAGGTGTGATGCAACACTTTTTACAAGTTCTTCTGCCTAGTCACTCCTAATTAACGGATAATACCCACTTTGTCAATAGAGAAGCTGTGTCGGTCCATGGACTCAGAGAAAAGGATTTTACGGTGAGTAAAAAATCCTATTTTACCATCAATGAGGTTTTCTTTCAAGGGCTTATTCACAGACATACCCGTATTTTCGGGATGAAAAAAAGGTTTTCCTGGCAGAGCTAGAAGGTCCTCCGTAAAAACCATGCCTAATGTACTCATGTTATGTGCATATGTTGGTAAAATCTGTTCTACAGATAAACACAGCTCACATTTTCATATGTAGACACAGCTGTGTATGGGCTCATTGATTACTATAGTGCTGCATTTAGATGTGTACAAAACTATCTCCTGTACACATCTTAATCATTTTTTTCTGCCCATGTGAATGAGCTCTAACTGGTAATCACCAAATTCCATACTCATACCGCCCAACTTTTTTAGATGGGAGCGAGGAACACCTATTAGCAAAAGTATGTAGGCATTGGACACACACACCCCTGCCACACCCCTTAAAGTGGTTGTAAACCCACTTGTTGGACTTCTACCTATAGGTAAGCCTAGAATAAGGCTTACAGTACCTATAGGTAGTGGAAATATCTCCTAAACGTGCGCCTTTTAGGAGATATTTCACTTGTCCGCCGAAAATCTTCACTGCCCATGCGCAGGGAAGAAAAGAAAGTAAGTGCCGTTTCTTCCCCAGCCTGTGCCGTGAATTGCGGCTCCCGTGCGCATGCGCGGGAGTGACGTCACGCGTCTCCGGCAAAACACAGCGCTGGAGACAGCGGCCTGGAAGGAAGAGGGACAGAAGATGGACGCTGCCTACTGTGGGGACATCGCTGGATTCTTTTGCAGGTAAGTGGCACATAATGGGCTAGTATGCGATGCATACTAGCCCATAGGGATGAGCCGAACACCCCCCAGTTCGGTTTGCATCAGAACATGCGAACAGGCAAAAAATTTGTTTGAACATCCGAACACCGTTAAAGTCTATGGGACTCGAACATGAAAAATCGAAAGTGCTAATTTTAAAGGCTTATATGCAAGTTATTGTCATAAAAAGTGTTTGGGGACCCGGGTTCTGCCATGGACATGTATTTAAAATGGACGTTTTTTCAGGAGCAGTGATTTTAATAATGCTTAAAGTGAAACAATAAAAGTGAAATATTCCTTTAAATTTCGTACCTGGGGGGGGGGGGGGGTGTACAGTATGCCTGTAAAGCAGCGCTTGTTTCCCGTGCTCAGAACTGTCCCTGCACAAAGTGTCATTTCTGAAGGAAAAAAAGTCATTTAAAAGCACTTGCGGCTATAATGAAATGTCGGCTCCCGGCAATACAGAGAACAGTCATTAAAAGTCATTGATAAAAAATTTCAAAAAATGAGTGGGGATCCCCCCCAATTCAATTACCAGGCCTTTCAGGTCTGGTATGGATATTAAGGGGAACCCTGCGTCAAATTTAAAAAAAAAATGACGTGGGGGTTCCCCCAAATATCCATACCAGACCCTTCAGGTCTGGTATGGCTTTTAAGGGGAACTCCACGCCAAATAAAAAAAAATGGCGTGGAGTTCCCCCCAAAAATCCATACCAGACCCTTTATCTGAGCACGCAACCTGGCAGGCCGCAGGAAAAGAGGGGGGGGGGGGGGACGAGAGAGCGCCTCCCCCCTCCCCTCCTGAACCGTACCAGGCCACATGCCCTCAACATGGGGAGGATGCTTTGGGGGTAATTTTTTTTTTAATTTGGCGTGGAGTTCCCCTTAAAATCCATACCAGACCTGAAGGGCCTGGTATGGATATTTGGGGGGAACCCCACGTCATGTTTTTTTTAAATATGACGCAGGGTTCCCCCTAATATCCATACCAGACCTGAAGGGCCTGGTAATTGAATTTGGGGGGACCTCCAAGCATTTTTTTTTTTTCAATGACTTTCCACGACTGTTCTCTGTAATGCCGGGAGCCGACATTTCACTTTAAGCATTATTAAAATCACTGCTCCCGAAAAAACTTCAGTTTTTAAAACTGTGGGTGAGAACTGTATATATGGCTGCTGTGGGGTGAGAACTGTATATATGGCTGCTGTGGGGTGAGAACTGTATATATGACTGCTGTGGGATGAGGACTGTATATATGGCAGCTGTGGGATAAAAACTGTATATATGTCCACTGTGGAGTGAGAACTGTATATATGGCTTCTGTGGGGTGAGAATTGTATATATGGCTGATGTGGGGTGAGAACTGTATATATGGCTGATGTGGGGTGAGAACTGTATATATGGCTGATCTGGGGTGAGAAATGTATATATGGCTGCTGTGGGGTGAGAACTGTATACCGTATATACTTGAGTATAAGCCGAGATTTTCAGCCCTTTTTTGGGGGCTGAAAGTCCCCCCCTCGGCTTATACTCGAGTCATAGAAATTTTTACATTGTAAATATTACCTGTAAAGAAGTTGCGGCTGCGGCGTCCATCGTTCAAATTCCGCGGCGTCCATCGTTCAAATTCCGCGGTCTCTTCCTGTTCCTTACTTGATAGGCGAGTCTCAGCAGACACTCTCCGCCTATCACGAACGTTCTCTCATCCTCAGTTTTCCAGCAGACGTCTGTGATTGGCGGAACACCCAACACAGTGTCTGCTGGGAAAACTAAGGATGAGAGAATGATCGTGATAGGCGGAGAGTGTCTGCTGAGACTCGCCTATCAAGTAAGGAACAGGAAGAGACCGCGGAATTTTGAACGATGGACGCCGCGGAATTCGAACGATGGACGCCGCAGCCGCAACTTCTTTACAGGTAATATTTACAATGTAAAAATTTCTATTTACAGGGAACAGTGGGGCATCGGCTTATACTCGAGTCAGTAAGGTTACCCAGTTTTTTTGGGCAACATTAGGTACCTCGGCTTATACTCGAGTTGGCTTATACTCGAGTATATACGGTATATGGCTGATGTGGGGTGAGAACTGTATATATGGCTGCTGTGGGGTGAGAACTGTATATATGACTGCTGTGGGGTGAGAAATGTATATATGGCTGCTATGGGGTGAGAACTGTATATATGGCTGCTGTGGGGTGAGAACTGTATATATGGCTGATGTAGGGTGAGAACTGTATATATGGCTGATGTGGGGTGAGAACTGTATATATGGCTGCTGTGGGGTGAGAACTGTATATATGGCTGATGTGGGGTTAGAACTGTATATATGACTGCTGTGGGGTGAGAAATGTATATATGGCTGAGGCTGATGTGGGGTGAGAAATGTATATATGACTACTGTAGGGTAAGAATCGTATATATGTGCGCTGTGGGGTGAGAACAGTATACTGTATATGGCCAATGTGGGATAAGAACTCTATATATGTCCACGGTGGGGTGAGAACTGTATATATGGCTAATAGTGGGCGATAAAAACTGTCTATGTGACATCAAACCTACTTTATGTCACAAGTGATGCTCCATTTGCTCACATTTTATGCAGGTAGGAGACCGTGAGGTCAACTTACTTGATATAGGGAGACCCATACTGCATGTGGCTCTTCGTATTGACAAAGGCCACACATAATATTCAGTGAATGTAATGCTACAGAAAGCTGTCAGGAGACTCCAGACGTGCAACAGGATATGATCAGAGAATAGTCAGCATAGGGGCATGCTAAAGAAGATGGGCAAGGACTGCAAACATGCCATATAAGCTGTCTGATGCCTCGTACACACGGCCGAGATTCTCGTCGAAAAAAACATGTCATTTTTTTCAACGAGATTCTTGGACAAAAAACTTGTCCCGGCCGAGTGTACACACGCTCCTTTCAAAGAACCCGCGGTTCTTTGAATGGAGCGAATGCGGTGACGTCATCGAATATGACGAGCATGCGCTCGTCACATTCGATGCCGTCGCCGCCATCTTGGTTCACCCTACCTATGCCTAGGAAGCTACCGCGCATGCGTCGAAGTCATTTCGAGCATGCGCGGGCTTCCCGGCGAAAAGGTAAGTGTACACACACACAATTTTCTCGTCGAGAAACAGGCTGACGAGAATCTCAACGAGAAAATAGAGAGCAGGTTCTCTATTTTCTCATCGAGATTCTTGTCGCTTTTCTTGACGAGAAACCATACACACGAACGAATTTCTCTACAAGAAATCTCTGCCAGCAAGTTTCTTGCTGGTTTTTGCCGAGAAACTCGTTCGTGTGTACGAGGCTTCAGAAGGAGAATATGCTTTGGGAGACATTCATAGACTGGGAGAAAATATGTTGTCAGCAGATCTCAATCTTCTTTCAGTAAAACCACCTTTATTGATGTGCTTCCATCACATTGTACATGAACATGCAATGTTTTGGAATTGCCAAGGGTCCCCGGCAAAAGTCCTTAACCGTAAACATATTACATTAGACTTCTTCTTTACAAACCCATGCTTCCATATTTGTGCTCCCTCTACAGCCTCCTTCAGCTACATAAAATATTTTTAACAAGATGTACTATAAAAGTAAAGAGAAAAAGGGATGAACAGAAAAACTAAGCTAATATGAAATAATAAACCAAACCCTTTAACTACTAAATCCTGTCTAAAGAATCGTTTTCTTTTACTGGTTTATGGCTTATTTACTTACGGCTTAAGCCTCGTACACACGGCCGGTTTTCTCGTCAAGAAAACTGCCGGTAGAGCTTTCTTGCCGAGAAAACCGGCCGTGTGTACGAGGCTTTCAGGTTTCTCGTCAAGAAAACTGGCCAGAATCTTGATGAGAAAAATAGAGAACCTGCTCTCTATTTTCTCGTCGAGATTCTCGTCGGCCTGTTTCCCAACGAGAAACCCGAGAGTGTGTACGCTTACCTGTCGCCGTGGAAACCCGCGCATGCTCAAAATTACTTTGACGCATGCGCGGTAGCTTCCAAGGCATAGGTAGGGTGTAGCAAGATGGCGGCGGATTGGAACGTGACGAGCGCACGCTCGTCGTAGTCGATGACGTCACCGTGTTCGTTCCATTCAAAAGAACGGCGGTTCTTTTGAATCGAGCGTGTGTACACTCGGCCGGGACAAGATTCTTGTCAAGAATCTCGTCAGGAAAAACAATGTGTTTTTTCCTGACGAGATTCTCGGCCGTGTGTACAGGGCTTAACTGGCTTATTTAGGTGAAGGAAACACAGACCGTAGGATGGGCACCAAAAGTACAATGCTCCACCATGGAGTCCATTTATAAATATTGTCACACAAGAATCACACAACTTTCACTCAAGATTCATGCATTTTTCTAATGGATTCAATTAGTGGAAAACGTATTTAAAAACATATTTAACCACTTCCCGCCCAGTCAATAGCATATTGACGTCCGGGAAGTGGTTCTGTTATCCACACTGGACGTCATATGACGTCCTGCGGGATAACAGCCGCCGCGCGCCCGGGGGGGCGCGCATCGCGGCGATCGGTGGAGCGGTGGGTCAGTCTGACCCACCGCTACACTGATCTCGGTAAAAAGCCTCCGGCGGAGGCTTTTAGCCATGTGATCAGCCGTGTCGAATCACGGCTGATCAGGAAGTAAACAGGAAGAGCCGTTGATCGGCTCTTCCTCACTCGCGTCTGACAGACGCGAGTAGAGGAGAGCCGATCGGCGGCTCTCCTGACAGGGGGGGTTCGCGCTGATTGTTTATCAGCGCAGCCCCCCCTCGGATACCCACACTAGACCACCAGGGAAGCCCCCCAGGACCACCAGGGAAGCCCCAATCATGTGGATGGCCCCTATGGCCATCCACATGTAGTAAAAATAAATAAATAAAAGAAAAACATTAAAAAATATATGCCAATCAGTGCCCACAAATGGGCACTGACTGGCACTTTCACAATGTGTGGTGGCTGGCATTGCTGGGCACCAGTGCCACCAATGCCACCTACTAGTGTCCATCAGTGCCACCTATCAGTGCCCATCCGTGCCCATCTGTGCCAATCTGTGCCCACCTATCAGTGCCCGTCCATGCCACCTATCAGTGCCACCCATAAGTGCCCATCAGTGCCGCCCATGAGTGCCAATCAGTGCCGCCTATGAGTGCCAATCAGTGCCGCCTATGAGTGCCAATCAGTGCCGCCTATGAGTGCCAATCAGTGCCACCTATGAGTGCCCATCAGTGCCGCATACCAGTGCCACATATCAGTGCCCATCAGTGCCGCCTATCAGTGCCCATCATCAGTGCCCATCAGTGCCACCTCATCAGTGCCACCTCATTGGTGCCACCTCATCGGTGCCCATCAGTGTCGCCTTATCAGTGCCCTTCAGTGCCGCCTTAGCAGTGCCCGTCATTGAAGTAGAAAAGGTACTTATTTACAAAAAACATTAACAGAAACAAAGAAAAACTTAGTTTTTTTTTAAAAAATTGCTCTTTTTCTATTTGTTGTGCAAAAAATAAAAATCGCAGAGGCGATCAAATACCACTGAAAGAAAGCTCTATTTGTGTTAACAAAATGATAAAAAAATTGTTTGGGTACAGTGCAGCATGACCGCGCAATTGTCATTCAAATTGCGACAGCGCTGAAAGCTCAAAATTGGCTTGGGCAGGAAGCTGTATAAGTGCATGGTATTGAAGTGGTTAAAGCCCAACTCTGGGATAAAATCCAGTGATGTGGATTATGGGCTGTTTTTGCAGTTTCTACCAACCCCTGGACAGTAATATCAGCCTTTGGCAACATCATTGCTTCATGCTTTGCCATGTTGCTACTGATTGCTGAAGTGCCTTGGGCTGTGTTAATAGTTCAACTTTTCCCCAGGCTTGTCCAAGAGAAGATTTTTGTAGTTGCAGATGTCTGGTGGTATTATTATCTGCAGTTCATAAAACAGAACCCCAACACATCTGTGGGGTGTTCTGCAGTGGAACACAACAGACAGTATATTAAACCCTCCATTATTGAAAGCCCTTTCAGCAGAAGATTTAATAATTTAATGAGTATGCACCTCTTTATTTTTTATTCCTTGCCTACGTTCATTGTGTGCATCAATAAAAGCATACAACCCTGTAGCCTAAAGCCCTGTACACACGATCGGACTTTTGCCCAACAAACTTTGTTTTAAGCAAGTTGGACCAACAATCCGACCGTGTGTACGCTCCATCAGACAAACTTTTTTTCGTTTGGTTTTGTTTTCATCGGAAAAAAGTTGGGTCTGCAAACGGACAAACTTTTGCCCAACAAAAGTCCGATGGAGCAAAGTCCTACCATGTGTACAGAAAACCATAGGACTTTTGTCCGATGGACAAAACAACTAATGTTAAAATCAACCAACAATAGCAGAAGTTGACCAAAGGGTGGCGGTAAAGAGCAGAAAAGAGCAGAAGAACCATGTGATGTTGCAAAAAGTTTTGGGAAAGCTTGCAGAAAAGTCCTGTGGTGTATATGCTATGAGTGTGCCCGGCCAACTCCGTTCGGACAAAAATCCACGGAAAAGTCAGATGGAAGTCCGACCGTGTGTACGAGGCTTTAGATGGCAAGGCACTCCCCTGCTCCCTCCTCCTCCCTTCTCCAAACTAACAGAGTGTCTGAAGACTGCGCTGTCCACTGTTAACGCTTACTTGTGAAGAAAGGAAGTTCAGAGAAGCAGCACGGAGAGACCAAGAGCCAGCAACATTGTAAAGCTGTAAACTGCACGTGCTAGAGTAAGAATTGTAACAATAAGAATACTGGGGAATGTTTATTTTACTGTTCTCAGTGTGTTCAACTAAAAAATGCAGAGAGTTTAATACTACTGTAATAAGAGGCTGTCAAGTTCCCCCACAGTAAACCGCTTTCAATGGTGGCACCCAAGCAGGCGAGCTGTTGCTCTGCGTGTCCAGACATGGAGCCGCAGCTCTGCCCCACTCTTATTTTTTTCCTCATTGGCTGTGACTGACAGCAGCAGGAGCCAATGGCTCCCAATGTTGTCTTAGCCAATGAGGAGGAAGAGTCCCCCGGAAAGCCAAGACACTCATGCCCATTGCTGGATTGCCATGGAGCTCAGGTATTAGGGGGTGCTGGGGGTGCTGCTTCACACAGAAGGTTTTTCACCTTCATGCATAGAATGCATGAAGGTAAAAAACCTTCAGCGTTTAGAATCACTTTAAGGTTTGGTTGCTTTGAATCAGTACTACTTTTCAGTACCTGTGTCACCTAAGTGGAACTGAAATGCAAAAAAAAATCAATCTTTTTTGTTGGTGCATTCAGTTTTTATTATGAAAGCAAGCCAAAAAAAGAAAAGAGGCCCATACATTATGCAACACAAAAAAATAGACATCGAGAATAAACTGGCAGAAATAGACAGCCAGGTTATATAAGGAACCAGGTATAAGTGAAATACGTAGCTTAGTATAGTTTGGATAAGGAAGTGTTTTTTATTTTTTTGTATGAGAGAGAAAGAAGAAAAAAAGGAAAAAAAAGCACAAATGTAGAAGGGAAAATATCTGAATGTGCAGGAGGGGGACAAGTTCTACATTATATTAATTTGCTCTTACAGTCAGTATTTTACATGTGTGTCCTTCAAATTGAGAAACACATCCCTAAGAGCCGGTTCACACAGGGGCGGCACGACTTTGGGGGCGACTCGGCAAGGCGATCTCAAGACGACTTGAGAGGCGACTTGCAAAATGACTTCTGTATTGAAGTCAATGCAAGTCACCCCGAGTCGCCCCCAAAGTCACACAAGAACCTTTTTCTAAGTCGGAGCGACTTAGAACGGTTCAATTGAATAGAGCGGGACGTGACTTGTCAGGCGGCTGAGTCGCCTGACGAGTCGCCCCAGTGTGAACCGGCTCTAAGAAATAGGCAGCACAACATGTTATGCATGGGTAGAGTTCAGAGAACGGTTATTGATTTTGGCTTTGATGTAGATAAGGTTTTACGAAACAAAGTTGTTTGTGCCAATCCACATAAACCTTGCATAAAGTTCTAAAGCTGTAGATGGATACAATACCTATTCTAGACTAACCCACATCCTCCCTGCTTGGACATAGTACAGATTATATACAGCCCCTGTCAGCAAGGAAAATCAAACAATGGTCAGAACCGAGTCTGTAGCCCTACTTCAACTATATCTGTAATTTAGGTGCATTTGAGAGGTTTTTTTTGTTCAAAAATTCCTTGCTTAACCCAACTTTTGTGGATTATTTTTTCTGCCTATAAACTCCTTTAAACTTCTTTTGGTGTCATTTGATCACCACTGGGGTTTCTATTATTTTCTATATAAACAAATATGTATAAAATAAAGTGTGCATCCAAAAATGATATACCTTATTAAAAAAGGTTAATAAACAAATAAAAAAATAAAAAACACTATTAAATCACGAAGATGATAACAAATGTTAATAAATGTCCATATGGTGCTCCACAGAGTGCAAATATATAGAAAGACACAATATGTTCACCCGGTGCTTCTGTTTACACAAAAATCAATCAGCGCCGCTTACCAGAGTTGTTGGATCTCAAATGATAGAGATCATACACGCTCAAACAGGAATCGGCCAACGAGGGATTTCTCCTCCTAAAGCTCATCAGCAGGCTGTCCAGTTATATGGAAATCCTCACTGACATGAAAATTACCCTCTCTAGGCAGTGTTGTAACTAACGTTGTTTAAATAAACGGCGTTAGGTAACGTAGCCACTTTTTGGGGTAACGAGTAATCTAAATGATTACTCTTCCCCTCATGGCACCGCCGTTCCCATTACTTGGGCGGCGTTACCCAATTACATCTACTCGCCACAGCCGCCGCGAGTAGATGTAATGTAAGACTAACTAACTGCAAGCCGCTGTCTGGCTACCTGATCAGCGTGTCATGCAGACAGACGGCGGCCATTGCAGTGTTCAAAAGCCGCGCCTCCCGAGTCCTCGTCATCTGTGATAAGCGGAACACTCAATTTCAGAGCAGGCAGTGTTCAGCCTATCACGGACATCCGCTCATCCTCGTCTGTGTTATGAGGATGAGCGGATGTCTGTGATAGGCGGAACACTGAATGCTGGGAAATTGAGTGTTCCGCCTATCACAGACGAGGAGGAGGCGCAGCTTTTGAATACTGGAATGGCCGCCGGGACGCCGCCGATCAGGTAGGGGGCTACGGGCACAGTTATTGAAGCACGGGCACAGTGAGGCATTGGGCACAGTGAGGCATTGGGCACAGTGAGACACGGGCACAGTGAGGCATTGGGCACAGTGAAACACGGGCACAGTGAGACATTGGGCACAGTGAAACACGGGCAGAGTGAGGCATTGGGCACAGTGAAGCACGGGCACAGTGAGACACGGGCACAGTGAGACTTGGGCACAGTGAGACTTGGGCACAGTGAGACTTGGGCACAGTGAGACACGGGCACAGTGAAGCATGGGCACAGTGAGACATGGGCACAGTGAGGCATTGGGCACAGTGAGACACGGGCACAGTGAGGCATTGGGCACAGTGAAGCACGGGCACAGTGAGACACGGGCACAGTGAGGCATTGGGCACAGTGAAACACGGGCACAGTGAGGCATGGGCACAGTGAAGCATGGGCACAGTGAGGCATGAGCACAGTGAGGCATGGGCATAGTGAGGCATGGGCACAGTGAAGCATGGGCACAGTGAGGCATGGGCACAGTGAGGCATAGGCACAGTGAAGCATGGACACAGGCATGGGCACAGTGAGGCATGGGCACATAACCAATATTATTTATTGTTATCCCTCCTATTATTTTTATACTCTGAAAAAATTACATATATATCATCCTTCTACCGCCCCGCCCCCGCCCCTGCCCCCATGTATATATAATATAACCAATATAGTTACTTTGCTGAGTAACTAATTACTTTTTCAATGTAGTAACTGAGTTACTAACTCAATTACTTTTTGGAAGAAGTACGGTAATTTGTAACTGTAACTAATTACTTTTTTAACGTAAGATAAACAACACTGTCTCTACGTGGTCTCAGGCAATGGGGTATATGATAAAGTAAAAGGAAGAGGCTTCTTGGTGGAGAATTCCAATATGATATTTTTATTTAAAAAAATTGGCACTTTCATCCAAATTCACAGTAGAAAGTGACCACTTTCTACCTGTATGTGACAACGTACCCTTACTTGTGCCTTCATTAGTGCTATTTTTCTTAGTTACTGATTTTTATGTTCATTAAAGAGAAGATTTACAGGGATTCTATATGGGACAGTTGTTACATTGTTAGAATTATATACAGTATATATACACATACAGTATCTCACAAAAGTGAGTACACCCCTCACATTTTTGAAAATATTTTATTATATCTTTTCATCTGACAACACTGAAGAAATTACACTTTGCTACAATGTAAAGTAGTGAGTGTACAAATTGTGTAAATTTGCTGTCCCCTCAAAATAACTCAACACACAGCCATTAATGTCTAAACGGCTGGCAACAAAAATGAGTACACTTTTAACTGAAAATGTCCAAATTGGGCCCAAAGTGTCTATATTTTGTGTGGCCACCATTATTTTCCAGCACTGCCTTAACCCCCTTGGGCATGGAGTTCACCAGAACTTCACAGGTTGCCACTGGAGTCCTCTTCCACTCCTCCATGATGACATCACGGAGCTGGTGGATGTTAGAGATCTTGCGCTCCTCCACCTTCCTTTTGAGGATGCCCCACAGATGCTCAATAGGGTTTAGGTCTGGAGACATGCTTGGCCAGTCCATCACCTTTACCCTCAGCTTCTTTAGCAAGGCAGTGGTCGCATTGTGTTTGGGGTCCTTATGTTGGAATACTGCCCTGTGGCCCAGTCTCTGAAGGGAGAGGATCATGCTCTGCTTCAGTATATCACAGTACATGTTGGCATTCATGGTTTCCTCAATGAACTGTAGCTCCCCAGTGCCAGCAGCACTCATGCAGCCCCAGACTATGACACTCCCACCACCATGCTTGACTGTAGTCAAAACACACTTGTCTTTGTACTCCTCACCTGGTTGCCACCACACACGCTTGACACCATCTGAACCAAATAAGTTTATCTTGGTCTCATCAGACCACAGGACATGGTTCCAGTAATCCATGTCCTTAGTCTGCTTGTCTAGTAAACTGTTTGCGGGCTTTCTTGTGCATCATCTTTAGAAGAGGCTTCCTTCTGGGACGACAGCCATGCAGACCAATGTGATGCAGTGTGCGGAGTATGGTCTGAGCACTGACAGCCTGACCCCCCCCACCCCCCCCCCCCACCCCTTCAACTTCTGCAGCAATGCTGGCAGCACTCATACGTCTATTTCCCAAAGACAACCTCTGGATATGATGCTGAGCATGTGCACTCAACTTCTTTGGTTGACCATGGTGAGGCCTGTTCTGAGTGGAACCTGTCCTGTTAAACCGCTGTATGGTCTTGGCCACCATGCTGCAGCTCAGTTTCAGGGTCTTGGCAAACTTCTTATAGCCTAGGCCATCTTTATGTAGAGCAACAATTTTTTTTTTCAGATCCTTTAGAGAGTTCTTTGCCATGAGGTTCCATGTTGAACTTCCAGTGACCAGTATGAGAGAGTGAGAGCGATAACACCAAATTTAACAGACCTGCTCCCCATTCACACCAGCGGAAATCTATATATAATAAAGGTGAATAAAGTGCTCTGTGCTTAAAAACTTCTGCTGATCAGTGCTCCAGTGCTCATAGGTGCCCCTTAAGAAAAAAGGGTCCTCTTACTAGACGAGAATGATCTTGAGTTACAGTAGTGGTGGCCCGTCCATACTTGGCACAAGGGCACGACCCCCCTAATCCATGCGCCCGGCCCCTAATCTACATGCAGGGCGCCGGACGCATTGATTCCAATGGGTTTTTTTCTTTTAAACACATGGTTAGTGTCTGAGGCTCTAATTGGCTTCAAAAAAGGGAAGAGTCCCCCCAAAATATACAGCACCAACCGACACTGAGTTACAGAGATCAAAATGCGCATACGCATTTTCCCCAGTTTTATTAGAATCTCCGGCAGCAGACTCCTGAAGGTAAACTCTCACCAGCGGACAGCAAGGACGAGCATTTGAAGTAAAAAAAAACACTCTCCATGCAGGCATATATGAAATATTGACAAGGAGATGCTTCATAGCACAATATAGTCTTAATGTTCTTTATTAGTAAAAAGAGTTGCTCTTACATTCATGGGCGTCCGCTGAACTTTTTTCAGGGGGGGGGGGCATCATTTTAAGGTCATCCATGCTCGGTCCCTTTTTGACAATGTCATGAAGGGGAGGGGCTTAGTCATTATGACATAAAGCGCAGGCATGCAAAGGTTTGAGAAACCTGATGCAAAAGCTTAATAGAAGGATCAAGCTGCCATTGTCTGATTAGCAATTAAATTTTTTTTTTAAACCCCCCCCTCTAGCGGCCGAATAGTGCCACTAAAACGACGGTAAAGCGCCGCTAAAACTAGCGGCGCTATACCGATAACGTGGCAAGCTGGCAGTGTGAAATAGCTCTTGAGGATAATTCCGCTTCACTCCATGTCCATATAAATATAGTGTGTCTCCAGTTGGGGGCAATTGACCCCCCTTGCCTTATGGAGCGGATGCCCATGCTTACATTGAAGCAGTTACAACAGGCAGCGATAGTAAAACAAGCCGGCCGCGGTGTCACCCGACCCGCCGACACGTGATGACGTCATACAATGGCTTTGCCTGACACATTTCCCCACAAATGGCATCCTCTGGTATTTGGAGATCAAACTAGCCTGGGTGAGGATGGCACTGGATCCCTGGACAGGTAAGTGTCCTCTTAATCAGGATTTGTAGCTGCTGACTTTTTTTTTTTCCCCCAGAGTGGAGAACCGCTTTAAAGTGGTTGTAAAGGTAATTTATTTATTTTTTTAAAAAAACAAGCATCTCTATGCTTACCTGCTCTGTGCAATAGAATTGCGCAGACCAGCCCCAAACCTCCTCTTCTCCGGTGCTCCACTGACGCTCCTGGCTCCTCCTATGTCCAGTGCCCCCATGGGAAGCCGCTTTTGCGTGCTCGCTCCCAAGCCCCACTGCTGCATCCATTGACACAGACAGTGGGACTATGCCCTGCCCTCACTCCTTCGTCACTGGCTTTGATTGACAGCAGCAGGAGCCATTGGCTTTTTTTTTCTCGTCGTTTTTCACGCCGTTCTTTTTAACGTCGTGAAAAACGGTCGTGTGTATGCTTTTACGAGGGGAAAAAAACCCTGCATTCTCAGAATCAGGTATGAGACGGGAGCGCTCGTTCTGGTAAAACTAGTGTTCGTAATGGAGCTAGCACATTCGTCACGCTGTAACGGACTGAAAAGCACGAAGACTGAAAAGCGCGAATCGTCTCTCAACAAACTTTATTAATACGAAAATCAGCAAAAGCGTCCTGAAGGGTGGCACCATTCGAATGGAACTTCCCCTTTATAGTGCCGTCGTACGTGTTGTACACCACCGCGCTTTGCTCGAGCGTTTATTTTCATGAGCGTGTGTATACAAGGTAGGCTTGAGAGAAAACATGAAAAATCACGTCGAGAAAAACTTTGTTTTTTTCCTTGACATGAATAACGGTCGTGTGTACGCGGCATGAGATCAGTTAATGGATTCATCCTCTTCTTCCACTGGACTACCTTGACCAGCGATGATGCAATTGTCCCAGTGGACAGTGAAAGCCTCTTTGGACACTGCCATGCTTGAAGAGTCAATTACCCAACCTTCTGAAAGAAGGGGTCACCTCAATGTATTTTTCAACATCCAGTGTTAAAATAATAAAATAGTGAAGCACTTTAATTCTCCTCAGAACAAGAAAAGTTATTTTTATAGTAGAATTTAGATCATTTTTGATATTCCATATGGTCTGGAATCTCAGGAAGGAGACTAGTGTGTTTCAGGTTCCAGAGCCAGAGTCTACAATTGAGAATATTAAGGCCTGCAAGGCCACAGGGAAATGACTGCTTTTACCACACCTGGATGATTGCAGATCCTGTTCAGGAGCCTGAAGATCACTGGGACTGCTGGAGATATACTGTATATACAAAGAGACTTGTATTATATGTAGCGGGTATATACTTTCCCGGGTGTAATTTTGAATTTGGCAGAGACATCAGTGATGTGTAATTCCCTGCAGCCCAGTGGGTGGCGCTGTCGCCCTGGGCTGGGGTTGAATCATTGCTGTGTGCCGTCCTCCTTTTTGTCCTCCCTCGGCAGCGGTATGGTGGGGCGGGGAACCCGCCGTGTTTGCTGGGAGAGGGTATAAAGGGGGCCGCCCATCTTTGTCACGGGGTTGACGTCCCAGGCACCTTCAGCTTGCGGACGGTGGGTCGTGTCGCTCCTCTGGGTGGCTTAGGCCTAGAGGACAGCGGAGGTCGAGTTCCATCCCAGGCACCTTTAGCCTGGGGTGAGGTACTTGGATGGAGGTCCGGAGCTCAATGCCCAACACTGAGTTCCACGAGGGAAGGAGATCCTAGGGTGCCCAGGGATTGGGTACCCGAATCCGGAAGGCGCCATGGACCGGGGGGAGCTGCTCATTTGAAGACCCGGTGCAGCATATTGCCGGTGACAAGTGAGTCTCTTGTCGGAGACGGCCTGGAAGGAAATCTACCCTCGTGCGGAGACCAGGACACACTTCTAGGAAAGGGAAGTGGCAGCTTACATTGTGTCTGGGCCTGTTCGCATCCACACCTCCTTTTCTGTTCTGTTCTATCAAGGGAGTTCAACTGTTTGTGTTCAGACAAGAAGAATAAAGGAGTGTTGAACTTTAATGGTGTGGAGCTCATTTTCTGACAGACATGGTTCGCGGTGACTCTTGGAGGGAGGATCCAGGTGCACAACACTGACCCGAAGGTAATACTGAACTGTTGCTTATACCGCACTAACATCTGTGGTGGAAGCTAGGCGTAGTGTCCCCGCTCCCTCCCCTCTAAGATACCTCTAGACAAGAGAAAGACGAGACCAAGAGGGGAGTGTGAGGAGCAGCCGCTACACGTGGGGGCTCGGGTCCGGGATAGTGTTTGTGCACCACAGTATCGAACGTGTCTGTTGGAAGAGTTAAGCGAACAGGCAGGCCTTCATTGGCCGAAGTGCATCCCTGCTCGAAGTCGTGGACATGACCCAAAGAAGGGAAAGGCCCGCGCAGAAGAGTGGAAAGAGGGGGAAGTTCAGCCGTGTGAAGTACTACACGTGGGGGCTTCTATTGAGCTGCGCCACCAGGCACACCCCCACCGCTTAGTTCGTGGGCGTGACTCAGAAACAGAAAAGAAGAAAAGCCCACGAACTGGAGCAAAGGGGAGGAGTCCAATACGTGTGAAGGACTACACGTGGGACGTTGGCGCAAAAACTTGTTCGGACACACCTCGTGGATTCCAGTTCATCCTTCCACCACGACTTTGACCGCTGCTGCTCCAGTAACGGATACGGGGATCCGACTAAAGCCAAGGGGTCGATTCACCCTGTACTCGTGCATGGATGTTGAGGCCCTGGGTGTGATTTGTCCCGGGTGTTCGGGACTGGTGTGCCAGTTGAAGTCGTTCGGACGCTGTGAGGCCTGTGGGGAGTTCCTGTTCGAAGTGGATCCAGCGGCGGAGAGGCAGAGAACCATTTACCCCGGCCGGGCTTCTGGCAACACCACTCAAAGAGGAGGAATCACTGCTGTGAGAGTCACCCCTGTGCACACTGCAACGACCGCGGAGGAGGTCGTAAAACCCCAACGGGAGAAATCCGAGGATGCTGACTCGGTCACCACTGTCTCGCAGCGTCCGCCACCGAAGAGGAAGACCGGCATGGTAGCCCCGACCAGTGGTTGTGGTGGACCATCTCGCCCACTTATGCCCGGCCCGGATGAATCCGTCGACCAGAGTTCCGGACGTTCCGCTTCAAGTAAAGGCCGAGGTAAGCCAGGCGGGGAGACTTGGTGTGTGGGCGGAGGTGTCGGGAAGTCATGGCCTAGCGAATCCGCGGGAGGTGGTGGCTCCGTTTCTACAACCGGCTACATACCCGCGGAGGAGTGTGACACTTCCGACCTGGAGTCACTCTCGGACATGGGAGACGACGTGGCAATAGACGATTTGTTTGCTGAGAAGGGCTGGGACAAAGTACCGCTTGCTTCATCTCGGAGGATCAGAGATCCACCCATGTCTACAGGGGAAAGCACACCCCGGGTGGAGGCATCAGCGCCTGAAGAGAGGTCCCGTCCCCAGTCTGCTACTACATCCCCAGTGCCATCTGTACCGAAGGCCGGAGAGAAGAGACTAGTGCTGCGGGCTCCTATGCCCCGATCAGATGTGACTAAGGTCCCTCGCCACCCGGACTCGATAGTGTTGCCTGGCGAAGGAGACAAAGCTACCATGCCTCCTCTGGCAAGATTACAACGCCTATTTGGGCAGAAGGTTGCTGCGGAGTACGGATGGGAGTATCCATACTTATCAAAGGACTTACTCTACGAGGTGGAAGTGTGTCGGGAGCGCTGGTACAATGACTTTGTGTGGACCCACATTCAGGTTCCCCACGCCTGCAGGTACCTGGCATGCTCTCCGAAGGACTCCCAGCGATTCAAAGACTGCAAGGCAGAATGGATGTTAGGACGGCACATCCATGCAGATAAAGTGTTGATCCGAAGAAAGGAAGGAGAAGATGTGGAGTATCATCTGGAGACCATGGATCAGCACTTGAAACCACTTGTTCTGCCGCATCCCCGTTTTTACCTGTAGGAGAAAAGAGACTCCGTTCTTATCATGCTGCTGAACTTTCTGGGGCCTGTTGCTTTGTACCCAGAGGAATGAAGAACTGTTCCTGTTTGTTCTTCACTTTTCCAGCAAAAAGAATACTGACTCTGGGGTAGATAGGGCCGAAAGAAAAGAGGAAAGTTCCACGGGTGCAGTTACCGCGATGCTGTCACCAGGTGGCAGTGTTGCACAATGTTTAAACACTTGTCACACACTCACTTGGAGAGAAGGGATTTCTTCCCGGAGAAGTCTCTTTTTCATTACATGAATACAGGTGTCAGGGTTATGTGTGTTAATCCTTTCTTTTCCCTCTGCAGGAGAACATCCCATCAAGTTTACTGAGGATGGGGTGGTTCTTAGTCAGGATGGGTGGGAAAGTCAAATGTGAATATGTGATTCAAAGTTATGGATCAATACTGTTGTTTCTCTTCTGTCTTTATTCCCTTTCTTTACAGGGCTCAGACACAATGTTTTAACAGGATAGTTTACAAAGTTTTTATATATATTTTTTGTGTATCCAATTGTTAGTCTGTCTCTGGACTGAATCATGTCAGCTGTTTAGGGCATGGTTTACTCCAGACACTGGGGACCAGTGTCAAAGGACCGAGGGTATATACTTTCCCGGGTGTAATTTTGAATTTGGCAGAGACATCAGTGATGTGTAATTCCCTGCAGCCCAGTGGGTGGTGCTGTCGCCCTGGGCTGGGGTTAAATCATTGCTGTGTGCCGTCCTCCTTTTTGTCCTCCCTCGGCAGCGGAATGGTGGGGCGGGGAACCTGCTGTGCTTGCTGGGAGAGGGTATAAAGGGGGCCGCCCATCTTTGTCACGGGGTTGACGTCCCAGGCACCTTCAGCTTGCGGACGGTGGGTCGTGTCGCTCCTCTGGGTGGCTTAGGCCTAGAGGACAGCGGAGGTCGAGTTCCATCCCAGGCACCTTTAGCCTGGGGTGAGGTACTTGGATGGAGGTCCGGAGCTCAATGCCCAACACTGAGTTCCACGAGGGAAGGAGATCCTAGGGTGCCCAGGGATTGGGTACCCGAATCCGGAAGGCGCCATGGACCGGGGGGAGCTGCTCATTTGAAGACCCGGTGCAGCATATTGCCGGTGACAAGTGAGTCTCTCATCGGAGACGGCCTGGAAGGAAATCTACCCTCGTGCGGAGACCAGGACACACTTCTAGGAAAGGGAAGTGGCAGCTTACATTGTGTCTGGGCCTGTTCGCATCCACACCTCCTTTTCTGTTCTGTTCTATCAAGGGAGTTCAACTGTTTGTGTTCAGACAAGAAGAATAAAGGAGTGTTGAACTTTAATGGTGTGGAGCTCATTTTCTGACAGACATGGTTCGCGGTGACTCTTGGAGGGAGGATCCAGGTGCACAACACTGATCCGAAGGTAATACTGAACTGTTGCTTATACCGCACTAACATCTGTGGTGGAAGCTAGGCGTAGTGTCCCCGCTCCCTCCCCTCTAAGATACTGTCAGGTCACCTGTGGCCAGGTGACAGATGCACACCGTAGGGGGACAGGAGTGCACCGCAAGGTAGTGAACCCTATGGCTGACTGCTGCGGATAGGAAACTGGGTGGTTGTGGAAAGCGGGACCAGAGGAGCACAACCGGGATCCTATGGGAAGCTAGAGCCAAGATTCCCCAGGGCGCGGAGTCTAAGACCCAGCAGGTCTTCTCCAGAGCCTCTAGTGGTGAGGATGTTATGCTGCAGGCTGGGTCCAGGTCGCGGCCCCTAGAGTCTCCTAGCTCATGCCCCGTAGGATAAGGGGACAAGAGGGGAAGCAGCAGCACGAGATATAAGAGTAACGAATAACAAGCTGAAAGTCAAGGGCCACAAGCAGACAAGTATAACGAAAGACAAGCCGAAGGTCAAGGGTCACGAGCAGACAGGGATAGTCGGGGACAAGCCAATAACGTAACAGAGAGACAGACGTAGCACACGGCAGGCAGGAACCCAAACACACAATGCCTAACAAACACGTTGATCAGCAAAGCAGGCTTGCAGTGCACAGGTTAATATAGTGTTCTGTGATAGGGCCTGGGGTGGAGTCAGGCTGGGAGGAGATTATAAAGGAAGCCAGGTGAAAGGGTTCTGGCCTCTAAGATGAACACATGGGAAGGAAGGTAAGCTGACAGACAAACACTACTGCATATTCATGACAGTACCCTCCCTCTTATGGGCCCTCCCCCGCCTGGGCCCAGGCTTAAAGGGAAATCTCTGATGAAACCTCCTCAACAGATGAGGTGCAGCGACATCAGATGCAGCGATCCAAGACGCCTCCTCAGGACCAAAACCTCTCCAATGCACAAGGTACTGAAGAATGCCTCTGCAGAGCCGAGAATCCAGAACTTGTCTAACCTCGTACTTAAGATTATCCTCAGAGACCGAAAACGAGGTAGGGAGATGACAAGAAGATCTATTGAGGACCAAAGGCTCTCTAGGAATAAGCAAGGGCATGAGAGGATCAATAGGAATCTGAGGAGGGTCCCCTAGACCCTTAAAGGGGAACTGGTCATCTTGCACAGGACCATCAGACTGGGCAGATGTCAGTGGAACCCTGAAGTTGGGTTGGTTAGAAGGTGACATGTCACAGGAGTCAATCTGAATAGCTGAATGACAAGCAGAATGTCCTGAACAAGAAAAAGTAGGAGGCTCACTGGGCATGGGCTGGACTGGCATAACTAGTACAGAGGCAGAGTGAATAGCTGAGTCAGGTGTAGCGACTACCTGAATCGCATCGCAAGATGTAGCGACTGCAGGACTTGTAGACAAGCTAGCCTGGCTGTGCGTCCAAGGGTGGTTAGGGACAGAGAAATGTAAATGGTTATGCAACCTGGAATGAATGACCGGCTCAGGTTCACAGGGGGCAACCTTGGGTAGGCAGGACGAGGAACAGGAGGGACCCCAAGCCAGGATCTGTCCAGTAGTCCAGTCCACATGAGGAGAATGGAGCTGTAACCATGGGAGACCCAAAATTATAGGCGTTGAGGCCTTGGGTAAGATAAGGAAGGATATCCACTCCTGGTGGAGTGTCCCTACCGACATCTTAACAGGGAGGGTCTGGAAGCGGATAGGTCCCCCTGGGAGAACAGTACCATCAATCGCCAAGACCACCAATGGCGTGGTGAGGGGCAAAAGAGTAAGTCTCATGGACGATGCGATTTCCCAGTCCATGAAATTACCAGCGGCTCCGGAATCCAGATATGCTGAGACCGAATGAGAAGAAGCACCAACATGAAGGAACACAGAAAGCAGAAGACGAGAAGGGGAAGGTGATATTTCTGGGTCCAATACTCCACTTTCCAGATGAAGTGGACCCGAACGTTTTTCTGGACAAAGAGAGCAAGTGTCACAAAAATGACCTTTGCCCCCACAGTAAAGACACAGACCAAGAGTTCTGCGCCTAGCACGTTCCTCGGGGGATAGCCTGGTCCGACCCAGCTGCATGGGTTCCTCAGCTGGTAGGAGATGCTCTACGGGTCGAAGAGAGGGGAGCTCAGGCTGACTAAGAACCAAGGAGTGCTGGCGTTGCTTTTCTAAGGTCCTCTCCTGAAAGCGAATATCGATCTGGTTACACAAGGAGATAACGCCGGCCAGATCAGTGGGGATGGTTCTTCCTGCTAATTCATCCTTCACTCTATCAGACAGGCCATGCAAAAAGGTTGCGACTAAGGCCTCATTGTTCCAGCTCAACTCAGCCGACAGTATGCGGAAATGAAGGGCATACTGTTCCACAGAAGCAGACTCTTGGCGGAGACGTAAAAGGGCGCTGGCCTCTGAAGAGACACGAGCTGGTTCTTCGAAGATATTCCGAAAAAGTTTCAAGAAGCCAGACAGGCTAGAAACCACTGGATCATTCAGTTCCCACAGAGGGGCTGCCCAGGCTAAAGCTTCACCAGAGAGGAGGGAAATGATATAGGCTACCTTAGCCCGATCAGACAGGAAGTTTTGGGGCTGGAGCTCAAAATGAATCGTGCATTGGCTAAGGAACCCCCTGCAAGCCTTGGAGTCCCCAGAGAAACGGGACGGAGCTGGCAGTTGTAGTGAGTGTGTGGCTGCGACTGGTGCAATAGGTGCAGCCGCTGGTTGTATTTGAGGTTGCGGATTCAGGGTTCCCAAGGAGGCCTGAAGCTGCTCGAAGCGAGAAGCCAGATCCTGGAGGAATCGCATCACCTGAGTCTGATTCGATTCCTGTGTTTCAAGTCTGCAAACTATGCCCTGCAATGGATCATCCGCGGGAAGCGGGATGTCAGCTGGGTTCATGGCTGATCAAACTGTCAGGTCACCTGTGGCCGGGTGACAGATGCACACCGTAGGGGGACAGGAGTGCACCGCAAGGTAGTGAACCCTATGGCTGACTGCTGCGGATAGGAAACTGGGTGGTTGTGGAAAGCGGGACCAGAGGAGCACAACCGGGATCCTATGGGAAGCTAGAGCCAAGATTCCCCAGGGCGCGGAGTCTAAGACCCAGCAGGTCTTCTCCAGAGCCTCTAGTGGTGAGGATGTTATGCTGCAGGCTGGGTCCAGGTCGCGGCCCCTAGAGTCTCCTAGCTCACGCCCCGTAGGATAAGGGGACAAGAGGGGAAGCAGCAGCACGAGATTTAAGAGTAACGAATAACAAGCTGAAAGTCAAGGGCCACAAGCAGACAAGGATAACGAAAGACAAGCCGAAGGTCAAGGGTCACGAGCAGACAGGGATAGTCGGGGACAAGCCAATAACGTAACAGAGAGACAGACGTAGCACACGGCAGGCAGGAACCCAAACACACAATGCCTAACAAACACGTTGATCAGCAAAGCAGGCTTGCAGTGCACAGGTTAATATAGTGTTCTGTGATAGGGCCTGGGGTGGAGTCAGGCTGGGAGGAGATTATAAAGGAAGCCAGGTGAAAGGGTTCTGGCCTCTAAGATGAACACATGGGAAGGAAGGTAAGCTGACAGACAAACACTACTGCATATTCATGACAGATACCCCTAGACAAGAGAAAGACGAGACCAAGAGGGGAGTGTGAGGAGCAGCCGCTACATATATATAACAGGAGACTGATAAAAAAAAACAGGGAGTTATATAAGTTGCATTTTTAGTGAACGCATAACTGCAATAATTGTCAGTGTAGCGGGGTCTTTAAATTTAGTTGGGATACACCTGGGTGATAGTGTGACCCAGGTGTGTAAATTATGAGAGTTTGGACCAATTTGTATTCGTGGAGGACTAGGTGGTGTGTTATTCTCCTTGGCCTATGGGTGGCAGGGTACCCGCGGCTCGAGCTAGAATCACCACCGCAGTGCTACCCTTTTTGTCCCTTTCCGGAGATGGTAAGGCGAGGGCGGGGAACCTGCCGTGGTGTCGAAGGGAGGGGATAAAAGAGGGAGACGCCCTAACCACGAGGTCTTCGGGGATCTTCTCTTCACGCGCCCAGGCACCTTAGGCCTGGGTGCGGGCGGTTCGGAGTTCCGGCCCAGGCGCCCTAGGCCTGACCGGAACGGAGTTGCAGTCCATCCCAGGTACCTTCAGCCTGGGGTGAGGTACTAGAGAGGAGGCCTGGGGCCCAGTGACTTTGACTGGGTCCCGCAAGGGCGAAGGGGTCCGAGGGTCCCTGAGGTGGATGGGGCCCATGTCTGAGGTGAGGAGGCCGGGGAGGTCACCCGTCCGAAGAGCCCGGAGCAGCATCAACCCGGTGACGGATGGGCCTCCGGTAACTCCCTTGGAGGGACGTCTTCCCCTGATAGGGGCCACAACGCAGCGAAAGTACTCCTATCTACGTTCTCTTGAGTTGCTGGTAGAGACTCGCAAGTTCTAAGTTCTTTCTAAATCAAGGCTATGATAACCGCTGGTGAAATCACGGTGGTTTTGATTACAATCAGGATAGTGCCTCGACCTGCTCATCCCACCGTATCGTATTGTTATAGAGTTTCAACCAGTTGGCTGCTGAAGCACTGTTTATTGTGGATCTTACAATAAAACAAGAGTTGGACTGTGATCGGTGTGTGGGACTCTGGTTAATGGAAGCAAAGGGAGGTGACAGCACAGAAGGACTGGATTCATAACTAATGCACACTGGCCCGAGGAAAATACTGATACTGGCCTTCACCTCACCCACAGCTATGGGGAGGACATGGGCCGTAGCGCATCTCACCCTGGTGTATGAAAGACCCCTAGACAAGAGAGAGTATGGGGTGAGGCCGCTACACGTGGGGGCTCGTGAGTCCGGGATGAAGTGTGTATTGACTTTGAAATTTGGAACGGCTGTGTCTGGACTTTGCTGCCCAATGGAGTTCCGAGCGGGTCGGCCATGTGACTGGCCAAAGTGCGTCCCTGCTCGAAGTCGTGGACATGACCCTAAGACGGGAAAGGCCCATGCAGAAGAGCAAGAAGAGGGAGAAGTCCAGCCGTGTGAAGTACTACATGTGGGGGCTTTTGCTGCACTGCGCCATGAGGCACCCCGTGACTGCGCAATTCGTGGGAGGAGTCTGGCCATGTGAGGAGATACACGTGGAGACTCCGGCGCGTGGTCAGTGCGTGATGGAGCAGCAGACAGTCGGGATGGCCTCAAGCTCCCTGTGGATTCCGGTTCCCTACCCCACGAAGATGACTGCCTTTGCTGCCCCTCTCACAGACACGGGGATAAGACTCAGGCCCCGAGGACAGTTGGCTTTGTACTCATGCAGAGACACGGAGGCCCTCGGCGTGATCTGTCCCGGATATTCGGGACTGGTGGTCCACCTGAAGCCATTCGGGCGTTGTGAGGCGTGCAAAGAGTTCTTGTTCGAGGTGGAGCCATCCACAGTAAGGCCCCAGGCCCTTCACCTCAACAGCCTCACAGGTACCGCTACTCCGGAAGGGGAGATCCCGGCCTTTGTGGAGGTTCCCGTGCGCACTGACCAGGGCGATGTGACTGCCCAACCAGAGACTGAGAAGGAAAAATCTGAGGATGCTGCTTCGGTCACCACAGATTCTCTGCTCCCACCTCCGAAGAGGAAAGTCGGCCTGGTGCAGGCCTCCTGTGGTCGTGGTCGAACTTCACCCCGTCGCTTGCCAGGCCTGGATGGATCCGGTTGGAAGAGTCCTGGACATCCCAGTGCTTCGAAAGGTCCAGGTGAGCCAGGGACTGGGACTGTGGTGGTAGTTGGAGGTGTCGGGAGTCCACAGTCGGTGGAGCCCGCAAGGGAGGGTAGTTCCACGTCTACTAGAGACTACCTTCCCGCCGAGATGTATGACACCTCCGACTTAGAGTCACTGTCGGACTGCGGAGATGACGGTGAAATAGATGAACTGTTTCACCGAAAGGGCTGGGACAAACGCCTGTTACCTGTGCTACGTGAACCGCAAGATTCCCCTATGTCGATAGGAGACAGCACGCCCCGGGCACAGGCCCTGGAGCTTGAGAGAAAGTCTAGTCCTCCAATCATTCTTCCACAATCTACAACATCACCTGTTTTGGTGGCGGGGATGCAGCGTGCATCACTGCGGGCACCAAGAGCAAAGCCATCAGAGGTAGTGAAGGTACCTCGGCACCCGGAGGCCATCGTTCAACCAGGAGAAGGTGAGCGGGATACAATGCCTCCTTTGGCCAGATTGCAACGACTCTTCTGTCAGAGGGTCGCCCGTGAATATGGATGGGAATATCCCTACTTGCCTCGGACTTACTTTTTGAAGTTGAGGTCATACGGCAGAGGTGGTATGACGAATTCGTTTGGGAAAAACTTAAAGTGCCTCATGCCCGGCAATACTTGTCCTGTTCGCCCTCTGTGTCGAAAAAGTTCAGGGACTGCAGAGCAGACTGGATGTTGGGGCGTCACATTCATGCGGACAAGGTGCTTATCTGCCGGAAAGATGGAGAGGACATTGACTATTCGATTGAGGTTTTCGATAAGAATCTGAAGCCCTTGTTCTTGCCTGACCCGAAGTTTTATTTGTGAGAAGAGACTCACTTGCATGTGTTTTCCTGCAACTTTCTGGAAGTGTCCTTGCCGGAGCATCCGAACTGTACCCTGGTTTTTTATTTGGGTTTTTGTTTTTTTCTACTCTTTGGAGGAATGAGAGCGGTTTTTGTTTGTTCTCTCTTCCTTCTCAATTCAAAGACAGAGACTTTGGGGGTAGAATCAGTGTAGGGACGCAGGAAGAATGAAGATTTCACCAAGTGTCATTACCGCGGCACTGTCACCAGGTGGCAGTGTTGCGCAACGGCTGTTTGTTGTTTTTACACTCGCATCACTTCACTCATTGGAGCGAATGGGTCTCTCGGCTGATGGACCCATTCATTCCAAATTAACACAAAATGTCAGGATGTTGTGTTTTCTTTTTGTTTCCCTTCTGCAGGAGATTCATCCGTCAAGACTGCTGAGTATGGGGTGGTTCTTAGACAGTGATGAGAGGGATTGTATATGTGTACATGTTTAGATGGGTTTATGAAAAAGTTTTATCGTTTTATGTTTCCCCTTCCCCTTGAGCAGGTCTTGGCACAAACAGGATTTAAATTTTGAGGGATAGCCTCTGGGGCCAGGCTTATGTCACCACTCCATGGGAGGCATGGGTTTGCACCAGACGCTGGGGACTAGCATCAAATCACAGGGGGGAGTGTGTAGCGGGGTCTTTAAATTTAGTTGGGATACACCTGGGTGGTAGTGTGACCCAGGTGTGTAAATTATGAGAGTTTGGACCAATTTGTATTCGTGGAGGACTAGGTGGTGTGTTATTCTCCTTGGCCTATGGGTGGCAGGGTACCCGCGGCTTGAGCTAGAATCACCACCGCAGTGCTACCCTTTTTGTCCCTTTCCGGAGATGGTACGGCGAGGGCAGGGAACCTGCCGTGGTGTCGAAGGGAGGGGATAAAAGGGGGAGACGCCCTAACCACGAGGTCTTCAGGGATCTTCTCTTCACGCGCCCAGGCACCTTAGGCCTGGGTGCGGGCGGTTCGGAGTTCCGGCCCAGGCGCCCTAGGCCTGACCGGAACGGAGTTGGAGTCCATCCCAGGCACCTTCAGCCTGGGGTGAGGTACTAAAGAGGAGGCCTGGGGCCCAGTGACTTCGAAGGGGTCCGAGGGTCCCTGAGGTGGATGGGGCCCATGTCTGAAGTGAGGAGGCTGGGGAGGTCACCCGTCCGAAGAGCCCGGAGCAGCATCAACCCGGTGACGGATGGGCCTCCGGTAACTCCCTTGGAGGGACATCTTCCCCTGATAGGGGCCACAACGCAGCGAAGGTACTCCTATCTTGAGTTGCTGGTAGAGACTCGCAAGTTCTAAGTTCTTTCTAAATCAAGGCTATGATAACCGCTGGTGAAATCACGGTGGTTTAGATTACAATCAGGATAGTGCCTCGACCTGCTCATCCCACCGTATCGTATTGTTATAGAGTTTCAACCAGTTGGCTGCTGAAGCACTGTTTATTGTGGATCTTACAATAAAACAAGAGTTGGACTGTGATCGGTGTGTGGGACTCTGGTTAATGGGAGCAAAGGGAGGTGACAGCACAGAAGGACTGGATTCATAACTAATGCACACTGGCCCGAGGAAAATACTGATACTGGCCTTCGCCTCACCCACAGCTATGGGGAGGACATGGGCCGTAGCGCATCTCACCCTGGTGTATGAAATACCCCTAGACAAGAGAGAGTATGGGGTGAGGCCGCTACATCAGCTTTAGGCATTTACGCGCATATGTGTGTACATTATGCCAGTAATCTCCTCTCTAAATGCAGATTTGGCTATTTTAGCCAAGGTGAAATTTAGATTGGTATTTTAGAGCAGTGTTCAAGGGAATAATATATGCCCCAAAGCCCAAACCTGCATTTAGAGAGGAGCTTACTCTAATAATTTACACACATATACGTGCATAAAGGTGTATAAACATGTGTAAATGTGCACATAAATTAGTGCCCAGAGGAAATAAATATTCTAGTCTGGAGAATGAGTTTCTACACACACACAATCTAAATGCCATATGCGTGTAAATGCGCACAAGCATACCAAAATTTGCATTTTTTTTTACTGTATTTTTCTGCCAGCTCCTGGCAGAAAGATGCAGCATATATGAGAGTATTTAAATACGTATGTTAGGGTAGGGTGGTTGTTGTTTGTCATGTCTTTTATGTTTCCCTTCTTGTTGGGCACCAAGCAAGGGTCAGATGAAAAGCCTATCTCTACTGGGCTACATTTGGCACTTGGTTACAGGGTCACTTTACTACACACATCAGGTACTTTTGTCTTTGTGCCATTTTTATTAATGCCCTGTGACCAGGCTGAGGCTACTGTGGAGGAATACTAAACCTTAAGGCGGGCCTCCACTCTTATGCCGCGTACACACGGTCGGAATTTCCGACAGAAAAAGTCCGATGGGAGCTTTTGGTCGGACATTCCGACCGTGTGTATGCTCCATCGGACTGTTTCTGTCGGATAGAGAGCAGGTTCTCTATTTTTCCGTCGGAAATTCCGACGGAGGCTTTCCCGTTGGAAAGTCGGACCGTGCGTACATGGCATAAGAGATGAACGTACACAATGTACATTGCACTGCAACTGTTTTTCTGTTAACTCTCGGTTTCCCGTGTCAATGCACACGTTCACAGTAATTTGCATTTTGGATGGACACAACCACCTATCCAGTGTTTCCGCTACAATTCCCATCAGTGGAGTGGGAACTCTGTGCGAGCTCCACACATGCACTTACTTAACCCTTGAACTACCTCAGTATAGAATGGGAAACCTTTGTGGTGCAATCCGTTCCCGTTGCTATGCGAGACAGACAGCTGGTGTAAGGGGTTCCAACAACATCTCCCTCGCTGCTAGAGGTCGTGCCACCTATAACAGGTACACGCTACCAACAGGCTGCTTGTTACACTTCCGTTATGCTTGACAAGCACACGTGTCTTTATGTTACTCCACTCTACGCTGATGTCTTCATACCCCAATGTGTTAAAGACCCACTAGTGGAACGGTGTGTGTACCTGTTACTAACAATACACCCCTTTAATGACTTCAAACCAGGCAAGGACAAAGTTTCAAATGCTTTATTTAGCAAACAGTTCAAAAATAGATATTCACAGTCCAACAGGCAAGACATGATACTTTGCTACTCCTAACTATAACTACAGGCCAATGTGCTGCCCCAGCATACCTGTGAAAGTGCATTTCAGCGTCTATAGTCCTTTAAAGGCTCACCCATGCAAGTGTAGGTCCTTTGGAGGGCATACTCCAGTGCTGGTGTTTCAGAGTGAAAAAAGTAACTTTTGCGTACCATGACAGGTGACTCTCTCCTACTCCTATGGGTATCTTCATCCGTTTCCACCCCCTGTGGGACTCACGCTTAAGGCTGAACTATGCTCACTAAGTATCTCCTGTGGAACCACTGATGGCTTCCTGGGCTCCTTCGGTGGACTCTCTCGAACTGGACAACTGCCCCCAATTTATTTTCACAGGGAAAGTGGGCTGGACCCAGACAGAAAAACCACCAAAAAAAGACCAGGAGAGCAGGCAAAATGTTAACCCCAGCCATCGCAGCCAGCACAGCACCCACTGGTCAATTGAACCTGCGTACATGCCCATGTGCACAAAGCCTTAAACTGTGTTTTTAGCTGTTTGTATGAAGTCACATTTAGACGTAAGCAGAGGCGGCTGGTGCTCAATATTTAGGGGGCAAACCAACAACCCCAACCCCCCCCTACAGGAAATGGACGGGAAGGCGGCAATCCCCCCCCCAGTGTGGGAGATGGACGATAAGGCGATAAGGTGATAAGGTGATCAGAGGCATCCTTATCTTAGGAGGCAGGTGACAAGGATCCGGGGTAGAGCTGCTGTTCCTCGCTCCAGCTACTCCTCGCTCCGGGGCCGTTGCTTCTTCTCTCCGCCGAAGACCTAAGAATCCCTGGCCAATCGGGTCTCAGGACCGACTTCCTGATTGGCCGGGAGAAGAATCAGGAAGACAATAGCAAATAATAATTTGCTATTGTCACACAACTGGGTGGGCTCAGGGCTCAGTGCTCTGTGCCCCGAGCCCACCCTTTTTTGCCAATTAGAGTCTCAGGCTCTAATGATGTGCTTAAAAAAAAACAAAAAAAAAACATTAGAATCCATGCATCTGGTGCCCTGCATGTAGATTAGGGGCCGGGCGCATGGTTTAGGGGGGCAGCGCCCCTGCGCCCCCTATGGACGGGCCGCCACTGGACTTAAATATAAGTTTGCTAAGAAGAGCCTTCATTTCTTTTTGCAGTCATTGGGGAGTATTGATAAACTTCCTTGCTTGCATTATATGTCAACAAGCATGTGTATACATGTGTAGCACCCTCCTAGGTAGGTTGCTGGATAGGCTAGGTAAATTTGTAAAGTTTGCGATTGCTTTGGACTGTTTTGGGTTTCACTGGCTGCATGTTTGACTGCTCCCTCCCTTCTGGAGGATTCTGGAATGTAGTGGGCAGGGGAGTGCATAAATAGGATCCTGGTGTCTGTTGCTGCTGCTATGGGACTGTAGGCCACACCCGCCCCCCACCTATACCCCAGATACAACCCCACAAACCAACACCACAACATGTTTATTTGGCATAAAAAGGCCGCGACACTTTATTGGTTTACCACAATTTTCAACACAACCATTATAATTGAAACTTGTATAATAAAAAAACATAAATCATTCACATAAGCTCTGCCCAGTTTTTGGAACTCGGGCAGCATCACTGTAACATCACCAAATATGTCCCCCCCCCGCTTCCGGGGTGACCCTACCACATAAAATGTCGTGACGGAAGGGAGGGAGGGAGCTCTTCTTCCTTCTTCCTGGGCCGCTGCAGAGGACGCCCTGGACCCTCTGCGGCCCTTAAATAGCCTCCTGGGGAAACCAGAACCTTCTCTGGACCGCTATTGGCTTGCCCACACCTGTAACATAGTTTAATTAAAGGGACAGTACCGTCCCTCCCCTCACCTATCACTCCTTAACCCCTTACTACCCGGAGAGGGGACAGGTGGCCCCAGTCCCAAGAAAGCGGGCCCCAATGCTTTTGCCTGCTTTTGACATTCCTTGTGTATCAGTACTTGTGCTTGCCTGGCCTGGGATATTTCTGTTGGCGTTTCAGTGCTGTCCATTTTCTAGGCCATTACTAAAGGGACTGTTCTAAAGAGTAGCGACAGAGTGTTCTCTCATTACTGTTCAGTGTTTATGGAGTATCCCACAGCTCCCTGAGCTCTAAGTTTATTTAGCAATTCATTTAAAAGAAGGCAACCCCTGGACTGTTCATTAAACCAAAAAGAGTGACTGTTGCTGTGTGCTTGGCTGTCGTTGCTTTAATTTGGGAAAGGAACCTGTGGCAAATCAGCGGGCCCATTCGGAGGGTACTACACTTATTTATGTCTGATTTTTTAAAGCAGAATTGGATATGGTTTATTATTTTATTAGTAGAATTGCATATTTTAGTAAAGTGCAAAAATATGTGATTTTTAAACTTGTGCTCCTTTAATTTAACACTCTCTCATTGCTTTTTTTTTATTCAGAGTAGCAAGAATTAACACCACAATGCAATTTTTCTTTTTTCATTCCCATCATAAAATAAATAAATCTTTCTGAGTACACAATGAGAAAATGGGTTTTAAACTTGTGGAATGTTATCTAGAAATCTTGTAATTGTAAACTGTAATAAAATATGGTTACAAGGTACACTGAAAACTAAATGCACCAAACTCACATCCATTTCTGTGTTCTAAATGGCAGTATAACAAAAAACGGGATGTTTATTGGTTCGAGAGAAGCCTGGGGAGCATGGCTTAAATCAGCAACAGATAAGCCTCATTAAAAGAGAAGACTAGCACTGCCGAAAAAATAAAAACAATTCTCAGAATAAAAAAATCCCCAGCAGTGTGTAGGCAGGCCAGCTGAGGAATTATTTCCAAATTGGGTCATCCATGAGGCTGCTACACCAAGTCACATAATTCATGTTCTGTCTCTCTGCAGTCCATAATTGAAGCAGTTTATTATTTTTGAACTAGGCAAACCGTTCTACTCTCACAAGCACAATAAAATATAATAGAGATTGAAGAACATTACCAAAGTTAAAACAGCTCATGCGTTTAAGTGACTGTGCCCTCTGATGCGTAAATGTCACAGTTTTTTTTTTACCCAAGTGTTCAAATTGTAAAGGGGTAACTGACTTATAGCTTGTCATTCTCATCTGAGAAAGTTTAATTTAACTTGTGCAGTATTACACAAAGACATTGTTGTACTTACATAAGCCATCACAAGTGATTACTATAAACTTGTAATGCCTCGTACACACGACCAGTTTTCCCGACGAGAAAACTGCAATTTTTTTAGATTGGTCGGGAAAACTAGTCGTGTGTATGCTCCATAGCAGTTTTCCCGACGAGAAAACTGCCTGCAAAAAAATTAGAACCTGCTCTCTTTTTTCCCGTCATGTTTCCTGTCCGTCTTCTCGTCGCGAAAACCGCTCGTTTGTATGCTTTTCCGAGGGGAAAAAAAACGTGCATGCTCAGAATCAAGTATGAGACGGGAGCGCTTGTTCTGGTAAAACTAGCGTTCATAATGGAGATATCACAT